>JAGFBE010000020.1:0-600000 GCA_020226115.1 Colletotrichum viniferum | reverse complement strand
TTGCTAGTATTAATATTATTATTTTTATTATTATTATTATTATTATTATTATTATTATTATTAATATTAGTCTCATTACTTAAATTCATAAGAGCGTTATTTATTATAGAAATATCACTACTTATAGTAGGATTATTCCTATAAGAGATAGATTAACTAGAAATATCTCTTTATGGACTTTTTTAGGTAGTATTATATCTATTATTATTTAGTATAATACTACTATTTATATCCTTATAGTAGGTATTTATACTTAAAGGAAGCTCTTTATAATAAGAAATAAAGGTATTTTCTAAGATTTCAATATCTTAAGACTATAAAGCTCTTCTTAGTTATATATCCTAGATCTTATACTTATTAGATCTATAATTTATTATATAACTTTAATATACTTATATATTTAGTTTTTTTATAGAAGGATCTTTATTCTTATAGTAGTAAATACTACTCTACACTTTTATATTATTTATATTAGGTTTTATATTATTCTTTATTTTATAAAGTGTTTTATACTTAATAGAGCTATAAGGAGTTCTATTATATATATAAAGAGTAGTATAAAAGACTTTACCTTATAAGTAGTATAGTAAACCTAAATTATATAGTATAGTTCTTATTTTATTAACTATAGTATATATAGTACGCTCTATAAGACCGTTAGGTTTATATATATAAAGAGGTCTTTTATTATATATTATACCGCTTTAAATACATATAGCTTTAAAGCGATAATTATTAAATTCTATACCTCTATCTATAGATACTTCTTTTATTCTTTTATTATTATTATTATTATTTACTTTAGCTTAAAATTTAAGAAAAGCTTCACTAATAGTATACTTCTCTTTATCTTTAAGTAATTTTCCCTATATAAAACGGGAATATGTATCTATAAAGATAATAAAATATATATATTTATTATATATAATAAGCGTTATAAGCCTATATAGGTCTGAAGCTATATAATCTAAATAATTTAGATTTTTATTATAAACCTAAGGTTTACTAGCCTTTATTACAAATTTACCTTAAAAACAGGCTTTGCAGAGCTGTAATTTATTATTATTTTTATTATTTATATTTATATTTATAGTTATATTATCTTTTATTTTTAAAAGAGTCTATAAATATATATATCTAAGACGTTTATACTATAGTTAGAGGCTATTATCATAATTATTATTATTATTATTATTATTATTATTATCTATATTATTATTTATAGTATTATATATATAGTTATTATTATTATTAGTAGGAAATTAAAAGAAATATAAGTTATTTCTCTTTACCCCCATAGTAATAATACAATCTTTATTAATATTATATAAAATAGGTTATTTCCATATAATAGAAGTAATACTTAAAGAATCTAACTTAGATTAACTAAGTAGATTAATACCTAGTTTAAGTATATAATAAACGTCTTTTAGTATTATAGTATTATTATTTAGATATATTATTAAATCACCCTTTATTTTAGAAGTAAAAGTCTTTACTTCTCTCTAATTTATAGTTTTATTAATTGTTTTATAATCTTTTAATAAGTTATAGTTATTAACGATATAAATAGTAGCTGTAGTATTAATATAAATATTAACTATATTTTCATTCTTATTATTATAACTCCTTACTTTTCCTTTTTCCTTAATAATAGACTAGTTAATTAAATAACCTAAAGAAGGATTATTAGTATTATTTATATTATTATTAGGAGCAGTATAGCTTATATTCTTAAAGAGAATATCTTCTTCTTTATTAGAAGATAAATCTATTAAATCTATAGGATTCTTAAAATTATTTATAGATATATAGGAGGTAATTTCTTCTAAAGTAGTTATATTAACTACTTCTTTTTCTTTATTCTTAGTACTAGTAATACTAGTAAAGGGTTTTTTCTACTAGCTAAGTGCTTTTTCAGGATATAGAAAAGCATAATTTTCTTTAGTATAGTTTGTTTTCTTATAATTTTTATAGTATAAACCTTTCTGTTTTTTCTAGGGTTTTTTATTAATTTTATTTTTGTTTTTCTTATTAGTATTTTTCTGGTTTTTATTTTATTTTGTATTCTTTTTATTATTACTTTTAGTAGTATTATTAACTACTTTGCTACTACTTTTTCTTTTATACTTATTTATAAGACTAATATATAAAGAGTCTAAGTTATAAGTAGTAGAGTTAGTCCTAAGAAACTAAGTTATAGAGGTTATAAAAGCCTTATAAGTCTTATTTAGACTATTAAGTATATAAGCTATAATTATTTAATTAGGTAATTTAAGCTTATTATAAGATAAGTTATCTATAAGTTCTTTTATTTTATTTATATATTCTTCTATAAAATCAAAGTTATCTAAAGAAGTATTAAAGAACTTTTTATAAGTTAAAAACTCATTTATAAAACTTATAAGCTTATATAAAGCTTTTAGATATTCTTAAGTAGTATAAGTATCTTTATTATCTTTTATAACCTTTAGAAGCCTATTATTATAGAATAACTATATATAACTTAAAGCCTTATAGTTTTTATCTTTATTATTAGAAAAAATAAACTTAGTAAGGTTTATAATAATATTTTTACTATATAATAAAGCTTTAATATATATACCTTATACTTTATAGTTCTCTAAGTTAATAAGCTTAAAGAACTAAACCTTAAGATTAGTTATTATTACTTTAATAAGATATAGTATATAATTATAAACCTTATAAAGAATAAATAATAGTGAGGATATTAACTAAAAAGCTATTATATATATAGTATAGTAGTTCTTATAGTAAGGTTATAATAATTATAAACCTAGAAATTAAAGGTTTAATTTATAAAAAAAAGTAGTTTTTATTTTTTCTTTTTAATTAATATCTTCTTTAGTTAGACCTATATTTAACTAAGGAGATATATATCTTATATAGTAAATTAGTTAAGAAGAAGTCTATTAAGTAGTAAGTATAGATCTAAATTAAATTAGTAATAGCTTAGAGGATAGTTTAAAGAAATAATCTAAAGGATATAGATTAAATAAAATAGTAGTAAAAACTTATTTACTTAGAGAAGGATTAATAGAAGTATAGTTAATTTAAATAAAGTTTAGTATATAGATTTAAAGAAAATAAATCTTATAGAACTAAATAACTAGTCTAGTTAGTATTTCTAGTTCTATAAAAGTAATATAGATAGAAAAGCGTTTAAAGGATTGATTTTTAGTATATATAACCTTTAAGTAAAGATAGAGTATTATAAGTAAGTAGGGGAGAAGTAAAGAAGTAGTAAGAATAGAGATTATTTCTAAGCTAAATTTATAACCTATTAGTATAAGTATAAGCGTATATAAGAGCGTAATATATACGTTTATATAGTATAAAGTTATAGATAAGCTTATATTATAATAAAAAGTGATAATCTTAAGTATTAAAGAGCATTTAATCGTATAAATAATAATAAGAGAAGTGATATATTGTAATAATTTCTATTAATATAGTTAGTAGGTTATATCCTATAGTAGTGAAAAGTAAGGGAAAAGATAACCTGAAATGTAACCTACTAAACTACTAATTATATAAGGTACTTACGTAAGTATACGTATTATATAATTAATATTATAGTTATAAGGTATAATAAATAGAGTATTTTTATATAAGGTTTTATACTTTAAACGTTATTTATTTATTTATTATAGAATATTAAAGTAAGTTAAGCGTTATTATTATTTTTATATTATTATTATTATTATAAAAGAATGTTATATGTTAACAAAAGGTTATTAAGTATATTAAAGAAGTTATTAATTACTTAGTTAGAAGGTTAAATTAGTATCTTAACTTAAATTATTAAGTTCTAATAGTAGAAAACTTAAAAATCTTAAATAAAATACTCTATTACTACTACTTTTCTAATATATATTATTATAAGGGGATTTATTTATAGTAAGAGTAGATATATCTTAATTTAAAGCTAATAAACCTCTAGTTTTCTATTCTACTCTATTTTATTAATAGTTATTATATATAGTAAAATAAAGTAAGGAATTTAATAGAAATAAAATTTTTATCTTTATAATAATAATAATCTTATAAGAGAATATATAAACCTAAATACTCTAATATTACTTACTATAATACTTTTAATTAGTAACGTCTCTATCTTTCTAGTAATTACTACATATCTTTTATTTATAATAATAGGTTTATAGATTTAAGACCTATTTAAACTTTTAGATTAGTTAGTTATATTAGAAGTATTTTCTTAATATTAATTAGCTTAAATCTATAGTACTTCTTATTCCTAAAATATCTTTAACTCTTCTTAATAGCTACTTTATTTTTTAAAAACTACTATGAAATAATATTTATTATAAAAACTATTATAAAATAAATTCTTATCTCTTTATAAAGTAATAAGAGAATACTAATACTAATTTACTATAAGTTTACTATTAATACTACTACTTTCTAATTTAAAGCTTTCTATAACTTAATCCTAAAAATTACTAGTATGTTAGCAGTCTAGTCAACCTGTATAAGTAGGTATCGCAGTTCACTCTATACTCTTTTTCACAGTACTAAAACCTAATAGCAGCACTTTAACCTGTGCTTGATCTCAATAAAGCAAACAAACAAATCTCAGTATAACTGGTTGTTAACGCTTGGCTTAACTTATCCCCAGCAGAAGAGGGCAGGCGGGTAGGCAGCAGAGTGGTAAAACATACTGGCGAGAGCGTCGTTCGCAACGCTGTCGTTCGTAAAGGTGTTGTCTGTAACGCGGCTAGAGCCTGGCGATGGCTTGAACCTACACTTGAGGGCGCAAACTTAATAGTGTGACTCTTTGCGTGGCTAAAAGGGTTCTCGTGGCCATGGTATAAGAACTCAACCGTTCGAACGAGGCCTCAAGCCTGTTCCTCACATCCTCCTATACGCGCAACGACCACGATGTCCTTCCCCCTCATTATACCTACGCGCAGGCTGAGCAAGGCTACGCTGGACGACTTAATCTGTGAGACTAGAGTCAATAAAATTAAGGGCTCTAAGTATAGCGACCTTCTCTACGCTAATAAGATAACTCTACTCAAATTCACCTAGAAGTACCTAGTTGAGACAGCTAATAAGCGCGATGAATTGCGCCTATATAGCCTTAAGATCGATATGGACATAGTTGAGGCTACTGATGGTAATTCCAGCGCTTGTAACTACCTCACAGACTTCCTCAAGATGGCTAAGGCAGCCTGAGGGCTTGAACGTCAGTAAGTCGGGAAGGGCGAATATAGCGAGAGTATGGCTGACGGCGGCAGGGCTCTTCCCACGTTGAGACTGCGCGGCAGGGCGGAAGACGTTGTCTGAACGGCGCGATGGCATGGAGGCCTCGGGGCCCCCGCACTTGGCGGAGGGCACAGACGTCCGAACGGCGGAGGAGACTTTGACGGAAGACGGGCGCGGATCGAATATGGCGTGGAGATGGAGGCGGCTGGAGGAGGGCGGTTGACTTGGCTCGTTATGATGTTCGAAGTCGGAGGAGCGTGGAGGCGAAGATGATGTCTAAGTCTGAACTACAGTCACATGACCCAAAGGTCGTTAGCAGAGGGCGAGGGGACCAGTCTAGCTTTCGCAGTCAATACCAGTCAAATTTCGCAATACAAGGCCAGCAGCCCAAAAATTACTAGTATACTTAATAGTCTATTTATTTACTATCTATCTTCTAATAAATATACTTTTAACTCTAAAGTGAAGCTAAAGTAGCTTTTAAAAACATTAATAAACTATATTTATACTTTAGTTAAGTAATATTTTTAGTATCTCTTTACCTTCTATTTTAGTTATAGCTTTACTATTTAGAACTATTTATATTCTCCTTCTAAGTAATCTAACTAAACCTTTTCTACTCCCTAAGCTTAACACTATATTGAAATTAAAGTATTACTAAAAGAATAAGGCTATACCTACTTAGTTATATAATAACACTATATAGCGCTTTAGCTATATTTCTAAAGCTTAATAATAGAATTAACTATTAGAACTATAAGTATTAGCTCTATTAACTATAGCTTTAGAGTTACTAATAAATAATAATACTACTTAATTCCTACTAACTTATAATTATATACCTTAATATTAAAAACCTAATAGACTACCTAATAACTAATAAAAATCTAGTAAGCAGGCTAGTTAATAGTTTAATAAATAACTAACTAGTTAACTATAAGTATAACTTATATAATAAACACTTTAAAATACTAATAATTAGTTTACTTAAAAGCTTAAAGACTTTTAAAACTATACTTAGTATAAAACTATTAGCTATAAAATAGTACTTAAAAAAATAAGTAATTTCCACTTAGCTATATATAATAATAATACTATAAAGACTAGCTTTTATTATATATACTATATTTAGTAACCTTCTATTAAGCTACTAAACTATATATAGCTAACCTTTCTTAAGCTTTACTTAAGAATTAAAGAGTAAATATATCTTTTAAACTAAAAACACTTTACTTATAAGAACTATTTCTCTTAAAGCCTAACTATAACTTTTCTAATATACTTTAGATATAATATAGTAGTTAAAAAGTAATAAGTACTATAAGTATATAGAGTGAATAACCTATCGCTTAGCTATAGTTATTAATACCTTAAAGAGCTATAAACCTTATTACTTTTAGAAGAACGTTTTATTAGAATTCTTACTCTAACTAGCTAGATTACTAAACTTACTATTAATATTAACTAACTAATAAATAGATAGTATTAGAAGTATATTTATAGCTATATTATTATATTACTAAATAATATTAATAGATTAGTAGCTGAAGTTCTATCTCACTTTCTAGTTAAAAAATAAGAGAGATTATATATCTATTTTATAAAACTAAAGAAGCTAAAGCTTACTAAAGTAACTAAAATGCTCTCTATTAACTTATAGAAGTTAAAGCGCACCTTTATTTAGCTAAAGGTATATAACTTACTATATAGTAAAGTAGCTATTAGTAAAAAGAACCTAAAGTCTTAAAGTAATATATATTCTAGTATAACTATCCTAATAGCTCTATATAATAAGATAGTTTTTTATAACTTATATATAGAGGATAAAATTAGAATAAGCAATTATATTTTAACTACTAAATAAAGCTTACTAGAGGAGCCTATAAGAACTACTTATAAGGCTATTTTTCACTTTAAAATAATAGAAGCTAAAGCTATAGATACTAAAACTAAGAGTAATATAAAAATTAGTAAGATCTATATATATAACTAAAACCTAGATAAAATTAATTCTAAAAGGATTAACTTATAGTTATATAAATTTATTACTACTAACTTAATACTAACTAAAAGTAGTAATAAAATTATACTTAGAAAGAAACTTAGAATATTAAAAATAGTACTAAATATTTTAAACTAGAGGTTCTATAACTATAAACTAGAGAATAGTAGCTAGTATAATAAAGTAGTATCCTTTAGTATAAAACCTTTTATTATTAGTTAAAAAGGGGAGAAGTTAGTAAACTTAAATAACTCTAACTTCTTCTTTGAAACCTTTTTCTATCTCTTCCTATAAAGCTATAGAAAGCTTAAAGTAGGGGATATATAATACTTTAAGAGGTTAAACCTATAGTTTAGCTATTTAGATTAAAAAGAAAAGGAGGGTTTCTACTTAAAAGAACAAGTAAAAATACTACTTTAGTAATATAATATAATAAAAACTATAATTAAGAGATATTTTGACTACTAACTATTTTATAAGAAGTTAATTTACTAAATATTCTACTTTTTTATTTTTAATCTTTAATATATTTATCTAAATAGAGAATTAATATATTAGCTACTTTTAAATAGAGAAAGCCTTATTCTAAACACTTTAAAATATTATTATAATACTTACTATTAAAGAAATAGATAAAATAGAAGAAGAGTACTATAAGATATATAAAACTATTAATAAAAAAGTAGCTTATCTAATAAGAAAATTAAGTGCTTTTAGAAACTATTATTATATATTAAATAAAGAGAAGCTATCTTTTAGATAGAAAATCTAAAAGCTCTATATTAAATATAAAATGCTTATAATATAGTATATAATTAACCTAAATAACCTCACTAATAAAGTTAATATAAAGATAATAGCTTTTTAAGTAGTAAAAGAGATTAAAATAGATATATTATTTAAATTATTTAAATAATAGAAGTCTTATATATAGTATATTATTAGTAACTTAGTTAGCTCTACTAAGTTCTTCTATTATAAAATGAAGCTTTATTTTAAGTATTTAGTTACTATTAGTAAAGAATTAGTCTTTAAGAAAATATCTTTTTACTTTAGCTATATTAAGACTAATAAGTATAATATTTTATATTTATATAGGTTTATTTAGCTAGACGCTAATATTAAACTACTAAATCTCTTCTAAGATATAGCTAATTTTAGTAATACTAAATATAGAGATTAGATATATAGCTATATTAATTTAGCTTTTAGTAAAATAAATAACTTTCTAATAAATAACTATACTACTTATTTAAGTAACTTAATTAGTATTATAATATAAATATAATAAAAGTTTATTAATACTAAAATAGTGTTTTTAATAATATTAAAGAGGTTATTAAAGATAGATCTAAGTTTAAAGAACACTTTAATAATAAAGCTAACTAAGTTACTTTCTAGTATTAAATATATAATTATAGAGCTATATATACTAAATATAGCTTTAAAGATAGATTAACTAAATAGTAACATCTTTATTAGTTTAAATACTTATCAGTAGAATATAAGAAGACTATATTTATACTTAATAAGTTTCTATACGTTTAATAGAACTATAGCTATATTAACTAGTATAGCTTTACTCTAGCTATAGCTATATAGTATAATATTAATACTATATTCCTCTTAACTAAGTTAGTAGGCCTTTTAATAATCTATTATACTACTAACTACTTAACTAAACTTAATACTCCTCTTTAGAAATAAATCTCTCTTTTAAAATACTTTATAGAGGGATTTAATAATCTTATTAATAATAAATATAATAATAAAGTAGGTCTTATATATAATACCTCTATATTAAGCTATAAAATATAATAGTTTTTACTATATATAGGAAACTAACTTTTCACTAATTAGAAGCTTTTATTTATTAAAGTTAGTACTTCTTTATTAAGCTTAAAGAATAGCTATTCTAGTAAGTAGACCTAGTTAACTATTTATATTAATATATTCTACTAGTTAGTCTTTTAGTACTAGAAAGGTTTTTAAGATATAGCTAGATTTAAAGTTAGTACTTAGTTAGCTCTTAAAATAGTAAATACTAGCTATATTAGTTCTATACTACTAGTTTTTAAAGTATATATTTACTAAAAACCTCTTTTAAATAATCTTTACTTCTATAATTACTTCTTTATAATTAAAACCTAAAAAGTAGAGCTAAAGTAGAAATTAAATAAATTTAACTATATTACTCTAAATTTAAGTCTACTTAACTATAAATTATAGATATAGGTTTTATAGCTTATTAGAAAATAGAGAGTACTAATATTTATAAGCTCTCTTAATAGTAACCCTCTTAGTATATAAAACAGCTATTATAAAAAGTAAGCTTATTACTAATAAATATAAGGTCTTACTTAGTCTTATATATCTTAAGTTAGCTATTATTCTCTTTAGTTTCTTTATCCTATAAAAGAGGTTTATATTATATATAAATAAACTATCTGAGGTTTAAGTGAGGCTTTAGTCTAGCTTATCTAAGTGAATCTTTAATTCTATTAAAAATATTATATTTCTTTATAAAAATATAGAAAATACTAAAAAAGATACCTAACTTTAAGCTAGCTATAGTAAAAGTAATAAAGGTATTAAGTTTAATAGTACTAAGGATCTCTTAGTATTTAGTATAAAATAGTAATTTAGGAATACTAACTTTTAGAATACTTTCTATAATATAATTAGTAGTATATATAATAAATCTAGTATAATTACTAGGTCTTTAGGCCTTTATAGCCTTCTAAAGTCTCTTAATAAGTGTAGGTTTACTAATATAGAGGAAAACATAGAAGTAAAACTATATCCCCTACTAATTTTACTCTAATAAGCTAAGCTATTTATTATAATAAAACGTAGTATTAATACTACTAAAGTAATATAAAATTAACTATATAAAGAGAGAATATTAGTAATTAAGGGAGATAATTAGTTAATTAGGTCTACTACTAAAACTAGGTTTAGTAAGAATAATAGTAAGCTGTTCTCTATAGATCTCCTTATAAAGCCTTATATATAGGTTAAAATTACTTTTAGTAATACCTTTCTATAAATAACTAAAGTTATTAGTATAGAGGGAACTTTAAACTAAATATAAAAAGTTACTTTAAAGCTAATCTATACTACTTTAGATAAATAAAGTACTTTTAAAGAGGAATAATACCTCTAGTATATTAGAGATAGTAGTAAAACTAATAAGTTATAGCTTATTAATATACTAAGGATAGTACTAGCTAGTAAGAGGAGGAACTATAATATAGTTATTATAGCTATGTTAAGTATAGTAGCTACTAGAATAAAAAGTATAACTATATATTTAGTACTTAAACTAAGCTTTAAAAATAGAGATAATATTTCTAGAGATTTAACTATTTTAAAAAACTTAGAAAAAATAAAAGAGAGGTAGTATAGATATAACACTCTTATTATTAATAAAGCTAGTATACTTAAGCTAAGTTTATTTTATAATATTAACTAAAAGTTAAAAATATTATATAGTTTCTTAGATAGGTGTTTTAGTAGAATATTTATAGTAATCTTTATAAATAACTTTTTATAGTTTAAATCTATATTATAAAGTAGTTTTCTTTATAACTTTAAAAAGAAAACTACTTATATAATAAAAACTAGGCTAAAGAGTAGTTAAATAGAAAAAAGGTAAAAGGAGGTAAAAAGCTAAAAGCTCTAAAAAGAATTTAAATATATTATAATCCTAAAAAAGTAAAAGAAAGCTAAAAGAGATAACTATTTACTAGGTTTCTTTAAGTATTTCTATAAAAGTAGATAAATATAAGAAGATACTAAATAGTTTTAAACGTAATATAGACCTAAAGCTTACTTTAATTTTTAGAATAATTAGTATACTATTACTTTATTTAACTAGTATAGATAAGACTTAATACTTTATACTACTCTCTCATTTAGTAAAGAAATAAACTAGAAGCTCTCTATTTACTTATCTAATTACTAATAGGATATTTAAATATTATTACTAGATAAAAAGGCTATAACTATAGCTCTTAAGGATTTAGAAAACTTAATTATACTAAGTATATTCCTATATATTAAAGAAACACTAGTTATAGTTAATAAAAATAAGTATATAAGGCTTAAAATAGTAAATAGAGCTGAATTTATAGTAGTAAGTATTATCTATTTATTTAGCTTTAAAGAGGTTATTATAAATAATAAACTATTAATATTTCTAAGACTACTAAGTAGAATTATTCTTACTTTATATAAAATATAAAGTCTTTTATTCCTTAGTATCCTACTAAATATTATTATTTTCCTCTTAAACAGGATTAAACTAAAAGTATCTTAGTTTAGTATGAGAATTAGAATAAAAATAAGTATAAAGTTAAAGTTAAAGCTATTCTATATAAGTTTACTTTATATACTTAGCTTTATACTAATAGATAATAAAGTATAAAGAAGAACACTTAATAAGGTAGTTCTTAGATTATATAGTAAAAAGCCTATTAAAGAGATTAATAAACTAAATAAAATAGAGGCTATTAGTATATATATATAGCTTTTCTAAATATATAAGTTTAAAGATATCTCTTTTATTAAACTACTTAATATTATTAACTCTTTAGTAACTAAGATAAAATAGAACTTAGTATAAGGAATCTAAAGACTAAAAAGACTAGTTAATAAAATAGTAGTAGAGTTTAAAGTAGAATATAATTATTAAATATAAGTTAGGTCTCTATATATATTATTCTCTAGAAACCTTATTATTATCTTTATCTATATCTCTAAATCTTAATAAGTTTTATTAAAGTAAACTAGGTTAGCTTAATAGTACTTTCTATATATTAAATATTTATAAAAATACTAAGAAAAGTAATATCTTAAATAGCTTCTAACTTAATAGTTTATTCTCTTTTAATAATTAGGTAATTAATATATTAATAACTTATAATTTAGCTATAATCTACTAACTATATAAAACTAGTTTATTAGTATTTTAGTTTAAAAAGCTAGATACTTAAGATATAATATTTAGTTTTCTAAAAATATTTAATTTCTTTAACTAATACTTAAAACTAAAAAAGTAAAATAATAATACTTTAGAAAGTTATAGAAGTAAATTAATAGAGATATCTAAAAGTATAGTAGCTAAATAATCTACCTTATTAGTATAGAAATAAGTAAATAAATAAATTATATAGTATTATATATAAAAGCTATAGAGAGTTATCTAATTATTCTATAAATAGTTTATATAAGTACTTTTTATTAATTATAAGCTTTCTAAAGTTTAAATAATAATATATTTAAACTATAGCTTATTAGTATATAAATATTTATTATAGGGGGGGAGATATTTAAAACTAGTAGTTTAAATAAACGTAGAGAGTACTTAATATATATATCGTATTAGATAGGATTTATTTTTATACTATAAAATAAGCTTCTACTTTAAAATAGAGTATAATAGAACAACTATAGTATAGTACTTATAAAATAAATTATTAATATTAAAGTAGTTTAAGAAGTTATAACTAGTTAAGATATATTAGTAGAGTTACTATAATATATAAATTAAATATATTTATATAGAGTAAAAGCTTTTAACTAAATAGAGTAAATTATAGTAAACTAGTTATATTTAAAGTAATATTATATAATATAATAAAAGGAATTAAAAGCTAATAAAGTATATAATTATATTAAAAGTTTAAATATAAAAGTATACTATATAATAAGTTATATATAGAGTAGCTTAGATAAATATAATTAATATAAGCTAAGCTATATAAAGATAAAGATAAGAGATATATAACTAATAGAAAGTAAAGTTTAAAAGTTAGATCTAATATATATATAAGGGGAATACTAAAGTTAAAGCTAATAAAAAGGTTAGAGCTAGATAGTCTAGCCTATATAAAGCCTAGCTCTAGACTAATATATTTAGAGGTTTAATTATAGCTAATATTTATATACTAATTAGAAGATAGGATTTAGAATAATTTCTCACCTATTTCTTTTTTCCCTTTTTCCTCGCGCTAGGCGGCTTCCTAATAGGTAAAAGAGAACCTTTTCTAATGGAAGGCAATACTTAAGATATTTAGAATAGTATATATATAAGTAGTTATATTTATTTTTATTTTTAACTTCCTTAATAGTAAAACTAAAAAGATAAGAAGAGAAGAATATAGAGAGGCTAAAGGATATAGTAAGCTTTTTATTATTATTATTATTATTAGAAATAGGGGGGAGACTACTAATAGTAATAATATTAGTAATAGCTTTCTTATACTTATACACTTTATATACATAAGTAACAGCTTTCTTCTTAGAGATAGATATTATAAACTTTATCTATTAAATAGTTAGTAAAAATTCTAATAATTATACTAAAAACTGTAGTAATTATTTTAATAATATATAAACGTTATAATAAGTAACTAGAGATTTTCAAAAACTTATTTTTATAAAGTATAAATAGTTTAAAAAAGAAAAGTTTAATTATAAAAAGATATAAGAGGTTTTATTTACTTCTACTACTTATACCTAATAACTTATACTAACTATATTAGGAAATTTTATTACTTCTAAGTATATTTATAACTTATCTTATTAACTAAATAACTCTATTAAATACCTTTACGTTCTATAAATATAACTATAAATACTAATTTTATTTATCTATTTATTTTATTACTTTAAGAGCTATTTTTACACATTTTATATAAGAAAATTTAAATAAAGTTTAAATATATAGTAGTGAGGAATAGGTTTTTTTTAGCTATCTATAATATCTAAGAAAGTGTATTATAATACTTTTAATCTAAACTATAGCCTCACTACTTACTATATAACGTATAGTATTATATAAGCTAACCCGTAATACAGACTACCCTTCTAAATAGTTCCTTCTACAATACACCTTTTTATTCCTCATGACCTGCGCGCACGTAACTCGCAAGATAAGCTTCAACAGCATATCCCATTACCATCGTGCCTGCCCGAACACTTTTTCAAGGATGTTGAACAACATTCTGATTCGGAGAGTGACTAAAAGTCGGTTTTCTTTCCTTGCACTTGTTGGATGTTTCTGCACATGTGTGTTTGAAACCAAGGCTAATACCAGCTTTAAAGGAGCGTCGTCGTGCTAGGTGCAATTCTACGTAATTGCAACGTCTATCTACAAGGGACTGAGCAGAAGCTTGTGGGGCATTGAGCTGTTTGTCCAGAACCATAAATATGACCTGAGATACAGGAAGAATACAAAAGCCTTCTGGAAGCATTGCGGCGCGGACTTTTCCGTTGACCGATGTTGACCGATAGCGAGGGTGTATTTTGATACAACATTGCCCCCTGATTTGAAAGCCCCAATGGTATTCAATCGTGGCAGTCATCGCGCACCGTGTTCCTCCTTACGTTTGCAGTGCACATGACAGTTCTCGGATAACGAATGCGAGAATCCGTGTCAAAGATTAGGCCTGGTAATTTGACTGGGACCTCCTAAGCTATTTGCAGCTAGATTGAATCAATCAAGACAGACCTGTAATTGGGTTGAGGGGTTGTATCAGATTCATGGTACGTAGATCCGCAACTCTCTTTAATGAACACCTTCAGGTCTTGGTGATGCCACGAGTCAGTGCAAGGAAGGCCAGGTCCGACAATTGGCAGTACATCACCATGCTCTCAGAAACCGTTTAAAAGCGAATAGACGCCACCAAAGTGTCACGATCGGTCTGCTACAGTTTACGAATTACGAACCATCTCCACAAGAACTGCAACAGGCTTCATCACCATGCAAGGCTTCGGTACTTTGATATTGGCCACCTTGGCCGCAGCCGTCGCTGCCAAGGACTGCGCCTTCTTCTACAACTCGCATGTCGATACCTCTCTGTACGAAGGCATTCCCACTTCCAATGCCATATGGTACTGCGAAAACGATATCGGCGAGAAGATGGCCAGTGACGAATCGAATCTCTCCAACTCTGCTACCAACCCGGACTTCCGGTGCGGTATCTGTCGGGGTGCTAGAAGTGGGACGAAGGATTATGACATCCCCGATAAGATTGGCAACTATGCTGTGCGATGCGGCTACTACGCCAAGGGCAAGTGCTCTGCTTGAAGAGAAAAGCTGGTAAGAGATCTCAGTTCAGAATCGGTACAGATACTGACCGGCTTGCAATGAGACTCAGGATCACATGAATGCGTTGTTTGCGGAACTATGCCCATAAAGATGACAGCGCCATTGGATGCCCCGCGGGCGGTTGGACGAGGGTGAATACGGCGGTCACATCAATGAATAATTTGTTACTGTAGTTTCCATGATGCGAACATGTTTCCTAGCCAAAATCTACTTAAGCTACTCAAGCATAATTCTGATCTTAACTTGATTAATCCGTTTTAGTTGACAGCGGACGAGATAGTTAACTTTTAGAGTTGACATTATGAGCTCTGTCCGAGCATTGACTTCCCAGGGATTGCTCGAGCGCACAAGGTTTGGCTGCCATCGCAGCTTCGTCCCAGCATATTCAATTGTCACTACGTACAGCGAGTCATTTCAAGAAAAGAAAAAAAGACGACTAATAGGTTTGGCATTATTGTTTTGATAAATGCTTTCGCGATGACTTTGGCCGTCGGTGTTGTCCTTCTTCCTAGAAAGGCCCATTTAGGAAGGTGTGAACAGCTCTTGTGTCGCACGTGCCAATGCGTCAGTCATCACGCTGCACTTCGGAAAAAACACGCGATTTCATGTCTGCAACAACAAACTGAGAATACTGCCTCCCCTCAACAATCCTCAACAATAGTCCGATCGATGCTATCACAACTGTTCTTCCTCGTCACGTACTGCACTCTGGTCATCATGGGCGAGAAGTTCATCGTGGAGTTTGGCAGCAGCAAGGTGCGCTTTCCCCGCTATCAGAGCCCTAGTGTACCCGCTATCTTGATGCATACAGCTAACGGTTGCCTCTAGGACGAAGACAGAGAAGAGCTGATCGGAAAACTGACTGCCGATGAGAGAACCAAGGTCGTCAAGCGCTTCGACCACGCGATTTTCTCGGGCGTTGTAATCGAAACGGGCAATCACAACCTTGATACTCTTCGGGCACTCCCGAATGTAGGGAATGTCTGGCCATCGAGAAATGAGGGCCTCTTGACCCAGCTTGGGGGCTCATCATTATGAAAGCACCAGAAGAGTCACGCAAGGAATACTAGGCACTTGCCATGGGAGTAAGTGTATATCGCAGATAAGTTCGGTAGCGATTACGCAGGGGCGGTCATGTGTAACGCGCCCTGGGAGAAATTTGGCCTCATTGCAGGGGTGGTGTGTGGTGAGTCAATATAGGCCAGAGTCACCCAAAGTACAATTCTTTCGACTCCGTCCATCGACATAACCTGAGCAAAAGTACCAAGACTGGGTTTTGTTTGTGGTCGTTTAAAGCAACCAAATACTCCCGCTGTGTCTGCATTTTGATCCTCCTTCTGACATTATCTTATTTAACCACATGTATTGCTACTCTAAATGACGACACAACAGATCATGGAACTGGCCTCGCGGCCCAAGTTCACGGAGGTGACACGGAGGATTAACTTATTGTGTCTTCCAACAGAGTGCCTATGCCAGATTTTGGAAGAGGTTGTGGAGTACAGCGAAGAGAGTGACACCAACCTCCGGGATGCAGTCCGGCTTATGAGAGTTTGCAGTAAGGCAACCTGAATCTATGAATGACATGACACAAATCTGACAAGTGTAGAACTGTTTAAAACAGAAGTCATGGGGGCAATTTCACGAACAAGACTATTGAGAAGGATGCGAAAGAACCGCGAAGCCACCATCCTGCATCAAAGGGCTCAAACTACAGCCGGCAGAGCCTCCGCGGACTGCAAAGTTACGGAAAACGGTGATGCGAGTGCTTTCTTGGCGCGTTACATCTACCAACAGCCATACCAACACCTGCCATGGAATGCGAACCTCTCGAGCGTCATAAACTCACTCGCGGATAAACTCATGCAACAGGATGGCAAAGATCCTACAAGAAAGCGAAGGTTCAGTTACGTACATGGCTTGTGTCTCTATGCCATTCATCCCCAGCCATCGCTGGCAAATATCACGACGCGATATGGAATATGGACGCTGTTTCATCCTTACTTTCAGTCCGCCCTGTTCCCCTCAAAGTCTACGATCACCAAAGAAACAATCGACAGGCTCTTACTTGTGGCCAAAATCTATCTCAGGAGATCTGACGTCGATAATACGATACTCTCAAAGATTCTCACGCACGGACCAAAAGCTCTGTCTTCCTATCAACCCGCTGCCACGGACGAGTCTTCCGATCAAGCTGAACGAAAGAAACTGACAAGGAAGAAGCCTCTGCTCGGCTCTCTTCTGGAGGCGGCGATTCGAAGTGGCAATCAGAACCTTGCCGCTCTCCTGGTGAAGTACGAGATTGACATGTCGCGGGGCAAAAGTTACAAAGCACCAGACGGCAACAAGAAAAAGATTAAAAAGTACTACGATACCTACTTTTGTCAAATGGCACTCAAGTATGGGGATGTGGACACATTCTCAGTTCTGCTTGAGTGCTCGGACGGTCGGATGCTGCGAGGAGAGTTCGCGGACTTGCTTATGCAAGTTGTATGCAATCGGCAAATGGAAGCACTGCGGTTTTTGCTGAACTGCCCTTATTCACTTCAGGAGCCTCCTGTACGAGACCCTGTTTGGGGATGGCGGTATCCGGCGTACGGGTCGCAGCATCGAGGAGTAGAAACAGGCATGGAAGAAGCCATCTCCCATGGTTATGCGCAGATTTTCGGCATGATCCTAGATTCTCCCCACGCAAACGATAGAACCTACTGGATGTGCAGATGGGAAAAGACTTGCGGCTTACCTTGGCTGTCTGCGGAATGGCCCTATGATGGGAGGTTTCCCATCGAGATCGCGGCCGAGTGCGGGGATGAGCCCAAGCTGAACTCACTGCTGGTCGAAGGCTCCAGTCCTTACGGCCCCAGTCTGAGGTGCGTCGAGGCCTATGCGAAGAAATCAAAGCCTGGTTTGAGCATTACCCATCTCATGCCCATGGTATCCGCTGCGAAAAACTGGCATATCGGATCAGCTCTCATTCTGATCAAGAGTGGCTTCGAGTGCAGCGAGCAGGAGTGGTTACTTGTTATGGGCACGGCGATAACGAGCAGACGACATGGTAAAGGAGCCGGCGCTTTGAAGGCTTTGAAGGGAGACGATGGAGAACGGGAACAGACTGCCCAACAACGAGACATGGTATTTTGGGAAAAGCTATTCGATGCTATTACAATGGACCTCCATCATCTCGAAGATGACTGTCCGTGGTGTCGAACGTTCCCAGTTTACTTGGTCTCTCCCCTTGGGAGAAGTGTAGGAGCTGCGCGAGATTTCATCCGCACTGCTCTTCAGATCAGTGGCCACAAGGAGTTCGAGTCGCGCAGGGTCGGTGAGACAAATGTACTGTTTACGGTGTGAATGAAGTAGTATGTGTTATTCACACGTTCGGGAGCCCAGGTCTCTGTTTTGACAGAGACCGTTGTAAATCCTGCGATCGTCTGATTACTTCGTGATTGTTGTAAGGTGTCGTATGATGTTTGGCATCCATGGATCCCTACGGCAGTCAGCCGAAATCATGATGTAGTAGTCGAGCGAGCCGGATTAAAATCAAAAGCATGAGTCCATTTTGATTACACGTTTTCGGAGAAAGCATTACTCCAAGGCTACCCGCCCTTATTCATGAGGTCATTTCCAATAACTACATCCAAGTCCCGATGCTCCACCCAATCGTAAAAGAAAGAACACATTGAAAGTCATCTAGACCAGATGAGCAATATCGGAGACCCAACGCTTGTTCTTCTTCGCAGCCGCGACACCGCACTGGCCAGCAATCGCCGTGGTCTTTCCGTTGACAGCGCACTGTCCCTTGGCGTTGCAAGATCCAGCACCCTTGCCGTCGGTGCAAGCCAGACCGGAGAACTGCGCGGCGTTGGCGGGGGGCGCGGGAGTGGCGTTGCCGTTGTTCTTCTTCCCGTTCTTCTTCTTTGCTTTCGTGTTGCCATTGTTCTTCTTGGCGGCGGCAGCAGCTCCGGCGTTGTTGCTGGCTACCTTCTTCGCGTTGGCTTCGGCATTGCCCTCAGCTGCGGCACCCTTTGCCGTCGCACCGGCGGCCTTGGCGTTCTTCTTCTTCTTGGCTCGGGCCTCGAGATGAGCGGCGTCGTTTGCCACAAAGTCTTCGGCACGGACTTCGATGGGGAGGGCGACGTCGCTAGCATCGACAGTGGGGGCTGTTTTGGGTTGTAAGCCACGGGAAACATGGAGAAGAGTTCATCAAGTGCACATACCAGAAAGAACGTTGCCAGCCAAGAGGCCGAGAGCAACGAAAGCAGCAGCGGAGAACTTCATGTTGATAGATTGGTGTGGGCTTTACGAGAGTAAACAACATGAGAGAGTGGACTCCAGGTCGTGTAATGAATGGTCGCTCGATTAAAAAGAGCCGCGCACAGCACGGAAAGAATGTAATAGTAAGAAGTTGAAGGAGTTATCCAGATGGACGCTCAAAGTGGGAACATAACCAAAGTCTGGTAGACATCGCTCCTCCAGGTCTTATATCTTTTCGTCTCTTCATGTCCTCACAGCCATGGCTGCCACACTCTGAAACTCCGGATGGCGGCGTCACCTGAGCCTCGACACCGGTCAATACAGAACTCTACTAAGGATGAGTTTTTTTGACTCGAGATGACAGCCCTGGAGCCTCATCCTGCTACAGGCACCTGTTCAGATGCCTGATCATCCCGTCACATCATTAGCTCAAACGAGGCTTATTGTGCCGCAGACTAGGATGGCCCCGGATCTTCGGCACACGCGAAGCTCGGTTATGTCGGACTTCCTTGACCAGACTCGACCAATCCTGCCACAAAAACTGTCCGCATCGCTGTTTCAAGCTTTAAAGTTAATGCAACACACACTGCAATTGGGCCGTAGATGGGCACACTTTTCCGGGGTCCTGACGCTCAAGCACCCTCTTCAAGCCTCACGGACCCCCGCACTTGGGAGTTTCGCTGCGCATGATTTGAGAGAGGCCTGCCTCTTGACAAGAGGAACTCCACAGGGATGAATGATGGAACCGTCTTTTAAGCTTGCTGCTACCCTTATTGGAATATTTTGATGCTTGTTTTTGGGTGGCCAGGGGATGGAGAAACCGCCCCCCTCTCAAACACGCGAGGTTCTAGGCGAGAGCTGCAGACTTGTTTGTGCCAAGAATGAACGGAAAAATTGGGCTCTCCCAGATGCCATGCATTATTCTCCGACTCCTGGCGGGCCTAGATCAGCCCCCATTCTGTGACCATCGGTGCCGCCGGCCACCGAGTTGCCTTCGATCTTTGCCATTTCGTCGAATTTGTCACGGAATGACTCGGGTAACAATGGGGACTGTTTAAGGGGATTCGGGATAAAAATATTAGAAACGCCCACCTCGATAAACGAATCATTCCCACCAAACCTGCCTGCTGTTTATGGTAGCGAGTTTATTGGTCTCAACCTGGACCCCTTTACTGATCTCACCTTGGATCTCTTTACTGAGGCTGATCGTCCAGAGCTGACTTATTGAGACGTCATTAATGCTCTCGAATCAGCTCAAAAATTTCCTCCCAAGCGTTTTTAATCATGAAGCTTCTACCAAGCTTTTGAGTCACATGAGCAATGTGCACTGCCACAATTCGAATGCTCCCTTTTGCTGTTGGGCTGTCATTCTTGCCGACAGCTTACAGATCGTCGCTCATCAAGCAGCTGGGGGCCTCGCACCCCTGCCAAGATCAACAGTGCTTGTATCAGCTTGCGGCAAGTTTTGCCGTACGATGAGCGCAAGGTCGCTGCGCGGCGTCAGACGCAGAGCACAGCAACTATCTTGCAAGTGAATTTTGGAGCAAGAATTTGCGACTTGGCTCATGATCTGAAGATCAGCCAGAAATTCTTACATGCGCAGACTGATGCCGATTCCATGGTTCTCCTTTTGCCAATCGCCGGTGGGCGGAACTGTTTGAGACAAGTCACAAAAATAGCCAAGAACATCTGACCTGCTCCCTCGAGCCTTGTGTGCCCAATAACATCGAATGAACGAGAGACATTTCGTGAAGTATGACATAATACATGTCAAATATTGCTTTCACCGATTCTGCAGCAGAAACGAGAGCCAAGGCTTTGAGGCTAGGCGAATGACGGGGGAATAGGTGAAGGTCGAGCCATTTCCAACCCTGATCAATACGATTGTAACAGATGTCAGCCACGATGCAACAGTTTACCCCTACAACGGCTCCCACTAAGTCTGCTACAGCTTGGGTCGCTTGGATGCTCCGGCAGCATGAAAGCGTCCAACCTGGATTCCGGTGCAAATTGAAGCTTTTGGTTCGTATCCATTGAAAAGCTCAGAAAATCAGACATCATATAATCCTCGATTTGGTCCATGCCGACATTGCGCATTGTGTAAGATTCACCATTGTATATTTGTACGCAACGACATTTCGCCAAAACACATCAAAATTTAGGCTAAAGTATAAGTGTGTTTCGCCATGTTATTCCAGTCGCTTTTGCCTCGATAAGCCGATAGAAAGCCACCACATAGGTTGAGGCTGAATACAGAAAAGTCACAAAGAGAAGATTTGCGCGATGTATGTTGCCAAGGTAGATTGTGCCAAGATGATCTTTTACCAGGAAATGGAACCCCAATCGCGGGTGACTCGGCACTTTTGAATTCTACCGCTGCAAGGGCGGGAAGACATGCAGATCATCATGTCCATTTACCGAATGGGTCAAATGACTCTCTACCCCGGATTTTCCTGGCTGAGATATCATAGGTCTGAATTTAGCCAAATTTGCACGCTTGAATACCTCCCCTCAATGTAATTGAGAAAATGTCAATTGAACGCGCGTCATGTAAGATCACAGTTCACTAAATTTGATTTATCCATTGTTTTTTGCGTGATCACGAAATTGCGAGTGAAATATCTTGACTGTTGACGGCGCCAGAAACATAGCACTTTTGTAAATATAAAAGTTGATGCGCTGATTGGAATTCCTGAATCGAAATAACAATCATTGCAGCCTCTTGCTAACCTCCGTTATGCTCACTTCTCTTCCAATGATGGTCTCCTTCTCGAACCTCTTTGTGGCCGCTGCGGCTTTTGTCAGCGTCATTGCCAGCCCTACAGGCAGTGACGTCGTCAAACGTCAGTCGACGCCGAGCTCGACTGGCTATCACAATGGGTACTACTACTCTTGGTGGACCGACGGTGGCTCTCAAGTCACTTACACGAATGGAGCTGGCGGCTCTTACAGCGTCAACTGGGGCGGAGGAGGCGGCAACTTTGTCGGCGGCAAGGGTTGGAACCCTGGTGGTTCAAAGTAAGAAGCATCACAACCAGTCTTGAAAGCTGTAGCTAATGGCTCCCGACTTAGGACAATTGAATACTCGGGAACTTACAACCCCAATGGAAACAGCGTAGGTGCTCATCTTGGTGTCATACCTGAAAGAAGCACACTAGAAGAGAGTAATGACGCGTAATATTGTCTTATGCTTTTAGTATCTTGCTGTGTACGGCTGGACCCAGAACCCGTTGATCGAGTACTACATCATCGAATCCTATGGCACGTACAACCCTGCTTCCGGTGCTACGAAGAAAGGCTCTCTGACGAGTGACGGCGGAACCTACGACATCTACGTCAGCACTCGCGTGCAGCAGCCTAGCATTGAAGGCACGGCAACATTCCAGCAATACTGGTCCATTGTGTGTCTCCTCATCCAACAACCTGAGAAGTATATACTAACAGTGTCAATTAGCGAACTGAAAAGCGAGTTGGGGGAACTGTGACGACTGGCAATCATTTCGCAGCTTGGGCTTCGGTCGGGTTGAATTTGGGAACTCACAATTACATGATTGTTGCCACGGAGGGATACTACAGCAGTGGTAGCGCCTCAATCACTGTCAACAGCCCCGCCTAAAGCCCAAATCCTTGAGTCGATATTAGGATGGTCCCTTATGACAGCACGCAGAATTGCCGCCCGAATCACCCGCAGTCGAAGCAGCGGTTTGCAAAGTCTCTTTCATGTACATAATTCAATTATTTG
This sequence comes from Colletotrichum viniferum, assembly GCA_020226115.1. Taxonomy (NCBI): domain Eukaryota; kingdom Fungi; phylum Ascomycota; class Sordariomycetes; order Glomerellales; family Glomerellaceae; genus Colletotrichum; species Colletotrichum viniferum. Next base: position 576,636 of record JAGFBE010000020.1, on the reverse strand, counting down.
ATCTCGAGAACATTGACAATGGAAGTTGGCATAACCCTCTGGACGGTGTAGTCTCGAACCGCCCCGTTCGAGAGTAAACTTGGTGTGGACAGTGCATCAATTGACATCATGTTGCAAAAGTGGAACCACAATTGCTAAGCAGCAATTACGCCTCATATCCTTCGCAACACACCCCCTAGATCTTGGAGACGACTCGTCTACTGGATCTAAACTTCGTAGTCCCTCTACGACCTCTCTACTAGGGGAAAAATCCCTTCCGGGTACGCCGGAGTCGGGATTCGAACGCGGGTCTTTGCTGCTTAAAAACAACACGCACGATAACTGGCAGAGTCAAAGGGCTCATAACTGTTGCAAAAGTGGAACCACAATTGCTAAGCAGCAATTACGCCTCATATCCTTCGCAACACATCATCTTGAGTTGAAAGCTGCAGGGAGCACCTGGTTAATTAGACAGCTACGGGATGGAGAAGCCCGTGTTTCAGGCTCCTCCAACAATAGAATGCCTATCCATAACATGCGCAGGAGTTTGTCCAAAGATCGACAATATATGTACAAGAAGTCATTTCCAAACCCACCAACATGTACAAATGAAAGTTGTCTGGGACGTTGTTGAATTTCGTCCCATACCGGATGTCCGAACTTCAAAGTTCAGGTGACAGACAATGCACCATAGTTCCGTCATATCCGTCGGGTAAAAGGTTCTGTGAGCTGTCAACCACGTCGCATTTCACTGCGAGTCATTGTTGGCAGCCTCCTCCTGTTTCTTCTCGGCGATCGCGGCAGCTTCTTCCGGAGCGACAACGACGACCGGATCCGTAGTGTCAACATTCTCAAGCTGAGAAATGGCATCGGCGCGAGCTCTGCCGTACCATCGTCCGATGCTTCCCCGCTTTTCCACCTTCAAGTCGCGGGCCGCGGGAGCAGCGGCACAAACAGGAGTCTCGATGAAAACACCCGTCTGAGGGAAGGGCTCCAGAGGACCCCAAACGTTGCCCGCATCATCGGCGCCGACGCCCTTAGTCAGGAATTCCATCTGGGAGAAGTCATACGAGACGGGGGGAACTCCAGGAACGTCCTGTTCTCCGGGTACCCAGACGTTGACAGGCTGCACGTATGTTCCAGCAGTGAGGTTGTTCTTGGTGACGCGAGTCTTCGCAACACCGTCAATCTCGGCAATGACGCGGTACTCTCTGGTGTATCTGAAAAGAATCTCATTGCGGTATTCAAATTTGTTCTGGGCGTTGCGGCCTCCGCGGAGTCCCATGGAGGCGATGATCCGGTCGGAGGTTGTGCCGGTGCAGGGATCAACATCCATGGCGTAAAGTGAGACGGTGGCCCGATTGTTTGACACGAAACCGATAAACTGGAAGTGGATTATATCAGCACTGACATGATGTCAAAGACGGTTGTCACATGTAAGCTTACTCGAGACTCCGCAATCTCTGCGTTGGGGCTCGGGTTGTCAATTCCCAGAAGCCCAAGCTCCATACGAACATAGACAATATCGCCAAGGGTGTTGATCTGCACGTTCTGAGCAACAATGCTGAATGCAATAACCTCGCTGCCTCGACGGAATCCGGAGAATGTGATAAAGTCGCCAGCTTGAAACGGCGCCATGACCAGAGGGTCGGGAGCAGTGCTGTTCACGATTAGTTGGCGGCTTTCATAAGCTGGGCAAAGAACTTACAAAGTGCCAGGGCCGACGAAAGGGCGGTTGGTCAACGGGCAAAGCGGATCAGTTTCGTTCCTAGGGATACACATGGGGAATCCGGAGAAAGACGTGATACTGGGGCTCTGATCGTCGGCAGTCATGAGCGGTGCGCCAGTGAAGCCCTTGGAGAAAACAGCGTTGGGATCCGAAATGCGCACAGTAGGACCGTTCTGGATCTTGAGACTTCCGTCCGCAAAGTCAACAGATTCAACCCAGCCACTGCTCAAGCCTTCAAAAAACTCATAGAGCTGAACTTGTGCAACTCGGGGTTCTCCGTTGATGCTGTTTCCAATAACCTAATACAAGTTGTGGTCAGTCAATTCGTTATTGATACACGTGGGGGGCTGGACTTACCAAAGTCTCGTAGCCAGCGAAGTCGGCCTTGTTGGCGATAAACTCCTTCCAAGGAACCCATGCAGCAGGGAACTGCACGAGAAGGTTCTTGGAAACGTTCATAGTGAAGCCATTGACAACAATGGTGCCGCCGGTGTTGAAAGTGTCATCTGTAGCAATGGCATCTTCGAGAGCGCCCTGAACCCAGATTGGCGATTCTTGAGCCCACACAGGGGTAGAAAAGAGAGCCCAGAGGGCAAGGAACAGCTGAAGATAATGCATTGGAGGCTAAAGACAAGAGACTGAGGAGCCAAGAGAAGTTGAGGGTGGTAATACCAAAAAGTTCTCGTTCTACCACGGGCTTCTTGGCCCATTTATCATGATCTTGATCATTACGAATTCAATCACCGCCAGTCCCCCTTTCGCTAAATTTACATTTACTCTTTTGAGCCATCTCCGAATCATCCATGATTTTTGCTCACGAGATTACTTCAAAGCGAATATCAATTCTGTGTGACGCCCAAGATTGATCCCGCTTCAACGTTGTTGACCATTGCCAAGGCGAACTATTGCGCTGAGTGCCTTTGCAAATGGACTGTCTTGGCTCTCAAGGAGGCAAAAAACGTTTTCTCTTAGCAAAGCACATATGCACTCAATGGGACCCTGCAACGTGACGCTGCGCAATAGCCGTTTTGTTCCCGGAAGAGCCGGTACGGACGCCGGTGAGCAATGAGGACGAGGCCTCCGACCTTCCCCCGAGACCGGTCAACCAAGGCGTGGCTCGGAAAAGCGATTTCGGTTCATCCCTCTGTCATAGAACGGTCTAGTCGCCTGTGAAGACACTGGGAAGACTGCAGATACCCCATGCCTAACTCCATGTTCGCTAGCCTTTGGAATCGTGACCCTCTGCCAAGATGGAGATGTATCCATCTTGGGCGAGCCATTTTTGAACGCGCGATGCTCGTGACAGCCCGAGCAGAAATTCAACTTGTGGCGCTCCCCTTCTCGCAGTAAACAGTAAGTGTATCGTGAGAATCCCTTGATCGGGCCCCACCCAACGCATCTCAACTGCATGTTGTTGTCACCGGGACCGATTCCGCGCCGCGCGCTACATGTCTATAATTGGTGACCTATGCCGGATTTGTGCTCGGAAGAAAGGGGAGCCGAGTCGTCAAAACCTGCCTGCCCAGGATCTTGATTCAGAAACCCCTGGCGCGGAGTTCATAGCAACCGGGGGAACGCAACCCAGCCTCCCGGGCCGGCTTAGACTGCTGGTCATTGCTGCACGTTGCAACTTGAACGTTGTCACTCGAAAAGTAGGATCGTGGGACGGCAAGAAAGAGGCTCGTAACAGGAGGCTCCTGAACGATCCCTGCTCAGAGACGCATTTTAGCAGGAAATAGGGAACCCCTCATTGGCGGCGACAGGGATCTCTTGACCTTATTTAGTCGCCTAAACCTTCGTCCCCAGAAGGTATCCAAGCGCAGCAACATGAGTCTCAGCCATACTTTGTCAAAGTTTGCCCACTGCACTTTGGATACAGTTCTGTTACCTAGCCAAGAAGATCAAGTCACGAACTACGGACGAAAGTGAAAGATCATCATCAGACGAGATGCCATTTTCCTCTCAGAATAGACAACAGCGCAGTTGCAAATCATCTCAGTCCGTGCATCTGTTGCTAGACGCTCCTCAAACAGATCGGGGTTCGCTCCGGTTCCCCTGTTCACATGCACCAGTCGCAGGTTTTGCCGACAAACAGGATTCTTCGCTAGTCAAAACCTGCCGTCCCTCGAGGTGATGCTACATCTTGGCAATTGCCACCATCACGGTCAAAGAGGTCTGCTCCTCCTCAGTCAGAGCCAACTACTAACATGGATGCCGTATTCGTCGACGGCTTGCATCACGACTCATCACGTTCCAGCCATGACTGATACTTACGCGATATTCTACAACTGCACGTCTGGACAGGATTAGTGGAACCGTGTGTCGTGGGCTCTCCAGGCCATTATCCCGATTCGGGCCCAAACACTATGGAACTCCCCGCGTCGACCCTCCACCTGGAGCCTCCCCGCGTATTTCATGTGGAAATCGTTGGACCTGACAAGCCCTTCCCGCCAAGAACTACCGTAGAAATGGGTCAAATGGCTGTCTGCTTTACCACCTTCCTTTCTGAAGGCTTCGCCGCAACCCTCATAGGCATATAGAGTTCGGCTCCGTATGCCAGCCGGGGCATTTCTTCCAATTAGCCTCGTCTAACGTAGGGTACGAGCCGGATGCGGCGTGATATAGTTGCAGTCAAGATGCATGACACGACCTAATCTTCACCTGAATGGACACGCTTGGCGGCAAGGAGGCAGGTTTTCACGAGTCGCCACCGGCAGCTGATGCTGTCTAAGCACGTGTCCGCAGAAAACCAGTTGCTTGGTAATTTTTGCTTTTGATTCCGTAAGTAGCCAAGTGATGCCAATTCTGCTTCCGTGTAATACCATTTGCTGTGGGAGGCTGTGTATGCGAGGCATGCAACAAAGCGCATATTGTCACAAATCTTTCCAAGTTCCCCTCAATCGAGAGTACAATGATGGCAAAGTTGTAATTTCATCAAAATTCAAAGAATGTACCGACTTACCGTTGCTAGCCTGGGCTCGGGTAATAGGGGCTCAACCGAAGCACGTTGGAAAAGCCTTCGTGGCTTGGATCCCCCCTGAACCGTGCGTGGCATTATCCCCTCGACTGTCCACGAAGGAGTCAATACCCTTGACCCCAGCAGAACACTAATGGCTTTTGCAGCGGTCAATATTGCGGGATTTAGTCAGTCTGGGGTTGGCTAGCCGCGCAAGCAGTCGGCAGTATTCAAGAACATCAACCAACCACCGGCGAGCAGGCAGCCTCAACGGAACTAGCACGATGTCACCCGGATCGTCCCCATCCCGAAGACCACGCAACTTCACGTTAAGATCGATGGTTCATCGTCTCTTTAGAGTGCTTATCAGCATGGTGCTCATGGAGGTGCGGGTAGGTTAGTCAACGGTTGGACTTGTCTTGGCAAGACTCAGGACTAGGTAGAGGCTGGAGACCATGCCCACCCTTATTGGGCTGTATTAATCGCAAAAGAGAAAGCCTTGAGCCTCGGTCTGGGACTCGTATGGATACGAGTGCAACATCGAATCATGGGATTCAACGAAAGTCTCTCCGACGACATGTATCCACATCTTTTGCGTGATACTGGCTGCATGCCGTGACCGTGCTGCAGCATGGCGCGTGTTGCTCCGTTGCTTTGGGTGACAGGCGATTCGTGACGAAGTTGCAAATGTTACAACAGGCAATCCTTCAATTTCTCCAGAGCTGTTGTAGTCGATCTACAGTGCTAAGTGCAGAGTCGTAAGTCAAGTGACCGTGTCATGTCCACTTCAACAACACCAACCATTGACAACACATGTTTGCGAGTAGTCGCAACATGGAAATCACTGAGCGCCCAAGAATTCCCCCACTACTCGAATACCATTCGGTCTTTACTGACGTCTTTGAATTTAAGGTTCCGTTTACCAAGACAATCATCTCATTAACCGCGGGTGTTCTGTGCCATCGCTGCAAGGGAAGCTTCTTGGCAAGGGGCACTCATCCTCCATGCCGGAGTCAGTCATACCTGGTGCTGGTATAACAAGACTTACAAGCAACCTCAAAGTGGCTAGCATCTCGTACTGCAGAAAAGGGGAACCCGGACAGACCGCCATACTGGTGGATCTTGCCGTCACATTGCAGAGGCATGACAGAAGTTTGTGCTGCCATGTCGACTCCATCACGACCGGAACGGCGGCCCAGATTCCTACGAGATTGAGGGATTTCAAAGGATCATGCGACACATCTGCAAGAGGAGACAGCAGTCACAGCGGCTATTGATTTCCTATCAGAGCATGGAGCGCGAGCAAAGCGTGGGATGAAGCACATGTCAAGTGGAGAGGCTGGAGGGGGGACGGACGATATCTGATCTCAACTGCAACTTGATGATTAGCAAGCGCCTGAGGGTTGTCTTTTCCGCTGCCTTCCAAGATATTCGCATGCTTTTCCGTCGCTGGAAAACAAAGTGAAGTCAACCATCATGATATAAGGCTCTGGAGATTTCCTCCGAAGATCTACTGAAAACCAAGCCAAACAACTTCAGACTTCAATCTTTTGAACACCTTCAAACATTAGCATCAGCTTTTGTCAGTCTGAGTGGTCGATAAATCGTCATCATGCGTTATCAACTCGCTATTGCAGCTCTCCAAGCTGCCACTTTTTTCAGTTCTGTAAAGGCGCAGAACTCTTCCTTCAGTGAGACACATGTCTCGGAGATTCCCGAATCAGAGGTTGTCGCTCTCGCTCAGATTGTTGAAGATGACCCTGGAGATGTTTTCACTCTTCAGAAGGACTGGTTGAGTCCAGAGTATGCTTTGATCTATAAAGTTGCTCTTCATATTCCTCCGGTCAAGGGGCCAACCAAGTAAGGACAATCCACAGAACATCGGTCTTAGTGACGATGTATCTAATATGAAGATAGGAAAGTCATTAGTCCTGTCACTGGAAAGGAGATCTGGTACTATGAGTTGGAGATCAAGCCTTTCAGTCACCAGGTCTACCCCAACCTCCGTCCCGCCACTCTTGTTGGCTACGACGGGATGTCTCCTGGCCCCACTCTGATTATCCCCCGCGGCACCGAGTCTGTGGTTCGTTTCATCAACAACGCTGCTCACGAGAACTCTGTTCATCTCCATGGATCCTACTCCCGCGCCGCTTTCGATGGCTGGGCGGAGGATATTACCAATCCGGGAGAGTACAAGGATTACTACTACCCCAACCAGCAGTCAGCCAGAACGTTGTGGTATCATGATCACGCGATGCACTTGGTGAGTTATTAAGCACGCTTGCCAAAGGATACCATAGACTGACTCTTGACAACTCAGACCGCCGAAAATGCATACATGGGTCAAGCTGGAGTTTATCTCATCAGCGATCCGGCCGAGGACGCTTTGAACTTGCCTACTGGCTACGGCGTTTATGACATCCCTTTGGTTCTCACTTCCAAGCAGTACAACGATGACGGAACACTGTTCTCGACCGTTGGGGAGAAGGACAGCTTGTGGGGTGATGTAATTCACGTCAATGGTCAACCCTGGCCATTCCTTAACGTCGAACCCCGCAAGTATAGGTTCCGCCTCTTGGACGCTTCCGTCTCTCGCGCATTTGCTCTTTACCTCGTCGACTCCAATGCTCCCAACGGCAAGCTGCCTTTCCAGGTCATTGCAGCTGATGGTGGCCTCTTGACCAAGCCTGTGCAGGTCTCGGATCTTGTGAGTAAATTTAGTCTATTGTTTTTCATCTCGCATCTTTAGCGTAGGACTCACCTATTATAGTACGTGTCTGGCGCTGAACGGTACGAAATTATCATCGACTTTTCCAAGTACGCAGGACAACAGCTTGAGATCAGAAACTTCCCCAAGGCCGGCGGTGTTGGAGTTGAGGATGACTACCTGAACACCGACAAGGTTATGAAGTTCATCGTCGGCACTACCATCTCCTCCCCCGACACGTCCAGCGTTCCGGAGACTCTGCGAACCGTCCCGTTCCCAACCTCAACCGGAAACGTCATCGACCATCACTTCAGATTTCACCGCACCAACGGCGAATGGCGCATCAACGGTGTTGGATTTGCTGATGTCGAGAACCGCATGCTCGCCAATGTTCCTCGAGGCACCGTTGAGATCTGGGAGCTGGAGAACAGCTCTGATGGCTGGTCCCACCCTATCCATGTCCACCTCGTTGACTTCAAGGTCATTGCCAGAGATGGTGACCGCGGTGTTATGCCCTACGAAGCAGAGGGTCTCAAGGATGTTGTCTGGCTTGGTCGCGGCGAGTCTGTTCTCGTTGAAGCTCACTACGCGCCATGGGATGGAGTCTACATGTTCCACTGCCACAACCTGATTCACGAGGACCAAGACATGATGGCGGCATTCAACGTCACCACTCTTCCTGACTGGGGCTACAACGAGACGACTTTCATTGACCCCATGGAAGATCGCTGGAGGGCTAAGTTTTATGTCATGGCTGACTTGCGCACCCGCGCTGGCCCCTTCTCCGACAGCGCCATTGAGGAGTCGATCCAGTTTATGGCCAACACTGAGGCATACAGCAAGATTGATGAAGTCAACGACGCCCTCGAGCAGTACTGGTCATCTCACTGATTGATGCAGCCGCTGGGTGTTATCCATGAATCAACATGATGGTTTCGTTTTTTTTCCCACCAACGATCGCACCAAGTACATGCATGGACGAATGCTTTTCCTTCTTGTTTATAGTCTCATTGTCATAGTATCAATGTCAGTTTTTCTATATCTACAACATCTTGAATCGATTTTGTGTTGTTTTTATGAACGTCGCCCCCGATGCTCCCCCGCCCGTTCTTGAGATATCGAAACTGACGCTATCCTCAAGTCTTGTCCTGTCCGGTGGGATGGCAGAAATTTCTCCACCCAAGCCCCTGGATCAATCTGAGGACAGGGTGTGGTCCGCCAACCTGATGCAAGCACGGTCCAAGAGCTCCAGTCTCCTCAATAAGCTTCAGACTCTACTAGCCAAATCGAGGTGCCTGCCAACACCCTAAGTAATTAAGCTCACACCGTTATCTGACTGTTCACCAATCTCAGTCTTGTAAACATCTGGGTTGTGGAAGATCTGCGCTGGGTGGATATACTTGCAGGGTCGCAGAGGTGCTGTTTTGGGGAAATCCCACCAATCTTGGCCAGGCCCGGAACACAGCCCGAGAGGCCCATCGTTTATATCGAACAGAGCCACTGCGAGTCAGCGACGAGAGCGGATATGGATGCCAAGAAAAGGCCAATCGCAGGTGTGGACTTGTGATCAAGTGGAACGACAAAGGCGTGAACTCAGGCTCTGGACAAGAACGAAATGGGCAAGGAACGGTGTTTGCAACGCGCCAAGACATCGGAGGGGAGTCCACCAACCAGGAGAAATTCTGCGCTGGCCGAAAATTATAAAAGATGTGGTGAAGAATGACATCAAGAGGTGTTGATAGTTCTTCAGAGCAGGGTCTTCAGTTGTTTTGAATTTTTTTTCGTTCTTTTCTTAAACCACATTCCAAGATGAAGGTTACTTCGGCAACTGCTGTTTCCGCGCTGGTCGCGACCGTGTCGGCCCACGGATTCGTCCAGCAGATCATGCTCGGTGAGAACCTCGTCAACACCTGGAACCCTTACAAAGATCCGTCAAAGAAGGTCGAGAAGATCACCCGCAAATTCAAAGACAACGGCCCAGTCACCGATGGGCTCTTCGAGGTATGCTCAAACTACCCGCTTGTACTGTACCAATGGACGCTGACTCGTCAACCACATAGACGGACGCCATCACCTGCAACATCGGAAGCGACAAGAACAACGTCCCCGCCACGGAAACTGCCAACGTCGCTGCTGGAAGCACTGTCAAGTTCATGTGGACCGAGTGGAAGAGCGATCATCCCGGCCCGAGTAAGTCGTGGACGCCGTCCGACTTCAATGAACGGTTGAAAATGCTAATAAACGGGAAGTTATGACGTATCTTGCCAGCTGTGGTGGCAAGTGCAGCGAGTTTGACGGCAGCACCGGCAATGTCTGGGTCAAGATTGATCAGTCTGGTTACGATGCCAACGAGGCTATTCCCTGGGCTAGCAAGAGACTTCCAGAGAACAACAGTACCTACACTGTGAAGCTGCCCTCCAAGATCGCCCCTGGGGAGTACATTCTTCGGTGAGTAAGACCCTTGCTTTTGCTTCTGGACAATCTTCTGACTTGGGTCCCCACAGACACGAAATTCTCGGCCTGCAACGCACGAACACGGACGGAAAATTGGCGCAATTCTACCCGGGCTGCCACCAGATCACTGTCACCGGGGACGGAACGACCAAGCTCCCCGAAGGTATTGCGCTGCCTGGAGCATACAAGGCTGATGACACCAAGTCGGTGAGTATCTCTGGCCTACAAAGAATCCCAAGTGTGTCAACTGACAACGCTCTAGATCTTCCTCAACTACCGCAAGGTCACCGAGTACACTCCTCCTGGTGGGCCTGTTTGGGGCGATGATGGATGGGCCCAGTAGGCAAAAGTCTAAGGTCCCCGTATTGCGCGTATTCAGTCTGTAAATTTTTGGCACCTTGCTATCTTGTGAATACATTTGTGAACTTGGCTGCTGCCAAGATTTCTCGCAACGCGTTCCCGAATTTGCAGCCTGTCAGTGGACATCATAGTGAATATGATATGTGACTTATAAGAAGTTTCGATGATCGTGATATTTGTTTGTGTTGAGGAAGTTACATAGCCCACCCTACAACAGGGTCCACAGTAGATAAATCTAGTAAGAGCACTTCGTCCGGTGCTTCGTCTAGTAATAAGATCGCAGTATACGTACCTAGGGGCCCGGAATACCTGCTTACGCTGAGCCTAACTGTAGCCGCCCATTGTAGCTCTCAGCATCGTGTTAACGATGGCTTCGTTGCCAGCAAGATCGACACCCTCGCCCGCGTAACTCACAGAGATGGCCTCACAAGGTCAGCCACAATGAGACCGAAGCTGGAATCACCTGACCAGTAGGCCGTTAGCTGAAGGGGCAAGTCGGAGGTCGTGGCAGTACCGGTTCCAAGTAAAAATTACACCAAGTGGCCAGAGGCCGTGATATTTGTTTGTAAACCACCAAATGCCTTCGTGTCGAAGCCTTGAAGGTACTCACAGCCATGCTCCTAAATTACTACTAAATCTCAGGTCCCCAATCTCGTAGCAGATCATACAAGCGAAGACGCTTGCAAAACTGCGGAAGACAACGCGGGTGACGTACATCAATGAACTCGACCCTATGATCAAGCTTGTGTTGCGGATGAAGGTCAGATAACTCGCTGCCAAGCGGTAAGAATCTCTCCGCTGAGGCTGATTCTCGAAGTCGCCATGACAGTCAGTCTCCTGTCAGTTCTCCTGGCCTCGTAGCGAAAGAGGAATGACGTTGGTTCATGCCTATCGACCTGCGGACACCATACCTCCATGATCCTAAGCTTTGGCATCTGACAAGCTGCTCTCGCCGCTCTTACAAGTAAAAGGTCCAGGTTGTCTTTGTCGCGGTCGGCGGTCAAGCACAAGTGGATGAGATTTGGCCAGTATGCGTGGTTAAGGCCACCTAGACCTTGCGTCATAGTTTCGTGGCACTTAGAAAACTGCGCAGCATCGACGACGTTCGATATCGTGAAATTTCGGAGCCGGTAACTCGCCAAAACTGCGACGGAGACCAGACTTTTTGGGGCTTCTCTCGGACGCAAACTCCAACCAAAATATGGTGCTTCACATAAGGATAAGTCCTGCACAGTGGATACATAGACCGATCTGAAGAGGGTCGATATCGCTAAGTCGCAGGAGTTGAAATCGCCCTCGGGCTCGTCTGGTGCAAACAAGCCGTCTGCCCATACTGGCTGGTAGCTCACATCTCTCAAACATGGCATGCTGGCCAAAAGCACTGCCACCGCTGATGGAGACAGTTTTCGATGGGATCGCTGGTTCATAGAGAAGCGCGTGATAATTGGAACGAGGGGAATGGATGCCGATGGGGAGTTGAACTGGATGTCAAGGAGAGTTCCCAGTAAGCGTTGACGTGATGCTTGGTGTCAAATCCTGGTGACGTAGGCCCCAGTTTCTCGATGAAGGTAGTAACTGGGTGAGCAAGCACTCAACTCAAACGTGAGGCCTTGAGCTGAGGCACCATCTTTTCATCCAGACAGGATCGAGAAGAGATTGAGTATGGCGTCAGAAATTACCTTTATGTTAGCCTTTCTTGTGCCTTCATCCTCGAACTCGTAGTTCTCCTTTTTGGAGTACCGCGCCAGATGCACATGAAGAGAGATCTTTCTAACAAACTTCTGTCGACCAATTGCGACGACATTCTCGAGCTTCCGCGTGTCTGGGCCGGGGGTCCGGAGGCTCAGAGACTCGAAAATGTCTGGCTCAAAGAACCGTTGCCATTCCCGCGCAACGTGGGCCCAGGCGGACAATCTTTGTTCTGTGCCGGCTTGCTGTCGAAGATCTTCCAGGATCTGATGCCGTAACTCACATAGAAGAGTTTGGAATCCCCATGTGTGCTGCGCCGAGTGCGATTATCGGCACGCCATGTCCCATTCGATTGAGGTTTACTAAGTCCAACTTACCGTAAGATAGAAAAGAGCCGGTGATAGGATTAGGCAAAGTGAATTAGTTCTCTTGTACAAAAGAAAACTGGGAATAAACCATTCGGTCGGAGCAGTGACTTTTACATGTTGCAGATGGACAAAAAGGTCGACAATAAATGCTGCAACCTTGCCCGTCTACGTAGCTGACCGTGTATGCACCTTCGTGGTCACATCCGACGTCCTCCCTAAAAAGTCTTCAATTCGGTCCCACATCGCAACTGGGTTGGTGTACATGACAAAATGACCACTCTTGGGAATCTCCGCTAGTTCAACACCGGCTTTGGCAATGGCGGGTAGATACGACAACGTTGCGTGCTGCACCCCGAACATGAACATCCTGGGGCACGCCAGGCCCTTGAAGATCTCCAGCAAGTCTCCGTTGTCCGAGCATTCCACCATGCTCTCAAAAGTAGGACGTATAGCCTCAGTTCTGACCTTGGCCCTGAAAGCAGCGGCGTAGACTCCGTTGCCGAAGAAGGCGGACTGCCGCGTGCGCTCGATGAATTCCGTGACGAACATCTCGGGGTCGTCCGCGGGGAAGTCGAGGATCTGCCTGCTCAGGAAGCGATCCTCGGGAGCGAGGTTGCCCTTGATGTTGGTGAAGCTCAGTACCGAGCCTGGGTTCTGCTGGGCGAGGAGTAAGGCTGTTAGGCCTCCCATGGAATGGCCGACGAGGTGGTATTTCTTGACGCCATAGGTCTTCAAAACTGCCTCAGCGACGGCAGCAAGAAAGGGCATCGAGAGCGCAGAGTAGTCCGCGATGGTAGAGGAACCGCTCCCTGGTGCATCGTATGCAATGATTGGGTATTTGGAAAGTGATGGGTGGAGGCTGATGTCGGTGTAATCTTCCTTGGTGCTGCCGAAGCCGTGAAGGAAAAGAATCGGCTCTGCGGTACCATCACGGCGTACGACAGAGACTGAGATGGCAGTACCGTTTACTGTGAGCGGGATCTGTTCCCAGTTGAGGGTTTGGCTCGGCTGAGCACCGTTGCTTCGTGCTGGTGTAGTGGCCATTGTCGAAACGAAATTCGGCGACGATGGGTTCAAATAAGTTAAGCTGATGTGATTGTCTATAAACCCAACATTGAAGACAGAATTAGCAACTCTTAAAAGCCAGCCGTTGCGGGAGAATCTTGGAGGTCGCCGTCTTCCTTCCCGTCCGGCCGACAATTCTGCGGCGCCGTGTTTGACTCGGGAGGTCCGCCGATGTGGGTCCACTAGCGAGGATGGATGCCGAAGGGCTCGGCCATCGTGGGATTTGGCCGTCGGCAATGCGTCATTTTGACCGAGCAGGCGCTTACCAAAGCCGTTACCCCATTTCGTACCTTTTGGATGCAGGTCCTCTAGCCAGTGTTTCTCATGGTCTTACAAGATTGCGATCTATCGGCACCAGCTTCCACAAGATGACGCAGCATTCACGTTCTCACGAAGCCTGGCTTCTCGATTGTCGGCCTGCATCGTAAATCAAACCCTGAAGCGATTCTTCTCACTCATTTCGTAGGAGGCTGAGTCGCTAGTGTCTCCCATTCAAACGAACCCAGAGGCAGTGACTGCGCCGTAAGAACATCCACTGCGAAAACACTCATTTGCTTCACCTGAGTTCACCGCACAGGTAGCCGTTCCAAACTGTTTGGCGAAATGACTTCAGCCCAGGCTGCCGCGTCAGTGGTGCAGATGCTCCCATCTTTGCCCCAAGCTCTGCTAAGCCGCTGCCAAAAACCGGACCGCCTTGGCTCGAGCTCCAGAGCGAACCATCAGCAAAGCTCGGTAATGCAGACGACGTAAGGGATCTTCGATGCGCCCGATAGCTGTTCAGAAAAAGAGCTTGCCAGCTTTACTGGTATTTGACACCCAACAGCCGGCCGTTCGGCAGACTTTCAAACAACGCGAACCCTGGATGTCGGAATGGAAACATCGGCCCGCGTGGGATCTGTAACAGTCAGCCACGAACCCCCTGAACATCAGGGGCAGACCCTCTGCAGTGCCGGTCGCTTGGATGGGGGAATTGATGAGCAAACGAAGCTTGATATCAGTATCTAGCTGCCCTCGTCGTCGCTTCCGTCAGCGCTCCGCGTCAATGGCCACGGTCCGGCCTTTTTGCAATTGTCAAACGGCGCCCACTGTCAGAGATGGGAGACAACAATGATGGGCGAGGCGTGTAGATTGGAGATTGGAGAGACCCGGTCATCCCACGCAAACCCTTGCCAAGGGCGGCTCAGCGGGGCACCACGTCAGGGGTCTATCACTAAAATAAGAGTGTCTGACATCAGGGTGAAAGGGGAGAAGATGTGCACGTTGGACGGGGCCCCCTATTCCTCGGGTTCCGGGCGGTGGTTGTTCGATTGAGAGTCTAGAATCTGTGCGACGACAGTGGTGCATCCCATCCAATGTCTTCAGACGGGTGTCATCCGAACAGCACGGGAAGATGCAGCGAATGCGCATTCTGCAGCGAACCCGTTTGCTGTTGAGTGGTCTGTGACTCGTGTGTTTGCACCATGAACAGTTCGCTTTCGCCAATGAGCATTGCGGTTGAAGACGAACAGCCGCCGCATGAAGTTGTTCTCAACCTGTAACTCACCATCGCCATCACAGCCCGTGTAATCCAAACAGTGCACTGAGATTGGCTCACGACATACCCAAGTGGTCCTCCCCGGAGCCGTGCCAAGCCCAAGTCACACTCGCCATCGGCTGGGCCCAGTCAGTCGTATTAGCCAGGTGCATTTCCTAGATCCTTGACTCAGGCGCACCCTGGTGAACCATCGTCTCGTATTTCTCTGGGCGGCGGTTTCCCTGCGTCTTCGTTTCGGCGTTTGAGTTGGATGAGGCTGGGCACAAAAGGTAGAAGATAGGTGACAGGAGCGAGAGATTACCACCAACAGCGGCCTTGTTTCTGGTTTATTACTTCCCCGTACCCCCCGCCGTCGTCTCGTTGCTGATTGCTTCTTTCCCAGTTTTCCCCTCGATTCGACCACCACGAATAAGATTGATACCCGCAAGCACCACTTTTTGCTCTGCTCGCCTTCCAAGTCGTGTGTGATTGCTCTCTTAGTTTCATTTCGTTATTCCGTCGTGCCATCCCGCGAATCTCGCCCACGTGTTGTCCACCTACACCAACGCCAATCCCAACCTCGACCCCAAGACGACATCGTTGATCACCGCACTGAACAACAAAAGATCCCCTCGATCGTCGATAGCCGATTCCAGAACCAACAAACCAAGCATCCAGACCAACATCTGCCACGATGAAGTACACCGTCGCACTCAGCATCTTCACCGGCCTCGTCGCCGCTCAGTCCGCCACCACGACCGCCGCCTCGTCCAGCTCAACAGACCTCGCGGGTCTCGTCGCCCAGCTTCCCTCATGCGCAACCAGCTGTCTCACCAAAGCCGCCTCGACCATCGGATGCTCCGCGACCGACTTCACATGTCTTTGCAACAGCAAGGACACTCTTACGTCCAGCTTGACGACCTGCATCCTCACTGCCGGGTGCTCCACCACTGAGATTGCCAGTAAGTCTTCCGTCCGAAAACCGTGTAGATATCAAGAATAATGCATGGCTAACTGGACGTTTTACAGCCGCCGCCAAGGTCGCCCCGCAAATCTGCAGCTACGTCGAAGCCAACCCCGACTCCTCCGCCATCGCTTCCGCCTCGAACCTCCTCAGCGGTGCCCTCGCGACTGCGTCTGCGACCGCGACCGCTAGCTCCGCGTCCCCGGCGACCGCCACAACCGCCGCCGCCGTGCGTCCGGAGATGGGCTTCGGCATGATCGGCGCCGCCATGCTCGGTGCCGCGATGCTTTAAACGGCGGAAAGTGCAAACCACATTGGATTCACATGGGTTACTGGCGTTTTGGGACTGATTGTTACCACTGGGGCACGGGTCATCGGTCGCATTTGACTTTAGACGGGCACGAAGCCCTCTTAGACGTTCTCTTCACGACTCTTGAGCTTTGGGGTTTGACGAGGTTTTGGGCGATTGGTAGCACCGCTTCAGGTCGCTGTTCTCTTCGAAGTTCTTCACGCGGGATTGCGTTGGCGCGTCCGCACTACATACCCTTACTAGCATCCATTTGCAGATTTGTTGGTGCTGTCTTTTCATTATCTGGTTCACGCACATGTATGCTTTGTGACGCTTGGTGACAAGAGAATTGTGACGATTGTGCCGATCCTACAAGAGCTTGGCTCGTCAGGCAGATAGTGACATATGATGACAGCTATGAGAACGACGAGGATAGCGACGGCGACAGTCATGACAAAATAGTGACAACAATGGCAGGGACGATAGAAAGTTTTCTGATGATGATGTCCACCAAGATTGGGAACCCTTACTGGACGGAGCAGTGGCCGAAGTGCTGGTACTGCTTTCCCCACGAACATCCTGAATAATTTAAGGCTGAAATCGTATCTTTAACTTGGCTAATCTAGATCTAGAGGGTATTCGTATGTGCCTCTGTTCTAACGCTTCCATGCTTGCGAGATATGCGCATTATGCTCCGGCTTCCCAGCGAGCCTTCAACTTATCAATCATCATGCAAACAAACGCCACATCCGTAACGTCTGGCAAACCTCTCAACGTCGGGCTGTCCTTCTTGCTCTCTTCCGTCAAGTATTCCAGCCCGCCCTTGAAGGTGCTGGCCTTGCTGCCGTACTTGCTCTCGAACCAGTCTAGCAGCTTGATTGGCGGGTTTTTCTTCGGGTCTCTTTCTGAGCTTCGTAATCTCTCCATCCATTGGTCTGTTGGCAGCGCTTCAAAATCTAAACCAGCCTTAGCCAGGGACGGAAGCATCTGCTTGGTCCAGTGGAAGCGGGTCGGGTTGAGGACGTGGTAGACGAGATCTGCGTCGGAGTCTCGTCGGGCGACCTCTTCATCTAACTTGCTCCTGTTGGCGTTTGTCACGTCGAGAATTATGGCCGCGGCCAAGTCGACCGGCAGCCATGACATTTTCTGCAAACGAATTAGTAAACGCCCACGTAAGACGAAAGATATCAGAAGGACTCACCTCTTCGAGTTTGGGTAGTGCCCCCAGCGTCGCAGCAGTCTGAATCATCAACGGGATCCCCTCCGTCGTATTCCACTCCCCGACCTTGCTGTCTCCAACCAACTGCCCAATCCTCAACACTCGCGCAGCCGCACCGGCATTCTTATTCGCATTCCGCGTGATGTGTTCAGAGACGTACTTGGACCTAGCGTATCCCGTGCACTGGGCGTTCTTCGGCGTCGGCACAGGGCCTTCCTCCACCGTGCCCGGCCTCGGCATGCCGCCGGCCGAGGAGACGGACGAGCAGAAGAAGAAGCGCGCCGGCGAGGGTGTGTCGACGGATTGGCAGAGCTGGATGAGGTTGTAGACTGCCTTGATGTGCTGGTCCTCAAAGCTCTGCACGGGGATATTGAAGTTGACGGCCCAGGCGCTGTGGATCACGAGGGTGAGGTTGGACTTGAGGTCCGCGAGACGGGACGGGGCAAGCCCGAAGTCTGGGGCGCCAAGGTCGGCCGAAAGAGGCACGATCTTGGCTTCTTGGGCTGGTGTGAGGGTGATGCCGCGGGAGGTGAGAGAGGTCGAGACGCGGGTTGCTGCGGTGGCGTCGTTGGGGGCGCGGACGGCGGCGCAGACTTGGGCAATGTTCGGGAGGGACGTGAGCTGGGCTAGAATATGGGCTCCCAGACCGCCTGTGACGCCGGTGACGAGCTTTGGAGGATCTTAGTGAAGGTCTCTAAGTTTGAAAAAAGAAACTTACGACAAGGTCCTTCGCAGGCTTGGGAGCTGACCCTGGGACATGAGTCTTGAAAGAGGAGTATTTCGCAATCAGCTCCTCCATCTTTTCCAACCCATCCTTGACAGCATCTTCTCTGCCACTCTTCAACCCTTCGAGGTGGCGAGCAAGTTGCTTAATGTTGCCAGTCTCGTACAGCACGTTCTGGCCGAGCTGCCCTTGTCGGCCGCCCAAATCGAGCTTTCTCTTGATCAGACTCCACGTCTGGATGCACAGCAAACTGTCGATACCGGAGGCGAAGAAATCCGCCTCTACCGATGAGAGAGCATTCTCAGACTTCTCGTTGAGCTGTTGGAAAAGCCAGTTCTCGAGGTCCGCGCCTTCCAGAGAGAGCGAACCGCCCTTGTCGTTGTCGTTCTCGTACCCGTCGTACGCGGCCTGGATCTCCTTCTCAAACTTTTGGTAAAAGGGAATCCGGATAAAGGTTCCCTTATCCGTCTTGGGGTACTCGGCATCAGACGGCAGTATGACGACGAGCTCTTTCGGAATACGTGAAAATGACTCGGCTTGGGCGTTGGCAGCTTCAACAGCAGGCCAAATCTCCTCGAGAAATTGCTCGTCAGGCATGTCGGCCACACTATCAGCCTTGACAATCAGCACACCAGGATAGTCCCGCTGCTCTCCAAAGACGATGGCCTCCTTGACGACCTGCTCCAGGCGGATGCGTCCCTCGATGGGGATCGGCAGAACCTTCTCGCCGTTGATGAGGGTGAACCGGTCGTCGAGGCGGCTGATGTACTTCCACATATCCGGCTGCGTGGGATGGCGCGTGAAGAGGTCCCTGGTGCGGAAGGAGTTTAGCGGGTCGTCCGAGTTGTTGGTGCTCTTGGAGGGCCAGCCGTCGAGACAGACGCACTCGAAGATGCCGGGGGAGATTTCGTCCATGAGAATGTACGGTTTTGCTACGGCGAGGGGGCGCATGTAGTTCCATCCCTTGTCGCCCGCTGGGCGGACGGAGTTCATGATTCTGCCGATCTCGGTGCTGTGTTGTTGTTAGTAAGTCCCGGTGGCGGAGAAGCAAGAGGTCACTTGCCAGCCGTAGTTTCCGACGAGGTAGACACCCTTGCTCACTAACAGGTCACCCAGGTCATCTGGACAACTACTGCCGCCGAAGAGCACCAGCTTCACGTTTGCGAGCGCCTGGATGCCCTCTTCTGACGCCGCGAGAAGCTTGACCACGTACGGTATCACGTGAAAGACGCCCGGCTTCACATAATCAAGCATCTTGATGAGATTTTGACTCGTCAGGGGAATGTTGTAATTAGCCATGTAAATCGGCAGCTTGGAGTACATGGACCTGAAAATCTCGTAGAAACCATGACTGTGGAATAGAGGTGAGCAGATGAAAGCCCGCAGACCCATGTTTGTCATGGAGGCACCGATGACACTGCGATGCGTGAGGTAGATCGGCTTCGGGAGACCCGTTGAGCCGGATGAGTGGATGATGGCCATGATCTTCTTGTTCTCCTTCTCCGGATCATAAGATCGTGTGAACCTGGGAGCGTCCTTGCCATAGTAATCCGAGTGTTGGATGAGCGGCAGAATCTCAAGTTGGCGCTGCTTCCTAACTTCTGACAGGACGGGGTGGAAATTTGGCGTTGTCAACATGGAGCTGCAGTTCGCTAGGTCACATAGACGGATGATTGCTGGGCTTGCGAGACGAGTTGAGATGAGGAATGCCGCGCAGCCAAGACGGTTCAGCGCCATGATTGTGATTGCGACGTGAAGCCCGGATTGGGCAAGGATGCCTACCACGGGGGCCTGTTCTGATGCCGGGTCCTGCTTGTTGTCAGTAAAGGTAAGCGTAAGGGTTGCGACGTGGCCTACCGCAGGAGAAATGCCCAGTTCCTGGAGCCTTTGTACCGCCGCATCGACATATCTGTCTATCGCACGAAAGCTATGTTCTTCAAAATCCAAGAGTCCCTCCTTGGGATATCCGATAGCAACCGCATCGGGGATGTCAAGCGCGCGGCGGCGGACAAGCTCGTCGACAGTATACAGGGGTCGGTCGAGCTCTGACACCGTCAACTTTGACGACGTCGTGGTTGTTCGCGTCGCCATGGTGAAGAAGATACTTGCAGGTCTTACTCTACAAGGGATGCGGTGTAGGATGTCGAGAGGCGAAGATGGTCGAGACCAATTTATGTAGTTGGCTCCCCCCACCCGGTCGGCAGCACGTATCCGTTGCAATTCCGTCCCCGCCGCATGCAAGGGCATGCTTGGCGCTCCGGGCCCGGGGCGAACCCCGCGTTTCCCGCATGACGTTTTTTCTGCCCTACAATGGATCTGCGATCGGGGAAGTTTGCTGATCTTCGTAGCTACGAGCGTCTGTTACCGTTCCGGTGGGATGATTGTTATTTCCGGTCACTGAGGTCCATGGACAGACAGCGGCCACGAGGTGTTGCGGAAACCCCTCCCTGAGACTTGTGGATTTGCCGGCTACAGATGGGTCCACTTCTACGGATTCTCGTACATCAACTGAGTCCAGATGTTCGAGGACATGATTGGGAAGAACTCAAAGTATCCGGAGAGATGGATCTCGAGGAGGGATGAGGGGGGCTAGCGTAGCCAATCATAATTCGCCCAGCGGTTCGTCGGCTGTTTCGCTTACTTCCCGGAAACAAGTCCGGACGGAAACAAGTCCGGGTGAACAAGAGGCCAATGACAACGAGGATTCAGCTTATCGGACCCATGCTTCTGCATGTCACTGAAGCCGTCGTGCATAGCCGTCAGGATAGCTCCGTTGGTTTAAATGGCTTTCATGGCCCCGAGGTTTGGAGCATTAGAAAGGCAGGCAACCCCTCGTCTGCGGTTACAGACGGCGCTATTTCGTCGGCTGCAGATGGAGTGTGCTAACATACCTACTGCCACCAAGACTTTGGCCCGCCATCATGCCTTCGCTAGCAAGCATCCTTCGATGGGTCCAATCTACCCCACGGGGAAGCCAAGATTTCACATATTTACCCCGGATTCAGAAATTCTCGCTACCCCAGGCTTGCCCACTTGCGGCAGTGATTTTGCCTACACCTGGGAGGAAGCCTCGGGTGAGGTGAACTTGATTGGCGCAATATTGCGAACATTCGTTTTGGATGACTGAGGATAAGAATTTGGTCTGAGACGTATCCGTCCATCTTTAAGCGTCTGTAGCAGCGCCGCGCGCGTTGGGTGGAATGACTTAAAACGTCCTCCCAATTCTGTAATTCAACATGATAATCACCTTATGAACATTCTGTCCCCGTTATTTTCGAGTAAGCATCGACGAAATTCTCAAACCCTCATCATCATGGCTGTCAGTCAACAACCTCAGGTGAATCCGCACAAGGACCAAGAAACTTGCGTCGTTGATCATGTCGACTATCAAGAAGATCTGAAGCCCGTTGATGAGAGAAAACAACCCGACAAGTTTGGATCCGTCGACAAGGTCGACCCTAAAGAGATTGCTCGTGTGAAGAAGCTCGATTTGTACCTAGTGGTATGTTTTTCCTGGAGACATGGGTTATCTTGGTGACAATTCGCTAATCCTTCCTCCGCAGCCAATTTTATGGGTCATGTACTTTCTTGTAAGAGAGCATTAAGAAAATCTCTTTGACATTGGATTATCTAATGCTTCATAGAACTTCCTAGACCGAAACGCCATCGTCAACGGAAAGCTAAATAATCTTGGTAAGGATCTCAATATGGTCGGTTCTCAATACAACACATGCGTCAGCATCTTCTTCGTGGGGTAAGCTCTTGCAGAGAAGAAATGACAGTACGATGATTGACAAGATGATGCAGATACATCACCGGGCAGATTCCCTCCAACATGCTCGTCACCCGCGTTAAGCCCGCCTGGTATATGTCGGGGTGGATGATGGCCTGGGCCGTTGTGTCGACTCTCATTTGCATTGTCAAAGACTACCATGGCATGCTGGCTTGCAGGTATGACTACTATGTCCACTACCCTTTCGGTCTTCGTGATAGCTGACTCTCCACATACGGCCAGACTCATCCTTGGGATCACCGAAGCGCCCTTCTATTCCGGGGCTTGCTACATGGTTAGTCTGTTCTACACAAGAAAAGAGACTGCAACTCGATTGGCTGTGTTTTATACTGGAAATCTCCTTGCAAGCTCGTTCTCAGGTTTGATCGCGGCTGGTGTCTTCGCTGGCCTTGACGGGAAACACGGCCTGACTGGTTGGAGATGGTTGTTCTTGATACAAGGAGTTGTCACTGGTACGCCATAACGACCACCATCCTGTTACGTATGAGTCTGCTTACATCTCTTGCAGTTGGCGTGGCAGCGGTCGCTTTCTTCCTACTGCCCAACGCTCCCCTCGAGACCCGATGGCTTACGCCAGAGCAGCGACAACTGGCCCATGACCGCGTCGCCAGAGACACCACAGAAAAGCGTCAGGCGACAAGCACATGGTCCGGTCTGTGGGAAGCCGCTACAGACTATCGCACTTGGGTATTTGCTCTTATGGGCAACCTCCATCTGTCCGCCAACGGCTTCAAGAATTACATGCCGACGGCGGTCAAGTGTCTCGGCTTTAATACAACCATCACGCTCGTACTCACATGCCCGCCCTACCTGATCGCCGGGACAGCATCTGTGTTGGTGTCCTGGTCTTCTGGGAGATACAACGAGCGAACTTAGCATATTACCGTTTCCAAGATAGTGGCGAGCATCGGCTTTGCGGTCGCGACGAGCACGATGAACATTGGTGCACGGTACTTTGCAATGGTCCTGTTCGTTGGGGCCACGTACGGCGTGAACAACATTAACGTCGCATGGACGGCCGCTACTGTTGGCCAAACGGACGAGAAGAAGGCGGCTGCGATTGCGATGGTCAATACACTAAGCAACCTGTCATTCGTATACACGCCCTATCTCTGGCCCGGCAGCGACAGCCCGCTTTTTAGGAAGGCAATGATTGCGAGCATTGGCTTTTCGATGGGCGTCGTAATGACGGCGTGGTTGATGAAGTTCATCTTGGTAGGAATGAACAGACAAACAAGAATTACGCAGGAGGAGGCCACGAACTTCTACGCCTACTAGGTCGCAAACACAGTCTTTGCTACTGTGGCGCCGCGTTGATATTGATGAGGTTTGCTGAGAAAGTGGAGCGATCAACAGCAGCATCCTACCGCTGTGTGGCATGGGCAGGAAGGTTTTGAGATTTTCTGGCAAAGTTGAGTCTGATTAGCTGAAAATGAAAAAGAACCTCTAACTTCAATACGTGAATTTTTGTTTCCGCCTTGAATTCAAATTTGGGGCGCGCTGGCTTTCGGAGAAACATCCTGCAAACGCGCATATTGTAAGGAAGCCACGATCACTTCGGAGAAACCGAGTTGAAAATACATATTATGAGTTACTAATTCTGCCCAAAAGCTATTACTTTCTGTAACCAATCTTGTTTACACCCTCAGTGCTACGAGGCGAGGATACCCCCGAATCACGACTTGGTGCGGCACAACACGGGATTGATTCTTGGATACATCGCTAAGCGCTCCGTTGGTCACCATGGAACCATGCAATCCAACTTTGCACTCAAGGGCCCCCCTTAACAATGGCTCGGAGCCAAATTCTCACTTTCGGTTTACAGACTTACCAACAGAACTTCGTTGTTTGATATTGGAGCATATTCTGGACGACATTGATGAAGAGTCCGACCTCGATGAGGAGTCCGACCTTGATGAGGAGTCCAACGCCGCCGAGGATCCGGATGTCGATGGCGCGGATGAGGTACCCAACCTTGATGAGGAATCCAATATTGATGAGGGGTCTTCTCCGACGCCGAAGATCGTCGAAATCATTGGAAAGCTCAATGACATGCTTGTGCAGACTCATAAAATGTCTGCGCTATTAAACGGCATGCTTGCGCTGGGCATCAACGTAGGTGCGACGCACGACGTTATAGCGCTAAATAATGACTTGCTTGCGCGAACCAACGACTGGTATGCGCGAGCCAACGACATGTTTGCGCGAGCTAACAACACGAATGCGCGAGCTAACAACACGAATGCGGTGCCCGACAATCTTGCCCGGGAAGTTGAGCTGGAATACCCGCAACCCAACATGCTTGCGGAGCCCGAGCTGGTTCCGAAGCCTCAAAAGTTGTCAACTTTGGCGTGCGTGTCCAAGGAATGGCAGCGATTCTTCGAGGAGTACACGTTCAACAGCCTGGATGTCACGTTAACCAATTCTCCAGCTGAAATTGAGGCTCTCGGAGAGATGGTGAAGGGCTACCGCAGGACTTTTGTTGAAGAAATTGTACTCAATATCGAGCTTCCGGGAAACTCTTCAGGCGACGTCCAGGTCGAGACCGACAAGGAGATTCGGAGGAACAATGCTCTTTTCACGATGGCCGTGTTTTCGCTCTTTAAAGTTTTGGCAAAATGGACCGGCCCAGAGCATGACCATGGTTTGACGCTTCGTATTAACGTCATGTCGGCGGACGATGTTGAAGACTGGCCCCCAAGGATGCAAGGTAGTCTGCTAGACTTCAAACTGAAAAAGCTGCCGCTAGTTCCTATTGTGGATGAGCTTTCGTGGATATTCCATTCTGAATCAACACGAAGCGCTTCAGCAAATGCTATGAGCATCCTGCTCAAGAGCATGAACCACCTGACAAGAGTGGTATATCACCCACATTGTTCGCAACTTGGAGAAGACCAGTCTTTACGAGACAACGCCTTTTTGGCCTTATTCCAAAAACACAGGGGTTGGGTCAAACGCATGGTGGTCAGAGAATCCGCATATCTCTTAGAGGAGCACAATCCATACACGGTGAAGAGGGAGGACCTTGCACTCGCCTGTTTCCACGCGAGTCTCCATCTCGAGTCCTTGGTTACATCACGGGTAGTTGATGCGTTCGACTTTTTCCGTTGCACGGGGGATTTGGGAATACCCAACGAGTCTCTCAGACAAGTCTGGCCTGAGCTGAATCAACTTGTCTTATCTTGCAATTTGTCAAATTCATCATTTGACGAGGACATGATGGATACCGTTCTTCTCGCAGCTGGAAAGGCCGCAATGCGAATGCCTAAGTTGGAGAAGATGATCATATGGTCATGGGACGCAGAAAACTATGTCGGATTCTTTTTTGGGTATGGGCTTCGCTGCAGTAAGCTATATCCAGCTTTCATTGATATCCGGACAACATGGAGGTCTGCACTCAATCCAGAAGTTGTGAGATGCTGGGAGGATGCAGTGACGGAAAATACGAGCTATGAGCTCACCGTCCAACCACAGCGCCTTGACTGGCGGGATAAGCACTTTGTCGATGCGTTGCTCGAAAATTTAGAGACATCTAATTCAATCCTGTTTCCTCAAACGAGTAGATAGAAATACATATAACCTCTGGTGTTTTCCTATCTCTGATGCACCTGACTCTTCTTAGTCCGGCTGCATTGCCTTGCCTGTCAACGTTCTCGCGGCAGAAATCCGCACGAAAATGAACTGGCGTCTCTTGAGTTCCAACATTGAATACCCTCAGTTACCTACGGTCCTGGATTTGTTCGTGAGCTCCCCAATCGGTGCTTTACTCGACAAGCGCCATATTGCATGGTTCCATGTTTAGGGCTTAAGGTACGTTATCCACATGATGCAGGCTTTTGAGCCTCAAAATCAAAGTGTGTAGCGATAGGCTGGGTGATGATGGCCGAGAAGATGGACTCGATCGCCAATCAGCCGGCTATCCCGATCACCCGTTTCCCGTTTCATGTTCTCCCACCTGCAGTACAACATCTGAACGCAGACAGTAGCAAAGCATAGAATTAGAGAGCCGGTGCAGACAGAATGACCCAAGATGTAATCCGGACTAGACATCAGATGGTCAATATCACTTGTGGTCTCGGATGCCATCCGATAACTTACGCATTCTTTTGCAGATAGATGAATATTGCCGGAAAAGCAGCCATATTTGCTAAGCCAATGAGGAGTCCCACACCAGTGGCACGAACGTAGTGAGGCGCCAAATTGTTCGAAAGCCAGCCCTAGCCATGTTAGAGATCTCTCATCGAAGCGGTGATAAACAAGCTTTAAACTTACCATAATCATTGCCGACCCTGGATAAACGCCAATTGCAACCAAGAATGTCCCGCCATATCTCACTCCGTTTGACTTCGATGCCAAAATCATGATATATCCGCAAAGGGCAATAAGAGTCCCCACAGCCATGATGGGTCCACGGGCCTTGATCCTATCTGAGAAGCTGGCTGTCAAAAGAACAACGAAGAAGGCGGCCATGTTGGGAGGCACCGTGAGAAGTTGCGCTTGGGTGGTATTGCGATAGCCTAGGCCTTGTATAATTGAGGGGAGGAACAGCGAGAAGCTCTGTTTCGAAAGAGGTTAGATGGACGGTCCGCCGAGCGAGCTGTCGAAGGAACACATACGTAAAGCGGGATAAGGAGAAAGATCCATGCCAAGGCGCAGAAATAGGTCTGCGGAGCAAGTACAGCCATTCTGACCCAGTACCAACTAAAGTGTTCGTCGTTGACATCTTCAACATTTGTTGCCCCATGAGAATCTTCTCTTAAACGTTTCATGGCCTGTGTTCGTTCTTCAGGAGTGAGGAATCTTGCGTCGGCTGGAGTGCTCGGCATAAAGAAGAAGCATGTTATGCCAAACACCGTCGTAATTATTCCCTCAACTGCAGCTGATTAGCACATCAAGTTGTAGCAGTCTAGGGGCGCTCACTGAAAAAGATCCAGGGCCATCTGTTGTAGCCACCGTGACGAATTGTAGCCAAGCCAGTCGCAAGAAGCCCCCCGAAGGCCCCTGACAGAGGAGCCGCGCAGTAGAATAAGCCAATGCGGTAGAGCATCTGATGTCTTCGGTAGAACATAGCGAGATATACCACAATGCCTCCCAGGAGTCCTCCCTCAAAGAGGCCTAGAAAGAGGCGGCATATTACCAATCCGGCGAAGCTCTTGGTGAAGCCGAGGAAGGTGCTTACAAGTTACTATGCCCCAGCACGTTATCAATGTCGGGAGATATATACCTGCCCGGATCTTTTTGACAATCCAGTTGCTCGGTACGTCGACAAGAATGTATGGGATGTAGAATACCAAGAGCGCTATGTTAAATTTTGTTCCAGTGGAAATGTTGAGGTCCTCGGTAAGGCCATCGATGTTAGCGTTTCCAATGTTGCTTCTGTCAATGAAGGCAAATAGCCTCAAAAGTGTCAGTGTAAGAACTCCGCAAGATGATATTGGAGATCACACCATATACCAAAAAGCCAGGGAATGATGTGATAGTCGAACTTGCGGTCGAGCCTTTTGCTCAAGACAGGTCAATGTCGAAGTGAGGTTGCGATTGCCTGATTTTTTGGACATGGCTGTCGGAAGGCTTGCCATTCTCGATGTCATCATGGACGTCAAAGGTGCCATTGCCATCATGAGTTTTCTCGGCCATCTTACTAGCTCTTGGGCAATGGAGGTATAATCACCGAGTGGTTGGTCGAAGTAGAAGATCTAGGGGGTGATTATACGAGAGACCAAATTGTTTATATGATCTTAAGCGATAGGCAACTTTTAAGTAAAGAACGTGGTTCACTGATCAATGCCCTTAGGATTTATACTTCGTACTGAAGCCTTCTTTTCCCCGTCACCTTTCCTAGGACGGACCCAGCAATGCCACCTTGGAGCATCCTTCGGGATTAATTCCCCGCCCTTCTTATCCGTTAGAACCAGGGTCGTCATCACCCCACGGGGTCATCGTGCGGGGAAAGCATGGATGATAGCTCAAATGTTTCCAAATAGCCATCTCAGAATCGAAGACGCCGACAATTTTGCTGCGGGGTTCAGGTAGGTCAGCTTGAGAAGCCAATCAATGACGTGAATTAGTGATCGTGATGCGATAAGGCCCCAGCTTGGAGTGTCAATAGGTCAAGGTGATGACTAGGGGCATGGCGAGTGAGAGTTTGCTCAAACGATATGTCTTAACGGCTACCTGAATCTACCGCATTACTGCTCGATATCCAATTCTTTGAAGATAGCCTCGTTGTGTTCTCCCAGTTCCGGGACCTTTTCCATTCTCGAGCTTTCAACGTTTTCGAAACCCGGAGGGATTAGAGCAGGAACCTTTCCACTACCTGTCTCGACGTCCGTCCATCTGCCTCTTGCCTTAAGCTGCGGGTGATCCCATACGCCTTGCATATCATTCACATTGGCGTTGGCTATCAACGCCTTATCTAGCTTCTGCAAGACCTCCTCTGCTGAGAATTGGGCGAAAGCGTCGCAGATGATCTTTCTCAACTCATCACGGTTCTTCGTTCTGAGGGTGTTGCTCACAAACTTTGGGTCCTTGGCAAGAGCCTCATTGCCAAGAACGTCTCGGCAAAGGTTAGCCCACTCTCGCTCGTTCTGCACGCCAAGCATGACCGAGCCTCCGCCACTCGTCTCAAATGGGCCGTATGGGTATATGGAGGCGTGGGAGGCGCCGGAGCGGGACAGGCCCGGGGCCCCATTATACGTGTAGTAGAGTGGGAAGTTCATCCACTCAACCATGCTCTCAAGCATCGAGATGTCTATCCGTGACCCCTTGCCCGTTTTGCCGCGCTTCAAAATGGTGGCCAGAATGTTGGAATAGGCGTACATGCCGGCCGAGATATCGGCGATGGAGATACCCGCTTTCGCTGGGTCCGGGCCGTTGCCAGTAACAGAAAGGAAGCCCGCTTCGCTCTGCACGAGAAGATCATACGCTTTCTTGTCTCTGTAGGGGCCGTCAGACCCATAGCCCGAGATATCACAAACAATCAGAGACGGATGCGACTCTTTGAGTGTTGAGTAGCCCAAGCCAAGTCGCTCCGTGGCGCCCGGTGCCAGATTCTGCACCAACACATCCGACTTGGCAAGAAGCTTCTTGAGGACTTTAAAGTGTTTCGGGTCTTTGAGATCGAGTGCTAGACTTTCTTTTGAACGGTTGGCCCAGACGAAATGTGACGCCATGCCATTTACTCGGGAATCGTATGCCCTTGCAAAGTCACCAACGCCTGGACGCTCGATCTTGATGACACGAGCGCCCATGTCGGCGAGCTGACGGGTGCAGAAAGGTGCAGCGATGGCGTGTTCGAGACTGACGACGGTGATGCCTTCAAGAGGTAGTGGCTCTCTCTCAAGTTTTGATGTTGTGTTTGCCATGGTTCTCAAGGCGATATTTTGCTGGAATGGAGATCGTACGAAAGCTTTCGCTGATTTCATCGCGGGCTTGATACCCCGTGCGCCTCTGGGCGGACATGGAGATGCCCTGGTAGCCAAGAGCGACAGAGCGGCACGTCCTGACGGCATCTTGTTTTGGAGACAGGAGTGTACAGAGGTAATGGTAAAAGCAAATGTCTTCAGCGAAGGAGGACGATGGTGCTAAGTGAGGGTTGATTGGCTTGGGAATTCAAATCCCGAAGTAATACGTGCATTAGGGGTTGGCATGACTTTTCTAGGTCATCCTCATCATGAAGCTGCCTCCAGCGACCAGATCCCATCAGCTGCTGTGCTGGCCGAGGTCAAAACAGCAACAAATGACAGCGTCAGTGCATGCACATCAAATCGGCTACTTCTTTGTCCATTCGGCTTTATGCAGAACTGCGTAATCACCGGCCGCTGATCACCCACTCAGTGGCGTCACTCCGGTCGCTGATTGCCCGGGAATAGTGCATGCTGTCGGGGCCATTTGCCGAGTCTGAAGTCGCCCTGAAATGCCTTTCAGAGACGTGAGTCGGCCTTTTGACTCAATGGATGTTGTTATTTAGAGTCAGAGGATTCGTTCTGCTCTCAATCCAGCGAATCAACTTCTTCAGGTCCTTCATTTCCAGTATCAACCATCATGTCACAACATCTCGCTCGGAGTCTTTGGCGCATTGCCCGACCGGCGGTCAGGACGGTGGGATGCCTGCGTCCAGCGGCCTTCTCAACGTCAGCTCGCCGAAGGATAATGGAGACAACGGGCTTCACAGAAAACCAACTGACAGTTCGTGAAGCCGTCAGTCAAATCTGCTCTGAGTTTTCCAACACATACTGGCAAGAACGCGACCAGACAGAGAAGGATCCCAAAGAGTTTCACGCTGCCCTCGCTAAAGATGGCTGGCTCGGTATTGCCCTGCCAGAATCACTGGGTGGCTCCGGCCTTGGAATCTCGGAGGCAACGATGATGATGCAAACCATCACTGAGTCCGGCGCAGGCATGGCCGGCGCCCAGTCCATCCACGCCAACGTCTACGCGACGCAGCCACTTGCCAAGTTTGGGACTCAGGAACAACTCGAGAGCACGATTCCCAACATCATCTCCGGCAAATGGAGGGCTTGTTTCGGAGTCACGGAGCCCAACGCTGGTCTCGACACCCTACGCCTCTCCACCGCAGCAAAGAAGCAACCAGACGGCTCGTACCTGGCTACCGGTCAGAAGATCTGGATCACCTGCGCGCAAGTCGCATCCAAGATGATTCTCCTCGCCCGCACAAAGGCCTTCGAGGACTGTAAGAAGCCGAGTGAAGGTCTCTCACTCTTCTGCATCGACCTAGACCGCTCTCAGCCTGGTTTGGACATGCGCAAGATCAAGAAGATGGGCGGCCGTGCCGTCGACGCCAACGAGGTTTTCTTCGACAACTACGCCATCCCCGCTTCCAGTCTGATAGGCCAGGATGGCCAGGGTTTCAAGATTATCCTCCACGGCATGAACGCTGAGCGCTGTCTGCTTGCCGGTGAAGCGTTGGGACTGGGCTA
Organism: Colletotrichum viniferum; assembly: GCA_020226115.1. Taxonomy (NCBI): domain Eukaryota; kingdom Fungi; phylum Ascomycota; class Sordariomycetes; order Glomerellales; family Glomerellaceae; genus Colletotrichum; species Colletotrichum viniferum. The sequence goes on along the minus strand of JAGFBE010000020.1, from coordinate 545,888 downwards.
CGCCGCGATAGCCAAGGCCGCGGAGTATGCCCGGGACCGAGTGGTCTTCAAGAGGCCGATCGGGCAGAACCAGGCCATAGCGCATCCGCTCGCCGATGCGTACTTGCGGTTGGAGGCTGCAAAGCTAGCGACTTACCACGCGGCAAGACTGTATGACGCCAGCAAGGAGGACTCGTCCATTCGTCAGGATGCAGTTGGAGTGGCTTGCAACAGCGCCAAATACATGGCTGCAGAAGCTGCCTTTACGGCTTGCGAGAGAGCTGTTCTTACACACGGAGGTATGGGCTACGCGGCCGAGTACGATGTGGAGAGGTATTTCAGAGAGTGCCTGGTTCCTCGTATTGCACCTGTTAGTCGAGAGATGATTTTGAACTACATTGGAGAGAAGGTCCTTCAATTGCCTCGTAGTTACTAGAAACAGCAAAGATTAAAAAGACATAATGATACGTTTTATACAATGACTTGAAGGCAGACCAACCCTGAAGCTTTCCACATTGTGTATTTATTTGTGTATCATAAAGACATGATAGACCTCAAGCAGGGGGCCAGGGAACTTGGTCCTAAAAGTTTGAGATGAATTTCATTGATGAACGATTGGCTGCAGCTACCTATTCATCTCTAATTGAGTCCGGAGTCAGGCAAGCACTCGTGATTGAGGATGGGACCGACGAACACACACTGGCGTATAATAAGCGATGTCTTAGGTTGGAGACTGAAAGTTTAATTACACCCATGTTAATTAAAAGATCCTCCGTAGAGACTAAATCTTGGTTGAGACAAGTAACTCTCGGCGAGGCAATACAGTCTGTTGCACTGATAGCGTCCGCCCCCCCTTTTTTTCCCCGCTTATATAAAAATATGAAAAAAAGCTAATTTTACGCTATAACGTGCATTTTTCTATATCGTACGTAAAATGCATTAAATCTATTACTAATACGTTAATTACTATTAATCACTATAGTTATAGTAGTATTTAAATATATAACTATATAATAGAGATATAAAGTATATATTTAATACTTCTATAGTAGTTAATTTATTTATAGAGATATTATTTATTTAGCTAGTTATCTTATCCTTATACTAATTAATTAGTAAAAAGTATATTTTACTTTTATAAGAGATTAAAATAATATTTACTAAGGAATAGAAAAAAAGATCTAATATATAACTTTATATATCTATATAGTATATAGTTTATATAGCTCTAAGTAATATAAAAGTATACTAAGAGGTTTAATATAGTTCTTTAGAGTAAATAAATTTAATAACTAATAGAAGTAATAACTATTTTAAAAACTTAGTTTATTTATAATATAAGAGTTTACTACTATATAGGTTATATTTAGTTACTAATTATTTACTATTAGTTAGTATATATCTATAGTTTATTATACTAGATATATTAAAAAAGATACTAAGTAATAATAATAATATAATAGTACTTAGAATATTAAATCTATAGCTATTAGTAATTATAATAATACTACTATTTAAAGACTAAAAGACCTATAAGCTAGTAAATATTATTAGCTATACTAAATAAATAATTTAATAATATAAATTATAATATAATATTACTAATAAAATATAGAGATATAAGAGGTGCTACTATAGTTAATAAAAAATAGAAATCTAGTATTATATAAAGCTTTTTAAGCTACTATAATACTATAGTAATCTATTTTTTAAAGAGATATAAAAGTTTCTATTTAAAGTTTTTAAGATATAAATTAATTATTTTATAATTAGTTAATAGTTAAATTTATCTAGCTAGATAAATAAGAAGTTTATAATTATTACTATTTAGCAAAGTAATAAACTATAATATAAGTATCTATATTATATATAATAATATTACTCTAACTAGCTAGTATTTATTAATAAATCTAATATTAATAAGGATATTAAAATATAGAGGACTAAATAGATACTAAAAAAGCTTATTATATTTTAAACTATAGAGATTAATTAGTTCTAAAACTTTTATATATAAATCCTATTAGCTTTTATATTAAGTAGTATTTTATACTTAACTATATACTATAGTATAACTAATAGTAATAGTTTCTTTTATTAGCTATAGGAGTACTTTATTCTAAAGTGTAGGTAGTTTCTAAAGCTAAACTCTATTATTATTATAGATAACTTCTTTTATTATTATATACTTCAAATTAAGAAGTTATATTAAGTATTAGGTATTAATTTTAAGTTTTTATTTCTATATTTACTAGATTTTAACCTTATTAAGGAGTACTTTAGTAATTTAAAGTGATATATTAAGAAGATATATTTAAAGTAGAATAATAATAAGAATAATAATTAGGATTTTATAGAATACTTATATAATTACGCTATAGAGATTAAATATTATCTACTTTAAATTAAGAGTTATTTCTACTATTTATTTATTAATTTTAATAGGATAGAGTATATATTTAATAATATTAAACTATAAAAGGGAGGATAATTTATAAATATTAAATATTAGTAAGCAATCTAAATCTTTATTATGTAATTGTAATAAATCTTAATTATATTATTATAAAATAGAGAATTATTAGATCTATAATTATAGCTAGTAAGATTATAAAAGATTTAACTATAATTATACTAGAGTATAGAAAACTTATTATTATTTATTATCTTTGTTAGTAGCTATATATATATATTAATTTTGCTTATATAGTAGCTGAAATGCGTTATTAATATTTATAGTGATGATTTATAATAATAATATATTATTATAGTTATAGATTTTAACTACTATAATTAGAGATTTTAACTATAACTAACTAGAAAGTATTAAGATAGATTATATTATTTATAGATCTAAAATCATAGTAATTTTATTGCTTTTATATATATAAAGCAGTAGTGTTAAATCTATAACTATAAGTAGATTTTTCTATAGTTAAATATATTATATAAAAACATTATATATATAGTTAAACTTCACACTACTTTTACTATATTACTCTTCTTTTTTATCTTCTTTTAAGTAATATATCTCTATTAATAATATATTACTTAAGATTTAAATCTAATTATTTTTATTACTTAGCTTAACTTTATCTTATTTAGTTTATAACTATATAAGTAGTATCTATAATATTAATAGTAATAGTGATAGAATAAAACTAAAGAGGTTTAAAATGCTTATAAAGTTAGCTATATTTAATAGTAAATAGCTCTATATATACTTACTATATTAACTAATTTTAACTAGTATATTATAGATCTTTTATTTAATAGATTAATATAGTATTAAGGCGTTAACATATTAGGATAACTTTAACTTACTTAAAACTAATACTATAGAGTTTTTAATTAGCGCTACTATTATCCTTTTTAGTAATTTAGTATATATTTTTATATAAATATCTCTTTTTAACTTTTAATAGTGTGAATAAAGTTTAGAGTAAGATATTATATTAAAGAGGGTGTTAAACTACTTTATATAGTAAGTGTTATTATCTATAAAGGATTTAATTAAGTTTTTAATATCTTTAATAAGATCTTAAGTAAACCTCTATTTAGTAAACTAAATATCTAGTAACTTATAAATTACTTATAAGCTATTATCTACTAATTATAGTTTCTATAACTTCTTTTTAAACGTTTTATTAATATTATATTACTTATTATAAATAGATATAAACTACTTAATAAAGCTAGCTATTTAATCTAAAGCTTTTTAGGGTGAATTTAGTACTACTAGTAAGAATAAACGAATTAGAAGTGTAATATTTAGTTAATAAGTATTTAAAAGGTTTAATAATAAAAGAGTTAGTAATAAATATTATAAGATGTTTATATATAGTTAATATATTAGTAGTAGTAGTAGTAGCTATACGTATAGGTTAGAATATTAAAGATAATAATCTAATACTTTTATATTACTATATATATTAATAATAGTGTTACTATTAGTATTAGTTAGGCTAGATCTTAATTTTAATAGTAGAAGTGTAGTATTCTTAGTGTTTTCTTCTATTATTACTATTATCTTCTAATTATTATTAACTTTAATAATATTTCTACTTCTCTTACTTTAGTATTTCTTATCCTTAATAAACTAGCTGTAAAATATCTTATTTAGTAGTTTTTTAGGTGGTTTTATATTATTAATACTAGTTTACTTATTTAGAATAGTTTTTACTTACTTCTCTATATAATAAGATTTAATTTTATAGTACTTTTAGCTTAATATATAATATTAGTTAAACTTCTTATTATTTAAACTATTTTTATATTTATTATACTTTAAGTAGATATATATATAGAGAAGTTATCTATATATACTTTTTTTCTAATACTTAATATTTATAGGATTATTAAGTTTATAATTAATTACTTCTTATATATTAATTAAAACGCTTATTTAATTACTTTTTTAAAGTATTTATATATTAGTTATTATCTTACTAGAGATTAGTATAATACTATATTACTACTTAATAATAAGGTAGACTTTACCTCTCTCTTTAGTTTATTTAAGAGAAGGAGTAATATTAACTTATAGAATATTTAACTAAATAATACCTCTAGTAGATAAATATACTTAAGTAAAGATTAGTATTAGTTTAGATATATTAGTTAGCTTTCTCTAAGTAATAATAATAGTAATATTAGCTTTCTTTAGATTATATAAATAAATTACTTCTATTTTAAGTTAAATACTACTATTTACTTCTTAGTTTTTATTATTTATATCTAATATACTAATAAGGCTAAATCTGTTATATATAATACTCTTAATAGTTAGATTAAAGATAAATAAACTATTATTTTTAAATATTAAGCTATAGGTAACTTAGATTTATAGTAGAGTTAGTTTATTATTACTTATATCTTTCTCTTCTTTAAATATATTAAAGAATAATATAAATATATTATTAGTATTATAGCGAGAAGCTATAAATATATTATTTATAAATTAAGTAGTTTAATAAAGGGTTAAGTTAACTAAAGTTAAATCTAGTTAAAATAATAGTATTAATAAAAGTAGAGTACTTTAGAGCTAGATTATATATAGTAGATCTTTTTTTTACTTCTTCTATATTATTATTACTTTTTAGTAAGAAAATACTTTTAGAGTTCTTTATAATAATAAAAAGGCTATATATATATACTTTCTTTATAATATAGACTTAGGAGCTATTAAATTATTAGTTTTAAGACTAGCTTTAGTAATAATAACCTCTTTAGTAGCTTCTTTAGTAGTAGTAACTTAGTAAGCCCTCTTAGTAAGTATAATAATCCTAATTAATAGTAAAGTAGAGCGTTAAAGAAGATCTCTAGTAGTATTTTATACTAGTTATTATATATATTATTATTTCTATATACTATTAGTAATAAGTAAGAGATAATACTTAGATAGGTTATTATCTATTTATTAAAGTATATAGTAATACTTAGGAGGTATTATAATACCTTTAGATTATAAGATTTAATAGGAATAGATTAATTAAAGCTATTAAAATAGGTTAATTACTATATTACGAATATCTATATAGTATTAAGTAAATTTTTATGTATATATAGGGATTATACGTATTTCAGCAAAAAGGGGGGGTAGACGCTGTTAGTGTAATAGACTGTATGCAAGCCTCTAGTTTCCACTCAAACTAGGGTGCTGAGGTAGGAAAGTGCCGGCGAGTCAGTCTACGAATGTCTGTATTTTAGAGAAATAGAACATGCTGACAACCCGTGAAGTAATTTTGCGAGTCAGGAAAAAGTGAGCTGGTTCTTCCTTCTGTGTACATAGCTAGTTCCAAGATGATAAGATATTAAAAGCAGATATAAGAGAGTCCAACTCTGTGTTACAATCAGAAGCAAGCTTTAACCATCAGAAGACACCAAGCCTCTTTTAACGATGTTGCCAACAACAATTTTGGCAGTTGCGCTCTTCGGGGCAAGGTACGATAATTACTGAAATGCTCTAGACCACTTTCATCAAATGAGGCTGACCTTCAGTCCCGCTGCAGCTCACTTGCAGGGCCCATTTTCTGTACCGATGCTGAGCATCCCATGGATTCCACGGTACACAAATCTGTCACCAAAAGCTGCTGCGGTAGCAACTCATTTTCAACCTCCAACGTAAGACTCTAATCAGCAAAACTTATGTTAGATTATGACTGACCATATATCTCGCGCCATTAGTTCCTCTGCGACACGGGCAGTAAGCCCACAACTTTCTTCTGCAGCTGTTGTCAGGGTAGCAACTTCGCTTGCATGTATTCGTTCACCCTCATGCAGCCACCTATTGATCATGCTACTCACAGGGCTGACTCTTTGGCACCAGCTTCCGAAGTACCTCTCATTAAGCTCCGCCCCCACGTCCGCGACATTTCACGGGGCTGAAACTACCTCCAGTCGGTGGATTTGATATGGCCATCGTTCTAGCTGGACAAGGAGAAGGTAAAGTCATATTAGATGATGCATCATGTCCAATCTTGGAGTAGCTGCTAGTAGAGAACCCCCGGATTCCACCACGGATGTGATAGCCGAGAATGTGGCCCATGTGGGTACAGTGCGCTGTCCAACACTGCGGACGGAGTTCGAACTGTGGCGCTGAGCGATGAATTTTGGTCCCGTCTTTGACGAATGAACAATCCGATGGTACCCGGGGGTCTAAGCGGCGCAGGCTAACGCTAGCCCCCCTACTCACGTAGGGGGCGAAAAAACAGGGTTTCTACCCAAAAAAGGGGGTTTCTACCTAGATCACTAAAAGTGGCATTTTTTAGTATTAACTTACTAAATTAATAACTTTTTGTGATGTGATTTTTAGCTTTAACTACATTATATAGTAATAAAAGTAGTATTATTATATTGCTCTTAAGTAGAGCTATCTAGCTATATATAAAATATTTATATATTTAATATAAGTATTAATAAGCTATAGAAGATAACTATATTATTACTTTCTATGTTATTAATAATATATTTCTATTTCTTTACTATTTATATTAATAGAAGCGTTATTAGAGGGTTACTCTCTATAGTACTATTAATATAGAAGTATACTAAACCTTTTTATAGAGCGAAGTAGAGTGCTTACTACCTTACTACTAGTACTAGTATAGCTAGTAGGGCTAGCGCTAGTAATAGTAGTAACTTAAGCTTATTAGTATTAATAATATTATTACTATTACTAAAGTTATAGATTAAATTAATACTTAATATAGTATTATTACTATCTTTTTTAATAAGGTTATTAATATTATTAAAGACCTCTAGGTTATTATTATTAAAGTAGTACCCTCTTAAGGCTAGTAACTCTCTAACGTTAAAGTAGCTAAAAAGCTTTCTAGAGTATTTAATAGTATTAAGTACCTCTTTTAGCAGTAGCGTGAGGTTAAGATTAATTTACTACTTAGAGGGCTTAAGTAGTTTAACTTATTATAAGTCTTTTTTATTAAAGGGAATAAAATTATTAAACTTATTAGTATAGTATAACTATAGTATAAAGTTTAACTTCTTTATATACTTATTAATTAGTTGATATTTATTAGTATTATATTCTACTTTTAACTCCTTTTTTTGCTACTAGGCCTCTTTTTTATAGTAGTATGTTGCTACTTAAGCTCCTTCTATAAAGCCTCTTCTATTTACCTCTTATAGTGCTTTTTAATCTCTATAAATATTAAGCTTATAATAAATAAATAGGCTAGTTTAACACCTTACTAGGTCTACTACTTATATTACTATATCTCTATATGTTTGTTTTAGTTGATAATATATTCCTAGTTTCTCTTATAATATAGATTACTCTTACTAATTATAGCTTTAATTACTTTATAACCCCTCCAAGTAAGAGAGCTCTATTTAGTAGTATAATATTATTTAATTATATTTACTTATAATATAGCTTTCTTAAATCTATTTTTATCTAGTAAGTAGTAGAGAAAATAGCTAAGTATATTAACTTAGGCTAACTATATACGTTTAACTAATTAAAAGAGGATTATGTTATTTTTAATTAGCTAGATGTTTAACTTTTTAAACCCTACTATAATATTAGCTTAAGTAAACACTATATCTATTATCTACTAGAGCTTACTAATAAGTCTCTATATATAAAAGTGAGGTTATTACTTTATATAGACTTTTATAATACTATTTAGTAAGCTTTCTTAAATAGCTAGAAAACTTCTATATCTATAAGTTAAAGTAGATATATAGCGTAAGGGGGAAAAAACCTAATAATAATATTAAAGTTAATGTAGTATTTTATAAGATCTATATTAATATATCTAGAGAAGTTATCTATAAAGAGTAAATAATATAGCTTTACACTAGATTCTTTTTAGAAGATATCTCTATATAACTTAGCGTAGACATTTAGTATAACGCTATATATCTTAGGCTAATTAGAGCAGCTCCTATAGGCGTTAATACTAAACTATAACTCTATAGTATACTTAAATTACTAGAACTTCACTAAGTGCTTAAATAAATATATATTAAAGTGTTTAATATAATCTATTATAATTTCTTAGTTAGAGAAAGTAGTAAGAAACTATATAAAATAGACATCTTTATTAACGTTATAATTAGCTTAGGTAGTAGTTAGCTATATTTTAAAAATAAAGTAAACTAAAATAGTATCTCTAATAGTATTACTAATACTAATAAAAGTATATAACTCTCTATTAGCTAGATTAATAACTTCTTATAGTTTACTCTATTTCTATTATCCTTAGAGTAAAATAATATATATATAGCTATTAAAGTAACTAATATAGTAGCTAGACTTATTAGTATTCTATATTTTAGAGGGCTTAAGATTATATTTTTAAGCTATAGCGTTATATTAATTAAAGAACTTCTGAATTAGCGTTAAGTTAAACTTAGTACCCTTCTAGTGAACTTTAATAAGTTTAATCCTTAATTTCTTTTAAAACTCTAAGTAGTTAGCTATTTAGAATACTATAAAGTAGTCTAAGATAGGGTTTATACCCTAAGTAGCTTAGAGTGAGTTAGCTATCTCTTTAAGGATTATTAGGGTTATTAGGAAGCTAGTAACGTTAATGTTAGCATAGGTATAAGCGTATACAGGGGCGTAGTATATGCGCCTATATAGTATAAGGTTATAGATAGGCTTATATTGTGATAAAAAGTAATAATCTTAAGTATTAAAGAGCATTTAATCGTATAGATAATGATAAGAGAAGTAATATATTGTGATAATTCCTGTTAATATAGTTAGTAGGTTATATCCTCTAGTAGGGAAAAGTGAGGGGAAAGATAACCTAAAACGTAACCTACTAAACTGCTAATTATATAAGGTGCTTACGTAAGTATACGTATTATATAATTAATATTATAGTTATAAGGTATAATAAATAGAGTATTTTTATATAAGGTTTTATACCTTAAATGTTATTTGTTTATTTATTATAGAATATGTTAGACGGGCTGAGGGTATACCCCCTCTATTAGCTCTATACTAGAGGGCTTAAGGCCCTAATACTCTATACTAATACTCAATACTAGGCTACGCGCTGCTGAGAAACCCTTTATGGGAAGAAAACTCAGGCCGCGAGCGCGGTACACAATAGGGCAGACGACGCGTTCTCAATACTATAATCCTATTAGCCAGAGGCCGTTAGTGCCCCACTGTGCATGTGGGTCCCTCGAGAGAGGGACCCCACCTTTTGCAGCGGGTCCTTAACCAATCAGAAGAAAGGAAAAGGGGTTCCTGTAGTCGGGATCGAACCGACGCCTGTGCGTTTGGGTAACGCACAGGCCTGCCAGGCGCACACCACTGCGCCATACAGGTTTATTATAGAATATTAAAGTAAGTTAAGCGTTATTATTATTCTTATATTATTATTATTATTATAAAAGAATATTATATGTTAACATCTTCTCTTAAGGTATATATAGTTAATTTGTAGTATATAGCTTACTTACTTAACATATATATACGTTATAGGTATAAAAAACTTAAAAACCCTATAGGAAAAATAAGAAAAATATTCCTATAATATATATAATATGTTTATAATTAGTTAAAAAACTCTTATAAAATAACCTTATAGGTAAAAAGGTAAGAGAAAAACTAATATATTATTTCTTTAATATAGTTATTATTATTATATATATTATTATTATTTTCTTTATAGTTATTATTATTTATTATCTTAAGTATATTATTAAATATAACCTTACCTAAAGGCTTAGTTAATATATCTGCAATATTAAACTTAGAGTTTATAGGAAATAATATTATATCTTTATTTAATAAAGATTCTCTAGTAAAATGATATTTTATATTAATATACTTAGATTTTTTATGAAATTTAGGATTTTTAGTTAGCTTTTTAGCTGCTAAATTATCTATAAAAATCTTAGGTTTATTTATAGCTTTAAAACCTAGATTAGTTAAATTAAAATTATAACTATTATATAGATATAAGGCTTCTTTTACTACCTTAATTAAAGCTATATATTTAGCTTTATAAGTAGATAGTACTACTGTTTTTTATTTTATAGTGCTATAAGATATTATATTATATAATCCCTAGTAAAATATATAAGCTAATATAGATCTTCTATTATTTAGGTCTCTAGCCTAATTAGAGTCTAAATAACCTATTAAATCCTATATTATATTATTATTATAATTATAATAAATTCCTCTTTTAGGAAAATTATTTATATATCCTTATAAGTAATCTAGAGCTAAATAATGCTCTTTTAAAGGGTTTATTATATATTTTAATAATATTATAACTACTAGAGTAATATTATACCTAGTCTTTAGAGCTAGATATATAAGGGCTCTAATCTACTACTAAAATTATAGTATTTCTTCTTTTATAGTAGTATATTTATTTATATATAATTTTATAATATCTCTCATAGGAGTTAAAGATAGATTTATATTAGTTTTATTATATTTATTTAATATTTTTTCTATATATTTAGTTTGATATATAAAGAAAGACTTATTAAGTTAATCTATCTTAAACTTATAGCTTAAAAAAGTACTAAGCTCCCCTAATAGTTGTATTTTGATATATTACCTTAGTTTATTATACATATAGTTACTAGTAGTAGTATTATTAGCTACTAAAAGTATATTATCTATATAATAATAAATTATAGCTTTATAGTTATTTTTATTAAGTATAAATACTGCTTTATTATAAGGTGAAATAATAAATCTTAATTTTATTAATATAGCTTTTAAATAGTTATACTATAGTTTAAGGCTTTGCTTTAACCTATATAAAGCTTTAAGAAGCTTATAGTAATATTTGCTATTATTTGATTTATAGTTATAATTAGAATTAAATTCTAACTTATTTATAGTTTTATTATATAAAAAACCTGTTAGTAATATTATATATATATCTATATCTATATTAGTGTATATAAACGCTGTAGTAATATTATACTATATAAGGGTCTATCCTTTTTTTATAGTAAATATAACTATAAACTTATAGCTTTTTAGTCTATAGGTAGTAGAAAAGGTTTCTAAATAATTAATACTAATATATTAATTATAACCTTAAGTAACCTATTTTGCTTTATATTTATAGATATTATTTATTTTATCTTTTAATTTTATAGTATATACCTATCTACTGCTTAATAGATAAATATTATTTAGTTTTTATATAATTTCTTAAGTTTTTATATTTTCTATTTAACTTACTTCTAGTTATATAGCTTAAATCTAATTATCTTTATAAAGAGAATTTAAAGCTTACTATATATTAGAAAGCTTATTTAATATAATAACTAATAGAATATAAGAAGCTTTATTAATAGTACTAGTTCTAGTAATACTATTATTATTAGTTAAAATGTTATTATTTATTTTATAAAGACTAAGAGTAGGATAATTTACTATAGTAAATAATAGTGCACTTTTAGTATTATAAACTATATTATTAACCTATTTATAGTCTTTTTTAGCTTCTTTAGATAGAGAGAGGATCTCTATTAATAACTTAGATTTTTATTTATTTATTTCTCTATTATTAATACTAGTAGGTTTTATATTATTATTATGTGAACTAATTATACTAGTATTAGTATTATTATTGCTAGTATTAATATTATTATTTTTATTATTATTATTATTATTATTAATACTAGTCTCATTACTTAGATTTGTAAGAGTGTTATTTATTATAGAAATATCACTACTTATAGTAGGATTATTCCTATAAGAGATAGATTAACTAGAAATATCTCTTTATAGACTTTTTTAGGTAGTATTATATCTATTATTATTTAGTATAATACTACTATCTATATCCTTATAGTAGGTATTTATACTTAAAAGAAGCTCTTTATAATAAGAAATAAAGGTATTTTTTAGGATTTTAATATCTTGAGATTATAAGGCTTTTCTTAGTTATATATCTTAGATCTTATATTTATTAGATCTATAATTTATTATATAACCTTAATATACTTATATATCTAGTTTCTTTATAAAAGGATCTTTATTCTTATAGTAGTAAATACTACTCTACACTTTTATATTATTTATATTAGGTTTTATATTATTCTTTATTTTATAAAGCGTTTTATACTTAATAGAGCTATAAGAAGTCCTATTATATATATAAAGAGTAGTATAAAAAGCTTCACTCTATAAGTAGTGTAATAAACTTAAATTATATAGTATAGTTTTTATTTTATTAACTATAGTACGTATAGTACGCTCTATAAGACTATTAAGTTTATATATATAAAGAGGTCTTTTATTATATATTATACTACTTTTAGTATATATAGTTTTAAAACGATAATTATTAAATTCTATACCTCTATCTATAGATACTTCTTTTATTCTTTTATTATTATTATTATTATTTACTTTAGCTTAAAATTTAAAAAAAGCTTCACTAATAGTATACTTCTCTTTATCTTTAAGTAATTTTCTCTATATAAAATAGGAATATTTATCTATAAAGATAATAAAATATATATATTTATTATATATAATAGGCATTATAAGCCTATATAGGTCTAAAGCTATATAATCTAGATAATCTAGATTTTTATTATGAACCTGAGGTTTATTAGCCTTTATTATAAATTTACCTTAAAAACAGGCTTTATAAAGCTGTAATTTATTATTTATATTATTATTATTTATATTTATATTTACAGTTATATTATTTTTCATTTTTAAAAGAGTCTGTAAATATATATGTCTAAGACGTTTATACTATAGTTATAGGCTATTATTATTATTATTATTATTTTTATTATTATTATTTATATTATTATTTATAGTATTATATATATAGTTATTGTTATTATTAGTAGGAAATTAAAAGAAATATAAGTTATTTCTCTTTGCCTTAATAGCAATAATATAATCTTTATTAATATCATATAAAATAGGTTGTTTCTATATAATAGAAGTAATACCTAAAGAATCTAACTTAGATTAACTAAGTAGATTAATACCTAGTTCAGGTATATAATAAACGTCTTTTAGTATTATAGTATTATTATTTAGATATATTATTAAATCACCCTTTATTTTAGAAGTAAGAGTTTTTACTTCTCCCTATTTTATAGTTTTATTGATTTTTTTATATTTTTTAATAAGTTATAGTTATTAACGATATAAATAGTAGCTGTAGTATTAATATAAATATTAACTATATTTTTATTCTTATTATTATAACTCCTTGCTTTTCCTTTTTCCTTAATAATAGACTAGTTAATTAAATAACCTAAGGAAGGATTATTAGTATTATTTATATTATTATTAGGAGTAGTATAGCTTATATTCTTAAAGAGAATATCTTCTTCTTTTTTATTAGAAGATAAATCTATTAAATCTATAGGATTTTTAGAATTATTTATAGATATATAGGGGGTAATTTCTTCTAAAGTAGTTATATTAACTACTTCTTTTTCTTTATCCTTAGTACTAGTAATACTAGTAGAGGGTTTTTTCTACTAGCTAAGTGCTTTTTTAGGATATAGAAAAGCGTAATTTTCTCTAGTATAGTTTATTTTCTTATAATTTTTATAGTATAAACTTTTCTATTTTTTCTAGGGTTTTTTATTAATTTTATTTTTGTTTTTCTTATTAGTATTTTCCTAGTTTTTATTTTATTTTTTATTCTTTTTATTATTACCCTTAGTAATATTATTAACTACTTTACTACTACCTTTTCTCTTATATTTATCTATAAGACTAGTATATAAAGAGTTTAGGTTATAAGTAGTAGGGTTAGTCCTAAGAGACTAAGTTATAGAAGTTATAAAAGCTTTATAAGTCTTATTTAGACTATTAAGTATATAAGCTATAATTACTTAATTAGGTAATTTAAGTTTATTATAGGATAAATTATCTATAAGTTTTTTTATTTTATTTATATATTTTTCTATAGAATTAAAGTTATCTAAAGAAGTATTAAAGAACTTATTATAGGTTAAAAACTTATTTATAAAACCTATAGACTTATATAGAGCTTTTAGATATTCTTAAGTAGTATAAGTATCTTTATTATCTTTTATAACCCTTAGAGGCTTATTATTATAGAATAACTATATATAACTTAAAGTTTTATAGTTTTTATTTTTATTATTAGAAGAAATAGGCTTAGTAAGGTCTATAGTAATATCTTTACTATATAGTAGGGTTTTAATATATATAGCCTATACTTTATAGTTCTCTAAGCTAATAAGCTTAGAGAACTAGATCTTAGGATTAGTTATTATTACTTTAATAAGATATAGTATATAATTATAAGCTTTATAAAGGATTAACAATAGTGAAAGTATTAATTAAAGAGCTATTATATATATAGTATAGTAGTTCTTATAGTAAGGTTATAATAGTTATAAACCTAAAAGTTAAAGGTTTAATTTATAAAAAAGAGTAGTTTTTATTCCTTTTTTTTAATTAATATCTTCTTTAATTAGACTTATATTTAACTAAGGAGATATATATCCTATATAGTAGATTAGTTAAGAGGAAGTCTATTAAGTAGTAAGTATAAACTTAAACTAAATTAGTAATAGCTTAGAGGATAATTTAAAGAGATAATCTAAAGGATATAGATTAAATAAAGTAGTAGTAAAAGTTTATTTACTTAAAAAAAGATCGATAGAGGTATAGTTAATTTAAATAAAGTTTAGTATATAGATTTAAAGAAAATAAATCTTATAGAACTAAATAACTAGTCTAGTTAGTATTTCTAGTTCTATAAAAGTAGTATAAATAGAAAAATGTTTAAAGGATTAATTTTTAGTATATATAACCTTTAAGTAAAAGTAGAGCGTTATAAGTAAATAGGGGAGAAGTAAAGAAATAGTAAGAATAGAGGTTATTTTTAAACTAAGTTTATAACTTATTAGTATAAGTATAAGTATATATAGAGGTATAGTATATACGTTTATATAGTATAAAGTTATAGATAAGTTTATATTATAATAAAAAGTAATAATCTTAAGTATTAAAGAGCATTTAATTATATAGATAATAATAAGAGAAGTGATATATTATGATAATTCTTATTAATATAGTTAGTAAGTTATATCCTCTAGTAGGGAAAAGTGAGGGGAAAAATAACCTAAAATATAACTTATTAAACTACTAATTATATAAGGTGCTTATATAAGTATATATATTATATAATCAATATTATAGCTATAAAGTATAATAAATAGAGTATTTTTATATAAGGTTTTATACTTTAAACGTTATTTATTTATTTATTATAGAATATTAAAGTAAGTTAAGCGTTATTGTTATTCTTATATTATTATTATTATTATAAAAGAATGTTATATATTAATAGTTAAACTATATTATAAATATTACTAAAGCTAAGTCTTTAGCCTCTATTACTACTTTTAACTAGCTACTTTTTTAAAGTAATATAGAGAGGTTATAACTAGCTTCTAAAATCTTTAAATACTTCTTTACTACTATATAGAATACTTTATAGTCTTTAGTAATAGCTTAGATTGATAGCACTATATGTGAAATTAACTTAGATGTATATTAACTATATATCCTCATAGGCGGGCAAACTCTGCGTGCAGTTACATAAAGGCCTACTGATCTTATAAGTAGATTATCTAATTATCTAAGTTACTTCTAGTAATTAAAAGGTGCTATTCTAACTCTAGTAATCTAATATACCCCCTTAGAGGTAATTATAGTAATTATATAGCTATTCTTATAACTTAATTAAGTACTTCTAAATAGCTTTAATTATCTCTCTATTATTATAGTTTTAATTGTTTTATAAATTGTAGAATAATAGCTTTTTTCGCTATAAGTAGCTAGAGTAGTAGAAAAAAGTATTACCTATCTTATTTAGTAGTTTTAAAGCTTCTAATTAGCTATAGTTTTGCTTACTACTTTAGCTCTTCTTATAAGTAAAAGTATAAGTAAATAATATTCTACTATATATACTTCTTACTATTTTTCTTCTCTTTTTCTCTTTACTTTTTGTAATTTTATAAACTTATATGTTACTTTTTTATTGCTACTTTATTATACTTCTAATATCTTACTAATATCTTAATTAAGTAGATTAAATATATTATAATATCTTTACGCGCTTCTATTTTTAGCGCTACTTTTTAGATTTACTTTACTACTACTTATAAGGTTACTACTATAACTTTTAAGGTTTACTACTCTCTATATAATATATATAATCTCTCTAACTCTAAAGAGGAAGATAAACTAGCCTCTCTTATTACTAATTATTAGTTTCTTTTTCTTTTATAATATTTTTTTATTACTAATCTTTCTCTTTTAGTTACTACTATCTCTTTACTTATTTACTCTATTAGCTACTCTTATAAGCGCTCCCTCTTTAAGCTTATTGTTAACATATAACATTCTTTTATAATAATAATAATAATATAAGAATAATAATAACGCTTAACTTACTTTAATAACCTATATCAAATAAACTAATAAAGTTAAAGGTATAAAACCTTAACTAAAAATACTCTATTTATTATAACCTATAACTATAATATTGATTATGTAATACGTATAGTTACGTAAGCACCTTATGTAATTAGCAGTTTAGCAGGTTACGTTTCAGGTTATCTTTCCCCTCACTTTTCCCTACTAGGGGATGCAACCTGCCAACTATATCAACAGGAATCATCACAATACATCACTTCTCTTATTATTATCTATATGATTAAATGCTCTTTAATGCTTAAGATTATCACTTTTCATCACAACATAAGCCTATCTATAACCCTATACTATATAGGCGCATATACTACGCCCCTGTATACGCTTATATCTGTGCTAACAGGTTATGAGCCTAGCTTAGAAATAACCTCTATTCCTTCTACCTCTTTACCTCTCCCCTACCTACCTATAAAGCCTTACCTTTACTTAAAGGTTATATATACTGAAAATCGATCCTTTGAACGCTTTTCCATCTATACTACCTTTGCAGAACTAGAAATACTAGCTGGACTAGTTATTTAGTTCTATGAGATTTATCTTCTTTGAATCTATATACTAAACCCTATTTAAATCGACTATACTTCTATCGATCCTTCCCTAAGTAGACAAGCTCTTGCTACTACTTTATTTGATCTATATCCCTCAGATTATCTCTTCGAACTATCCTCTAGGCTATTACCAATTTGGTTTAGACCTATACTTATAGCATGACGGACTTCCTCTCGACTGATCTACTATATGGGATATATATCTCCTTAGTTAGATAATAGTCTAACTGAAGAAGATCTTGATTAAAGAGAAGGAATAAAAAACCACCTTTTTTGCTAGTTGAACCCTAACCCTCTGGGTTTATAACTGTTATAACCTTACTATAAGAACCACTGTACTATACGTATAATAGCTCTTTAGTTAATAACCTCACTGTCGTTGATCCTTTATAAGGCTTGCAATTACGCACTGCATCCTATTAAGGTAATAATGACTGATCCTAAGGTCCAGTTCCCTAAGCTTATTGGCTTAGAGAACTATAAGGTATGGGCTATACGTATTAAAGCCCTACTATATAGTAAAGATATTACTATAGACCTTACTAAGCCTATTTCTTCTAATAATGAAGATAAAAACTATAAGGCTTTAAGTTATATACAGTTATTCTGTAACGACGGGCCTCTAAGGGTTATAAAAGATGATAAAGATGCTCATACTGCTTGGGAACATCTAAAAGCCCTATATGAGCCTATAGGTTTTATAAACGAGTTTTTAACCTGTAAAGAGTTCTTTAATACTTCTTTAGATGACTTTGATTCTATGGAAGAATATATAAATAAAATAAAAGAACTTACAGATAATTTGTCCTATAATAAGCTTAAATTACCTGATCAAGTAATTATAGCTTATATACTTAATAGTCTAAATGAGACTTATGAGGCTTTTATAACCTCTATAACTCAGTCTCTTAGGACTAACCCTACTGCTTATAACCTAGACTCTTTATATGCTAGTCTTATAGACGAGTATAAGAGAAAAGGTAGCAGCGAAGTAGTTAATAATACTACTAAGGGTAATAATAATAAAAAGAATAAAAAACAAAATAAAAACCAGGAAAATACTAAAAACAAAAATAAAATTAATAAAAAACCCTGGAAAAAACAGAAAGGTTTATACTGCAAAAATTGCAAGAAAACAAACCATACTGAAGAAAACTGCGCTTTTCTACATCCTGAAAAAGCACCTAGCTGGTGGAAAAAGCCCTCTACTAGTACTACTAGTGCTAAGGATAAAGAAAAAGAAGTAGTTAATATAACTACTGCAGATAATATTACCCCCTATATATCTATTAATAATCCTAATAATCCTATGGATTTAATGGATTTATCTTCTGATAAAGAAGAAGAAGATATTCTCTTTGAGAATGTAAGCTATACTGCTCCTAATAATAATATAAATAATACTAATAATCCTTCCTTAGGTTATTTAATTAACCAGTCTATTATTAAGGAAAAAGGAAAAGCAAGGAGTTATAACAATAAGAATGAAAATACGGTTGATATTTATATTGATACTGCGGCTACTATTCATGTAGTTAACAACTATAACCTTATAAAAAATCCTATAAAAATAAATAAAACTATAAAATGGGGAGAAGCAAAGACTCTTACTTCCACAATAAAGGGTGATTTAATAATATATCCTAATAATAATAAAATAACTTTACAGGACGTTTATTATATACCTGAACTAGGTATTAATCTACTTAGTCAATCTAAGTTAGATTCTTTAGGTATTGCTTCTATTATATGGAAACAACCTATTTTATACGATATTAATAAAGATTGTATTATTGCTATGGGGGCAAAGAAGAATAATTTATATTTCTTCCAGTTTCCTATCAACAATAACAATCAATATATATATAATACTAATACTATAACTAATAATAATAATAAGAATAATATAAACAATAATATAAATAATAATATAAATAATAATAACAATAATAGCCTACAATTATGGCACCAACGTCTTGGTCATATACATTTACAAAGTCTTTTAAAATTAAAAGATAATACTATAATAAATATAAATAATAATAATAATAATATAACTTTACAGCCTTGCGAAGCCTGTTATAAAGGCAAATTTGTAACTAAGGCTAGTAAGCCACAGGTTCATAATAAAAATCTAGATTATCTAGATTATATAGCTTCAGACCTATGTGGGCTTATAACGCCTATTACATATGATAAATATATATATTTTATTATCTTTATAGATAAATATTCCCGTTTTGTATGGGGAAAATTACTTAAAGATAAAGAGAAGCATACTATTAGTGAAGCTTTTCTTGAATTTCAAGCTGAAGTAAATAATAACAATAATAATAAAAGAATAAAAGAAGTATCTATAGACGGAGGTATAGAATTTAATAATTATCGCTTTAAAGCTATATGCACTAAAAGCGGTATAATATATAATAAAAGACCTCCTTATACATATGAGCCTAACGGTCTTATAGAGCGCACTATACGCACTATAGTTAATAAAATAAGAACTATACTATATAATTCAGGTTTACTACACTACTTATGGGGTGAAGCCTTTTATGCTACTCTTTATATGCATAATAGGACTCCTCATAGCTCTATTGAGTATAAAACGCCTTATGAAATAAAGAATAATATAAAACCTAATATAAATAATATAAAAGTGTGGGGTAGCATATGCTACTATAAGAATAAAGATCCTAAAATGAAAAAACTAGACGTACGAGCACGTTAAGGTTATATAATTAATTATGGATCTAATGGGTATAAGATCTGGGATATGCAACTAAGAAGAGCTTTATGGTCTCGAGACGTTGAAATCCTAGAAAATACCTTTATTTCTCATTATAAAGAGCTTCTTTTAAGCATAAATACCTGCTATAAGGATACAAATAGTAGTATTATGCCGAATAATGATAGACATAATATTGCCCATAATAGTCCACAAAGAGATATTTCTAGTCAATCTATCTCTTATAGGAATAATCCTACTATAAGTAGTGATATTTCTATAACGAATAACGCTCTTACGAATCCAAGTAATGAGACTAGTATTAATAATAATAACAATAATAATAATAATATAAATAATAATATTAATACTAGCAATAACAATACTGATACTAGTATGATTAGTTCACATAATGATAGTACGAAAACTACTAGTATTAATAATAGAGAAATAAATAAACAAAAATCTAAGTTATTAATAGAGATCCCCTCTCTATCAGAAGAAGCTAAAAAAGACTACTAATGGGTTAATAATACGGTTTATAATACCGAAAGTGCACTATTATATACTATAGCAGACTGTCCTGCTCTTAGTATTTATAAAATAAATAATAACGTTTTAACTGATAATAATAGTATTGCTGGAACCAGTACTATTAATAAAGCTTCTTATATTCTATCAGTTATTACATTAAACGAGCCTTCTAATATATGGCAAGCCTTAAATTCTCCTTATAAAGATAATTGGATTCAGGCTATGTAACTAGAAGTAACTCAAATAGAAGATATAAAAACTTAGGAAATTATAGAAAAACCAGATAATATTCATCTATTAGGCGGTAGATAGGTATATTCTATGAAATTAAAAGATAAAATAAATAATATATATAAATATAAAGCAAGATGGGTTGCTTAAGGTTTTAATCAATATATTAGTATTGATTATTTAGAAACCTTTTCTACTACCTGTAGACCAGAAAGCTATAGGTTTATAGTTATATTTGCTATAAAAGAAGGATGGACCCTTCTGCAGTATGACGTTACTACAGCGTTTATACACGCTAATATAGATATGGATATATATATAATTTTACTAACAGGTTTTTTATATAATAAAACCACTAATAAGTTAGAATTTAATCCTAATTATAACTATAAATCAAATAATAGCAAATATTGCTGTAAGCTTCTTAAAGCTTTATATAGGTTAAAACAAAGCCCTAGACTATGGTATAACTATTTAAAAGCTATATTAATAAAATTGGGATTTATTGTTTCACCTTATGATGAAGCAGTATTTATACTTAATAAAAATAACTATAAAGCTATATTATGTTGCTATGTGGACGATATGCTTTTAGCAGCTAATAATACTGCTACTAGTGACTATATATATAATATATTAAGGCAACAGATAAAAATACAAATATTAGGGGAGCCTAGTACCTTTTTAGGCTGTGAGTTTGAGATAGATAGACCTAATAAGTCTTTCTTTATACATCAAACTAAATATACACAAAAGATATTAAATAAATATAATAAAATAAATATAAATCCATCTATAACTCCTATGAGAGATAATATAAAACTATATATAAATAAATATTATGCTTCTAAAGAAGAAATTCTACAGTTTCAACAGCAAATTGGAGCACTTTTATATCTAGCTTTAAAAACTAGATTTGATATAGCTCTAGCTGTTATAATATTATCAAGATATACAACAAACCCTTCACAAGAGCATTTTATAGCTCTAGATTATTTATGGGGTTACTTAAATAAATATCCTAATAAAGGAATATATTATAACTGTAATAATAATATAATATGGGATTTAATAGGTTATTCAGACTCTAATTGGGCTGGAGACCTAGATAATAGAAAATCTACATCAGCTTATATATTTTGCTGGGGATTATACAATATAATATCTTATACTACTATAAAACAAAAAACAGTAGCACTGTCTACTTGTGAAGCTAAATATATGGCTTTAACTAAGGCAGTAAAAGAAGCCCTATATCTATATAATAGTCATAATTTTAATTTGACTAATCTGGGTTTTAAAGCTATAAATAAGCCTAAGATTTTTATAGATAATTTAGCAGCTAAGAAGCTGACTGAAAATCCCGAATTTCATAAAAAATCTAAGCATATTGATATAAAGTATCATTTTGCTAGAGAATCTTTATTAAATAAAGATTATTTGTTATTTCATATAGACTCTAAGTCTAATATTGCGGATATATTAACTAAGCCAGTTGGCAAAGTTATATTTAATAATATACTTAATATAATAAATAACAATAACGATAAAGAAAATAATAATAATATACATAATAATAATAACCGCATTAAAGAAATAACTTACTAGTTTTTCTCTTACCTTTTTACCTATAAGGTTATTTTATAAGAGTTTTTTAACTAGTTATAAACATATTATATATTATAGGAATATTTTTCTTATTTTTCCCACAGGGTTTTTAAGTTTTTTATACCTATAACGTATATATATGTTAAGTGAGTAAGCTATATACTATAAATCAACCGTATATACCTTAAGGGGGGATGTTAACATATAACATTCTTTTATAATAATAATAATAATATAAGAATAATAATAACGCTTAACTTACTTTAATAACCTATATCAAATAAACTAATAAAGTTAAAGGTATAAAACCTTAACTAAAAATACTCTATTTATTATAACCTATAACTATAATATTGATTATGTAATACGTATAGTTACGTAAGCACCTTATGTAATTAGCAGTTTAGCAGGTTACGTTTCAGGTTATCTTTCCCCTCACTTTTCCCTACTAGGGGATGCAACCTGCCAACTACATCAACAGGAATCATCACAATACATCACTTCTCTTATTATTATCTATACGATTAAATGCTCTTTAATGCTTAAGATTATCACTTTTCATCACAACATAAGCCCATCTATAACCCTATACTATATAGGCGCATATACTACGCCCCTGCATACGCTTATACCTGTGCTAACACTTATTAATAAGGAGGACTTTAATAACCTTAAGTTTATTACCTATTTTACTACTCCCTCTATTATTACTTCTAAGAAGTGTAAATATAAGTTTAATATATAGAAAGAAGCTAAAAAGTAGGTAAAAACTACTAAAGAGACTAAAGTTAAAAAAGCTATATATATTACTACTTCTATTACTACTAAGAAGAAGAAGAAAAAAAAAGAGGAAGAAACTATTACTACTAAAGCTTAAAAAGAGCGAGAAGAAGAAAAAGCTTTCTTCTAAACTATTTATACTAATTTTAAAGTATTTATTACTATTTAGAAACTTTTTATTAAAAATAAAGAGATAAGTGTTACTTCTAGCGTTATAGATATATTTAACTCCTTAGACTTTTCTCTTAAAGAGGAGGATAACCTCTACTTTAACTACTCTCTTTTATATAGAAGAAGCTTTTCCTATTTTAGCTATTATTTTACTAGTAAGAATATTTACTACTACTATTATAATTATAGTAGTACTTATAAAATAGATATTACTAAGACTATTTACTTCTATAAAGAGTATTATATATTTATTACCTACTCTAAAGTTAATAATGAGGTTACTAGCTATATAAGCTATTTCTTTTTGTAGTTCTCTATATTATTATTAATATTATTATAAAACCTTAAGTCTTCCTAAAGTAAGCTTAAGTATAAAGTATATAAAGTTTAAGCTACTAATATTAAAAAGAAGAAGAATAGTATTCTTATTATTAAATATATTTTACACTTCTATACTATTATGCTTATTATTTCTACTATACCTAGCTCTATTACTTTTAATATATATCTTAAGATATCTATTTATACTTTTCTTACTCTCTTAAGTATCCTCTTTAGTTTTTATTCTACTTTTAGTTATATTTAGAGTACTATTATAGTTACTTACTATAACTTTAACTATACTTTCCTCTATACTATTACTTCTAGTTAGGTAGACTTTAAGAAGTTCTATAACTAGCTTAATACCTTAAAGTTTACTATTTCTCTAGTTACTACTTATAAAACTATTCTATTTATTTCTATTTATAAAAGTATTTAGACTTCCTTATTTTATAGTTATTTAGTATTATAGAGGCTTTAGCTTAAGATAATTTTACTTTTTAGGTTTTAAACCTATAAATATTTAGCTCTCTCTAGTAGCTTTATTACTTTAAATAGTAGTTCTTTTATACTCTTTATTTTTTATTATTTTATCTCTTTATAAATATCTATATAAGGCTATTTTATATATCTTCTTTCTCTATTTTCTCTCTCTATTTCTCTTTATCTCTTTTAAACTTAGAAGTATAATTCTTCTTAAGTATTTCTTTTTAATTTACTATTTCTAGCTATATTTAGAAGTTTTTAAATACTTATTATAGAAAGAACTTTATTAATCTATTTACTATTAGCTATATAGAAGAAGTATATACTATAGATATATACTTTTTATAGATCTCTTAATATAGCTAGTAGTTATAGATATTAATATAGCGTAGCTTTATTTAAAAGTAAATAAGTTTCTTTATTACTAGCTTAACTATCTATTAGTTATTATATTAGATTTAGATAGTTATTAGAGTACTTTCTATAAGTTAAAGTAATATCTCTATATTTATTTCTTTAAGGAGTTATATTTAAAGAGAAATAATAAATTAATTTATAAATATAACTTCTTAAGCTATAAATAAAAAGGAGAGAAGTTTTATTTCTATTATTAAAGTTATTATAGTTATCTACTTATTTACTTTTTATATAATAATACTTTTAAAAAGCTTTATTATAAACCCTTAGGAGCTTTTTTAATCTAAAGTATTATTACTAAAACTTACGTTTAAAGCTACTTTAAAAGTATTATATTAGCTACTAAGTTTAACTTTATATCTAATATAGAAGTAATATATCTCATAAAGATATTATAAAGTTTAATCTATAGTTTATTAATATTCTAATCCTAAGTTATAGTTAAAATAAGCAAAGTAGCTTACTATAAATATAAAATCTAACTTTATTATTATTACTATATATAAAATAATTTCTATTTTTCTCTAATAGAGATTAATTTTACTATTTAAAGCTTCTCTTTTATATAAGAGTAGCTTAGTATATTCTATAGGAGTTCTATTTTATATTTTTAGAGAGTATTCTATTAATAGAAGTCTTTTTATTTTCTTTATATAAACTACTTATAAGAGCTAAAGCTTTCTTATTTTATAATTATAGAAGACTTTAATACTAAGAAACTATTATAAGCTTTTACTGTTTTTAAAATAGTATTTTTTCTAAAGCTCTTTAATTATGTCTTTAGCCTCTTTTTAAAAAGCTTTTAAGTAAACTAAAACGTAGTTATCTATATAGAAGAAGAAAAATATTTAATTTTTCTTTTAGTAGTAGTCTTCTCTTAATATTTATAAAAATCTTAACTTTTTTAGTCCTCTCTTAAGATAGTGTTACTAAAAGAAAAGAGATTAGTAAAATCTATATAAAGCCTTTTTAAGCTTAAGTATCTTTCTAAGCTTCTTATAGCTAGATAGGAGTTTTATATAAACTATCTTATTAAGCTTAATATATATAAATATATTTACTATATTATACTAAAAAAGCTCTAAATTAAAGCAATTTATTATAGCTATTAGAGTTCTAAACGATATATTTATAAAAGTTATAGTATATATATTATAAGTATTTTTTACTTATTAATCTCTTTAGATTATAAAGTAAGCTTTTAGCTTTATAAGTCTACTATACTTATTAAACTTATAAGTATAAACCTAATAATATTTAAAAACTTATTAATTTTCTAATATAATCTTTATAATTTCTTTTTAAGACTTAGATTTCTTATATCTCTATAAATAAGCTTTCTCTACTTCTAAAAGATTATCTACTAAAAAGTAGTAGTTTAAACTTATATAATTATACTTCTTTTTATAGTTTAGCTATTCTTTTTAATTTAAAAGTTATTAATATAATATTAAGAGGGGAGATAACTTTTACTAGAAGGTATTTATAAGGTATAAATATATAGATAAAGCTACTCTTAATAAGAGAAAGCTTCTAAAGAGTATTTTATATTTCTCTAAGCTCTTTTTAGAAATATTTTAGCTTCTAGTTCTCACCTCCTTACTATATAGCCTTTTTACTATATCTATAGATTAATCTATCTTTATAACTATATAAAACTAGCTAAGCTATATATATAGTTTACTTAAGCTATTTAGTCTCTAAAGAGTATAAAGATCTTTATATAAAGCGCTTTTTATTAAAAATACAGCTTTAAATAAAGTTCTAGAAGTTATTTTTATTACTAATAAACCTCTTTTTTACTTCTTTATATTAGAAACTCCCTAAAAAACTTTACTAAATACTATAAATAAGCTTATTAGTTCTAAAGAGAGAGGTAAAGTTAGCTAAAGCTTAAATTATATATTTACATATAGTGCTATCTTTTCTAGTTACTTTTAGTTACCTCTTTCTCTTATAGTAGTTTTAATATAGTTAAAAATCTTATCTATTTCTTTATTAGTTTCTTACTTTATAAGTAGCTTATAAAATACTTCTATAAATTAAGTAATATATTCTTAAATTACTTTAAAGTTTATATAGTAGAACTTCTCTACTATATACTTTAAGTTACTATTATAAAACTTCTTTTTATTAAATATAACGTCTTATATAGTAAAAACTTCACTTTTAAGTAGGTTCTATATATAGAATAAGTTATTTAAAGTATATTTTAAGAGAAAGCTAATAAATACCTTAAGTATAAACTTTTAATACTTATTTCTCTTAAACTAAGTATCTTTTATTATTATATATATATAGTATCTATATACTTAAAAGTATAAAAAGTCTAGCTATATTAGATTTATGTTTTCTCTTAACTAGAAGTAGTTATAGAACAATTTATATAAAGTTTTCTATTTTTAAGTTATAGCTAGTATCTAGTTATATATATAAGTAGTAGCTTTAGTAATCTCTAACTAAATTATATTTAGTAGTTTAATTTCTATTATTATTACTTTTATATACTACTTAATAGCTATAGTTATTTTTTCTATTCTTCTATTTTAAACTTATATATATAGAGAAAATAGTTTAATCTTAATCTCTCTTCTATAAAGCTCTACTTTAACTTATTTATACTTTACTATCTTATTATCTACTTTAATCTTCTTTATTTATATACTAAATATAGTTTATAGATAGTTTAGAAACTTATTAAAAGTATTAAAGAGAGTATTAGTCTTTCTATTCTATAAGTAGAAGTCTTAAGTAAACCTAAAAGCTTTATTAATAATAATTATACTTAATATATACCTTTTATATTCTTCTTTATAGTTATAGAAATTAAGAGTAATTTTCTTACTAAAAAGGGTATATAGAAGAGCTTCTCTTAGTATTTAGTATATTTAGTAATATAGTTTACTTTATCTATATATATTATAGTTAGTAAGTAAAGTTCTTATATAACTATTTATTATTTAAACCTCTCTTATAAAGTTAGATAAGTACTAGAATACCTCTAGCTTTAGATACTTAAGCTTCTAGTACTAAAGCTCTACTAATCCTTTAATTAGTTTATAGCGTATTAAAGTTATATATATATACCTCTTTCTTAACTTTAAAGCTTTATCTAGCGTTAAAGCTAGTAAAAGTATAATTATAGTAAAAGCTACTTTACTTAGAAGTCTATAGTTAAAAATATATTAGTTAGTAATATTTTTAAATAAGTAGAAGAATATTTAATTAGATCTTTATAAGTAGTTATTACTTAAGCTTATATCTTACTAAATACCTCTCTAATATAGTTTTTAAAAAAATACTAAGTTATTAGTAAGTTTTATATATAAAGCTATATTAAATAGTTATAGTTTTATTAAGCTATCTACTCTTTTTATAAAGATCTCTACTATACTATATACTTTAATAAGAACTTATTATATTTCTATCTATAAGAAGTCTCTTAAAAGAGTATTTTATAAAGTAGTAAACTATCTTATATAGTTAAATATATATATTATAAAGCCTAAGTTTAAAATTATAGATCTCATAAGAAAGTATTCTCCTATTACTATAAATACTGCTTTTATAGACCTCTTAGCTTTTTTATAAAGTTAAGTAAACTTTAAAGAAGACTTTATAATCTTATAAATATATTTTATAAAGCTTTTATTATCCTCTATTCTCCTATTAAAAACTTATTAGAAGTTTCTTAAAGAAACCTATAACTTTAGTTAGATTATAGCGTTAATATAGAAATACTTAAAGAGAGTATATAAGTAGAAATATAGCTTATAGCGCAGTTTTCTAGCTTTTTAGTTATTTAAAAAAGATTCTTTTTACTTCTAGTAAATCTCTATTATTACTAAAAGCTACTTTAAATCTTATCCTCTTTAAGAACTTCTCCTATAGCTTAATCTATAGTTAGTTAATTTATTAAGTTATTTAATTTCTTTTAGTTAAGGCTTTTTATTATAGACTATAAGCTTAAATACACTTCTACTAACCTTATTCTTCTATAGAGCAGTTTTAAAGTATAAGAGATATATATAAGTATTAATAACTATTTTACTAATAATAAGGTTTTATTTAAGTACTAAAAGAAGTTTAGTTATATAGTAAATAAATATCTATACCTCAAAGTAGTTCTATAAAAGTATACTAATATATTTTAGAAACTAAATTAAAAGATCTAAGTTATTTAAAACCTTATAGCTTTAGCTTTTATAAATTATATTCTCTTATTAAGAGATCTATATCTCTATATTTTTCTTTATAGAGAAGTATTTTTAAGCTAAAGCTATAATTATTATAATATACTTAGAGATTATATTTATCTTTTATTCTCTTTCGCTATAGCTAGTATAGCTTTTAAACTTATAGAGCTACTTATTAAAGCTTTTATTTATACTATAGTAATACTTTAGGAGATCTAAATAAGTAAAGTTCTTAATAAACTACTATATCTCTTAGATACTTTTTATTATACTATTTTACTCCTTTTTAATAAAGATATATTCTACTTTAAAGTTAGTATAAAGTATAAGATTTACTATTAAGAGGTCCTCTAAACCTTTAGTATACTCTATATCTTTATTATTATTAAGGAGGATTAATTAGCTTAAAACGCTTTATTTTAAGTAATTAGAGATATATAAGAGCTTTAGAAACGCTATTAGCTTCTAATAAGCTAACTTAAAAGTATATATAGTACTTTTAGAGAACCCCTCTAGATTTATAACTCTCTATAACTAATAGAAACATAAAAAAGCTTAAATCTAGTTAATCTATAGTACTTAGTCTTAAAGACTATTTAGAGGGGGTTTTTTACTATTTAGGGCTATTATAGTATACTTATAAGTAGTTTTTTAGTATTATAAATAGCTTATTAGTATATTAGTTAATATAAATTAGACTGTTAATTATGAAATTAACTTAGATATATATTAACTATATATTCTTATAAGTAGGCAAACTCTACGCGTAGTTATATAAGGGCCTGCTAATCTTATAGGTAGATTATCTAATTATCTAGGTTGCCTCTAGCAGCTAAGAGGTGCTATTCTGACCCTAGTAATCTAACACTATAAATAGAGGCTTACTAAAGCGACTAGAGTAAAGAGCTTAATATTATATAGTATATAACACCTATATAGCTTATTTAGTAAGTATTAAGTTAGTATTACTAGAAGGGGGTAGAGTTCTTAGAATTTTTAGTAATTCTAACCTAAAAAGCAAGGGGTTAGATGAGCGTTTTTATAAGCGTTAGGCGTTATTATAGGAGGAAAAGGCTTATATAAGTAGATAGAGGCTTAGTTAGCTTATAATAAAGAAGACTAAGTAGATAAGTAAGAAACACACTTATTTTTATATAATTTCCTATTTTCCCTTAATAACTTTAGTAACTACCCTCTTAGAAAAGCTTTTAGGGTTTTTTAGTCTAGCTTATAGAAAAAACCTATTAATTTTTACCTTTTAAAAATTAAATAAAAATAGGTATTTTTAAGCTCCTCTAGCTTTAGCTAGCTTTATTTTTATCTCCTCTCTTAATTCTTATTATACCTCCTCAATTATTTAAAGTAATAATAGGGCAGAATACTATAGGGATAATATTATTAAACTTCTTCTTAGTAGCTTATTTTCTCTTAAGAGATTATATAACCTAAGATATAAAAAGAGTAGAAAATATAGATAAAGTATAAATTAGTTAGACTTATATTTATATATTTATTTTTATATCTTTTATAGTTATCTAGAAAATTAATATATAAGTGTTTAAGGTATTTTTAGGGGTTTTTTACTTAGAGTAGAGTACTTAATATAATTAATAAGTTTTCTCTCTTATTTTATTATAAAATTAGTAACTAATATAAAGAGGTATAAGTTAAACTACTATAAAGAGTTCCCTTTATAGTTATTCTATACTATTCTATTAAACTAAAATAGGAAAAGCTTAAAAGAAGAGGTAATTTAAGTATTATTATATTAGAAGAAAATTTAGCTAATATGTTTTTAACCTCTATTTTCCTAAAGTGAAGAGTAATAACTTAAGTATTTAGAATTAAAGATTAACTAAACCTATAGAAGTCTAAAAGACTTTAAGAAAAAAAGTATCTAACTAGGCAAAAAAGAGTAAGTAGGGTTCTATATAAGCTTAGTTAATTCCTCTTATTAACTTATTATCTACCTATTTAAGATTATTATATATTACTTTATTATAAGCTACTATAATAATAACTTAAAAGTAACTAAGATGAGGTGAACTTATTTTGCTTTTATATTAAAAGCTAAAGTTATAAAAGTAATAGTATTTATTTTACTCTTTTTGTAAACCTTAAAAAAGATAAAATTAATTAATCTATTCTAAGAAAACTTTCCCCTTATTTAAACTTATTAGAAGGTTTCTAATAATATATTAACTAGTAAAAAGAAATACTAAAAAGCCTAAAAACTTAAAATCTAAGTTATACCTATATATAGAAATACTAAAATCTAACTTTCTTAAATTATAAAATACTATAAATATAAAGGTATAAAAAGCTAAAAAGGAAAAATATTATAACTATACTAATTTTTTAAAAGATAAAAAGAGAAACGTTTTTTAAGCCTAATTAAAAGCATTTCTCTCTTCTAAGAATGATTTTATACTAATTCTATAAAAAGGAAAATATATATATCTCTTTAGATTTCTCTCCTTCTATATTCTTAAGTAGTAAATAAGTAGCTAGAGTAAAGCATTTCTTTTAAAGTTTATAGTTAATACTATAATTTTATTATAGACTTTATTAAATCTTAAGCTTAACTTATAAAAGAGGAAAGTTATAAAGTAAAGCTATAGAGGATACTACTAAATATAGCTAGACTTCTCTTATAGGGAGAAGAGAAAGAAACTTAAAGTATAAAATAATCTTACTATTAGGATAGTAGAAAAGAGGAGAGATAATAAATATATATATACTTTTTAAATAAAAGAGAAAGATAAAGATAGAAATAATAGTAAGAGTGTTTTTTTCTTTCTTTATTTCTCCCCTCACTTTCTATTATTCTTTTAGACCTATATTATAAGAATTCTTCTATTACTCTTTCTATTAATAAATTATTAGCTTTATTTAGATCTTATATAATCTTTTTATTTTAGCCTTTTTTAGTAAAGCTTTTTTTTACTTTTTCTTCTATTAATTTACTTATATTTTCTTTAGAATAGTATTACTAAACTCTAAAGCTTTAAAGACTTTAACTCTAGCTTAAGATAAATAACTTAAACTAGAAATAATAGATAATAAAGCTAATCTAATTATTAATAATACTTTAATAAGTCCTTTTATAGGTCCTTCTTTTTACTAACTTTAATAAGAGAAACCCTTTTTAATTTTAGATTTAGATTAGAGTTTTAAAGTAATTATAGAAGCTAAAGTTTTTAAAGTAATAGCCTCTAAAAGTAGTACCTCTAGTATAAATATAACGCTTAGAGAGGATTCTTTAAGAGAAAAAGGTATATAAAGCTATTTAAACTCTACTAAATCTTATTAAAAGGTCTTTAGAGCGTATAGTTTAAGACTTTAAAGATTTAAAATATTATAACTTAGAATAGCTAGAGTACTATTTTTTACTAAAAATAATATTTTAAACTTTCTTAAAAGCTATAAAGCTATAGTAGAAATAGTAGAAATAACTAATACTTTAAAAGTATTAAATATTATTTTCTATATAGATATACCTTTTTAAGCTAATAATTAAATAAAACTTAATAAGAAAACTTAGTTATAAGTGAAAATATATTTTATTTAGTACTATAAAGCTATAGATAAGAATTACTAGAAACTACTAAATAACTAAATTAATTAGATTATTTCTATAACTCTAATAATAAATAATTTAAACTATAAAGTAGCTATATAGTTCTTATAAAAAATTAATAATATTTAAACTAAAACTATAAAATATAACCTTAATATTATAACTAGCTTTTAAATTATCTATATAGCTATATTAAAATTTAATTAGTTAGCTTTAAATAGAATAGCTTTATTTATAAAAACTAATATTTATAAGTTATTTAGAAAAGAGGATTTTAATAAATTTAAGGTTAACTTAATAAATTAGCTTAGCTCTAAAGCTACTTAGAAGTAAACTTTTTAGATTACTACTTTTATCTATTCTCTATTTTCTATATTTCTAAAAGTACTAAGAGGGGAAGCTTCTCCCCCTCTATAAACTAAGAGAAGTAAAGCTAAGTTTAATTAAAGCGTTAAAAACCTCTAAAGTTAGTTTTTAAACTAGTAATTTTCTAATTTAGTGAAAATAATAAATAACTAGAAAATCTCTACTAAAAGGATTATTTATTTTTCTCTAGCTATAGAAGACTACTATTTAGCTTTAGTTTATTTAGTTAAAGTTAATAAAGAAAATCTTAAGCTTTTTCCTTATAGCCTATATAGTTAGTACTAATATATAAGCTATATAGATTATAACTTTAAGAAAAGCTATTATCCTCAAAAGATAGCTAATAAAAGAAGTAGCTTAATTTAGTATTTCTAAAGATACTATTTTTATAAACCTTAAAATAATAAGTTTTTTATTCCCTAAATAATTATTACTTTATTATAATAAAATAGTAAGCTTAACTAAAAAGCTATTATTACTTACCTTAAGAATTAAAATAGCTATAAAGCTATAAAAGCTTAAGCTACTGAAATTCTTAAGTAGAATATTAGCTAACTTTAGTTTATACTTATTAAGGTTCTATAAGACTATAATAACTTTAACTTAATTAAATTTTCCTATAGGTTTATAAAAGAAAGAAGTATTATATTAGATAATAAAGTATCTAGTTAGACTTCTACTTTTTAAGTATTAGCTATTAGTAAATAGAAATATAAAGATTTAATCTAGCTTTTTTGCCTATATAACTTAGTATAACCTAATAGTTTAACTCAAAGTAATTTACTTAATTTCACAGTATTTAAGCTTATAATCACTTAGTTAAAAATATATAAAGCTAACTTATTTTTATAGAAGAAGCTAAAGCTACTAAATCTTAAAAAAGTTAAAAAGAAAACCTTAAAATCTCCTTCTAAAAAGGTTTATTTCACTATATAAAATATTAAAGATACTCTAACTATCTTAAAAAAACCTTCTTCTTTATAACCTTATTCTAAAAGTTATTTAAACTCATTAGAAAAATTAGTTATAGAGAAGAATTCACCTCTTAATTAAGAAAAGTAAAAAGAAAACTTAGACGTTAAAATAGAGGAAAAGAGCTTTCTTAAACTAGTTTCTATACCTATTAATACTTTAGAACTAAAAAGAGTATTTAGAATAGAAAGAGAAATAATACTTAGTAAAGTTATTAAGATTCCTCTTTTAAAACCTATTTTAAAACTATCTCTTCTAAAAAGTAACTTCTAGTTAGCTATATTTCTTAATAGTAAAAATTAGAAATCTATTAAAAATAAAGAACTTATTAATAAACTTATCTTATATAAACTTTATAGCTTAGTTAGTCTACTAGTTAAAAAAGTCTATAAGATTTAGCTAGAATATAGAGAAGAGTTTATTAGAAGAATATATATTTTTATAGATAATTAAGAAGGAGTTATCTATATACTTATTCTTATAGACTTTATAGACTTCACTAAAACCTTAAAGAAAAAAGCCTAATAAACTAACTAGGTTTCTAAATATAATAAAGCTATTTAAACTTAAGACTATTTAAAAGTTTTTTTAGTTAAAGCTGTTATTCTAATAACTATAAACTAGATAGCTCTAATAATTATTATATTATAACTTATTCTAAAGATTTCTATTAGTAGTAAGTATTTTAATAACTACTTACTTATATAGAGTGTAATTAATACTAGTGTAAAATCTAGTCTTATAAGTTACTAATATATCTTAGACTATAATATTCTAATTTCTACTACTACCTTAATAATAAGAATAATAGCTAAAGGTAACCTAAAGCTATATTTTATTAGAGTATACTATATACCTATTTAGATTAATAACTATAAGATTATAATAACTATAATAGTAATAAACTTTAAAACTATTAACTATAACTTACTCTTTAGACTTCTTTTTACTATTTCTGCTAAACTCACTTTTAAGTATTTAAAACGCTTTATTACTACTATAATGAAAGTAAAAGACTATAAAAGTAATAAATTCTAGAAGATTAGTATTCTAATAAGTTTTATACAATTAGATTCTTTACGTTAGATTTAGCGCTATTTCTCTAAATAGGAAAACTATATAAAAGATATCTATAATACCTCTAAAGCTACTAAAAACTAACTTAAAACTAACTAGAACCTTAGTGATATATATAATAAAGTTTAAACTTACTATATTAATACTATAATAGACTATAAAAAAGAGCACCTTTTTACTTAAAAAAGAAAAGAAGCTAACTTTTTTCAATAAAAAAAAGCTATTTTTAAGACTAATTAGTGCTCTACTTTAATTTCGCTTTTAGCTGCACTTAACGTCTTAAAAACTATTACTAAAGTAGTAGTTACTCTAATTATAGAAACTATTTAAGCCTGCCTTTTTAGGAATACTAGAAGCTAGTAAAACCTTTCTAAAGTTCTAAAAAATTAAGTATTCTTTAAGTTAATTAGGAAAAACCTTAAGCCTAACTAAAGCTTTATTAGTATCTATATAATATATAAACATAAAGATAAAAAGGTTTATCTAGTTAATAATCTACTTTTAAATAGTTTTATTTCTAATAGTTAGAAAGACTAGAAGAAAATCTTAACTTAAGAAGTAGAAGGCTATTATTAGCTTTCTAACTCCTTTTTTGCTAGCTATATATATCTATAATTTATGCAGTTTAACTAAAGGATTTACTTTACTTTAGAAAGGTTTTTAAAGCTTAAAGTTACCTAGCTACACTTTTTACTAAAAAAGATTAAAATGCTTAAATATATCCTCATAAATTGAAAAAGAGCATTAATATAAGATTTCATAGAATACAGGCGTATTAACTCTTACATAGCTCTACTATAGAAGATTAGAACTATTCTACATATTATATAGTAAGAGAAAAAGATTCCTATTTTTAAAGCTTTATAGGGAAAAGTTATTAATATACTTAGATTAAGAGTTATATAAGAAGTTTTAGAGGAATCCTATAGATTATATAAGAACTTCTAGTTTTTTATTACTAAAAAGGATAGTAATATAAAGCTAATTAACTTATATATAAAACTTAATAAGATTAGTATTAGAGATACCTTTATTCCTCTAAAGGCTAATAAATTCTCAGAAGACTTTATTAACTATAAAATTATAAGCCTTTTAGACCTATTTTCTAAATATAACTAAATCTTATTTAATAAGTTAAGTTGAAATCTAACTATATTTACTACACCTTTAGGGCTATTTAGAATATATACTTTACCTTAAAGGGTGATAAATTTAGTTACTTAGTTTATAAAAGTTATAATAAGAATCCTCTATAACTTTATTTTAAGCGTTTACTAACCTTTTTTTAATAACATTCCTATTAAAAAGCTAAAAATAATATATAATAGTAACTATATAGTTAAGCTTCTAGGGGTGTATTTATATATCTTTAAGCATTTTATAAACCTAAATATAATATTTTAGAACTTTAAGCTTACTAGCGCTATAATTTCTCTTAAGAAATCTTAGATTTACTAGCCTGCTATTAACCTCTTTAGTTATATAATAGGTAGTAAGAGATATAAGTCTAACTAGAATAAAGTTATTAAAATCTTTAAGTAAGAAAAGTATAATAATATTATAGTAGTTAAAAGTCTTCTTAGTATTATTAAGTTCTATTAAGTATAAATTAAGAATTATAGAACTATTTCTACTCTACTAGTAAAACTTTTTTAAAAAGAAGTACCTTTTAAGTAAAAGCTAAAATAGCAGCTAGCTATAAAAACCTTTAAGCTTTACTTAATTAGCTCTCTATTACTTTAACTTATTAATTATAAAAAAGAAGCTAGTGAAATCTATCTATCTACTAATATAAGCACTAAGAGGTAGGACGCTATACTTAAATAATACTATTAGAGTAAAAGATACATAGCTTAGTATAAAAGTAAGATCTAAACTAATACAGCCTTTAACTATAATATAAAAAAGCTTAAGCTTTAATTAGTCTTATTTACTCTTAAAAAGCTTAAAAACTACCTATATAGTATATAATTCACCCTTAAAACTAACGCAAAAATCCTTATAAACTAAATTAGTAGCACTACTTTAAATTTACCTAGAGCAGTTCTTATATAATAAATTATATAGATTAAAATATTTAATTTTAATATTTGCTATATACTTAGTATAAAGAATAAAGCTGCAAATAGTCTTTTATGTAAACTAGTAGGAGAATCTAACATTTAAGAAGCTAAATAAAAAGAAAATTTAGATAAAATAATTAATAACTCTATTTATATACTTAAAGTAAAAGAAGATCTTAAACCTAAAATAAATAATCTACTAAGCTTTAAATAGATTTAGTTTTAATAATTATAACAAATTGCTAAATACTTAGCTTTATTATTACGCCTAAAGACTGTTTCTTAAATTAATTTTAAGAAATTTAAGTTATATATAGCGAAGTATATGCTCTAAGATAGTTTTTTCTTTTAGAAAGAAATAAAATTAAACTCTATATTAAGATAAGTAGTTAATAATAAAAAAGAGTAGAAGAAGTTAATCTAATATATATATATTAAGAGAAAGTATAAAAGCTATAATATAATATATACTAAACTCTAAGAGTAATATACTTAGGAAAATATATATCAAATAATAAGTAATAAAATAAAAAGCTATCTACTCTATATATAAGTCTAACTAAGGCGATTTAAAGACCTTTATACTTTTTCTATACCTCTAGTAATCCTATTTTAGTATATTTATATTAATATCTAGAAGATTAATAATTACTCTCTAGCTAAAGCTTATAATATATTTACTAGTTATATAAAAGCTTATTAACTTCTTAAGAATATTAACTTAAAGATAATAACTAAGTTTATCTAAAAAAATATAATCTACTACTATAAGATCTATAAGCTTCTTATAGTTAATAGAAGACTAGAAAATAAGAGGTTTATTAAAAAGCTTAATTAAGTCTATAGAGGATAACGCTTTATTATCTTAGTATATAATTTAAAAGCTAATAGACTTATTAAAAAAGGATATTAACCTCTTATTTATACCTTTATAACTTAGTTAGACTTTAGTAAAAAGAACTAAACTTTAGTTCTCTATATAGCTCTATTTACTAACTAAATATTAGTTAGATCCTCTATAAAATACTCTCTTTTTTACCTTATTTATAGTAATAACCTAATTACTCTAATTAAAACTAAAAACATTACTTAGTAAGTATTAAACTAATTAAAAATTAGAGATATTAAAACTAAACTTCTTTTATATATATAAACCTTTAAATAACTTAATTCTAACTAGTAGATAGCTTTTAAATATATTATAAAGTAGTACTACTAAGTTACTAAAAACTATAACTAAAGAAATAAATATAGAATATAATATAAAGAGCTATAAGTTAGAGATATTATTTTTATTTATAACATAAAGCTATCTATTAATAAAAGCTTTTCTAGTAAGCTTAGTATATACTAGTTAAGCCTTTTTTATATCTAGTAAATATCTCTCTAAACTTTATTCTATTTACTTAAAACCCTTACTAGAATTCTTATTAAGTAGACTATAGTTAGTAATCGCTTAAAGAAATTTATAATAAATAAAAATAGCTATCT
The DNA here is from genome assembly GCA_020226115.1 of Colletotrichum viniferum. Lineage (NCBI taxonomy): Eukaryota > Fungi > Ascomycota > Sordariomycetes > Glomerellales > Glomerellaceae > Colletotrichum > Colletotrichum viniferum. The sequence goes on along the minus strand of JAGFBE010000020.1, from coordinate 507,371 downwards.
AGATAATATCTCTAAAATAGAAATCTAACTAGACTTTAAATAAGCCTTTAATAAGGTCTTTCTTACTATAAATTAACCTAATCTTAATACGCTTAGTCTAGTAAAAATCTTAAACCTTAATAAGTTATCTATATTAAAAGAAGTAGAGACTAATAACTTTAACGCTATAAAAATGTAAATTAAGTAATTATAAGAATAAAATAAAATACTATAAGCTGAAATTAACGCCTAGTAGAAAAAGAATAAAATTATAGTAAATATCTCTATAAAAAATAAAGGATTTAATAGCTAGTATAAAGATATAGAGAAACTAGAAGATAGCTAAGTCTATAATAATTATTAAATTTTATCTATTTTTAGTAGGAAAAGCGACGTTTTATCTATTTATATTTAGTTACCTTTATACTATAATTTATATTAACTATATATTTATATTACTTCTTTTACTCTTAATATATATTATTATAAAAGAAGGGGAGATATATAATGATAAAAACTAATAAACACTAAAAAGACTAAAGAAAATGCTAAAAAACTTAAAAAAAACTAATACTACTCTCTAAAAATTTAAACCTAAGCTAGACTAATCTCTAAGTATAATGAATAGTAGCCTCCTTCTTCTTCTTCTTATCCTCACGCCTCAATCTTACTTCTGCTATTAAAAAGCTAACCTACTTATAAAAATTCTTATTAAGGATTTTATAAGAAACTACTTAGAAATACTACTATAATTTAAATTTATGTTCTAAAACTAACTTAGTAAATTAGTTAATTAATAGTCTATATATTAATATAATAGTTTTACTTCTAAGATACTTATATTTAGAATAAAGTATTATATTAATATCTCTACTTTCTTTATAAGAGGTACTATTAGAAATACTTTTCTTCTTATTACTTTTCTTAATATACTTAATCTAACTAGTAGTCTTTTAGTTATAGTTAAACTTATATAAGTATAAAGAGCTCTTTTTATAGTAAATATAGTTAGAATAAGCCTTTTTTTATTTAGTTTAGTAGGAAATATACTCCTAAAAAGAAATAAATATAATAACTTAGTAGCTACTCTATTTAGCTTTAAAAAATATCTTTATTTAGCGCTTAAAGTATCTATTATATAGAAAGAGATTCTAAGTACTATATATATAAATTAGTAAAACTTTAACTACTTCTAACCTATTTATTTTTTAATATAGCTATCCTTAGAAGCTAATATAATCTTCTATAATATAGACCTCTTTTATAAAAAATAGAAACCTATTTAGTATTTCTCTCTTATTAATTAGCTTTATATATATTATTAAAAACTTAGTAAGTAAATATTAAAACCTTAAAACTACTCCTTTAACTTTTTTATTAATAGTAATCTTATAGATAAAGCTTATTTTATACTAAACTTAACTAATAGAACTTTTAATAGAAGTTTAAGAAAGAGAAAGAGAAGCCTATATATAGGTTAGTAGTAGTTTAAATAGCTTTAGAAAAACAACTTATTATAACTAATAGTAGTATAATAAGTCTAAATAGATAAATAGTTTTTTTTTTATCTTTATAATTTATAGAAGTTAGTATAAGAGAGAAGGAGAAAGGCTTATATACTTAGTTTAAAGTAGTAATATAAAAGTAACTTAAGTTAATTTTAATATTTATAGTTATACTATTTAGAAGTTATCTAGTTATTATTATAAAGTATTAGTTAAACTAAAGATTATAAAGAATAATATATTAAGAAGAAAAAAGAAGAGATATAGCTAAGTAGAAGAGATACACCTTTTTATATTTAACTAGAAGGGTAGTTAACACTAAAAATAGTAGCTATAGTAACTTAGAAGCTTATTTACTATAGCAACCTATTAATAGGATAAAAAAAATAACTTAAAAGACCTTTTACTATAAATCTAAGATTAACTAAACTAAAAAGAATGCATTCATTTAGGTTTTAATAGTAAGAGCAAAATAAGTATATTAATTGAAATATCGCTATTTATAAGAAAGAAGTCTTTAACTTTATATATCTTATAATTAAATCATAAAAAACCTCACCTTTTCTATAGCTATAAGTATTAACTTTCCCCTTAAAAACATATAATTATAAGTCTAACTAAGCAGTTTGCAATTATATTTTTTCTTCTCTTACTACTAAATCACACTAGTTACTATTCTTTTCTCTACCTACTATCCTTAGTATCTAACTTTACCTTTATCTAATCACTAGCTGTATCTAGTAATTACTTAAATCTTACTCTCAAAAAAGACTACTTTATATACCTAACTAGTTCCTTCCTTATCTAAAAATTACATTTTTAGAAGGATTATTAATTACTAGCGTTAAATTCACCTTTATAACGTCTATAAAAGGGAGGCACTTCAACCTACTAACTCTCTACTAAATATCTTCATATATCTATATATATAATAATAACTTTTCTTTAATAGATATTTTCACATTTAACTATAATACTTTAAATAAAACTAACTATTACTTCTACATTTTAAAATTATATGTTTTTTCTTCTCACTTACTCTTACTAACTCTTAGCAAAAACTATTAATATTATAATTAATACCTCCTCACTCTCTATAAATTTACCTTTTTAACTCTTTTCTTCTTTCTAAGATATTTAATTATTATAACTTAAATAAATAGTAATATAAGCCTATTTAGTATATTCTATATATTTATAACTTAATAGCTCCTCTAAACTACTATAGAATATTATATAATATCTTATTAAACTACCTCTATTACTCCTCAGTCTCTATCCTCTAGAGACTATAATTTTAAGTTCTAAAAAGCTTATAAAACTATATAGGATGTTAACTAGATTAATAAAATTAAATAAAAGCTTATAATCTATATTACATACCTTTATAAAAACTAATTAGTTTCTTAAAGTAAGACTCTATAAGTAGTAGATATATCTACTCTACTTCTATAAAGAAAACTACTCCTATATCCTCTTAATTTCTATCTTAACTACTTTAGCAAAATAAACACTAAACTAAATAAGACTAAGTATATTTAGCCTATATAATCTAATAAAAAACTCCTTAGAATTATTTTTAAAACTATAAAGCCTATTAAGTCCCTTATTATACCTTAAAAGCTTTATAGAGTACTAAAGCCTAGTTAAAATAGATTCTTTCTAGCGCCTAAATAGATAAGTACTAATAATAACCTTACTAATATAACTTTAACTAGATACTAATAGAGTAGATTCTTTTATAATAATAGTAAAAACCTAACTTAAAGAATCTAAAAGTAAGATATCTAAGTAAAAGTCTTTTTTAACCTCTATAATATATTAAGGTTTTTATATTAAAGTAATTTCCTCTTAGAAAGCTATATTAAAGTAGCTTATAATCTAACTATTAGAGATATTATTAAAAAACGATATATAAGAGTTTTTATTATTTAGATCTCTTTTTATAACAACCTTATAATAAAACATTATAGAGTTTTAGCTAATAAGCTTACTTTATATAATTTTATTATCTTTTTATAATATAATAGTAGAGGAAAATATATAAGCCTAATTATTAATTAAAGAAATAGCTTATACCTCTACTTAAATAGTATATAAGATATTACTAATAGTAGCTATTTAGGTAAGTTAGAAACCTCTTTTAGAACTATAGTTAAGTTAGTTTATAATTAGTATAAGATCTATAAAATATTAGTAGAAACTTAAAAGCTTATTAATTATACTTCTTTTATTATCCTATAACTCTAAATTAAATTAAAAAAAAACCTATAGAAATACAGCCTCTATACTATAGACTTTATTAGATATATTATTTAATAAAGCATTTTTAACATTAAAACTTTATATTTAGAAACTGCTACTAAAGCTTAAAAAGCTAACTTAAATCTTTATAAGAACTTTTTTAACTATTAAGTTAGGCTTATTACTAAGGAGTTTAGCCTCTACACTTTACTTAAAAGCTTAAGACTAAAACCTAAAACTAAATTTAAAAACTAACTAAAAGCTTTAAAGAGAAAGGGGTAAGAAGAATAATAAGAAGATAAAGCAAATATAAGTTTTAAAAAAGCTATATCTAACTAAATATTAGTCACTTAAGAGTTAATTAAAGTTAAAGCTAAAAACTTAACCTCTCTAAGAGAGATTAATAGAATAAAAGATATAGTTTATAATAATAACCTTAATCTTATAACCTTTATTATTAATATAAAAAAAAAACTACTCTAAGGAAGTGTTAAATAAAGTTAAAAATATATAGGTTTAAATAGAGAATAAGTAAAAAAAGCTTTACTATATAAAGATTAAGAGAAAAATTAGAAAGCTTAAGCTATTTATAGTAAATAAGCTTAATAATTTTTTCCGTAAGTAATTCCTTATTACTTAAGATAACTTAATTAAAGATATAGCTTAAGCTATATAACTTTAAAATACCTTTTTAGTTTTAACTATACTAAAGAGATAGATAGTACTTAGTATATAGTAAACTAAAAAGATCTAGAGAGAAGACTATAATTAAGCCTATATTAAGAAAAAATTAGTAGAGAGACTAGCTACTAGCTAGAATAGTAGAAGATATAGGTTAAAAGCTAAATAGAATATTAAATATATAAAGTAAGAGTATTTAAGTTTTCCTCTCTTTAGTATATAAAAAACTTAGAAGATATATAGAAAGAAATAGAGTTCTTAGAATTTTTAGCAATTCTAACCTAAAAAATAAGAAGTTAGATAAATATTTTTATAAGCGTTAAGCGTTATTATAAGAGAAAAAGGCTTATATAAGTAGATAAAAGCTTAGTTAGCTTATAATAAAAAAGACTAAATAGATAAATAAGAAATATACTTATTTTTATATAATTTCTTATTTTCTCTTAATAACTTTAGTAACTACTCTTTTAAAAAAGCTTTTAAAGTTCTTTAGCTTAGTTTATAGAAAAAACCTATTAATTCTTACTTTTTAAAAATTAAATAAAAATAAGTATTTTTAAGTTCCTCTAGTTTTAGCTAGCTCTACTTTTATCCTCTCTTTTAATCCTTACTATACTTTCTTAATTATTTAAAGTAATAATAAGGTAGAATATTATAGGGATAATATTACTAAACTTCTTCTTAGTAGCCTATTTTTTTTTAAGAGATTATATAACTTAAGATATAAAAAGAGTAGAAAATATAGATAAAATATAAGTTAGTTAAGCTTATATTTATATATTCACTTTTATATCTCTTATAGTTATCTAGAAAATCGATATATAAGTATTTAGGGCATTTTTAGGGGTTTTCTGCCTAAAGTGGAGTGCTTAATATAATTGATGAGTTTTCTCCTTTGCTCCATTACATTACTTTAGTAAAGTATCCTAGTAATAAGGATTAAAAGAAGTAATTAAAAAAAGCGTAGTTTTAGGTTATAGTGTAGTCTTAAAAAGGACGTTTTTTAGTAGTAAAATGAGAAAAACGCGACTTTTATGCGACTAGCTAGAAACCCCCTTTTTTAGGTGGAAACCCTGTTTTTTCGCCCCCTACGTGAGTAGGGGGTGTTTTGCGCTTAACGTGGCTGACTAACGCCCCCGGGTACCCATTCCATCATTCTAAGACGCGATCACGGGTAGCCCGAGTCAACTTACAATGCCCACAGAAGGCCCCAAGAAGCCCCGCGCAAAGCACGCGTGCAAAGAGTGCAACTCACGACGAATTCGCTGCAACGTCACAGAGCGTCTTCCCTGTTCAAACTGTGAGAGCTCGAACGCGACATGCGAAGTTCTTCCCTCGAGAAGAGGCAGGCGAGTCAATTGCGCAATGACTGTTCCTCTCGATCAAAATGATAACAAGGCAGCAGGTATCCACGGAAGTCAAAGAAGGAGAAGCGATTAGAAGATGCAGCGTCTTTCACTCCAGAACCTGTCGTGCCGGCTCCGCCCTCCGCGCTCACGTCTGCGGTGGCGGCAACCCTTGCTTCTATGAGCACTGCTTCACCGTCTCGCGGTCTTTCTAACTCGGGCGCGTCACAAACACCATTTCATGCTGAGACCCCCGCGTCGTCACACTCTGCAACTGGCACGGGAAGTAGCCGCTTCTTCGGAGAGTCCAACTTCCTCACCCTCGTGCCGGGTGCCCCTGAGCCGGGGTCCGACGCGACTGCGGGAGAGGCTGTATTGAAGGGTCGCTTGGCCTTTCCAGTCCTCCAGACACCTCAATCGCAAGATTTGGGGACTTCGCCTGCGAGTATCAACAATATCAGCTCGGCTACGGAGCGATACCTGAGGGATGAAGGGGCCTTGACCTTTCCCGATATGCAGAGCTGTCTGCCTGCCCTTCGCGCATACTTCAAATGGTTTCACCCGTGCTTCCCAATACTGGATCGCGCAGACGTAGCGCGAAGGCTTGTAATGATGGATATCTCGCCACTGTTGTTACAGGCGATGCTCTTCATCGGGTCGACATACTGCGGTGAGGCTACCATTACAGCTATGGGGTTCAAAGATCGCTCAGAAGCGAAGAGTGTGACATATTCACGTGCAAGAATTCTTTTTCACTCCAATTGGGAAAAAGACGAATTCACGCTTATTCAATCTCTGTTCCTTTGCAGCTTTTGGAGGGGCGGCCCTACCGACTGGAGGGATGTCCGATACTGGCTGGGATGTGTCTTGACTCTTGCGCAGACACATGGCCTCCATAGATCGTAAGTCAACGGAGCTGAGTTCAATACTAGGGCAAACTGACGATGGTAAAGAACACGCTTCATTACAAGAGAACCCCAGTTTGCCCGAATGAGAAGAAGAGTCTGGTGGTCCATCTACGTAAGCTGTTTCTCAACACTGTCGAGATTTCACTAACGAACTCCTTGAAGGTGAGAGAAAGGCAAGCGGCGATATCTCTGGGACTTCCATGTAGAATACGAGATGAAGACTGCGACATCGAGCCTCTGACCGCCTCTGATTTGGAGGGCGACACGGATGAGCAACCAGCTACAGCGTTTGGCACATCCGAATCTGAGCATGTGCATTACGCTATCAATATGGTAGACATAGCAAGGCTACGTAAGCTGACCAGAGTTGCTTGACTCCCGATGCTATTTAACTAACAGGTTTAAAGTCGGAAGGATAACAGATACTCACTTTGCGCCGGGCCGTGGTCCTCCTGCACCAGGTGAAGTGCGCAACCTGAAGCAACAACTCGAGCAGTGGAAGCAGAATTTGCCAGAAGGATTGAGGAGAGAACCCGAGGAGGGGCAGTCGTCAGTCCTGACATGCCTCATTCATCTTGCCTACAAGTATGGTCGGAACACTGATGATGAATCGTCCCTGTAATTCTAATGAGCTTCATAGTCACTTGCGCATCCTAGTCCATCGAAATGGATGGCTTCGAAACCGAGACGAAGAGGATAGAAAGGCCGCCCTCGCGGCTGCCTGTCGAATCAGCAGGATAGCGGAAGACATGCTCGCACAGAAAACCTTGCAATACGGACAAATGCATCTGTGAGTGCTCTTGTGTCTTGATTCTAGACGACGTCACTAACATCTCAGACTTACAAGCCTATTCGCGGCTCTCTGCATTCACGCTATCGACATCAAGTCAGCTGATGGGATCGGTCGCCAACTCGCAGTTCACAGAGCCCAGATGTGTCATTTAGGACTGAAAGAGATCCAAAACTACTGGCGTATCAACAACAATGTCTTGGATCTCTTTCTACAGTACCTCGACAAGCCCATTGCCAAGAGAATCTACAACGAAGACGCCGATGCTGCGGCAGCTGATGGGGCATCAGGATCCACGGCAGGCCTGAACCCGTTCAACACAGCTAGCACACCCCAGAATCTTTCCACAGACACCGTGGAGCAAAGCAGATCGGACGCCATAGAGGACCAATACTTTAACCTGATGCAGACCAATTGGGAAGGCGAGCATGCCCTTGGTGATCTCGGCCTCTTCCTGGACCCGCAACTCTACGCCAACGGTCCAATGCAAGTCGAAGGCCTCAACTTCTTGCAGCGGTGCCTATGATGACGCCCCGGAATTGGCCTTAGAGCCAAACGACAAAATGTTCTCCTTCTAAGCATTCATATTCTCCCTATAGCTGCCCTGATCAGAAGCACGTAAACCCTGATTGCATCATGGCAACATTCGGCTTCTTGAGCCGAGGGTCGCGACTCGGCTACTTCAGCCACCTGCAGGAAGAAGAAGCCGAGGACATATAACCGAAGAGCCCGCTTACCCCACAGACCCCGCGATCAACACACTGTGCTCAGTCCATTCCCCAATTGGGATGGTTCCTCGGCGCGCGCTCTACCCATGCCGGGCTTTACTCGCCGAGATGGAAGCTTGACGTCGGATGACGGACGTTAGTCGGCTTTGGTATCTTTCGAGGTCATTGCATGTGTTCTCAATTTCCCAACGATCCAATTGTTGTTGTTCTTTCAATCCCGCACTTGGACTTCAACCCCTATCGCGCCTGCAACCGCCAACATGGCCTCCCTTGCTCATCAGATACGACCAGCAATCTCACGCTGTACACCACGCGGTACGAGGTCCATAACCACCAATGCAACTGACGCAGCATCAAAACTCCTCGGGACCTTTGCCGGGAAAGATGTGACGCGCAAACAACTCTTCGATTCCAATCAGTTGCAGCGCCTCAGCTTGACACTCAATCGCAAGCAGCTGCATCCGGGAATCGACGTCTCCGCTGAACCGCCCAAGCAAGGCACGCCGCTTCCACCAGCGTATCACCTCGTTTACTTCACCCCAACAGGGGTCGAAAGCGAATTGGGCATGGACGGGACGGACAAGACGTTCAATGCACCAGCACCGTTCACGCGGCGGATGTGGGCTGGCGGGAAGATGCAGTTCATTGAGGGGACCTCGCTGAAAGTTGGCGAAGAGGTTGAAGAGCGCACGAGGCTTGTTGGCGCTACGCCGAAGAAGAGCCGCAGCGGTGACGAGATGGTCCTCGTGGACGTTGAAAAGGAGTTTTGGGGACGGGATGGACTGGTTGTTAAGGACCAGAGGTATGCCTTCCCCGCCCTCTACGCTACCATGCTTGTTTCCATGACTTACGAATTCTTAGGTCATGGATTTTCCGACCAGAAGTCAATGTCTCCTTGGCTGCAAAGACTGCTCCTCCGCGAGCTAACAGGCAACCGTCTTTTGGGCCGTCAACCATCACGGATGAGAATGGTTCAGACGGCGGTGTCCTTCGGCATCTTCGATGGTCACCTGTTGGCCTCTTCCGGTTCTCGGCTCTTACCTTCAATGGCCATATGATCCACTACAACGAGCCTTGGACGAAGGACATTGAGAGGCATCCCGAAGTTGTGGTCCATGGACCCTTGAACCTGATCAACATGCTTGACTACTGGAGGGATGTCTATGGGCAAGATGGCAGGGAAGTGCGACAGGTTGAATATAGAGCAACGTCACCACTCTATGCCGGCGATGAGTACACAATCCGCACGGCGTCTGTGGAAGATGATAAGAAGTATGAGGTTCTAGTAGAGAAGGGCAGCACGGTTTGCATGAAGGGTGAAATTATTGGTAGCTGAGTAAGAGGTTTCAACCTCATAAATTCACGATTTTAAAGCTTCGATCATATGCAACAGCTAAAATCAGTGGTATTGCAGCCTCTCTCGTTGATGACTTGTATCCCATCCACTCCTGACGCCAAGCTTCATCACTCGAGCCATGAAAATGTATGCAGACACCAAGAAAGTGCCAATAACCCACAGGATTGTCCTGAGGATGCCGTCTAGATTGACAGTCTGTTATATGAACCGTTTAGACATGCAGAAAGTTGTGAGATGTTACGGGAGATAACTCACGGGAACGCTCGTGCCTCCACTCTTGCTGACCCAAGGGAAGGCTCTGTCGATCAGTGTCCCGCCCTCCGCAATTAATAGGTAGTAATATCCGTCGCGTTTGTAAAGGTGTGGCCCTTCCGCGCTCTGGCCGCCAGTACCAGCCCAAAGTTTCCATGGCTCGCTTGTGTTTCCAGTGGCCAGGTCAAGATAAGCGGCGACAATGGGTTCTCCGGCCGACGCAACAACCACGGAGCCGTCATCGTCGAGAAAGATGTCCGGGTCAATCGTGTATCCAGATGTTTGAGGCCATCTGGCGTTAGACCAGGCAAGGTCGTCGTACGGATCCGTGGTGGTTAACATGACGAATCTGGGCCCTCCTAGCTCTGCGCTGGCCCAGGTTGAGATCAAGTAAAAGGTGCCATTGTGGTAACGCAGCGTGTTGGCGAACATTCCTCCTCCATTGCCTTGAGTTCCGCTTCGAATTAGTGGGAATTGAGACACTCGGTTGACGGCATTGCTGGCGAGCCTCCAGTTGACAAAGTCTTTGCTGGCATAAACTGGATTTGCAGGGAAGGCCATGAATGTTGATGTCGTGCAGAAGACCGTGTCATTTCATTGAGGCACGAATGTGCAACTGGGGTCCGAGTGCCATCCCGGAAGGATGGGATTGGTATATGATGTGTTTTCCTGGAGGCCAATGACGTGGGCTGGCAGCATTGCCAAGGAAACCCAGACTGGAAGACGCATCTTACGTATGGCCGAAAGGTAGGCCAACGTGCATCTGTTATGATGGAACTTCCTAGCTAAGACTGTGCGGTTACCTTAGAAAAAAGGTGAAAGAGAAAGAACGAAGCAAAGCAAATGGTTTATGGTCATCTTCAGTGGTAATTTACATTTGTTGGTGTCTCGCCCCCTCCGGCTCCCCGCTCCAAGTGGGTTGAGTGCCAGTAGCCGACCCGAGAACGTGGACCCGAACAGAGCCGGAGTTGCAATAATGATGAGCCAGTGGCATCTCGTTTCTCTTGATTTTAAAATGTCTAAGCAAGCGGTAATATGACGGTCGCGCCTTCTACTAGCTCCTACTTGCGTTCGTAAGTTGAGTGTCGCTGGCAACCGGACGCCCATGGAGTTGCGCTCGGAGTGATGACACTTTACCGTGGTCCGAGAGGCAGAGGGGTGTGCAATTCGTCGACGGAAGTACGAAAGAATTGAACATAGAGAACCATCAAAATCATTTGGTTCATTTGACAAGCTCAAATACCCTTTCAGTGTTTGTAATGATTGGTAATTATCTGTTCCTGCAATGCTTTTAAACTGGGCATGTTAATGTGGTTCCGCCGATGAGGAGCTATCCCTTTAAACGCCGGATGTGGCTCAAACTGAAACTGGCCAATTGCGTAATTCGATTCATGACTGACTCTACACGAGGTATATGGTTACAGTCCGTTGCATTGACAGCGTCCGCCCCCGACTTTGTAGCCTGAAAAAGGCAAAAAAAAAGGGGCATTTTACTAAAAAACCACTAAATCACCCTAAAGTTCACACTTTAATAGCTCTATACGTACGTAATACGTATAAATAAAAAAGATATCGTTATAATTACTTAATTAAAGGCTATTAATTAATATATTTTTAATTCTTACGTATTACGTATATATAGAGCTATTAAAGTATGAAATTTAGAGTGATTTTAAGGGGTTTTTAAGTAGTTAGGGGTTTCGTTTTTTCTTTTTAGTATTATATTAAGTATTTAGTAGCTTAAAACCCCCTAAATTACTTTAAATTTCACACTTTAATAGCTCTATATATATATAGTACGTACGAATAAAAAAGATATCGTTATAATTACTTAATTAAGGGCTATTAATTAATCTATTTTTTATTTTCACGTATTACGTACGTATAGAGTTATTAAGGTGTGAAATTTATAGTAATTTAGGGGGTTTTAGGCTAGCGGAAAATTTTCCTTCTAGGTCAAAGTTAGGGGCGGACGCTATTAACGTAACGGACTGTAATAAGGGGGTTCTAACTTAAATTTCGCTCTATAGATCCCTTCTGGTAATGCTGACGTTTAGGCCCCTTTACTGTGCTATTTTACTTAGTAGTTGCCCTAATAGTAGAGGGGTATATCGCACTAGAGGTAGCTTTAGCGTTAGCTAGGTTGAAAAATCTATAACTAGTAAAAAGCGCGCTAGTTAAAATCTTATACGTCTGGTTAGTCGAATTAAGTATAGGTGGGGTAAAAGAGACTAGCGTGGTTAATTATAATCTAAGCGTAAAATAATAGTTTTTATCTTCTATAGGTAATTGAAAATTTAATATAGATTAGTAACTAAAATAGAGTTAAAAAAATGATCTCTATATCGATTTATATGTAAATATCTCTTTTGTTTTATTAGCTGCGTTATAGTTAATTTATATAAGAGTTTAAAAAAGATGCTGTTATATTTTGGGGCTTTAGTAGGGGTTTAATATCACTTCTCGCGAAAATGGGCAAAGTGGGTTTTGAGCCACATCTGGCGTTTAAAGGGATAGAGGTTACAGTTGCCAGTTGAGCTACATGACGGTGCAACTATAATCTAGGTATCATAAAATACCTTAGTATGCCGCCAAATTCTAATACATGGTTAAAAGTTGGCGAACCCACGTGATCTTGTAGATTCATTCTCAGTGATAGCCATCCTATATGCTCCAGAGGTAGTTGAGTATTGTCCTCCGCAACCAAACTGTCCGACGTGGTCCTAGCCTATGATATAGCTCAAGGGCTTCACTCGGTATGTCATTCAGCGGTCGCAACACATGCACTACACGAAACATTTAAGATACAGGTCGGCAAGAATGTTTAGGTGGCTTGATAGGAAACCATACTTGAACGGCGGTGTACCCATCGCCCACGACTTGCGTACACTGAGGGTCTGGTCGTTCTTTCGTTGCACAAGGAAAGGCTCCAGGTTTCATGATGGCATCACAGACTAGTTGAGGAGACTAAGATAACCACGGCGCAATTAGCACAGCTTTCAGAAGCCTGTTTGGAGACCAGGCAGATACTTACGCAGCGTCTAGTCCGAGTTCTGCATGCACCCATGGCGTTTCCAGCCAGGCTAAGCACAAGAAGAGCGGGAAGTATAGAAGTTTTCATCATGACGGACAATGTTCGCCGTGAGTGTATACGAGCGGTGGGAACGCACACGCAGTGACCGCATCGTTCTATGGATGCACATCTCGGATGTATTTATATTGAGGATGCAGCTGTCATTCCTCAGCCATTAGTCAGAGATCATTGGGGCCGGTTGCTGGCAACTTGCAGCTCGGCCCCGACTGGGTTGGTTCATCCTATCAATTTCGCCTCAACTCATTACAAGTCAAACGTGGAAGCTTCGGAAGAGCGGACTGTCGCAGCAGTATCACACGGCCCATGATGCCAATGTAATTTCTCAGACATCTTTTGCGAATCAAAGACTTCTCCTGTCTAATGAGGGCTGACTCGTCGAGCGATCCTGATCGGGTAACTTCATACCGACTTAGGTACATAACTGCCGAAGTAGGCAAATAGCTACCGAAGCATATGATTTAGCTACATGGAGAAACCTCAACAGTCCTTAAGAATCCCAGTCTTGCCACCGTTATTGACACAGCCATCATCAAAACTCTGTTTGGTGATTGAGTTCGAAATACAGCACTGCATCGCGTTAGCGTTATCTGTTTGAATTTGTAGATGAACGGCGGGCAAGAACGTACTACTCCGGGTGAGCCGGGCAGAGGTGTCCCATAAGCTTGCCAGCAAATGTTGTCTGAAGGATTCTGTGCACCATTAGACATCACGCAGATGTAGCCTTTGTAAACTCCGCCAAGTACCATGCTGCCGTAGTTGAGCTGATTAGCAAGTCCCTTGGCCAAACTCGGTCAGCGTTTGGGTCGTACCTACGCAGCGTTCGCCAGAGCAACCGCGATTAAACTTGCTTTCATTGTAATAATGAGGTTGTCTGCACGAGAACTGACAGTATGCAGCCGATGATGAAGAAGTTGGCTTCAGCGGTAAAGCTAGAGTCGCACGTGATATTCAGCTGCGAAGCTAGGATGCGTCGTGATTATCGTCCGCATTCGAAATAGAGAAAAGACTGCGCTGGCTCTGGGACTGAATTTATACATGTGTTTGTGTCTCAACCGGGGCGACCCTCGCTTCTGCGAAACTTGATACATGGAGACATCATTGGGGCAAAGCGCACATTTACCCAGAAATGGGTCAAGCATAACACCCGCTACCTATCACTGAATATCGGCTATAGTACCAGCAGGAAGTTCTGTAAACTACATGTTTAAAATCCACCAAGATCACGTTCACTGTGCACCCGGGGGCGACACTACATGGCAAGGAGTGACTGGCGTAATCGAGCTCTTTCGGCGGTCCATCATGCACAATGAATTACTCTCTAGTCTGTCGGATTTGCTCCTGAGCAGGTCGGAGTGATTGATAAACTTAGCGTTTCTAAAACAGTTGACTATACGGCTTGCAGATTTAGTGATTTGGAAGCAACTATCGTGTAGTTGTAGGCGGGACCAAGATAACATCTGTTTGCGTGATGATATGTACTCATACCCGACGTCCTCGGGTCCTTCTCCCCCATTCATTGACAGATGACTTATAAGCCGCTAGCACTACGGATCTGTCAAGTCGATGATAAAGTAATCGCATCGGAAATCTTTCCGACCCAAAGAGCCACTTTCTGACCTCACACGGCACCGCCGGTATGGACACGCAGCGCTCCCCGCAAGGCAAGTAAACTTGTCAAGTTCAATCAATCAATCAATCAATCAATCAATCAATCAATCAATCAATCAATTATGAAGTTATCGCGAGGCAATCAAGTTAATTATGAGGCTCAAACTTGATTGATTGCCTTGACTCTTTTGACAGGGGGGGAGGGGGGCTACTAGGGCCTAGGGGGCCTTTAGGGGGGGCCCTTAGGGGGGGGCCCTTAGGGGGGCTTAAGGGGTGGCTTAGGGGGCTAAGGGTCCCGGAAAACCCGGAAGATCGTTAATCTAGCCCGATACTCGGCTCCGAAAAAGCTAGCTTGGCCCCCCTTCCGGCCCCCCTTCCGGCCCCGCTTCCGGGGGCCTCCCCTCCGGGGGCCACCCTCCTAAGCCCTAACCTTCCGGACCCTACCCTCTAGAACCCTCCCCTCTAGAGCCCTCCCTTCTAGAGCCCTCCCCTCTAAAAGGCCCCCCTCTAAGGCCCCCCCTCTAGAGCCCTCACCTATATATAGGGATATTTGCTAATTAATTGTAATTAATTAACAATCAATTAAGTATAGTATTGAGATGTGGCAATTCAGTTAATTATAGCCCTCAAACTTGATTGATTGCCTTGGGGTGGGCGCTGTGGGCACGTTTCAGTACTTAGCCAAACCCACGTGATAAGCCGTCTCCAATGCTAACACTGCAGAAGATTTGCAGCTAGCCGTCATTCGTTCTGTCTTAAGAGACGTGCTCCAGTCAACCCCAAAAAATGATCGAACTATTAGCAGATTCCAAACTCTAAACGGCCGTTGCCTGGTCCTCCTTGCTCACGTTTGCGACTATCCTAACGTATGCTTCCACTCAACAGGTCAATTTACCGTTCGTATTACTCAAACAAGTGTCTTAGCAGCTGATTAGTGAATGGTCCCATCATACTTTGCTTTCATCGTCTTACCCAAGTTCAAAGATGAAGGCTTCTTTGTGCCAGAAGCGTCAGTGCAACGACAATTCAGTGTCTTCCTATCACCAGCAAAGCCACAGTCACAGAAGTTGAAGGACGGACTTTCGGTTTGTTAATTTGGATTGGAGCGGGGTGCGGAGAGTGATTGAACTTACTTGCTAGGGCGGCACTGTAGGCATAGCGGCAAATCGGTTATCAGACGCGAAACCATTTACTTGAATAGGAGAGATGTCCGGGAAAGATATGATGCGGAAGACACTTACGACAATTTGGCCTCCGACATTGGCGAGGCAGCTTCTCAAGTCTAGGCTTGAGTCATTCGAGTATTCATTGTCAGCGGTGAAGCAGAATGCCTTAACGCTGGTTGAGAAGTAGGATATTCCGAGGCATGACCCTGAGAAACCTTCTGCAGCTACTTGGGCTATGGGTACTGCTGTGAGCAGAGGCAGGACTGCGTTCATACGCATGATGAGTAACGAGTAGTGTGACCGAAAAGAAGTCGACGAATCTGTGGAGAGAAATAAATGTAGTAGAGAGAAGGCCTTCTTTTGTACTGACTTTGGCTAAGGTTTTCGACAATCTATTTCTTACTCCCTCTGGTCCGTAGCCAATTTCCACTTGACTAGCATGAGTCGTAGGGGCGGCCTTGACACAAATTTCTCTGTGCAGGGCGATTTCGATGGAAACGTATTTCAAACTGTGACTTTCCTATTGTCTGGACGCGGGTCAGAAAGCGGCACGTGGTTCATTACAACTCAAAGGATGAGGCAAGCATGCAAAATGTGGTCGCTATGTAAGAGCAGCAACACGAGCCGCGTGGTTGACGCGGACTGCTTGTCCTGACTCGCGGTCCCTAAGCCGCCATGACATCAGGTCCTTCGCCGAATCCGATCATAGACGAGTAAGAGATACCTTGAAAAGTCATAGAACGATCTCACAATAATTAATTACGAAGATGATGATGCTATTCTGAAGTTATAACTCAGACAAGAAATATTTCAGAGCTACGAAGCGTGGATGTAGCATGGCGGTGGTGTACCAAGATTCCAAAGGCCTCCTGATGGCTTCCACATCATGCAGAAAAATCAGTTATTCTGATCCTAAAGGCGACTCTCTTTGAAAGCAATTTTATACTCGAAATGCTTGGTCGTCCGTGTCGTCAACCCTCGCACCAGCAATCACAGTTGCCGTCTGAAGTCGCCATCGCTAGGAAGTTCCTTGTTTGGCACTGGGATTGTCAGTAAGGCGGACGATGGGGGTAATACAAGGTTAGTTAGGCGCAGCTAACCGTGGGACTGCAACGACCACTATAAGCCGTCTTGTCGGCATCACCGCAATTGCTTCCCACTGAACATTTACCACATCAGTCCGGGTCCCTTATTGTGTTCTGCTTTACTCACGGAAGCTGCCGTCAGTTTAAAGCAATGGACGTCCCTGACGGCTGCGGTTGCCGTCGAAATGCAGCGGCACAATGCAGAAAGTATAGCTGACTTCATCGTAAATGTCTGATTTGTTTTGGACCGGCATGTCTAGTCTGTCGAGTGGAAGCTAGATAACTTTAAATAGTCAGGATGAACCTTGCCATTTGCCCTGGATGCCTCAGTCACTGACTCGTCTGGTGACAGCTGCTTTGAGCCGATCAATCTATTCCGTACGAAGGAAAAGAACCTTGCTTCAAAATTGATCTGGGCTTCAAGGCTGTTGCGCCCGTCCGTCTGATCATGATCGGGTGGTTCCCAGTTTCCCGCCCGCAGTTAAGCTTGATTGAGTGGAGAAACCTCAGGACCCGGATTGCCTTTCTGGTGTCCCTGGCTTCTGCGACCTGGACACATATCCCGAGATGATAAGCTTGGATCTTCCTACACAGCCCAAATGAAGCCATGGGCGAAAGAAAGAAAGGATGGGTGCAATTCTACCAAATGGGATCCGAGGCACCTGAGCTGAAAGCATGCCAGATAAAGTGGGACTGACTGCGGGCTGTGGCAATACATCTTATAGAGGCTCTCTCATTGTCAGATTGGGCACATATACGCACAATACGCAGAGGGAACGCAACTAAAGCGGGCCCGCTACCCTTTTGCGAATTTGTCACTCATCGACGTTGCGAAGTAGAAGCTGAGTTTGTTACATGGCTTTGACAAGTGATTAAAACACAGCTGTTACGGGTAGTAGGAAGTTGTCGAATCTTTGTCGCCAACGATTCTTACGACGGCAGCACGGAAGCTTTCGATCGCAACGCAAAGGTTCTAATCTGCTCAAGCATTACTCGAAGGACGATGGATTTTATTGGACTTCATTGGGGGTCCTATTGATAAATTAACTCTTACATAGTTTTCTCAAGATCTCGCCCACGTCTCAGTAGCTTGAACGTGGTCTGCCTAACATCAAACGGCCCAAAAAAAGACCGGCCCGGAGAAACATTAGAGCCATAATCGCTAAGGATGGCGACCCACGACTCTAGACTAGCAATTCCATTATCAAAGTCTCCCGACAAGCCTGCGTCCTTGAATCTTATGGGTCTGTTTGGCGAACAACGTGAGTGACACCTCCCGTCGCGCAAGTCAATGGCGACATTGCGCTGTAGGGCCAAATTTTCTGACGCGTTTTGGTACATGCGGCGTGCGTATTTGGGTCTAGCTTTATGCGAGAGTGTTTGCGCGGAACGCCCCGGGGAGCCGTGATGCATTAGAAGCGCATATGTTGCTATGATAACCCCTTTGGGTGGAGGAGATGTTTTAGTCCTTCTAAAATCCCCAACGACAAGAGATCTATCTGTAAGGCTCGTGCGAGCTTCTCTACACCCTCATACTTTTAGGATGCCCTGGTCGTGATTTCCAATATAAACCATTAGGTCTAGAGAATGGAGAAAATTTGCGGTCCATCCCAGACGTCTCGCGGTCCTTCTTTCAGTGTCCAACGAGCAGAAATACCCACACCCCACCAGATAAATAGGAGGACAAGAGTAATGCCAATGGCGAAGCCCGATGACCTTACGATCGAACAGGAGACGGCACAAGACCTGAGATCAGAACATGTAAGGACGTATTTGTTGGAACATGTTTATAGTTTTTAGTCGATTCCTTTGGCTTTATTCGAGATGCATCCTCCCCACAACTCCGCGATCATCTCGCCTCGTGTTCCGCATGTGGCGTGCCTCCATTTCGATTCGATCCGCAATGCCCATAAGA
Organism: Colletotrichum viniferum; assembly: GCA_020226115.1. Lineage (NCBI taxonomy): Eukaryota > Fungi > Ascomycota > Sordariomycetes > Glomerellales > Glomerellaceae > Colletotrichum > Colletotrichum viniferum. Next base: position 488,713 of record JAGFBE010000020.1, on the reverse strand, counting down.
ACCCAAAAAGCAAAGCTCAACAAGAGAACAATCAGGGCGTCGGTGAATGTAACAAGGGGGTTGTATGTGGCAGCTGTCACCATCATACAGAGCAGGAGGCCGTTGAGAATGAGTCCAACGATGCCATACACACAACCGCAGTCGCTCATGCCGTCTTGGAGGTCGCTTGTGATTCGCATAGAGTTTGGCAGGCCCAGTAGGTCATCCAGCCGTCTCATCTGTCGTACGAAGGCCGCTTTGTGCGGTAGAATCAACCATCTTAATAGTTCGTCGTACGCTTCTTCGATCATCACTTCCTCCTGGATTTCCATGTGATAAGACAAGACTCGGTCCATCCAGCCCTTTTGGTTTGTCATTTTCGTGATCGTTTTGTGTTGAAGGAGATGCTGATTCTCGAAAGGAGAATATATGTTGACGAGGTCTGTCGTGGGTGTGCTGTGGGAGGCAAATCGATGCTTGTAATTTTGTGTTACGGCGTCGCGAGGAGAAAGGTGATGTGGATGGCTAATGGGACGAGTATTTATTTTGGAGCGTATTTTGGAGAAAGACTCACAAATGGAAAATGGTTCCACAGATACTTAAAAGCCTGCCTGAAATAAGAATTGACGATCCTGTCGGAGATGTGAAAAGCTGGCAAAACGCTTGCAGGGACAGGTCAAGTCCCACAGGAACCATACAGTTCCGTGCCAATTAGCTGAATGATGTCCTAACCATATATTAAACTACGAGTACAACCTGTTCACGGATCTTTAGCATCAATGAAATGGGAATACTGAGTTTGAGTACATCAAGTCCTGCCCACCCTTGTGGACTGAAAAAAAGTCTGCAGACGGATCTCGCCCGTTCCACTTTTCACAATGACCTTCTGCCTGACTGAGGCCTGCATAAGGTGCCTTACCACGTAAGGGAATTCACCATACAAGATTTGTGATCATACAAGCCCCCTGTGCTATTGCAGCCAGCTCTGCTGGCCATCGAACATGTTATTCAATGGTTTGAATCGTTCAATATGCACTTGAAGAGAAAGAAAGCCCCGCCCCTTTTTACAAAAACTCAGAGTCAACCCACCACTCCGTCTTGAAGTCCTTGCCGAACAGGTCATCAGCCTGGACCGGCTTGTCAATAGTTGAGCTGAAGGTGGCTCTGGGACCGGCAGCGCCGGGGCCAACGTTGTTGTACTCCTTGAAGTAGATGTTATCCGTCGGGGAGGTCTTGTCCCAGGTGGACCATCCCTCGGGCTTGACCACGTCGCCCAACTCGCTGTTCTGGAACACAACCCTGGCGAACGTCCTCCATGGACGACCGAGAGTGACGGACGCGGGCCCGCTGGTGCCGGTGACGTTGGCGTTGTTGAAGACGTAGAAGGAGGTGTTGTTGTCGGCGTCGCGGCCGTTGGCGGTGATGTATCCCTTGCCGATGGTGTTGATGTCGCACTTCTCGAACCAGGCGATGGCCCTCAGACCGAAGACGAAGTCGACGGCGCCCTCGATGAAGGACTTGGCGTAGATCTGGCGGCCCTTGTTGGCGTAGACGGTGTCCTGGTAGCCGGTGAGCTTGCAGGCGTAGAATCCGAGATTGGTCGCCTGCGCGCTGACGGCGAGAGCTTGGCCCAGCTCGTCAGCCTGACCGAAGGTGTTCTCGATGTTGAGGTTGTAGATCTTCATGTTGTCGGACCAGAGGCGGAGGGTGGCTGTCTGGTCGTTGCTGGTGAGGTTGGCAGTCTGGCGGGAGAGGTTGCCGGTCAGAGTGGCTTGATTGGCTGCGTACGAGCGGCCGTCGCAGGTGTAGCCCTGGATCGTGATGGGACCGGCATGATTGGGAATGCGAATCTGCTCAGAGTAGTTGCCGGGGTAGACAAAGATCGTCTGCTCCTCCGTGGTGTTCGTCAGGGCAGCAACTGCCTCGTTGAAAGTCGGGAAGCTGTTCTCTGTCTTGCCCGAGGCGTCGACGATGACTCCCTTTCCAGAGAGGCTGGTCTCTGCGTATTCACCTCCGCATTTGCGAGAATCAGTGCCAACATCGAGGGCGACTTCGAGAGGAACAGCCGCGGCAAAAGTGGCCAGGGCCAGAACAGGGAGTAGCGCAAGCATGTTTAAAAGAGTGTAAAAGTAGGAACGTGAGGTTGGTAGACTGCCATCAAAAATCAGATGGACATGAAGATCTTGCCACCCGGGTATTTAAACGGCCATCCGGGAGTTCCAGTCTTCCACAACCCGCCGATCTGGTACTATTCTTTTTCCTCCGCGACATCCTTTCGAGGGCCTATCCTTGCGTCCCGCTCAATTGGGTTCGTCTGGATGCTTTCAGTAGGGTAGGAAAAAAGTTAGAAGGGAAGAAAGATTCAATAGGGTAGTATCCAATTACGCCGCTGGGGCCACGGCATTTGGGACATGGATAGCCCTGCAAATGCGAAGTGCAGAGACAGTGCATACGGAGCGTATGGAGGAACATTCCGCCAATGGCGGCGTCTCCCCCCTCAAAATGATGCCAAGCACAATCCTCTTTCGGTTTCCCCTTCTCCCCTGGTACGCGGACTGCAAAAGCCACTGTGCGGCTCTTGGCTCAACTAAATAAACGCAAATAAACGTAAGATAAAATTCGCGAGTCAAGCTTGATAAAATTCGCGAGTCAAGCTTCGCAACGGCGGCTGAATTCCAGAATCCCCGAGTCCATTGGTGGAGAAGTTTGCTCGGTTGGACGCAGAGTCGCGTTTGCCACCAACCAGGCTCTTGCGTGAACGCCACGTCCGTGATCACGAGATGGCGTGGGCCTTTCTTTTGGTGTTCTGGCATAGATGGGCTAGTCCGAGAAGCAAACTGCATGGCAACATCGTGTGCCTCGGTTAGCCACAGACATGTTGACGCGTGCACGGGAAAAATTGACAAGGAGAAACACACCGTCCGTTGCCCACCCGCGGACTCCATGGCGCGAGAAACCCGATTCATTCACGGATGGGTGCAATCAGATGGTTTCACGAAAGGTTAATTGATTAGTTTATATCGATCATCTTAGTGCCCCTGGGGCCAGGACTGAGTTGAATGCTTGGCGGTTGAGTCGGTAGCGTGTGGGTCTTTCTGAAACTCCCCCTCAATATCGAGAAACCAGGATCTTCGTTCGGAAACACAGTTGCTCAGGCCTCTCTGAGCCTCAGCCCACTGAACGGGACCTCAAGTTCTCGATGGCTATGCAAGTAATATCAACAAGTGAGGGTTTTGAGTAATCAGAAAGTCTAACGTTGTCTGTCGATTTCATGTAGATGTTAGGAAAGGGGTTTGCCGAGACTGACTGGTTGTTGTCAAGTAGGGTCGCATCCGGTTCAGCCGGAAACTACACCTTTGCCTGTTGATCAGAAAACGGCATAGAACATTCACTTTGCAACGTTACCGAGAACGCCAACGTGTCCTGCTTTTTCATGCTCAAGAAAACTCGTATTGTGAATGATTTGTTGTTTTACAACCTTTGTCGCTATCTTGCTTGTGTCACTCTAGAATTGACTACGGCGCGCAGGTGACCCAGACATGGGCTCGAAGTCGTTTGTTCCCATGCGGTTGACGCTAGGTAAGGGGAATACGATGCTAATAGGCGACGTCATCCTCCCCGGACGTCTTCTTCTGCTGTAAGGGCGGCGTCTGGACCTTGACCGACCAGTTACATCCCAAGATCCTACCCTGGAGCCCAGCTCACTCTCCGCAAACCCCACATCACTCAGATTGTCCATCTCCTCCAACTCTCGTTCCACTGCAGGCGGAGGCTCAGCTTTGAACACAGCCTGTATGTCACCATGCGGGTTGAAGCCACTGAAATTCCAATGCAGCAGCGATTGTGAGCGCGCTCGTCTCGGGTGCGCGACCCTCCGTCGCTCGAGTGCACTTATGAGAAGTAGAGCCGGGGCGTTGAGTGCCCGGATGAGCGTGACGTTCAGGTTGTGGAAAGATCGAGATGTGAGTGCTGACTTGAGCGGCAGCAGCACAGCGAGAGCGAGCAGGTTGAATGGTGGCGGGTATGCAAAGATCGAGTCGCTTTTTACTCCAGCGAAGGTGATGACGGCTCGGCGGAATTGAATTTCCGCCGGCGCATCCGCGATAATCTTGGAGAAGGTATTGCTCAACAAGGCCACAAGCAAGGTGAGAAAGAGAATGTTGCCAAGAAATGCGAACGCAATCATGAGAGCGGGCCCAAGGATTGGGTGGAAATCGGGAGACCGATCGATACCGGTACCGTCGAGACCAAACCAGGTCCAAATGAGCCACTTGCAGGTCTCGTACCACGTCAGAGATGCCTGGTCTCCAACTCCCGAAGTGGCGGCGTTGCTCCCGATGAGCCACTGAAGAGCGAGGAGGAAGCCCGCAAAACACCAGATGGAGATGAACGTCAGGAGAGTGAAGTCCTTCATCATGGCGTGCATTGCTATGAAGACGATGTTGTCGGGCATAATGGTGAAAGCCACTCTTGTGAGGAGGATAGGGGCTGCCACGCAAAGGATGTGCACGCCGTACCCATCCGCGATAACCCCGCCATACCCCAGTACATCGTATATCCTGGCGAATATATAACAGCTGAAGATGAAGCAGAAGCTAATGTCGAGGAATGACCACAAAGTCTGAGAGTGGACCGCCCAACCGTGCTCGATAATGGCGGCAAACTCATTAAGGGTCCACCCGGCTGTGTAAATGGCGAAGAAGCACTCCCACGCGCTTAACGTGGGACTGCTACGATTTACCATCGTCAACATGTACAGCGCGACGAGAGTCACGAACTGACAGAACTCCGTCACTCGTCGTATCCAAGGAACCAGCATCCGTCTTTCGTCCAGTATTGGCGCTCGATGTGGCTCGTAGAGCGAGACTGAGATGAACTCATAGTGATCGGGCAAAATGTCGACGAACGACAGGGGCGTGTAGGTCACAACACCTAGGTAAACAGCGTCGACCAGTCTCTGACATGCAGAAGAACTGAGAAAGACCTTGCTTTCGGATATGATGGCTAGCTCAAGGGCTGTGAGCTTTCTCTCATGTCCATCGCGTCGCTGGATCGGCCACTGAAGCTGTCGGCACTCGCTTTCCACCTCTTCGGGCGCACCTTGGAAGGGGTCGAAGCCTTCGACAAGGACGTGAGCAAGGATCAGAAGGCCGATTTCACCTGGATGATCTTCATGGTATCGGCGCAGTACGCGGCTTGCAACCAGTTCGCAGAGTGCAGCGCGCGCCACGTTAACAGTCTGGTGGGCTGTAGTTGTATGTTGCCTGAAGAATTGGATGCGATTCGCCAGTAGGCAGTAGACTACACCGAGATCAGTTCAAATGTTGGAATCAAAGCGAGCCGAAGAAGCCGTACCGATCGTGGGATCATCGGGATCATACAGTCTGTCAACAAGGGGGCGGACGACGAGTGAGTTCATCCGCGGCTCTCGCAGTTGATCCAACGTGTACGGGTCATCTTCAGGTTGATGTTAACGATGTTTCTCTCATACCAACAATGAAAGCGACCTACCTATGCTTGCTAGGATGAGTCGTCGAATTCTGTCGGGATATGTCAGTCAGCGGTGTAGTTGCTCGTCAACATGCGGTAAGCCTCACCGATGAATTGTGAAGTACACCGACGGCGGGATCTCTGTACTAACGCTCCCTGTAGCGCTCGCTGAGATGTGCCTCTCAGCTTCTAAATCAGGTTCGATGCCATTTGCGCCAGGCGCCTCTCCGTCTCCATCACCCCATGGTGACAGCGGTCGAGTCCAGTCGATGAGATCCGGGGTCCGGGGGGCCTCGGCTTCTTCCATCTGACGTCAAAGATTCGGTATCGGAATGTTGTCTAAATGGTTTCGGAGATTTGTTTGGTGGCGGATTTTGGCGTGTTATGGGACAACCTCTCCAGCACTTTCCTTCCAACCCGGTCCGATGCACGCCCTCGCTAGCCCGGCAACTCTAGATAGCGAAACAGCCGTTCGTATTGGACATGTTGAAAAGCGGTGGTAAAGAGATGGGAGAATCGCAAATAGCCAAGCGTGGGCGGCCTCCCCCGTGAGGGGTTTATTTTACACCACGCCGCTCGTCCCCCTGACTCGATGAAGTGTCACAGCACTAACGCGATCCGATCAGCATGCACTGCCACGCTCGGGCACCTGACGTAGATGGACTAGAGCCGCGGCAACATGCGGCTCACCGACAACCTTGATTTCCTCACCGAGGTGAAGAATTTGAATATCAGATGATGGATTAGTTTTGAGACAACACTTACTAGGTCGAGAATCCAAAATGAAATGGCGAGCCACATTCGTAGATAATGAAAGAAAAGAGAACACTTGACGGACTGTGTCACGCAAAGGAAGAGGACGATGCTTTGCGGGTTGCAACTCGGACTACACAGCAACACGCTGATGGAGGAGGAAACATCATCTTGATGCATCAAAAGTTGTGGGAGATTTCTCACACCGAGTAAAAGGTAATTGAAAGGGACGAGACTCGAACTCGCGCGGGTTGCCCCACCAGGAAACAGATGTTAAGCTGACCTTAACCTGGCGCCATAACCAACTCGGCCACCCTTCCATGGACACCTGTTTGATGAACCGGTGACTGTCGACGGGGAGGTTCGGATTTGTGAATATGGAGCAAAGCTGGCTAGGGCTTTGCCCAGACTAACCTCGACCTGTACGGGTACAGCGCGATCCCTGTTCGATGAGTGGGTCCCGTTCTGGATGGCCGACCAACTTACATACCACAAAGATGAGGACCTACGTGATGTATATTTTGGCCGAGGTATCAATCGTAGCATGACTATTATGCCAGGGAGCTATTCGGAACTTTGGAATGAGCGTTAAATGAACGCTCCAGTGGAGCTAAAGCATCGCGGTCCACTACAGGCATGAGAAGGAGAACAGTGAGCTATTTCCTGCTATTATGATGCTTACTGATTCACATAAAAGCTGCATACCTCTCCATGTTATGCACAGCTACGAGTATAAAAATTTTCGTTTTGGTGGACTCATGCCCCTTCTCTCATGTAGTACCATCTGCACCTTGTTGTCTTCGTCAATCCGAACCTTGACAACCTTGATCCACACTTGCGAACACCCGCACCAACATGGTTCAGCTCCACATCATCGGGCGGGTTCGATCGTAATGCCAGCAGCATCAAATCGGCCAAGTCACCCCAACCAACCACACTTCTAAGATGAAACCGTCTTCGACCCATAAGCTGGCCCATGAGTTCGGTGGCATGTGATGAAAAGATGGCGAAGCCGTAGATGCCGACGACTGCGAGGTAGATGTACATCATGACCAGAGCAAACTGTAATGTCTTGGTAAATTGACCAGATCCGTATCCGTAGCGCTGGGTTTCGAAATCGATCTGGACTGTGTTGCGGAATTCTTGGGCAACCCCCGAAACAGTGAGCGTAAGGGGCATCGGGTCCGTGTAGGTGTTCCAGTAAGAAAGGGATGGGTGCGTTTTGTTGTTCTGAATTTCGACTCTATGGATACCCGACTCGTAGCCCATCTGCTCTTTGAGGTCAGTCCACTTCATAGAGGTATCTGTCTCGCTGAGAATGAGAGCGGCTTTCTCGTGAGAGGATGTTCTTGCCAGACTGTCTGTGAGAAAAACACCAAAAGCCTTAGTCAAGAAGATTTCAGTACTCTTTTGATTCTCGTCTACCGTGTCCATGTACGTGAATTTCGTCCCATTCTGCTCTCGGCTATCCAGAAACTGGTTCAAGATCAATTTGATAGGTGATGTTGCCGAAACGCTTGGGGTTGAGTTCCCCGGCACCATCCGCGTCATGTTGAACTCAGGGTCAATGAGCCTGACCCAAGTGGGATCTGCCTGTACTACCCTGTCCGATTGCGCCGTGGTATTCTGCAACATTGCAGTCATGTCATCCGCGGAGCTGAAGTTGGACGAAAGCATGCTGGAATCTCCAGAATCCAATGTGAAAGACGCAGGGACCCAGCGCGGCAGAAAGCTGCATGTGTAAACCCACAGTCTTTGTTTCGATCCGTCACCGACGTAAGGGATCGTACCGGCTATGAGCATCGCTCCGCCAGGGGATTTCTTGTCGTAGTAGTGGAGATTATAAGTCATTCTAGGCGCGACACTCGTATCGTTCCATATCCTGGACTTGAATGTAGGCTTGTCCTGCTGGACGCGAAGACACCCAGGATCACCGTAGCAGTTGAGCGCCGAGACCGGGAAAGATGGGAGAGCCTTGTATTTGAGAAGTTCATCGCGGTCGTACAAGACGCACTTCCCGTGTACAAAGGGTTGTTGCAATGGTGTCGTAGTCGTGAGCTGGTATCGCTTTGCGTCCGTAACAGTCCCGATAGGCACTGGCTTCCGAGAAATGTAGTTGGCAAAAAGTCCAATTGTAGTCATGATCGAACTGCACGGAGTCGTGAACATCAAAACGGATCCGTCGTTCTGAGTGACGTGTTCGGATAAAGACAAGCGACGACGGAGCTCCGTTGATGGATGTTGGAAGGTGATGTTGTCTGACAGTCCAGCGTATCGGAATCTTTCCGCCCAGTTCCAAATGTCGGAAAAGCCGCCGACCGGACACCAATATGTATAGAGTGCCTCGGTAGTGTTGCACTCTGGTGTCGAATCGAATAAAGAGCTGTTCAGGCTTCGAGGCCAAGCTTCTTCCGGCGAAACTCCGTAGCTAAGCGGCATTCTGACATCCTGGAACGCACCGTCAAGGTCGAACCATCCAAGACTCGGAACCAGCAAAATCGCAGAAGCCGGTCCAATGACGGTAGACATGATAGTCGCGAAGACTAGGTAGGCAACCAGCCCAATCTCCCAGATGTTCAATGTGACACCCTTGCCCTGCTTCCAAAATGCACCACTCAGAAGGTACTCTAGGTCGCCGCTCGGTATCCACCAGTAAGGAAGCCAAGGCGGACGCCTTTTCCCACAAGTCTCCGCTTGAACATGGCGACAGAGATGGAAGCGAGAGATGCAACGATCATGATCTCATGGATTTTGGATGCCAGCTGGAGCAAGTTACTGATGACAGTCGCGCTGAGCTTGACGTGAATGTTGCTGAAAGGCTCGACGCTGTGCTCTGGGTACCAGAACAGCTGCATGTGGCTGATCCAGATAATGCCACAGGTGACGGCGATGGCTGGAGCATGTACAAGCCATCTCAGGAAGAATCGTTTTGCTGTTCCACGAATGACTGGTTTGGGGCCCGTCTTGTTACTGCGTCCGGGAAATAACCGCCGCTTAGGTTCGTCTTCATCATAATCGAATTGACTCTTGACTTCAGCAATTGTCGTGGTGCTGTCCAAGAAGGGCTTTGCAGAGGGCTCGGCCCACCCCTCTCCTGAGTAGGCACTCTGTCTGGTTGAGTATGGTCGAGGGTAGTTGGTGGGAGTCTCCATACTGGCCGAGAGATGGTAACAGAAGAGTGATATTGAGACAGCATTCTCGGCTGCGATCAGTCTCAGGGGAAATACACATATTTTGTATTATCTGGAGACAAGGCATAGCACTTTTGATCTCCCTTCTACGGCCTAGGCTGTGGACTTTCAGTGCTCGGTCCTAGCGGCGGATTGAGGTGCCTCTGTTCAAAAGCCTCGTCGCTTGGAGAGAAAGCTTAAGCTTGATCCTTCATTCAGTCTCAGCCGGTGTTCCTAGCTAGCTGCAGAAAGATGTCCACAAAGGGGGCTTCGAGGTCCTTTTCTGATCATCTGGAATCCTGAAAAGTAGTCTTTGCGACAGGCAGCTTAGCTATTGAGGGGTTTTGGCGGTGGGTGGCTGCACAAGCGCTGCTTAGGTGCCGTCGCCAAACGGCGGTTGTGCTAGAAGTCAGCACCAAGCAATCGGCAATGGCGTTAGCGTCAGGGATGGCGCTTACTAGTCCTATAAGGAAATATCCCTCATCTAATTTTGTTCGTAGACAATCGTTTGCGGACACTGAAAGTTTTCGCCTGGGTTATTCCGTCTCTCAACGCTTTCTACGGCGTTTGATACCTAAGATGGGTTCGGAACGAGCTCGGGAGACTTCTGGGAGACTTCCGGCGACGAGCTCCGATAAGTGGAGCCGAGTCAAGCTCCGCATTGTAGGATTGATGTAATTTTTATTTGTAAGCAGATCGCCTCCTACAGTCTGTTGCACTGATAGCGTCCGCCCCCCCTTTTTTTCCCCGCTTATGTAAAAACATAAAAAAAAGCCAATTTTACGCTATAACGCGCATTTTTCTACATTATATACAAAACGTATTAAATCTATCGCTAGTATGTTAATTACTATTAATTACTATAGTTATAATAGTATTTAAACGTATAACTATATAATAGAGATATAAAGTATATATCTAATACCTCTATAGTAGTTAATTTACTTATAGAGATATTACTTACCTAGCTAGTTACTTTATCTCTATACTAATTAACTAGTAAAAGGTATATTTTATTTTTATAAGAGACTAAGATAATATTTACTAAAGAATAAAAAAAGAGACCTAATATATAACTTTATATATTTATATAGTATATAGTTTATATAGCTTTAAGTAATATAAAAGTATATTAAAAAGCTTAATATAATTCTCTAAAGTAAATAGATTTAATAGCTAATAGAAGTAATAACTATTTTAAAAGCTTAGCTTATTTATAATATAAAAGTTTACTACTATATAGGTTATACTTAGTTATTAATTATTTACTACTAGTTAGTATATATCTATAGTTTATTATACTAAATATATTAAAAAAGATGCTAAGCGATAATAATAATATAATAATACTTAAAATATTAAATCTATAATTATTAGTAATTATAATAATACTACTATTTAAAGACTAAAAAACTTATAAACTAATAAGTATTATTAACTATACTAAACGAACGATTTAATAATATAGATCATAATATAATATTACTAGTAAGGTATAGAAATATAAGAAGTGCTATTATAGTTAATAAAAGATAGAAATCTAGTATTATATAGAGCTTCTTAAACTACTATAGTATTATAGTAATCTATCTTTTAAAGAGATATAAGAGTTTCTATTTAAAGCTTTTAAGATCTAAATTAGTTATTCTATAATTAGTTAACAGTTAAACTTATCTAGTTAGATAAATAAGAAGTTTATAATTATTACTACTTAGTAAAGTGATAAACTATAATATAAATATTTATACTATATATAATAATATCACTTTAACTAGCTAGTATTTATTAATAAATCTAACGTTAATAAGGATATTAAGATATAGAGAACTAGATAAGTATTAAAAAAGCTTACTACGTTTTAAACTATAGAGATTAATTAGTTTTAAAACTCTTATATATAAATCCTACTAGCCTTTATATTAAGTAGTATTTTATATTTAACTATATATTATAGTATAACTAATAGCAATAGCTTCTTTTATTAGCTATAAGAGTATTTTATCTTAAAGTATAAGCAGTTTTTAGAGCTAAACTTTATTATTATTATAGATAACTTCTTTTACTATTATATACTTTAAATTAAAGAGTTATACTAAGTATTAAATATTAATTTTAAGTTTCTACTTCTATATTTACTAAACTTTAACCTTATTAAGAAGTACTTTAGTAATCTAAAATAATATATTAAGAAAATATATTTAAAGTAGAATAATAATAAGAATAATAATTAGGATTTTATAGAATATCTATATAACTATATTATAGAGATTAAGTATTATCTACTTCAGATTAAGAGCTATTTCTACTATTTATTTATTAATTTTAATAGAATAGAGTATATATTTAATAATATTAAACTATAAAAGGGAAGATAATCTATAAATATTAAATATTAGTAAGTAATCTAAATCTTTATTATATAATTATAATAAATCTTAATTATATTATTATAAAATAGAGAATTATTAGATCTATAATTATAGCTAATAAGATTATAAAAAATTTAACTATAATTGCACTAGAGTATAGAAAACTTATTATTATCTATTATTCTTATTAGTAGCTATATATATATATTAATTTTACCTATATAATAGCTGAAATATATTATTAATACTTATAGTGATAATTTATAATAATAATATATTACTATAGTTATAAACTTTAACTACTATAATTAGAGACTTTAATTATAACTAACTAGAAAGTATTAAGATAGATTATATTATTTATAGATCTAAAATTATAGTAATCTTATTACTTTTATATATATAGAGTAGTAGTATTAAATCTATAGCTATAAGTAAACTTTTCTATAGTTAAATATATTATATAAAAAAATTATATATATAGTTAAACTTCACACTACTTTTACTATATTACTCTTTTTCTTCATCTTCTTCTAAGTAATATATCTCTATTAATAATATATTACTTAAGATTTAAATCTAATTATCTTTATTATCTAGCTTAACTTTATTTTATTTAATCTATAACTATATAGGTAGTATCTATAATACTAACAGTAGTAGTAATAAAATAAAACTAAAAAGTTCTAAAATACTTATAAAGTTAGCTATATTTAATAGTAAATAGCTCTATATATACTTACTATATTAACTAACTTTAACTAGTATATTATAGATCTTTTATTTAATAGATTAACATAATACTAAGGTATTAATATATTAAGATAACTCTAATTTACTTAAAACTAGCACTATAGAGTTTTTAACTAGTACTACTATTATCCCTCCTAGTAATCTAATATATATTTTTATATAAATATCTCCTTCTAACTCTTAATAGTATAAATAAAGTTTAGAGTAAGATATTATATTAGAGAGAGCGTTAGATTACTCTATATAGTAAGTACTATTATCTATAAAGAATTTAATTAAGTTTTTAATATCTTTAGTAAGATCTTAAGTAAACTTCTATTTAGTAAACTAAATATCTAGTAATTTATAAATTACTTATAAGCTACTATCTACTAATTACAGTTTTTATAGCTTCTTTTTGAACTTTTTATTAATATTATATTACTTACTATAGATAGATATAAACTATTTAATAAAGCTAGCTACTTAATCTAAAGCTTTTTAGGGTGAATCTAGTATTACTAATAAGAATAAACAAATTAGGAGTATAATACTTAGTTAATAAGTGCTTAGAAGGTTTAATAGTAGAAAAGTTAGTAATAAATATTATAAGATATTTATATATAGCTAATATACTAGTAGCAGTAGTAGTAGCTATATATATAGGTTAGAATACTGAAAATAATAATTTAATGCCTCTATATTACTATATATATTAATAATAGTATTACTATTAGTATTAGTTAGGCTAGATCTTAACTTTAATAGTAGAAGTATAGTATTTTTAGTCTTTTCTTCTATTATTACTATTATCTCCTAATTATTATTAACCTTAATAATATTTCTATTTCTCTTACCTTAGTATTTCTTATTTTTAATAAATTAGTTATAAAATATCTCACTTAGTAGTTCTTTAAGTAGTTCTATATTATTAATATTAGTTTACCTATTTAGAATAGCTTTTACTTATTTCTCTATATAGTAAGATTTGATTTTATAATACTTCTAGCTTAATATATAACACTAGTTAAACTTCTTATTACTTAAACTATTCTTATATTTATAATATTTTAAGTAGATATATATATATAGAAATTATCTATATATACTTTCTTTCTAACGCTTAATGTTTATAAGATTATTAAGCTTATAATTAATTACTTTTTATATACTAGCTAAAACGCTTACTTAACTACCTTTTTAAAGTATTTATATACTAATTACTATTCTACTAAAAATTAGTATAGTGCTATATTGCTACTTAATAGTAAAGTAGACTTTACTTCTCTCTTTAGCTTATTTAAGAGAGAGAGTAATATTAACTTATAAAATATTTAGCTAAATAATACCTCTAGTAGATAGATATATCTAAGTAAAAATTAGTATTAGTTTAAATATATTAGTTAGCTTCTTCTAAATAATAATAATAGTAATATTAGCTTTTTTTAGATTATATAAGTAAGCTACTTCTACTTTAAGTTAAGTACTACTATTTACCTTTTAGTTTCTATTATTTATATCTAATATACTAATAAAGCTAAATCTATTATATATAATGCTTTTAATAGTTAGATTAAAAATAGGTAAACTATTACTTTTAAGCACTAAGCTATAGATAACTTAAATTTATAGTAGAGTTAGTTTATTATTATTTATATCTTTTTTTTTTTTAAATATATTAGGAAATAATATAAATATATTATTAATATTATAGCGAAAAGCTATAAATATATTATCTATAAATTAAGTAGTTTAATAAGAAGTTAGGTTAACTAGAGTTAAGTTTAGTTAAAATAATAGTATTAATAAAAGTAGAGTATTTTAAAGCTAGATTATATATAGTAGATCTTTTTTTTACTTTTTCTATATTATTATTACTTTTTAGTAAGAAGATGTTTTTAGAGCTCTTTATAATAATAAAAAAGCTATATATATATACCTTTTTTATAATATAAACTTAAGAGCTACTAAATTATTAGTTTTAAAACTAGTTTTAGTAATAATAACCTCTTTAGTAGTCTCTTTAGTAGTAGTAGCTTAATAAGCCTTCTTAGTAAGTATAATAATCCTAATTAATAGTGAGGTAGAGCGTTAAAGAGGATCTCTAATAGCGTTCTATACTAGTTATTATATATATTATTATTTCTATATACTATTAGTAATAAGTAAGGGATAATACTTAGATAGGTTATTATCTACTTATTAAGGTATATAGTAATACTTAGGAGGTATTATAATACCCTTAGATCGTGAGATCTAATAAGAATAAATTAATTAAAGCTATTAAAATAGGTTAATTGCTATACTATAAATATCTATATAGCGTTAGGTAAATTTTCATATATATATAGGGATTATACGTGCGTAATTTCGGCAAAAAGGGGGGGCGGACGCTGTTAGTGCAACGGACTGTATCACCTCTTTTAGCATATGAAACCGAACTGCTCGGCTTGAGTGTCTGCCTTCATTGTCTGCGAGTTTCAAACAACATTTAACCCGGGCACTGCACCTTCCACCAGCTCAGAAAATCGCTCGTTCCCAGCCAATGCCTTCGTTCTTCCAAAATAGCAAAGAGTTCGGGGAATTCACCTTTTGCGTAAGGAACACCACTGTCTAGTTGGAGAATAATTTCGCTGGTCCCAAATATCCATAATGGCACCACACTCAAACGCAGATATGGTACCCGTCACCGCCGATGCCGTGCCGGTGAAGAAGAGTTGGGAGCCTCACGCAAAGGAAGGTCAGACGGCTCTTGAAGCATTGTCTCAAGGCACACCTCTCTCCGGTATTCCGACTTTCCCATCCTTCCACGAACACCGCGCGCACATCCTCGAACACATGGCCGCCACATTCCGCATCTTCGCCCGCAAGGGATTCAACGAGGGCATGGCCGGGCATATCTCCGTTCGCGACCCCGAAAATCTGCACACGTTCTGGACCAACCCGCTTGGTCGTCCGTGGCAGCTTATGCGAGCCTCGGACATGATTTTAGTCGACTACAATGGCAACGCTATCGGCGGAAATATGAGCCTGCCTTCAAACGCTGCTGGCTTTCTCATTCACAGCGCTCTGCACAAGGCGCGGCCCGACGTGAACGCAGCTTGTCATGCACATACAATATACGGCAAAGCCTGGTCCACCTTCGGCAGACCGCTGGAGATGATCAATCAAGACGCTTGCATATTTTATGGCAAGGCACAGGCAGTCTATGAAGACTTTGGGGGAGTGGTGTTTGATGAGGAGGAGGGTAAGAGGCTGGCCGAGGCCTTAGGACCAGAGGGAAAGGTGATGACTTTGACGACCCATGGTCTATTGACTGTGGGCCAGACGGTCGATGAGGCAGCGTACCTATTTACTCTCATGGAGAAAAGTTGCCAAGTTCAGCTTTTGGCTGAAGCAGCCGCAGCTAACGGCATACCAAAAAGGATCATCGAAGATAACGTTGCTGCGTACACGTTCAGGATGACGTCTAGCCCGGATAGCTTATATCGAGAGTTTCAGCCAGACTTTGAGGTAGAAGACGTCTTGAGTAATGGAGACTTTAGGAAATAGAAAATCCCAGATTTTACGAGACTCGCGGAAGAAACGTAACCAGTGTGCACATCAATCATCCAGCAAGTCGTGCATTGAAGGCGGCGGTTGTAAGGGGGATAGTTGCGGAACCAGGCCTGTAACCTGTCGCCAGTGTTCTCCTTCACGTCTGATCTGCAGTAATTGTGAGGCCGACATTCGATTTGTATTACGACTATAGTGCTCGCGTTGCGGCAAGTTTGCTCCCAGCTAATTCGTCATGACGAAAATTAAGCATCTTTGCGGTAAAAAGCAAGCCACTTGTAGTAAAAAGGTCTCGACTGCTCTTGTGCCGTGCCAGACGTCTGCTCATTTCTCAACTCTCTCTGAGGTAAATCGACCGCCTCACCGTCAAGACCCGTTTTCGTGACGGCGTTCTGTTGCTTGCCAAGGTAGAAGTCAGGCATGAAGAAAGTGGCAAACAGAGGGACCGCAGCCAGGAGAAGAGCGGTAATGGCGATATGGCCGTTGACGTGGGCATAGGCGCGGATAGCGCCCTGCCTGACGGGATCATTGAAGTCGTATGTAGTGCGCAACTTCTTGATATTACCGTACAGCTTCGCGAGGGTTTTCTCGTCAACATCGGGCATCTCCTTCCGCATGCGGCTAAGCATCTCGCTCGTCCAGATCGCGGATGAGACGGCGCTGCCGACTGAAGAACCCAAGGTAGACCACAGTGTGAGCACAGCGATGATCGTGGCCATGTCCTCATGCGGCACTGATGCTTGACTGCCCGCGCGCGCGCCAACGACGTTGAACGATCCCAAGCAGTAAAGAGGTTGTGCAACAACCAATCGAGCCGTGTCCTGCACCATGTTTCCGTTGGGTTGAACGAGCAGACCATACGCGATGAGCCTGGCCACCGCGCCGAATACCATCATGGACTTGTAACGGTGGGTGGATCTTTGAATGAGACCAACAATAGGACCCATAATGCTGAGTCCCATTGTAGTAATGCCCAAGAAAATGGTCCACTCGTAAGTAGACCATTGCTTGATGATGTAAACATACGACGAGAAGTAGGTGTTTCTTACTGCTGAGGCCATCTGATTGAATGTATAGATCGCGGCCGCAGCGAGGAACGTGCGGTTCTGGAGGATATGCTTCGTCATGAACGGCTTTGGGGAAACGTACATTTCAAAGAGAACGAAACCGATAAGAAGGACGAAGCCGACAACGAGCATTGCAATAATTCTCGGGCTACCCCAACCGCCGTCGGCGCTCTCAGCGAGCGTGAATGGCAGCAGGATGAGCGAAAACGCTGTTCCAAGAATGATGAGGCCGAAGATATCAATTTCAATCAACCCCTCGCCCAACAGCTTCATCCAATAAGACAGTCCCGCTGATTCGGAGTCCCCAGCAGCACCGGTCCTCAGACGCTTCGAGGCAGCCATAGTGACCATGCCCATCTTCTCTCCTCTTCGTTGCATGGAGTACAGAGTAAAGATTGCCGGAACGAGGAGCACAGGCACCACGATAGCGAACATGCCCAAGCCCCATCGCCAATCATCAACGAAGCCCTCCGCAATGAAGCCATTGACAGGCACAGTGACGACGAACCGGATCGAGAGGGCGGCACCGAAGAAGCCTCTCCACTGCAACGGGGTAAGGTCACCGACGATGATATCGCTGAGGAGGTCGAGGCCAGACTTGCCCACGGAGGTGAAGCAGATGCCCACGGTATAGGCAGCGAAGGTGCTGGAACTAGCCGCGACGGCAAAGCCAAAAACGTAGAAAACAAGAATAACAACGTAGGTCGTCGGGCGGGAGGTAATGTCGGCTAGCTTGCCGATGAAGGGCTTGCTGATCGCGTGGATGATCTGACTAGCAGTACTGACAGCGGCGAGCGAGCTGTGCTGGCCGAACGTCGAGCTGGCCATGGTGGTGAAGATGGTCCCAGTGATACCCTGGTCAAGGGCATAGGCGAACATGGTCAAGCCGATGGAGATGCCCAGCAGCCAGAGAATGATCTTGCCGGACTTCCCAGACTGGTACAGGACCTTGTTGAAGGCTTCAACTCTGCTGACACCGATACCGGCGTTTCCATCATCAGCAGCACCCGAGCGAGAAGCGTCGGATACAGGTTTGGGATAGTCGCTGGATTTACCATCCCCGTCAAGATGCTGTTCATGACTAAGCGGAACATCAGAAGAGACCGAAGGCGGGAATTTGTCGGCGGCTTTCGAATGGGCCGCTGGACCTCCGGTTGGTGTTGACATCTTCGTTGATCTTGCGGCCAGAAGGCTCTAAGATTAGGCTGGCGACGGTGGCGAAGGGAATGAAGAGGTAAAGAAAGACCGCAGCCAAGGAAAATCGGAACGTAGGCTGCCCATCTTCTACATAGATTTCATCGAACCGACGGGAGGTCAATTAAGGTGTCTTGAAATGGTAACTCTGAGCACACCCCGGCGAAGGATTTGAACCGGACGAACCAAGCCAATGCAGCCAAGCATCTTACACGAGGGAGCCCGCAAAAGACCGCGTTCTGCCCAATTGCCACCGTGACATGGCGCGATCTGATAAAAACTTGACAACCTAATGCCTGTCTTAGCTGACATCGTTTGATTCGTTCAATGAATCTACCCCACTCTTGCCGTCAAATGCAGGAGAGGCAACTTACCGAAGTTCTTTTTGAGTCCGACGCCCCCACACAAGTTTGCCTCTTCAATGGTGCCTGTGTACGCTGTAGTATTCTCAGAGAAAACAGTTTTTGAGATGTACGTCAAAATAATGCATCGCTTAGCTCCTACTACAGACCCGGTTCTGTAAACTAGAACATGAAGACACATTCCATGTACAGATATTGGTTCAATGAAGACGCCGAAGACGTCGTCAAGAATCAGCATATTCATGTTTACAAGAGCGATTTCGGCAGCACCCATGCGGTGGGTCACGACCCTCTCACAGCACTGAATGAGAGTATGGATACGGGTCTCCTTTCTTGGACATTCAACGGCCAACTTGACGAGACCCCAATGGTACTTTCTTCGGACGTATGGTTTGAACTAGGTGATCCTCCGCCAATTAGTAACTAGGTAAGTTTTAGAGCAACCTGACTTGCCCTGGCAGGTCCAGTAAATCGGCCGACGGACACATTTGCCCCGCACTTGTCTCGCCGCACACGCGACCGGGGGCACAGTCTGACTTCAGCGCCCGTACCAAGGCCAAGAGCCGGTGTCAAACGCCGACCGGAGATTACTGCCGGACCCTGTGCAAAATACTGTGGCCCGGATGACTGAGGTCTACAGGGTGGCTGCGAACCGGCGCCGGGGAGAGGCTGGGCCCCACACCCGGCCGTCTGTCCTTGTCTGTCTTCGAGGCCGAGGATGACTGTCCATGATCAACTTACACGCGTTAGGAAGACGGGTTGCAAAATTGCTACAATATCCATGCTACTAAATATCCTGCTACACCTAGATCCTACCATGATGCATAGAGACGTAATGATATAAGTCATGGTGTTTTCATGTTCTGACTGGGCTGCTGGTGTTGTCTGAGCAGCCGCTTGAGTTGAATCTCCTTCTCGGTGATGATGTCTGCCGCGATGGGGACTCTCAACTGTGAAGGTAAGGTAGGCAAGTTTGATCCTGTACTTGAGCGCTCGGGAAGCCGCTAGCGGCTTCAGCGGGGCATGATAATCGGCAGATATCGAAGTCAACGGCCTGAATCGCCGAAGCAGTATTGTTATCGGATTCAGCGCCGTCCGGGACAATTGCTATCTCTTACGTATCAGTTTCCCCGCAAATTCACCAGCAAAGCCATAAGGTTCGCCGCGGGGTATCTTTGCCTGTCATCTTCCTGACATGTCTTCACAAACTCTCTTCCCTCTGACAGGGGCAACTGTTACGACTCCGAAGTTTGTCGGTTTCCAACACTGCACGCTAGGAAGTCTTCTGCCTCAAACCTTCTGATCTCAAGCCCAACATGTCGCAACTCAAACTCGTCGAGGCCTCAATCGAAGACATACAAAATGCTCTCAACTCCGGTTCAATAACCAGTGTCGAGCTGGTGGCCCGCTACTTACGCCGCATAAGCACATACGATTGCCGCAACACAGCACTGAACTCCATTCCGGTTCTGAACAGCGAGCTATTCGAAGAAGCAGCCCAGTCCGATGATAGGCGCGTATCAGGTGCTCCAGTTCGACCGCTTGAGGGCATACCTTACACCGTTAAGGACAGCTACAAAGTGAAAGGGCTTGTGGCTGCAGCTGGATCACCCGCATTCAAGGACCTAATCGCAAACGAGGATGCTTTTCTCGTTGAGAAGATCCGAGAAGCAGGCGGCATTTTGATGGGCAGGACCAATATGCCTGCAGTTGCCTGCGGTGGTATGCAGAGAGGTATTTGGGGACGGGCGGAGAACCCGTACAGCCCAGATTATCTCGCAGCTGGGTTCGCCTCGGGTTCCTCAAACGGGTCTGCGGTCTCTACCGCAGCGTCATTTGCATCTTTTGGACTTGGCGGAGAGACGGTGTCATCTGGAAGATCACCCGCTAGCAACAATGCGCTCATTGCATACACTCCGTCCCGACACTTTCTCTCCCCGCGGGGGAGCTGGCCGCTATATCCGACGTGCGACGTCCCTGTTCCTCATACGAGAACAATGAAGGACATGTTTGCCCTTCTGGATGTTATTGCCGTGGAGGATCCAGTCAAAAATGGGGACTTCTGGCGAAAACAGCCATTTGTTAAGCTTCCGGACCCGTGGCAGGAGAAGCCGAGGTCCTTTGAAGAGCTAGCTAGATGCAATTCCCTTGCAGGCTTGCGAATTGCTGTTCCCGAAATGTACCTTGGCGGTCCTGCTCCATCTGGAGCGAAACCAGTGACGACGAGCCCGGCGGTTATCGATCTTTGGAAGCAAGCCAGAAAGGACCTCGAGGCGCTTGGTGCGGAAGTCGTCTTGGTTGACGACTTTCCTGCAGTGACAGCCTACGAAAATGACGACTTACTGCCTGAGGGCTGCCCAAGAAGACCAAAGGACTGGGTTTCTATGGAAAGGAGTGCCCTCATCGCTCATGCCTGGAACGACTTTCTTAAAAGCTTCAAGGACTCGAAAATACCGGATCTGGCTGCCGTCGACCCATTCAATATCTATCCTGACTCTTTGCGTACGGAGCCTGAGCTGAGACATTTTGACAAGCCAAACGCAATTCTCTACCACAAGCTCGTTGATTACGTCGGCAAAGACAGGCTCACGGACATCGAAGGGCTTGATGTAGCTGTTAAGGCTTCAGAAGGGATGCGCAAAGTCCTTCTTGAAGACTGGCTCACAGGCCTCGGCTGTGACTTTGTTGTCTTCCCAGCGGCTGGAGACGTCGGCCCCGCCAATGCTGACTCTAGCTTCGAGGGCGCGGACCTAGCGTGGCAAAATGGCGTTCATTACAGTAATGGCAACAGAGTCATTCGCCATTTGGGCATCCCGACGGTATCTGTGCCGATGGGTATCCTTGCGGGTAAGGGTGTTCCGATGAACTTCACATTTGCTGGAAGAGCATACGATGATGTGAAGTTGCTCAAGTGGGCGCATGCGTTTGAGGCGAAGACGCAGCACCGGATCCCGCCGCCTCATACACCTGTCCTTGACTCGGATGTTGTGCAGCTTGACTACTCACTGGATGCAAGGGCGCCTCGTCCTCGGTTAGTCGTTGAGAAATCTGAGGTTGTTCAGGGCGGCAGCAGCTCATTCGACGTGATTGTTGACGGCTTCGTGAACACCATCCCGTGTGGCCAGGAGAATCCGGTGCTGGAGGTCACGGTCGATGGAGCAAGAGTTCCCGTGGAAAGGATTCATACAAGTATAGAGTCAGAGAGCTTGGATGGACAAAAGAAGATGCACTTCAAAGTCAGAGTAGAAACTCCCAAACCTGTTTCCAGAGAGGGCCTCGAGAAGACTTGGGCGCCAGTTGCTCGGGACAAGACTATGGCTGTGGTATTAGCTAGATCTTGTCGTGGTGGAAGGCCGACTGGATGGTTTGGGCTGGTTTAACGATACTTCTACAGGAGGATTTATGTTGCAATGGTGATTTACAGTTTGCATCTTGACCAAATTGAATCAAAGTATCCTACACCAGAACCCTCGGTCTGAGGATCTCTATACAGCTTTCCCCGGTCCCTCTCTAGGGGTTGAACAATTTTGAAATACCATCATTACTCAGAGTCTCTACTTGATATCCATGGATCGTTTTGCGCCTCATGGGCCTTGGTAGCCTTCTCGGCTGTGTATTCGACGGCCCCTCCTGCCTTGTTTCATGTGCCAGTCTCACTGTCCATCTATGTTTTAGACCTGGTTAGACACCGCCTCATTTTGATTCGGTTAGGGTTTGGTCCTGCTCATTCTCTCTGCTTGGATACCTCTACATAAGCCTCTTCCATGGCTTTCAATGCCGGGACTCCCCACTTTTTCATCCAGTCACCGCACATCAACTGAGAAGCAGTGATCCTGTCCTGAGGCTCCAGGCAGAAAATGCACTTCAGTAGTTCATAGATGTCCTGAAGCTCTTCATCCGATATATCTCCGCCTCTATTTTTCTTCAGCCAGACAAGAACGCGTTCCTTCAACGGCGGGCCAAAGTCATCGGAATCGTGGTCTTGAAGGAGCATGTGGCAAATTTGCTCGTGTATGTAGTTGAAGTTGGGGCCGAGGGATTCAACCACAGTTCGGGAACTGAAGACGTTATAGATGATGCAACCAAGAGACCACACGTCTGAAGGGAATCCAAGGGGCAGGTTCTTCTCTTTGGCATTTCTCGACTCGGGGGCTCGGTAGACTGCCGGTGTAGCCAGCTCGTATCTCGTGGTCATACCAGGACTCCATGACTCTCCAAAGTCACCGATAGCAATTTTGGCTCTGTCCATAGCAATAGTGTCGCATCCGCTGTTCGTAACAATCCTGCGAACGATGTAAGGGGGGCCTTCCGGAGCTGGCGGATTCCCCTCTAGAACAGCAGCCTGGTACTTGCGAAGAGGGACCTTCTCGGGCATTCCATAGGCAGCATAGACGTCAGAGACCTTGCGGTCAGCCATCTCATCATCTCTAAGCTTCAGAAAAACGTTGCCCGGGTGTAAGTCTAGGACCTGTGTCAGCGCGAGATTGCGGTCATCAATTCCCCAAATGTACCTCCATGAACGATGCCAAAACCATGCAGCGACTGTAGTCCTTGAATGACCTGTGCCACGATGGCCCGCGCTGTCTCAAGTGGAAACAATCGACTGCGTTGGCACTCAGCTTGGCTTTGAGCGACTGTTGTGCGGACTGGAGTGCTAACGAAGCACAAGTGAGAGCCATTTGGACCATCATGGCGGAAAGAGTCGTTCTGAAAGTGAATAGGCGTGCCAGACACTGAGAGGCCAAAATTGTAACCGTCGTTGGTCCATCCGGCTGCATCAGCCTTCAATATCTTGATGGCAACGTTGCGACCCAACTTCTCATCGTGGGCAAGCCAGACGGTCGAGAATCCGCCATGCCCAAGCTTGTGGAAAACGATGTATCTGCCATCTTCCAGTCGATCTCCAAGTTGAACAGGGTGAAACCCGCCCTGTGCGTAATCGCTCAAATACTCTTCAGGCGCATCGAATAGAATGCCTTCCGCCTGCTCTAACTCATCTATGGTCCATATTGGACTTGCGGCGACAAGCTCAATAGCAGCGGTTTCAGAATTGGAATTAAATTCGGCGCCGGGAATCATTCCAGTGACCTTGTCGGGATTGCTCATGATCGTCGCACTGGTTGAGGCAAGCGCAAAGACAATATTGCATTGAACGAGATCGTCTTCGAGGAGAGATGCGGCCTGTGAATCTCGAAAGGAGGTGCAGTTGTGAGAGGACATAAGTTTCGAATGTGGTTGGACGAAATCTCAGAAGAAGATAAGAGTTGGAAGGAAGGGCAAGTGCTCACATCGGAAGCAAGGGCAAGGGTGAATACCTTCCTTACGTGAGGCCATGCAGTGATTGTTTGTTTCCGGCTATTTTGTGGGGCAAAGAACCTGGGTGAATATGCGCAGACCGCCCGTGTTTTCTCTTTCAATGTATTGATCGCCATTCAATCGATTTGAAATTTGTTCTATTTCTGTCTCATAGTGAGAAAGAAACCTTGGGAAACAATATACCAGGGGGACGCAAAGGGAAAATTCGTTACTGCATGCAAATCTTTGGCACCGGACGACACACTGCATATTCATACCCTTTGGAAGCCTAAACGACATTCAATTTGATGTATCTCAGACCTCTCCTGTGCATCTTCTGGTTCATTTTGGACTACAGTACTTCCCTTCATCTCGACGGATTCGGAAATGGATGACGATGATCCAGCCCGACGACACTGCCTCCATACTATTGACCATACAAGCAAAGCAAGGAGATATGCCGCGTCTTCCCCAAAAGTTCAGTCACAAAGACGTGTCCATCTTTGAACATAAGGTAGAAAATAACTTTGAGATAGATGATTTAAATATGAGAAGTGCGAGGTCTCGAGTCTCGACGGAAACACTGAAGAGCAGCAATCGATGCGTGATGTTGTGTTCAGTTTCTTGACGAATCGAATCCCAGCCTCGCCACTATGGCCATCTCTACAGAGAATAGAAAGATTGAGGTCATCTGGAAAGGTTATCAGCCAACTTTGAAGCGCCATGTTGAGAGACTTCTTGGGGCACACTGGAAGACTGCCCTCAACTCCGAGAACGGAGTACCACTAGAAACAATTGTGATCAGGTAACCAATTATCATACGCATACCTTCGCTTTGATCTCCTGAAGTACTGATAGATACGTCGCGCAGATCTGGCAATCACATCACTTCTACGTTGGCTTTGGAGAGACGCCAAGGGCAAATTAGCTCACATCCACCCGGGCACGAGAAGGCCCCTCATGTGACAACCTCATACAAGCGAAAGAAGAATGATCACACACATTGCACGTCCCATGGCTATACGGCCAGCTTGAGCTTGGATTACTTCACTATTCTTTTCGTCACGCGGACAGACAATCTTTCTTCCAAACCAAATAATAGCGAACGCTTCACATGGCCGACAATGCCCTTAGATCCAACTAAGTATGAGATGGATATCTACAGTGAAGCATACCTCAATGGGCTCATTAATATTCACTCAGGTAATTCGGCTGCTGAATGGCCCAGTCTCTGATAGCTTTGATATGGATCCGCTGGACGTTGCCTTTCCCTGTGCCTTCGATGCGGTTGAATCTTGGTTCTCATGGCGTTTTGATTTTCTGTACTTGCATTTCAACCCACTATAGAAAGTCCAATTGTCATTTACGTTCAGAACTTACTACCCTTATAATCTCATGGAATTTTTATGTTCTTACACAAGCTTCCTGTGAGTCTATCTCCTGCGGTTGGTTGCGTTGAATTTGCCAGTGAGACTTCGTGCTTTCCAAACACTCCTCGTGAGCACTTTTGCCAGCCCATAGAACAGCCCACCATTCCTGTACCAAGGGAAACCTGCATACGAGACGACATTTAGTTGTGAGGTGACGGGCTTGCTCGTATCAGGCTATACAATTATTCATGTTAATATGCCCGCTGTTGCTGGGAAGTTCCCAATGGTAAGCAGGAGATGACCTAGCGATTTTTGAAGGGTAATGTCTACCGTGGCTCTGAGTGTGCATGATGCGCTATCACTAACAATACAGAGTTCGGCTTGACTTCTATCCTAATTTCAATCTTCACAAATACCAGTCTCGCCATTGACGCAAGCTTGGTGACTCTGTGTCGAGCTGCTTATCATTGCTCCCCTCCTCTTTCTTCGCTTCCCGCTGTCTCTTCATGGTCTCCATGACTGGTAGCCCCCACTTCTTCATCCAGGGCGAGGACAGCAGATCAGAAGCAGTCGTTCTTTTGTTGGGAAGCCAATGAAACATGGGTTCTAGAAGAGCCAACACGTCTTCGAGCTCCTCGTCTGTCATATCAGAACCGCGATCTTCCTTGAGCCAAACCATGACCCGACGCCTCAATGATGCTTTGGTTTCGTCGATAGTTCCGTATCCGTTCGAATCATCGTGAGCCTCATTATCGTTGCCGGCATTGTGGTTAAACCCGTCCTTCTTCTCCGACAGATCCCACCACTGTTGTGGTGGCTTTCCAATCATTCTAACCGCTCTCACAAAGTTCTCCTCGGGGTCATAATGTGCCGTATCCAAGATGGGCCTCACTCCAAAGAGGCGGTAGACTAGACAACCGAGAGACCAGATATCGGAAGGTCGATCCATGGTGAGGTTGAGTCTCTTCCCAAACAAGGATCGGGTGCTCGAGAGGGAGGCCATGTTGTAAGTTCGTGCTTCGTCTCCTGCGATAGTCTCCATGACTCACTGGAGTCACCAATTATTACCTCAGCGTCCGAAAGCTCAATAGTATCGAATCCGCCTGTGGCGTACAAACTCGCGACGATGTATGGCGGCGCGTTATCGGGGATCGGAGGCTTTTGAGAGTGGCTGCTTGGTACAAGTGCAGTGGGATCTTTGTAGGTAGATCGTATGAGCTGTATATTTCTTCAATGGTTCGCGATGTGAATGTCCGATCTGGATGTGCCAGTATAATATTGCCGGGATGCAAATCTAGTATTCGAATTAGCGACCTTGAGACGAATCCGTTGACAGTACCCACCTCCATGAACAATGCCGATGGCATGCAAAGCGGCCAGACCAGTGATCAACTGGCCTGTAATGGCTCGGGCTACTTCCACAGGCAAAGATCGCCTCTTTTGCATGCGGAAAAGGCCTTGAGCAACTGTAAACCAGGCAGGTTTGCTCACAACACAGCTATGAATGCCGTTGGGCCCTTGATGAACAAATTGATTGAGAAGTATTTGCAGGTACTCGCGGGTGACACTAGAGACTTCGTTGCTTGCAATGAATTTGAGAACATCGGCTTCGTTTGACGACTTGGTAAAATGAGCTCCGGTGATCTTGATCGCGACATTGCAGTTCACCTTCTCGTCACGCGCAAGCCACACAGTTGCAAAGCTTCCGCGGCCAAGCTTGCGGAAAATCGTGTATCTTCCATTGGCGAGTTGATCTCCAATTCGGACTGGATGCAGCCCCCCTTCTGGAAAGTAATTTGCGTAGAACTCTTCTAGCTCGTCATCATTCCAGACCAGGATATCCAGCTCGTCTAAATAATCCTGTGTCCATGTCTCCCCAAAGGTGAAATCGATGTTTGATTGACGCGATGCCGTTTGGACTTTAGCTTTTTTTTCGACAAGGCAAGCACTGCCGCTGGACACGTCCATTGACTCTGCAGTGGGGCATGGGGAGTTCGGGGCCACCTCTCGGGAAGGAAAGAAAAAGGACACCAACAAAATGTTGAGGATAGAATTAAAACCCGAAGAGTAAATCCTGAATACTAGGAAATTAAAGACATATAAGGAAAAAACTGTGCAGGGGTAGGGTGGGTGAGGTGAAGTTTGTGGGAAACCAAATCCTTCTCCGCTTTCAGCCGCTGTTTGTACCTCAGCTAGAAGAGATTAAAGAGACGAACAACACCAACCAAGCAACTGTTCGAAGGAAGCCTTCCAGGCAAAGCTCTCTGGAAATCATGCGCTGGATTTAACAAATCGCAGTCCTAAAAGCTTTCATGAGTTTGATACCCTCAATTCGATGCGGGAAACGGGAGCCTTCCAATGAAACAATCATATATGTAACGATTATGTTGAGAACTTTAGAGGTTGTCGGAGCAGACTACATGGAAGCCAACTTTATTTCAGTCAATGCCAACCATGGCGCAACACATACAAGTCAGATGATAACCAAACCTATGCTCCAGGAAAATTGAATACCCCTCGTGCCTTTTCCCACCAACAAGCTACCATCTCAGGCATAGAGAAACCAAGCACATCGGTCAGATAGCTTGTAGTGGTTAAGTTTTCGTTCCCCACAGATGGTTGTCTCATCCGATTGACAGAACTTATCTCCGCCATGATGTTGTGCTTCTCTCCGCGAGCCTCATACATCGCGTCCAGAGCAGAAAGTCCCCACTTATTCATCCAGGGTGCGCGAAGCAGCTCGTCTGCGGTAGGTCGATCGTCAGGCTCCCAGCGGAGAATCTGCTTGAAGAGATCGTGCAGGTCCTCTATCTCTTCTGTCGTCATGCTGTCCCCCTGGTAGCGGTCAACCCATACCCGCATTCTTTCTTCGAGCAAAACATGCGCGATTTGCGGGCTGTGCCCATTCTCATCCCATTCCTCCCCTCCACTGAAGAAGTCCTCCTTGGCTTCCCACATATCCCACCATCTCTGCGGCGGTTTTCCGAGTACATTGATCATATCTTCGAGCATGTCATCTGGGTCTGGTGACGCCTCGAAGAGACTACCGCCGAACAATTCGAAGATTCCTACGCCTAGAGACCAGACGTCCGACGGAAAACCTAGAGGAAGGTTTTCCTTCTCGGCGAAATTTGCTTCCGGGGCACAATACTTGTCTGGGATGTTGAGCTGATATCGTGAGCGAAGAGCTGGCCTCCAGGCTTCGCCCAAGTCAGTCAGAGTAACTTTGGCGTTGCAAAGCTCCAATTCTGTGCTTCGGTCACCAAACCAGATTTCCGGCACGATATACGGCGGAACACCTCGGGGGACTGGTTTCCCGTCATGGCGCTCCGTCATCGCTCTGAATGGCTCCCCATATTTGCGGTAGAGCTCATCAGTTGTCATACCAGACAGGCTAGGCGGTGCAAGAAGAAGGTTATTGGGAGTAAAATCTGTTTCAGGGTCAGCCTGCTATGATCTGAGCCTTGTGACTTCCACCTACCTCCGTGTACCACGCCATTCGCATGAAGGAAAGACAAGACAATGATCATTTGAGCAGCAATTGCTCGTGCCACTTGAACTTTGAATGTTCCACTACCTTGGGACTCATGCCTGCTTTGGCCAACGCTGATCCGATGGGGCAGACTCACGAAGCAGAGATGAGTGCCGTTGGGTCCATCGTGACTGAATGAGCCCAGACAAGACATAAGCATCGATCTTCCGGGGTGGCCCGTGGGAATTCGATGAAGTTCACGAAGAAGTTCGATTTCGACGCCGTAGTTCTGTGACTCAGACTGTGATTGCTGCTCGGGGACCATAATCTTCAGTGCGACGAATTGGTCTTGACTCTTATCGCGAGCTAGCCAGACTGTGCTGTAACCACCGTGACCAAGTTTGTGGACGATGGTGTATCTTCCATTGGAAAATGTGTCACCAATTTTGACGGGATGGTAGCTGCCAGGAAAGTAGTGCTGCGGTCGCTCTTCGTCCTCCGTCTCCCAGTAAAATTTGTAGTCATCAACCTCAATCATGTAAGTGGCTGTGTCTTCGGTGTGTGGGATTGCTTCCATGGTGGGTGTGAGAGAGAATGATTGGCTTGTAAAGTGATAGTTCTCAATCAGTCAAGAAAATTGATTTGCCGGAGAAAAAGTCGCATTATTCATGCGGGAGATCTCCAGGCTTATGTATTTGTCGGGCAACCTTCGCCAGACGTGACCAGACATGCCTGGTCTAATAAAGAGCTGAATACCTTTCACCTTAATTTGGACCTTAGGGGTACGCGGATCCAATGATGTTTTCCTTCCTTTGACTATGACATAATGATGTTGATGGAAGAAGCTCCTTGCTTCAAGCCCTTTCCTTTCATTGAAGGATTGCTGCATTCAGACGATGTGGCCAACATAGCAAAGACAGAAACGGAGTTTTCAGAGTCCAAAGGGCCATTTTTGAACTTTTGTCCGTCCGTTTGTTTCAAAATCCAGCCCATTCTTTTGCAGTTGGGGCCAATAAAACGCCTCACAGGGAAGTTTTGTGGGAACAATGCCTCTGTTCTCACAGTATCGCATTTCCAACTTACCTATTTCTGAAAATAATGTTCAGTAACATGACTTCCTACCTGCGCCTTCGCATAAAATGACACCCTAGATGCGCAAATTCTGGCGTTGATCTGAAGGATGTAATGAGATAGAAAGCAAAACACCAGCCCAGCAATCCCCCAATCACATCATCATTAGAACAATGTCCTCGCCCTCTTCATCAGACTCCGATTCCGCGGGTGTTGTTGAGGTAATATGGAAATGTGACAAGCCAGTACGCCCAGATATGGCAGAACTAGCACTCAAAGCGCATTGGCTTAATGCTTTGCATGGCCATGATGGAAAAGCAGACGAGGTCAAGACAGTTGTAATCCGGTGAGTATCTCTGGCACTCAGTAGTGTGGAACAATTTTACTGACTGCGGCGGCACCAGGTTCGGACTGCATAACACCAAAATGACGAGAACAGGACCAGTACCTGACGGCTGGCATGTCACAACCTCATGGTCAGACACTGATCGCACGTTCTCTACAGCGCATGGATACACAAAAGGTAAGGACAACTATGAGGTTGTAATTTCAACAGTAACCCCCAACATACCTTTTGATAAGAAAAGAGGGGATAAGAAGCTGTGGCCGTCAAGTTCCACATGCCTGACAGAGTCCTTGAGTGTGGACTACCTGAACAGCGTTCTGGTAAAGGATTTCTCACACCTGAAACTAGATCAGCGGGCATCGCGAAGAACAAAACGATCCAAGGCTCCCGGAAATTGGAGGTAAGTCAATAAGCATCCGTCAGTGCTGACATTATTACAGTCTGTGGCGGAAGTAAATATATTGTGTTTGTTTGAAGACAGGAGGCTATGGTTGAATGATGCGGTAGGCTGTGGCAATTCGACAAGTCCAACAAGTTAAGCGCGTGCTAAGACATGCATTGGAAATAATCATTAGATTCAAGTAAAATTTGCACAGTTGTCAGGCAAGTCACGGTTTACCAACAGACAGAGTGGTACAATAGAAATGGGATAAGGCATCTACAGACTAGCGGAGATGCAAGTTCCACAACTTCACTTGCATTCCCGCGCAATGGTCATATTCAATACTCCATATGTGGGTAATTAATAATGTTCCCCTCCATTTGGTCTCATTATTGAGAGTGTTGCAAAAGTGGAACTACAACTGCTAAGCAGCAATTACGCCTTATATTCGCAACACACCCCCTAGATCTTAGAGACAACTCATCTACTAGATCTAAACTTCATAGTCCCTCTACAACCTCTCTACTAGGAGAAAAATCCCTTCCAGGTACGCCGGAGACGGGATTCGAACGCAGGTCTTTTGCTACTCAAAAATAACACGTATAATAACTAGCAGAGTTAAAGGGCTCATAACTGTTATAAAAGTGGAACTACAACTACTAAGCAGCAATTACGCCTTATATTCGCAACAGAGAGCGTAAGAAATTATACTGAGACCAAAATAAATCATATTGCAGGCGTCAGTCTCTGCCTTCTATACTCTCATATTTCAGCTTAGTATACAAATATAGGCATTCTTAGACTTGCGTAGAATGGGCGCATTAAGCTTCTCATAGAAGCTCACACTATTTAATTTGAAAATGTTTGATTTCATCTACTCTCAGAGATAGTAAGTACGTTTTTATGAAGGAACTTAGAAGTGCCTGCTTTTGAGTTTTCTTCTAGGAGCAAGTATCTTTCTATAGACTTAAGCGATTAAGGCATAAATTTATCAAACTAAGGTCCTCACTCTACAGGTTAGATTTTGCGACAGCTGTTTGAAATAACTTCTTATGCTCGTTATGACTATGTAAATCATACCTATTTTGTTTCACTTTTACACTAACGCTAACTATTTAATAAATGATTTCTACTAAATATATATATTGCGATCTAATTAGACTTCAACTTCGCTTTACTTACTAATAAGAGAGTCTAAATATAATTTGTGTAATAATTATCATATGTAAATAAGATCTAACAGCTTAGCTAGCTATACTTAAGATCCCTTTTAGCTAGCTGTAATTAGAGCTAGCATTAGACATATTACTGTTATTTAATAAACATTATAGTTTCCTTTTCCTGCTGTATATCTATAAGCTATAGTAAACTTATTTCTATTTCTAAATGAAGTGGTTATATACTACTCATCCTTAATATATCTAGGCTTTTAGATAGAACATTGCAATAGGGCAAGGGAGAAAACTCATCAATTATGCTAAGCACTCCACTCTAAGCAGAAAACCCCTAAAAATGCCTTAAACACTTATATATTAATTTTCTAGATAACTATAAGAGATATAAAAGTAAATATATAAATACAAACCTAACTAACTTATATTTTATCTATATTTTCCACTTTTTTTATATCTTAAGTTATATAATTTTTTAAGAGAAAATAAGCTACTAAGAAGAAGTTTAGTAATATTATCCCTATAGTATTTTACCTTATTATCGCTTTAAATAATTAAAGAGGTATAATAGAGATTAAGAGAGGAAATAAAAGTAAAGCTAGCTAAAACTAGAAGAGCCTAAAAACACCTATTTTTATTTAATTTTTAAAAAATAAAAATTAATAGGTTTTTTCTATAAACTAAGCTAAAAAACCCTAAAAGCTTTTCTAAAAAAGTAGTTACTAAAGTTATTAAAAGAAAATAGAAAATTATATAAAAATAAGTATATTTCTTACTTATCTACTTAGTCTTTTTTATTATAAACTAACTAAGCTTTTATCTACTTATATAAGCTTTTTCTTTCTATAATAACGCCTAATACTTATAAAAACGCCTATCTAACCTCTTATTTTTAAATTAGAATTACTAAAAATTCTAAGAACTCTACCTCTTTTTATACATCCTCTAAGTTTTTTATATATTAAAGAGAGAAACACTTAAATACTTTTACTTTATATACTTAATATTCTATCTAACTTTTAACTTATATCTTCTACTATTCTAGCTAGTAGTTAGTCTCTCTACTAATTCTTTTTTAATATAAGTTTAATTATAGTCTTCCCTCTAGATCTCTTTAGCTTACTATATACTAAATACTATTTATTCTTTTAATATAGTTAGAACTAAAAAAATATCCTAAGGTTATATAGCTTAAGCTATATCTTTAATTAAGTTATCTTAAATAATAAGAAATTACTTTAAAGTTAAGTCGCTAAGCTTATTTATTATAAATAGCTTAAACTTTTTAACTTTTCTCTTAATCTTTACATAGTAGAACTTCCTTTACTTATTCTCTATTTTAACCTATATATCTTTAACCTTATTTAATACTTCTTTAGAGTAGTTTTTCCTTTTTATATTAATAATAAAAGTTATAAAATTAGAGTTATTATTATAAACTATATCTTCTATTCTATTAATCTTTCTTAGAGAAGCTAGATCTTTAGCTTTAACTCTAATTAACTCTTAAGTAACTAAAATCTAGTTAAGTATAACCTTTTTAGAGCTTATATTTACTTTATCTTCTTATTATTCTTTTTACTTCTTTTTTTTTAAAACTTTTAGTTAGTTTTTAAACCTAGTTTTAGGTTTTAGTCTTAAGCTTTTAAGTAAAGTATAAGAGCTAAACTTCTTAGTAATAAGCCTAACTTAATAGTTAAAAAGGTTCTTATAAAGATTTAAGTTAGCTTTTTAAGCTTTAGTAGTAGTTTCTAAATATAAAGTCTTAATACTAAAGATACTTTATTAAATAATATATCTAATAAAGTTTATAGTATAAAGACTATATTTCTATAAGTTTTCTTTTAATTTAATTTAGAGTTATAGAATAATAAAAAAAATATAATTAATAAGCTTTTAAGTTTTTACTAATACTTTATAGATCTTATACTAATTATAAACTAATTTAACTATAGTCTTAAAAGAGGTTTCTAATTTACTTAAATAGCTACTATTAGTAATATCCTATATACTATCTAAGTAGAGGTATAAGCTATTTCTTTAATTAATAATTAGGCTTATATATTTTCCTCTACTATTATATTATAAAAAGATAATAAAGTTATATAAAGTAAGCTTATTAGCTAGAACTCTATAATACTTTATTATAAAGTTATTATAGAAGGGGATCTAAACGATAAAAACCCTTATATATTATTCTTTAATAATATCTCTAATAGTTAGGCTATAGGTTACTTTAATATAGCCCTCTAAGAGGGGATCGCTTTAATATAGAAACCCTAATATATTATAGAGGTTAAGAAGGACCTTTACTTAGATACCTTACTTTTAGATTTCTTAAGTTAGGTTTTTATTATTATTATAAGAGAATCCACTCTATTAGTATCTAGTTAAAGTTATATTAATAAGGTTATTATTAATACTTATCTATTTAAGT
Source organism: Colletotrichum viniferum (assembly GCA_020226115.1). Lineage (NCBI taxonomy): Eukaryota > Fungi > Ascomycota > Sordariomycetes > Glomerellales > Glomerellaceae > Colletotrichum > Colletotrichum viniferum. The sequence goes on along the minus strand of JAGFBE010000020.1, from coordinate 454,497 downwards.
ATTAAGAAAGATCTATTTTAATTAAACTTTAGTGCTCTATAGAGCTTTTAAAGTATAATAGGGGATTTAATAAGCTCTATAGTTTTAAAGATAATTTTAAGGAGTTTTTTATTAGATTATATAGGCTAGATATATTTAGTCTTATTTAGTTTAGTATTCACTTTATTAGAGTAGTTAAAATAGAAATTAAGAGGATATAGAGGTAATTCTTTTTATAAAAGTAGAGTAGATATATTTATTACTTATAGAGTCTTACCTTAAGAAACTAATTAGTAGAAGGGGGCAGAGTTCTTAGAATTTTTAGTAATTCTAACCTAAAAGCAAAAGGTTAGATGGGCGTTTTCATAGGCGTTAGGCGTTATTATAGGAGGAAAAGGCTTATATAAGTAGATAGAGGCTTAGTCAGCCTATAACGAAAAAGACTAAGCATATAAGCAAGAAACACACTCATTTTTATATAATTTCCCATTTTCCCTCAATAACTTCAGTGACCATCTTCTTAGAGGAGCCTTTAGGATTCTTCAGCCCAGCCTATAGGAAAAACCTATCAATTTTTACCCTTTAAAAATCAAATAAAAATAGGTGTTTTTAGGCCCCTCTAGCCTTAGTTAGCCCTATTTTCATCCCCTCTCTCAATCCCTACTATGCCTCCTTAATTATTTAAAGCGACAATAGGGCAAAATACTATAAGGATAATATCGCCAAACTTCTTCTCAGCAGCCTATTTTCTCTTGAGAGATTATATAACCTAAGACATAAAAAGAGTAGAAAATATAGATAAAGTATAAGTTAGTTAGGCTTATATTTATATATTCACTTTTATATCTCTTATAGTTATCTAGAAAATTAATGCATAAATATATAGGGCATTTTTAGGGGTTTTCCGCCTAGAGTGGAGTGCTTAGCATAATCAATAAGTTTTCTCCTTTACCCTATTATAAAATTAGTGACTAGCATAGGGAGGTATAAGCTAGACTGCTATAAAGGGTTCCCTTTATAGTTATTCTACACTACCCTACTAAACTAAGGTAGGAAAAGCTTAGAAGAAGAGGTAATTTAAGTATCACTATATTAGAAGAAAATTTAGCTAACACGTTTTTAACTTCTGTTTTCCTAAGGTGAAGAGTGATAACCTAAGCACTTAGAATTAAAGATTAACTAAACCTATAGGAGTCTAAAAGACCCTAAGAAGAAGAGTGTCTAGCTAGGCAGAAGAGAGTAGGTAGGGTTCTATATAAGCTTAATTAATCCCCTTTATTAACCTACTATCTACCTATTTGAAATCATCATATACTGCTTTATTATAAGCTACTATAATAATAACCTAAGAGTAATTAAAATGAGGCGAACTTATTTCGCTCTTACGTCAAAAGCTAAAGTTGTAAAGGCAACAGTATTCATTTTACCCCTCTTACAAACTTTAAAAAGAACAAAATTAATTAATCCATTCTAAGAAAACTTTCCCCTCACTTAAACTTATTAGAAGGTTTCTAATAATATATTAACCAGTAAGGAGAAACACTAAAAAGCCTAAAAACTCAGAATCTAAGTTGCACCTGCACGTAGAAACACTAAAATCTAACTTTCTCAAATCACAAAATACTATAAGCATAAAGGTACGAAAAGCTGAAAAGGAAAAATATTGTAACTACACTAACTTTTTGAAAAACAAAGAGAGGAATAAATCCTAAGCTTAACTAAAAGCATTTCTCCCTTCTAAAAACAATTCTATACTAACTCTGCAGAAAGAAAAGTATACATATCTCTTCAGATTTCTCCCCCTCTACATTCTTAAGCAGCAAATAAGTAGCTAGAGTGAAGCACTTCTTTTAAGGTTTACAGTTAACACTATAGTTTTATTGCAGACTTTATTAAATCTTAGGCCTAACCTATAAAAGAGGAGAGTTATAAAGTAAAAATGCTACTAAATACAGCTAGACTTCCCCTATAGAGAGAAGAGAAAGAAACCTAAAGTATAAAATAACCTCACTATCAGAACAGTAGAAAAGAGGAAGGATAATAAACATATACACACCTTCTAGATGAGAGAGAAGGATAAAAACAGAAATAATAATAAGAGTGTCCCCTTCCTTCTTCATCTCTCCCCTCACCTTCTATTTTTCTTCTAAACCTACATCATGAGAATTCTTCTATCACTCCTTCTGTTAATAAATTATTAGCTTTACTTAAGTTTTATATAATCTTTTTACTTCAGCCTTCTTCAGCAAAACTTTCTTCTACTTCTTCTTCTATTAATTCACTTATATCTTCTTTAGAATAGCATCACTAGACTTTAGAGCTCTAAAGACTTTAACTCCAGCTTGAGATGAACAACTTAGACTAGAAATAATAGATAATAAGGCTAACCTAGTTATTAGCAATACTTCAGTAAGTCCTTTTATAGGTCCTTCTTTTCACTAACCTCAACAAGAGAGACCCCCCTTAATTCTAGATTTAGATCAAAGTTCTAAAGCAATTGTAGAAGCTAAAGTCTTCAAAGCAATAGCCTCTAAGAGCAGCACCTCTAGCGTAAATATAATACTTAGAGAGGATTCTTCAAGAGAAAAAGGCATATAAAGCTGTTCAAGCTCTACTAAATCTCATCAAAAGGTCTCTAGAGCGTATAGCTTAGGACTTTAAAGATTTAAAATGCTACAACTTAGAACAGCTAGGGCACTATTCTTTACTAGAAATAACATTTTAGACTTTCTCAAAAGCTATAAAGCTGCAGCAAAAGTAGCAAGAATAACTAATGCTTTAAAAATGTTAAACATCGTTTTCTATATAGACATACCTTTTTAAGCTAACAATTAAATAAAACTCAGCAAGAAAACTTAGTCATAAGTGAAAACATACCTTATCTAGCGCTATAAAGCTATAGATAAGGATTGCTAAGAACTACTAGATAACCAAATTAATCAGATTATTTCTATAACTCTAATAATAGACAATCTAAACTATAAAGCAGCTATACAGTTCTTATAAAAGATTAATAATATCTAAACTAAAGCTATAAGATATAACTTTAATATCATAACTAGCCCCTAAATTATCTATATAGCTACATTAAGATTCAATCAGTCAGCCTTAAATAGAACAGCTCTACTCATAAGGACTAGCATTCATAAGTTATTTAAGAAAAAGGACTTTAATAAGTTTAAAGTTAACTTAATGAATTAGCTCAGCTCTAAGGCTACTTAGAGGCAAACCCTCTAGATTGCTACCCCTACCTATTCTCTATTTCCTATACCCCCAAAAGCACTAAGAGGGGAAGCTCCCCCCCCTCTATAAGCTAAAAGAAGTAAGGCTAAGCCTAACTAAAGCGTTAAGAACCTCTAGAGCTAGTTTTCAAACTAGCAACTTTCTAATTTAGTGAAAATAATAAACAACTAGAAAATCTCCACTAGAAGGATCGCTCATTCTTCCCTAGCTGCAGAAGACTACTATTCAGCCTCAGTCTATTCAGTTAAGGTTAATGAGGAAAATCCTAAGCCTTTCCCTTATAGCCTGCATAGTTAGTATTAGTATACAGGCTGCACAGATCATAACTTTAAGGAAGGCTGTTATCCTCAAAAGATAGCTAACAAAAGAAGTAGCTTGATCTAGTACTTCTAAAGATGCTATTCTTATAAACCTCAAAATAATAAGTTTTTTATCCCCTAGATAATTATTACTTCATCATAACAAGATAGCAAGCTTAACTAAAAAGCTATTATTACTCACCTCAAAAATCAAAACAGCTGTAAGGCTACAAAAGCCTAAGCTACTGAGATTCTTAAGCAGAATATTAGCTAACCCTAGTCTACATTTATTAAGGTTCTATAAAACTGCAATAACTTTAACTTAATTAAATTTTCCTATAGGTTTATAGAAAAAGGAAGTATTATATTAGACAATAAAGCATCTAGTTAGACTTCCGCTTTCTAAGTATTAGCCGTCAGTAAATAGAAATATAAAGATTCAGTCTAGTCTTCTCGCCTATATAACCTAGCACAACCTAATAGTTTAACTAAAGGTAATTCACTTAATTTCACAGCATCTAGGCTTATAATCACTCAGTCAAAAACATATAGAGCTAACCTATTCCTATAGAAGAAGCTGAAGCTGCTAAATCCTAAAAAGGTTGAGAAGAAAGCCCTAAAGTCTCCTTTTAAGAAGGTCTATTTCACTATATAAAACATTAAAAACACTCTAACTATCTTAAAGAAACCTTCTTCCTCACAACCTCATTCTGAAAGTTATTTAGACTTACTAGAAAAATCAGTTATAGAGAAGAATTCACCTCTTAACTAGAAAAAGTAAAAAGAAAACTCAGATATTAAAATAGGAGAAGAGGGCCTTCCTAAACCAGCTTCTATGCTTACTAATACCTTAAAACTAGAAAGAGCGTCTAGGACAGAAAGAGAAGCAACACCTAGTGAAGTTATTAAGATTCCTCCTCTAAAACCTATCTTAAAACTATCTCTTCCAAAAGGTAACTTCTAGCTAGCTACATTCCTTAATAGCAAAAATCAGAAATCTATTAAAGATAAGAAACTTATTAACAAACTTATCTCATATAAGCTCTATAGCTCAGTCAGTCTACCAGTTGAAAAAGTCTATAAGATTTAGCTAGAATATAAAAAAAAGTTTATTAGAAGGATACATACTTTTATAGATGATCTAAAAGGAGTTATCTATATACCTGTTCTTACAGACTTTACAAACTTCACTAAAACCTCAAAAGAAAGAGCCTAACAGACTAACTAAGTTTCTAAATATAATGAAGCTATTTAAACCTAAAACTGTCTAAAGGTCTTTTTAGTTGAAGCTGTTATCCTAACAACTGTAAACTAGATAGCTCTAACAATTATTACACTACAACTCATTCTGAAGATCTCTATTAGCAGTAAGCGCCCTAATAACTACTCACCTATATAGGGCGTAATTAACACTAATATAGAATCTAATCTTATAAGTTACTAATACGTCTTAGACTATAATATTCTAATTTCCACTACTACCTTAATAATGAGAATAATAGCTAAAGGTAACCTAAAGCTACGCTTTATTAAGGCATACTATATGCCTATTTAGATTAATAACTATAAGATTATAATAACTATAATAGTAGTAGACCTTAAAACTGTTAACTATAACTTACTTCTTAGACTTCTTTTTACTATCTCTACTAAACTCACTTTCAAATATTTAAAATGCTTTATTACTGCTGTGATAAAGGCAAAAGACTACAGAAGCAATAAATTCCAAAAGATTAGTATTCTAGTAAGTTTTATGCGATTAGATTCTTTGCGTTAGATTTAGCACTATTTCCCTAAATAGGAAAACTATATAAAAGATGTCTACAACACCTCTAAAGCTACTAAAGGCTAACCTAAAACTGACTAGAACCTTAGCGATATATATAATGAAGTTCAAACTTACTATATTAATGCTATAATTAACTACAAAAAAGAGCGCCTTCTTGCCTAAAAAAGAAAGGAAGCCAACCTTCTTAAACAAAAAGAAGCTATTTCTAAGACTGATCAGTGCTCCACTCTAATTTCGCCTTTAGCTACACTTAACATCTTAAGAACTATCGCTAAAGCAGCAGTTACTCTAATTATAGAAACCATTTAAGCTTGCCTTCTTAAGAACACTAAAAGCTAGCAAAACCTTCCTAAAGTCCTAAAAGATTAAGCATTCTTTAAGTTGATTAAGAAAAACCCTAAGCCTAACTAAAGCTTTATCAGCATCTACATAATATATAAATATAAAAATAAAAAGGTTCATCTAGTTAACAATCTACCCTCAGACAGTTCTATTCCTAATAGTTAAAAAGACTAGAAGAAGATCCTAACTTAAGAAGTAGAAGGCTATTATCAGCTTTCTAACTCCCCTTTTGCTAGCTATATATATCTACAGTTTGCACAGTTTAACTGAAGAACTTACCTTACCTTAGAGAGGTTTTTAAAGCTTAAAGTCGCCTAGCTACACTTTTTACTAAGAGAGATCAAAATGCTTAAATATATCCTCATAAATTAAAAAGAGGCGTTAGCATAGGATTTCACAGAATACAGGCGCATTAACCCTCACATAGCTCCACCACAAAAGATCAGAACTATCCTACACGTTACGTAGCAAGAGAAAGGGATTCCTATCCCTAAAGCCTTATAGAGGAAGGTCATCAATATGCTCAGATCGAGAGTCGCGCGAGGAGTTTTAGAGGAATCCTATAGATTATATAGGAACTCCTAGTTCCTTATTGCCAAAAAGGATAGCAATATAAGGCTAATTAACTTATATATAAAACTTAATAAGATCAACATTAGAGATACCTTTATTTCTCTAGAGGCTAACGAATTCTCAGAAGACTTCGCTAACTATAAGATTATAAGCCTTTTAGACCTATTTTCTAGATATAACTAAGTCTCACTTAACAAATTAAATTGAAACCTAACCATATTTACTACACCTTTAAGGCTATTCAGAATATATACCCTACCTCAAAGAGCAATAAATTCAGTTGCCCAGTTTATAAAAGTTGTGATGAAAATTCTCTATAACCTCATTCTAAGCGTTTACTAACCTTTCCTTAATAACATCCCTATTAGAAGGCTAAAAACAATATATAACAGTGACCATATAGTTAAGCTTCTAGAAGTGCATTTATACATCTTTAAACACTTCATAAACTTAGATATAGTACTTTAGAACCTCAAGCTTGCTAGCGCTATAATTTCTCCTGAGAAATCTCAGATTTACCAGCCTACTATTAACCTCTTTAGTTATATAGTAGGCAGTAGGAGATGTAAGCTTAACCAGAATAAAGTTATTAAAATCCTTAAGTAGGAAAAATGTAATGATATTACAGCAGTTAAAAGTCTTCTTAGTATTATCAGGTTCTATTAAGCATAAATTAAAGATTATAAGACTATTTCTACCCTACTAGTAAGACTTCTTCAAAAAGGAGTGCCCTTTAAGTGGAGGCTAGAATAGCAGCTAGCTATAGAAACTTTTAAGCTTTGCTTAGTTAGCCCTCTGTTACTTCAACCTATTAATTATAAAGAGGAAGCTAGCAAAATCTATCTATTTACTAATATAAGCACTAAGGGGTGGGGCGCTATACTTAGATAATACTATTAGGGCAAAAGATATGTTGCCTAGTATAAAAGTGGAATCTAGACTAGTGCAGCCCTCAACTATAACGTAAGAAAGCTTAAGCTTCAATTAGTTTTACTTGCTCTTAAGAGGCTTAGAAACTACCTATACAGCATATAATTCACCCTTAAAACTAACGCAAAAGTCCTTATAGACTAAGTTAGCAGTACTGCCTTAGATTTATCTAGAGCGGTTTTTATGTAATAGATCACTTAGATCAAAATGTTTAATTTCAATATTCACTACATACCTAGCATAAAGAATAAGGCTGCAGATAGTCTCTCATATAAACTAGCAGAAGAATCTAACATTTAAGAAGCTAAATAAAAAGAAGATTTAGACGAAATGATTAATAACTCTATCTACACACTTAAAGCAGAAGAGGATCTTAGACCTAGAGCAGATGATCTGCTAAGCTCTAAATAAGCTTAGTCTTAATAATTATAATAAATTACTAAGTACTTAGCTTCATTATTACGCCTAAGAACTATTTCTTAGATTAATTTCAAGAAATTTAAGTTATATGCAGCGAAGTATATACTCTAAGATAGTTTTCTCTTTCAGAAAGGAATAAAGTTAAACCCTACACTAAAATAAGTAGTTAATAATGAGGAAGAACAGAAGAAGTTAATCTAGCATGCATATACTGAGGGAGGGTATAGAAGCTGTAATGCAACATATGCTAGACTCTAAGAGCGATACACTTAGGAAAACATATATTAAATGATAAGTAACAAAATAAAGGGCTATCTACCCTGCGTATAAGCCTAACTAAGACGATTTAAAGACCCTCACACCTTTTCTACACCCCTAGCAATCCTATTTCAGCATATTTATGTTGATATCTAGAAGATTAGCAATTACTCTCTAGCTGAAGCCTGCAACGCGCTTACTAGTTATATAGAAGCTTATTAACTTCCTAAAAACGTTAACTTAAAGATAATAGCTAAGTTTATCTAAGAAGATATGATCTGCTGCTATAGGATCTATAGGCTCCTCATAGTTAATAGAGGACTAGAAAATAAGGGGTTTATCAAAAAGCTCAATTAAGTCTATAAGGGATAACGCCTCATCATCTCAGCATATAATTCAAAAGCTAATAGACTTATCAAAAAAGGATATTAACCCCTTATTCACACCCTTATAACCTAGTTAAACTTTAGCAGAAAGAACTAGACTTCAGTCCTTTACACAGCTTTATTTGCTAACTAAACATCAGTTAGATCCTCTACAGAATACTCTCCTTTTTACCTTATTTATAGTTATAACCTAATCACTCTAATTGAAACCAGAAGCATTACTTAGCAAATGCTAAACTGGTTAAAAGTTAAAGACGCTAAGACTGAACTCCTTTTATATATATAAACCTTCAAACAACTTGATTCTAACTAGCAGGCAGCTCTCAAATACGTTGCAAAGCAGCGCCACTAAGTTACTGAGGACTACAACTAAAGAAATAAGTACAGAATGCAACATAAAGAGCTATAAGTTAGGGATATTATTCTCATCTATGACGTAAAGCTATCTATTAACAAAAGCTCTTCTAGTAAGCTTAGCGCACGCTAGCTAAGCCCCTTTTGCATCCAGCAGATATCTCTTTAAACTTCATCCTATTTACTTAAAACCCTTACTAGAATTCCTATTAAGCAAACTATAGCTAGCAATTACTTAAAGAAATTTATAGTAAATAAAGACAGCTATCTAGATGATATCTCTGAAATAGAAGTCTAACTAGACCTTAAATAAACCCTCACTAAGGTTTTTCCTGCTATAAATTAACCTAATCCTAATACGCTTAGTCTAGCAGAAATCCTAAACCCTAATAAGTTATCTGCACTAAAAGAAGCAGAGACTAATAACTTTAACGCTATAAAAGCACAAATTAAGTAATTATAAAAACAAAACAAAACACTATAAACTAAAGTTAACGCCTAGCAGAAAAAGAATGAAATAGTAGTAGGCATCTCTATAAAGAATAAAGAGTTTAACAGCTAGTATAAAGATATAGAGGAACTAAAAGACAGCTAAGTCTATAAAAATTATTCATTTTTATCTATTTTTAGTAAGCAAAACATTATTTTATTCACCTATTTTTAGTCACCCCTATATTGCAATATGTATTAATTATATGTTATATTGCTTCTTTTGCCCTTAATATATGTTGTTACAAAAAAAGGAGGGATACATAATAATGAAAACTAATAAATACTAAAAAGACTAAAAAATGCTGAAAAACTCAAAAGAAACTAATACTACCCCCTAAAAATTCAAACCTAAGCCAGACCAATCTCTAAGCATAACGAACAGCAGCCTCCTTCTTTTTCTTCTCATCCTCACGCCTCATCCTCACTTCTGCTATTAAAAGGCTAACCTACTTATAAAGGTTTTTGCTGAGGATTTTATAGGAAACCACCTAGAAATGCCGCTATAATTTAAATTTATATTTTAGAGCTAACTTAGCAAATTAGTTAATTAACAGTCTATATGCTAGCGTGATGGTCTCACCTCTAAGATACTTATACTCAAAATGAAGCATTATATCAACACCCCCACCCTCTTTATAAGGGGCGCTATTAGGAATACCTTTCTTCTTATTACCCTTCTTAATATACCTAATCTAGCTAGTAGTTTTTTAGTTATAGTTAAGCTTATATAAGCATAAGAAGCCCTTCTTATAGTAGATACAGTTAAAACAAGCCTCTTCCTATTTAGTTCAATAGGAAACATACTCCTAGAAAGGAATAGATGTAGCAATTTAGCAGCTACTCTGCCCAGCCTTAAAAGACATCTTTGCTTAGCGCTTAAAGCATCTATCGCATAGAAAGAGATTCCAGGCGCTATATATATAAATCAGCAAAGCTTTAACTACCTCTAACCTATCTATCTTCTAGCATAGCTGTCCCTAAAAGCTAGCGTAACCTTCTGTAATATAAACCTCTCTTGCGAAAAATAGAAACCTTTCTAGTACTTCTCCCTTATTAATTAGCTCTATATATGTTATTAAGAACTTAGCAAGTAAATGCTAGAACCTCAGAGCAACTTCTTTAACTCTTTTATTAATAGCAATCTTATAGATGAAGCTTATTTTATACTAAACCTAACTAATAAGACCTTTAATAGAAGTCTAAAAAAGAGAAAGAGAAGCCTATATATAGGTTAGCAGTAGTCTGAACAGTCTTAAAAAGACAACCTACTATAACTAACAGCAGTATAATAAATCTAAATAGATAAACAGTTCCTTCTTTATTCTTGCGATTTGCAGAAGCTAGCATAGGAGAGAAGGGGAAGGGCTTATATGCTTAGTTCAAAGTAGTAGTATGAAAGTAACTCAAATTGATTTTAATATCTATAATTATACTGCTTAGAAGTTATCTAGTTGTTATTATAAAGCGTTAGTTAGGCTAGAGATTATAAAGAATAATGTGTTGAGAGGAGGAAAAAAGAGATATAGCTAAGCAGAAGAAACGCACCTTTTTATACCTAACTGAGAGGTCAGTTAACACTAAAAACAGCAACTATGAGGGCTTAAAGACTTATTCACTGTAGCAACCTATTAATAAGACGAAAAAAAACAATTTAAAGAGCCTTTCACTATAAATCTAAGATTAACTAAACTAGAAAGAACGCATTCATTTAGGTTTCAACAGTAAGAGCGAAATAAGCATATTAATTGAAACATTACTATCTATAAAAAAGAGGCCTTCAACTTCACACATCTTGCAATTAAATCACAAAAAAAAACCTCACCTCTTCTATAGCTGTAAACATTAATTCCCTCTCAAAAACATAAGATTATAAGCCTAACTAAGTAGTTTATAGCTACATCCTACTTTTCTTACTATTAAATCACACTAGTTGCTCTTCTTTCCTCTACTTACTACCCTCACTACTAAACTTCACCTTCATCTAATCACTATCTGCATCCTATAAATTACAGCCTCAAAAACAACTACTTTGCAGCCTAACTAGCTCCTTCCTCGCTTAAAAATCACATTTTCAGAAGGAACATCAACTGCTAGCGCTAAATTCACCTTCATAATGTTTATAAAAGGAGGCACTTTAAACTGCTAACCCTCTACTAAACATCCTCATATATCTATATATATAACAACTACTCTTCCTCAACAGACACTTTCACATTCAACTATAAGACTTTAACTAAGCCTAACTATCACTCATATATCCTAAAAATCATACCTTTTTCCTCCCACTTACTTTCACTAACTCTCAACAAAAACCATCAACATTACAATTAATGCCCCCTCACCCTCTACAAATTCACCTTCTTAACTCTTTCCTTCCTTCTAAAACATCTAATCACTACAACCTGAACAAGCAGCAACGTAAGCCTATTTGTTCAATTTTATATACTTACAACTTAACAATCCTTCCTCTAGACTGCTGCAAAACCTCATGCAATATCTCACTAAACTACTCCCACTACCCCTCAGTCTCCCTCCTCTAGAGACTATAATCCTAAGTCCTAGAAGGCCTATAAAACCATATAGGACGTTAACTAGATTAAAGGAATCAAGCAAAAGCTCATAATTTACATCACACACCTTCACAAAAACTAATCAGTTTCTCAAGGTGAGACTCTATAGGCAGTAGACATAGCTGTTCCACTCCCATAAAGAGAACAGCCCCTTCAGCCTCCTAATTCCCATTTCAACCACCCCAGCATAGTGAACACCAAGCTAAGTAAGACTAGGTATATCTAGCCTATACAATTTAACAAAAAACTCCCTAGAATTATCTTTAAGACAGCAGAGCCCATTAAGTCTCTAATTACACCCTACAAGCCTTATAGAGCACCTAAGCCTAGTTAAAACAGATCCTTCCTAGCGCCTAAATAGATGCAAATTAATAATAACCTCACTAATATAACCCTAACTAGACGTTAGTAAAGTAGATTCTCTCGCAATAACAGCAAAAACTTAACTTAAGAAGTCTAAGAATAAAGCATATAGGCAAAAGTCCTTTCTAACCTCTATAATATATCTAGGTTCTTATATTAAGGTGATCCCCTCTTAGAAGGCTATATTGAGGCAGCCTATAACCTAACTGTTAGAGATGTAATCAAAGAACAGTATATAAGAGTTCTTATTATCTAAGTCTCCTTCTATAACAACCTCAAAGTAAAGTATTCTAAGGTTCTAGCTAACAAGCTTACTTCATGCAATTTTATTATCTTTTTGCAATATAACAGTAGAGGAAAATACATAAGCCTAATTGTTAATCAAAGAAACAGCCTATACCTCTACTTAGACAGCATATAGGATATTACTAATAACAGCAACCTAAGTAAGTTAGAGACCTCTTTTAAAACCATAGTTAAATTAGTTTGCAATTAGTATAAGATCTATAAGGCACCAGCAGAGACTTAGAAACTCATTAATCATGCTTCTTTTATTATCCTATAACTCTAAATCAAATCAGAAGAGGACTTATAGAAGTGCAGCCTCTATACTGTAGACTTCATTAGATGCATCATTTGACAAAACATCTTCAATATTAAGACTTTATATTTAGAAACTGCTACTAAAGCCTAAAAAGCTAACCTAAATCTTCATAAGAACCTTTTTAACTACTAGGTTAAGCTTATTACTAAGGAGTTTAGCCCCTACACCTCACTCAAAAGCTTAAGACTGAAACCTAAAACCAGGTTTAAAAACTAGCTAAAGGCTTCAAAGGGAAAAGAGCAAAAAAAACAACAAGAAGATGAGGCAAATATAAGCCTTAGAAAGGCTATACCTAACTAGACGTTAGTAACTCAAAAGTTAATCAAAGTTGAGGCTAAAGACCTAGCCTCTCTAAGAGAGACTAATAGAATAGAAGATATAGTCTATAATAATAACCCTAATCCTATAACCTTCATCATCAATATAAAAAGAAAAGACTGCCCTAGAGAAGTGTCAAATGAGGTTAAAGATATATAGGTTGAAATAGAGAACAAACAAAAGGAGCTTTACTATGCAAAGATCAAGAGAAGAGTTAGAAGGCTTAAGTTGCTTAAAACAAATAGACCTAGTAACTTAACTCTAAAGTAATTTCTTATTGCTTAAGACGACCTAATTAAAGACGTAGCTTAGGCTACACAACTTTAGAACACCTTCCTAGTTCTAACTATGCTAAAAAGATAGATAGCACCTAGTATATAACAGGCTAAAGAAATCTAGAAAGAAGATTGCAATTAAGCTTATGTCGAAAAAAAATCAGTAGAGAGACTAACTGCTAGCTAAAACAGTAGAAGATATAGGTTAAAGGCTAGATAGAACATTAAGTATATAAAGTAAGGGTGTTTAAGTCTTCCTCTTTTTAGCGTACAAAAGACTTAAGGGATGCATAGAAGGGGATAGAGTTCTTAGAATTTTTAGTAATTTTAACCTGAAAGCAAGAGGTTAGATAGGCGTTTTTATAGGCGTTAGGCGTTATTATAAGAGGAAAAGGCTTATATAAGTAGACAGAGGCCTAGTTAGCCTATAACGAAAAAGACTAAGCATATAAGCAAGAAACACACTCATTTTTATATAATTTCCTATTTTCCCTTAATAACTTCAGTAACTATCTTCTTAGAGGAGCTTTTAGAATTCTTTAGCCTAACCTATAAAAAAAACCTATTAATTCTTACCCTTTAAAAATCAAATAAAAATAGGTGTTTTTAGGCCCCTCTAGCCTTAGTTAGCCTTACTTTTATCCCCTCTCTTAATCCCTACTATACCTCCTCAATTATTCAAAGTAATAATAGGGCAGAATACTATAGGGATAACATCGCTAAACTTCTTCTCAGTAGCCTATTTTCTCTTAAGAGATTGCATAACCTAAGATATAAAAAGAGTGGAAAATATAGATAAAGTATAAGTTAGTTAGGCTTGCATTTATATATTCACTTTCATATCTCTTGTAGTTATCTAGAAAATCAATGCATAAGTGTATAGGGCATTTTTAGGGGTTTTCTGCCTAGAGTAGAGTGCCTAGCACAATCGATAAGTTTTCTCCCTTGCCCCATTGCATTAGTTTTTATAAAGATATATAATATAAATTATAAGCTTTTATTTAATTCTATTAATCTAGTTAACATCCTATATAGTTTTATAAGCTTTTTAAGACTTAAAATTATAGTCTTTAGAGGATAAAAACTAAAAAATAATAGAAGTAGTTTAGTGAGATATTATATAATATTCTATAGTAGTCTAAAAGAGCTATTAAGTTATAAATATATAGAATATACTAAATAGGCTTATATTACTATTTATTTAGGTTATAGTAATTAGATATCTTAGAAGAAAAAAAAGAGTTAAAAAAGTAAATTTATAGAAGGTAAGAGGGCGTTAATTATAATATTAATAGTTTTTATTAAGAGTTAGTAAGAGTAAGTGAGAAGAGAAAATATATAATTTTAGAATATAGAAGTAATAGTTAGTTTTATTTAAAATATTATAGTTAAATATAAAAGTATCTATTAAAGAAGAGTTATTATTATATATATAGATATATAAAAATGTTTAGTAGAAGGTTAGTAGTTTAAAATGTCTCTTTTTATAGATATTATAAAAGTAAATTTAGCGCTAGTAGTTAATATTCCTTTTAATTATATAATTTTTAAGCGAAAAAAAAGCTAGTTAAGCTATAAAGTAGTTGTTTTTAAAGCTGTGATTTATAAGATATAGATAGTAATTAGATAAAAGTGAAGTTTAGTAGTAAAAGTAGTAAGTAGAGGAAAAAAAGGTAACTAGTGTAATTTAGTAGTAAAAAGGTAGAATATAGCTATAAACTACTTAGTTAGGCTTATAATCTTATATTTTTAAGGGGAAATTAATATTTATAGCTATAAAAGAGGTAAGGTTTTTTTTTATAATTTAATTACAAAATATATTGCAATAGAGCAAGGGAGAAAACTCATTAATCATACTAGGCACTCCACTCTAAGCAGAAAAACCCCTAAAAATGCCCTAAATACTTATACATTGATTTTCTAGATAACTATAAGAGATATAAAGGTGAATATATAAATATAAGTCTAACTAACTTATACTTTATCTATATTTTCTACTCTTTTTATATCTTAAGTTATATAATCTCTTAAGAGAAAATAAACTACTAAAAAGAAGTTTAGTAATATTATCCCTATAGTATTCTACCCTATCGTCGCTTTAAATAATTAAAGAAGTATAATAAGAATTAAGAAAGAGGATAAAAGTAAAGCTAACTAAAAGTAGAGAAACCTAGAAACACCTATCTTTATTCGATTTTTAAAAAGTAGAAATTAATAGATTTTTTCTATAAACTAAGCTAAAAAACTCTAAAAGCTCTTCTAAAGAGATAATTACTAAAGTTATTAAAAGAAAATAGGAAATTATATAAAAATAAATATATTTCTTACTTATCTACTTAGTTTTTTTTATTATAAGCTAACTAGGCCTCTATTTACTTATATAAGCTTTTTCCTCTTATAATAATGCTTAATACCTATAAAAACGCTTATCTAACCTCTTACTTTTTAAGTTAGATTTACTAAAAATTCTAAAAACTCTACCTTCTTTTATATATCCTCTAAGTCTTTTATATACTAAAGAGAGAAAAACTTCAACACTTTTACTTTATATATTTAATGTTCTATCTAGCTTTTAACCTATATCCTCTACTATTTTAGCTAGTAGTTAGTCTTTTTACTAATTGTTTCTTAATATAAGTTTAATTATAGTCTTTCCTCTAGATCTTTTTAACTTACTATATACTAAGTACTATCTATCCTTTTAGTATAGTTAGAACTAAAAAGATATTTTAAAGTTATATAGCTTAGGCTATATCTTTAATTAAGTCGTCTTAAGTAATAAAGAATTACTTTAGAGTTAAATTACTAGACTTATTTACTATAAGTAGTTTAAGCTTTCTAACTCTTCTCTTAATCTTTATATAGTAAAGCTCCTTTTACTTATTCTCTATCTAAACCTATATATCTTTAACTTTATTTAATATTTCCCTAAAGTAGTCTTTTCTTTTTATATTAATAATAAAAGTTATAAAATTAGAGTTATTATTATAAATTATATCTTCTATTCTATTAGTCTCTCTTAGAAGAGCTAGGTTTTTAGCTTTAACTTTAATTAACTCTTAAGTAACTAATATTTAGTTAAATATAGCTTTTCTAAGGCTTATATTTATTTTATCTTCTTATTATTCTTCTTACTTTTTTCCCTTTAAAGCTTTTAGTTAGTTTTTAAACCTAGTTTTAGGTTTTAATCTTAAGTCTTTAAGTGAGGTATAAAGGCTAAACTCCTCAGTAATAAGCCTAACTTAGTAGTTAAAAAGGTTCTTATAAAGATTTAGGTTAGCTTCTTAGGCTTTAATAGTAATTTCTAAATATAAAATCTTAATACTAAAGATATCTTATTAAATAATATTTCTAATAAAGTCTATAGTATAGAGGCTATATTTCTATAGGTTTTCTTTTAATTTAATTTAAAGTTATAAGATAATAAAAGAAGTATAATTAATAAGCTTCTAAGTCTCTATTAATACCTTATAGATTTTATACTAATTATAAACTAACTTAACTATAGTTTTAAAAGAGGTTTCTAACTTATTTAGACTGCTACTATTAGTAATATCTTATATATTATCTAAGTAGAAATATAGGCTGTTTCTTTAATTAATAATTAGGCTTATATATTTTCCTCTACTATTATATCACAAAAAGATAATAAAATTGCATAAAGTAAGCTTATTAGCTAGAACTCTATAATACTTTATTATAAGGTTATTATAGAAAGAAACCTAAATAATAAAAACCCTTATATATTATTCTTTAATAATATCTCTAATAGTTAGGTTATAAGCTACCTTAATATAGCCCTCTAGAAGAAGATTACCTTAATATAAAAACCTTAATATATTATAGAAGTTAGAAAAAACCCTTCCTTAGATATCTTACTCCTAGATTCCCTAAGTTAGGTTTTCACTATTATTATAAGAGAATCCACTCTACTAGTATTTAGTTAGAGTTATATTAGTGAGGTTATTATTAATACTTATCTATTTAGGCGCTAGAAAGAATCTATTTTAACTAGGCTTTAGTGCTCTATAAAGCCTTTAGAGCGTAATAAGGAACTTAATAAGCTCTACAGTTTCAAAGAGAATTCTAAGGAGTTTTTTATTAAATTATACAGGCTAGATATACCTAGTCTTATTTAGTTTAGTATTCACTTCACTAAAGTAGTTAAAATAAAAATTAAGAAGCTATAGAAACTGTTTTCTTTATAGAAGTAGAGTAGATATATCTACTATTTATAAAGTCTTACCTTAAGAAACTAATTAGTTTTTATAAAAGTATATAATATAAATTATAAACTTTTACTTAATCCTATTAATTTAGTTAATATTTTATATAGTTTTATAAACCTTTTAAAACTTAGGATTATAGTTTTTAAAAGA
Source organism: Colletotrichum viniferum (assembly GCA_020226115.1). Taxonomy (NCBI): domain Eukaryota; kingdom Fungi; phylum Ascomycota; class Sordariomycetes; order Glomerellales; family Glomerellaceae; genus Colletotrichum; species Colletotrichum viniferum. The sequence goes on along the minus strand of JAGFBE010000020.1, from coordinate 436,923 downwards.
TAGAGACTAAGAAGTAGTAAGAGTAGTTTAGTAAAATATTATATAATATTCTATAGTAGTTTAGAGGAGCTATTAAATTATAAATATATAGAATATACTAAACAGACTTATATTACTATTTATTTAGGTTATAGTAATTAGATATCTTAGAAAGAAAAAAAAAGTTAAAAAAGTAAATTTATAGAGAGTAAGAGGGCGTTAATTATAATATTAATAGTTTTTGCTAAAAGTTAGTAAGAGTAAGTAAGAAGAGAAAACATATAATTTTAAGATATAAAAATGATAGTTAGTCTTATTTAAAGTGTTATAGTTGAATGTAAAAATATCTATTAAAGAAAGGTTATTATTATATATATAGATATTGCAATAGGGCAAGGGAGAAAACTCATCAATCGTGCTAGGCACTCCACTCTAGGCGGAAAAACCCCTGAAAATGCCCTAAACACTTATGCATTGATTTTCTAGATAACTATAAGAGATATAAGGGTGAATATATAAATATAAGCCTGACTAACTTATGCTTTATCTATATTTTCCACTCTTTTTATGTCTTAGGTTATGTAATCTCTTAAGAGAAAATAGGCTACTAAGAAGAAGTTTAGTAATATTATTCCTATAGTATTCTGCTCTATTATCGCTTTAAATAATTAAAGAGGTATAGTAGGGATTAAGAGAGAGGATAAAAATAAGGCTAGCTAAAGCTAGAGAAGCCTAAAAACACCTATTTTTATTTAATTTTTAAAGGGTAAAGATTAATAGGTTTTTTCTATAGGCTAAGCTGAAGAACCTTAAAAGCTTTTCTAAGAGGGTAGTTACTAAAGTTATTAAGGGAAAACAGAAAATTATATAAAAATAAGTGTGTTTTTTATTTATCTATTTAGTTTTTTTTATTATAAGCTGACTAGGCTTCTATCTATTTATATAAGCTATTTCCTCCTATAATAACGCCTAATACTTAAAAAAATGCCTACTTAGGCTTTTACTTTTAAGTTAAAAATGCTAAAAATTCTAAGATTTCTACCTCTTTTTATATATCTCTTAAGTCTTCTGCACGCTAAAGAGAGAAAGACTTAATTAATTTTATTTTGTATACTTAATGTTCTGTCTAGCTTTCAAGCTATATCTTCTACTTTTCTAGCTAATAGTTAGTCTTTCTACTAATTCTTTCTTAATATAGGCTTAATTGTAGTTTTTTCTCTAGATCTCTTTAGCTTGCTGTATGCTAGATACTATCTATTCTTTTAGTATAGTTAGAATTAAGAAGGTGTTTTAAAGTTATATAGCTTAAGCTATATCTTTAATTAGGTTATTTTAAGTAATGAGGAATTACTTTAAAGTTAAGTTACTAAGCTTATTTACTATAAGCAGCTTAAGCTTTCTAACTCTTCTCTTAATCTTTACATAGTAGAGCTCTTTTTACTTATTCTCTATTTTAACCTATATATTTTTAATCTTATTTAACACTTCCTTAGAGTAGTTTTTTCTTTTTATATTAATAATAAAGGTTATAAGATTAAAGTTATTATTATAGACTATATCTTCTGTTCTATTAGTCTTTCTTAGAGAGGCTAAGTCTTTAGCTTTAACTCTAATTAACTTTTAAGTGACTAATATCTAGTTAAGTATAGCTTTTCTAGAGCTTATATTTGCTTTATCTTCTTGTTGTTCTTTTTACTCTTTTTCTTTTAAAGCTTTTAGCTAGTTTTTAAACCTAGTTTTAGGTTTTAGTTTTAAGCCTTTAAGTGAGGTATAGGGGCTAAATTCTTTAGTAATAAGTCTAACCTAATAGTTAAAAAAGTTTTTATAAAGATCTAAGTTAGCTTTTTAGGCTTTAGTAGTAGTTTCTAAATATAAAGTTTTAATACTAAAGATATCTTATTAAATAATATATCTAATAAAGTCTATAGTATAGAGGCTGTATTTTTATAGGTTTTCTTTTAATTTAATTTAGAGTTATAAGATAATAAAGGAAGTATAATTAATAAGCTTTTAAGTTTCTGCTAGTGTTTTATAGATTTTATACTAATTGTAAACTAATTTAACTATAATCTTAAAAGAGGTTTCTAACTTGCTTAGGTTGCTGCTATTAGTAACATCTTATATACTATCTAAGTAGAGGTATAGGCTGTTTTTTTGATTAATAATTAGGCTTATATATTTTCCTCTACTGTTATGTTATAAAAAGATGATGAAATTATATAAAGCAAGCTTATTAGCTAGGACTTTATAATACTTTACTATAAGGTTGTTATAGAAGGAGATCTAAATAATAAGAACTTTTATGTATTATTTTTTAATAATATCTCTAATAGTTAGGTTATAAGCTGTCTTAATATAGCTCTCTAAGAGGGAATTACTTTGATATAGAAACTCTGATATATTATAGAGGTTAAGAAGGACTTTTGCTTAGATACTTTGCTCTTAGATTCCTTAAATTAGGTTTTTGCTATTATTACAAGAGAATCTACTCTACTAGCGTCTAGTTAAGGTTATATTAGTGAGGTTATTATTAGTATTTATCTATTTAGGCGCTAGGAAGGATCTATTTTAACTAAGCTTTAGTACTCTATAGGGCTTTTAAAGTATAATAGGGGACTTAATAAGTTTTATAGTTTTAAAGAGGATTCTAGGGAGTTTTTTATTAGATTATATAGGCTAGATGTATCTAGTTTTGCTTAATTTAGTGTTTATTTTACTAGGGCAGTTGAGATAGAAATTAGGAGGCTGTAAAAGCTGTTCTTTTTGTAGAGGTAGAGTAGATATATCTGCTATTTATAGAGTTTTACTTTAAAAAACTGATTAGTTTTCATAAAGGTATATAATATAGATTATAAGCTTTTATTTAATCTTATTGATCTAGTTAACATCTTATATAGTTTTATAAGCTTTCTAAGACTTAAGATTATAGTCTCTAGAGGATAAAGACTGAGGGGTAGTAGGAGTAGTTTAGTGAAATATTATATAATATTCTATAGTAGTCTAGAGGAGGAGCTATTAAGTTATAAATATATAGAATATACTAAATAGGCTTATATTACTGTTTGTTTAAGTTATAGTAATTAGATATCTTAGAAAGAAGGAAAGAGTTAAAAAGGTGAATTTATAGAGAGTGAGGGGGTATTAATTATAATATTAATAGTTTTTATTAAAAGTTAGTGAAAGTAAGTAGGAGGAAAAAGGTATGATTTTTAAGATATATAAGTAATAGTTAGGCTTAGTTAAAGTCTTATAGTTAAATATAAAAATGTCTATTGAGGAAAGGTAGTTATTATATGTGTGAATATGTGAGGATGTTTAGTAGAAGGTTAGTAGGTTAAAGTGCTTCCCTTTTATAGACGTTATAAAGGTGAATCTAATGTTAGTAGTTAATAATCCTTCTAAAAATATGATCTTTAGATGAGGAAGGAACTAGTTAGGCGTATAAAGTGGTCTTTTTTAAAGGTGAGATTTAAGTAATTACTAGATACTACTAGTAATTAGATAAAGGTGAAGTTAGATACTGAGAATAGTAAGTAGAAGAAGAAATAGTAATTAGTGTAATTTAGTAGTAGGGGAAAGAAGGATATAGTTATAAACTGCTTAATTAGGCTTATAATTATATATTTTTGAGGGGAAAGTTAATACTTATAGCTATAGAAGAGGTGAGGTTTTTTATAATTTAATTATAAGATGTGTAGAGTTAAAAGCTTCTTTTTTATAGATAGCGACGTTTTAATTAATATATCTGTTTTGCTCTTACTGTTAAAACCTAAATAAATATGTTTTTTTTAGTTTAGTTAATTTTAGATTTATAGTGAAAGGTTCTTTAAGTTGTTTTTTTTCATCTTATTAATAGGTTGCTATAGTGAATAAGCTTCTAGGTTGCTATAGCTGCTGTTTTTAGTGTTAACTACCCCTCTAGTTAGATATAAAAAGGTATATCTCTTCTACCTAGCTACATTTCTTCTTTTTTTCTCTTAATATATTATTCTTTATAATCTTTAGTTTAACTAATACTTTATAATAATAACTAGATAACTTCTAAGTAGTATAATTATAGATATTAAAATTAACTTAAGTTACTCTTATATTACTACTTTAAATTAAGTATATAAGCTTTTCTCTTTCTCTTTTATACTAGCTTCTATAAATTATAAGGATAAAGAAGAAACTATTTATCTATTTAGATTTATTATACTGCTATTAGTTATAGTAAGTTATCTTTTTAAGACTGTTTAGACTATTACTAACTTATATATAAGCTTCTCTTTCTCTTTTCTAAACTTCTATTAAAGGTCTTATTAGTTAGGTTTAGTATAAAATAAGCTTTATCTATAAGATTACTATTAATAAAAGAGTTAAAGGAGTTGCTCTGAGGTTCTAGTATTTATTTGCTAAGTTTTTAATAATATATATAGAGCTAATTAATAAAGAAGAAGTATTAGAAAGGTTTCTATTTTTTACAAAAGAGGTTTATATTATAGAGGATTATACTAGCTTTTAAGGATAGCTATACTAGAAGATAGATAGGTTAGAAGTAGTTAAAGTTTTGCTAATTTATATATATAGCGCTTAGAATCTCTTTCTATATAATAGATGCTTTAAATACTAAGTAAAAATGTCTTTTAAGGCTAGATAGAGTAGCTGCTAAGTTGCTGTATTTATTCTTTTCTAAAAGTATATTTCTTACTGAACTAAATAGGAAAAGGCTTATTCTAACTATATCTACTATAAAAAAGGCTCCTTATACTTATATAGACTTAACTATAACTAAGAGACTACTAGCTAGATTAAGTATATTAAGAAGGGTAATAAGAAGAAAGGTATTTCTAATAGCACCTCTTGTGAAAAAAGTAGAGGTGTTAATATAATACTTTGTTTTAAGTATAAGTATTTTAGAGGTGAGACTATTATGCTAATATATAGACTGTTAATTAACTAATTTGCTAAGTTAGCTTTAAAATATAAATTTAAATTATAGTGGCATTTCTAGGTAGTTTTTTATAAGATCTTTAGTAAGAACCTTTATAAGTAGGTTAGCTTTTTAATAGTAGAAGTGAGGTTAAGGTGTGAAGATAAAAAGAAAAAGAAGGAGGCTGCTGTTTATTATATTTAGAGATTAGTCTAGCCTAGGTTTAAATTTTTAGGAGGTAGTATTAGTTTCTTTTAAGTTTTTCAGCATTTTTCAGTCTTTTTAGTGTTTATTAGTTTTTATTATTATATATCCCCCCTTTTTTTATAATAATATATATTAAGAGCAAAAAAAGTAATATAAATATATAGTTAATAGAAATCATAGTATAAAGATAACTAGATATAAATAGATAAAACATCGCTTTTTCTACTAAAAATAGATAAAATTTGATAATTATTATAGACTTAGCTATCTTTTAGTTTCTTTATATCTCTATAGTAGCTATTAAATCCTTTATTTTTTATAGAAATGCCTACTATAATTTTATTCTTTTTCTGCTAGGCGTTAACTTCAGCTTATAGTGTTTTATTTTGTTCTTATAATTACTCAATTTGCGTTTTCATAGCGTTGAAGTTATTAGTCTCTGCTTTTTCTAGTGCAAATAACTTATTAAGGTTTAGGATTTCTACTAAACTAGGCGTATTAAGATCAAGTTAATTTATAGTAGAAAAGATCTTATTAAAGGCTTATTTAAGGTCTAGTTAGACTTCTATTGTAGAGATATTATCTAGATAGCTATCTTTATTTACTATAAATTTCTTTAAGCAATTGCTAGCTATAGTTTACTTAATAGGAATTCTAGCAAAGGTTTTAAGTAAATAAGATAAAGTTTAGGGAGATATCTGCTAGATATAAAAAAGGTCTAACTAGTATATACTAAGCTTACTAAAAAAGCTTTTATTAATAAATAGCCTTATGTTATAGATAAGAATAATATCTCTAACTTATAGCTCTTTATGTTATATTCTATATTTATTTCTTTAGTTATAGTCCTTAGTAACTTAGTAGTACTGCTTTGTAATATATTTAAGAGCTGTTTGCTAGTTAGAATTAAGTTATTTAAAGGTCTATATATATAAAAGGAGTTCAGTTTTAGTATCTCTAACTTTTAACTAGTTTAGTATTTACTAAGTAATACTTTTAGTTTTAATTAAAGTGATTAGGTTATAACTATAAATAAAGTAAAAAGGAGAGTATTCTATAGAAGATCTAACTGATATTTAGTTAGTAAATAGAGCTATATAAAGAACTAAAGTCTAGTTCTTTCTACTAAAGTCTAACTAGGTTATAAAGGTGTAAATAAGGAGTTAATATCCTTTTTTGATAAGTTTATTAGCTTTTAAATTATATACTGAGATGATAAGGCGTTATCCTCTATAGACTTAATTAAGCTTTTTAATAAACCTTTTGTTTTCTAGTCCTCTATTAACTGTGAGGAGCCTATAGATCTTATAGTAGTAGATTATATCTTTTTAGATAAATTTAGCTATTATTTTTAAGTTAACATTCTTAGGAAGTTAATAAGCTTCTATATAACTAGTAAATATATCATAAGCTTTAGCTAGAAAGTAATTACTAAGTTTCTAGATATTAATATAAATATACTAAAATAGGATTGCTAGAGGTGTAGAGAAGGTGTGAAGGTTTTTAAATTGTTTTAGTTAGGCTTGCGTGCAAAGTAGATAGCCTTTTATTTTATTGCTTATTATTTAATATATGTTTTCCTAGGCGTATTACTCTTAGAGTTTAATGTATATTGTATTGTAGCTTCTATGCTTTCTTTTAGTATATATATACTAAATTAACTTCTTCTGCTCTTCCTTATTATTAACTACTTATCTTAGCATAGGGTTTAACTTTATTCCTTTTTAAAAGAGAAAACTATTTTAGAGTATATATTTTGCTATATATAACTTAAATTTCTTAAAATTAATCTAAGAAACAGTTTTTAGGTATAATAATAAAGCTAAGTATTTAGTAATTTATTATAATTATTAAGATTAAGCCTATTTAAAGCTTAGCAGATTATCTACTTTAAGTTTAAGATCCTCTTCTACTTTGAGTGTATAGATAGAGTTATTAATTATCTCATTTAAATCTTCTTCTTATTTAGCTTCTTAAATATTAGATTCCTCTATTAGTTTGCATAAAAGACTATTTATAGCTCTATTCTTTATATTAGATATATAGTAAATATTAAAATTGAACATTTTGATCTATATAATCTATTATATAAAAACTGCTCTAAGCAAATCTGAGGTAGTGCTACTAATTTAGTCTATAAGGACTTTTGCGTTAGTTTTAAAGGTGAATTATATGCTATATAGGTAGTTTCTAAGCTTCTTAAAAGTAAGTAAGACTAATTAAAGCTTAAGCTTTTCTGTATTATAGTTAAAAGCTATACTAGTTTAAATTCTATTTTTATATTAAGTAATATATCTTTTGCCCTAATAGTATTATTTAAGCATAGCGCTCTACCTTTTAGTGCTTATATTAGTAGATAGATAGATTTTATTAGCTTCTTCTTTATAATTAATAGGTTGAAGTAATAGAAGGCTAACTAAGTAAAGCTTGAGGGTTTCTATAGCTAGCTACTATTTTAGCTTCTACTTAAAAAACACTCCTTTTTGAAGAAGTTTTACTAGTAGAGTAGAAATAGTTCTGCAATCTTTAATTTATACTTAATAAAACTTAATGATATTAAGAAGACTTTTAACTGCTATAACATTATTACACTTTTCCCACTTAAGGATTTTAATAACCTTATTCTAGTTAGACTTATATCTCTTACTGCTTATTATATAACTAAGGAAGTTAATAGCAAGCTAGTAAATCTGAGATTTCTTAAGAGAAATTATAGCGCTAGCAAGCTTAAGGTTTTAAAGTATTATATTTAGGTTTATAAAGTGTTTAAAGATATATAAATATACCTCTAGAAGTTTAACTATATAGTTACTATTATATATTATTTTTAGCCTTCTAATAGAGATATTATTAAAGAAAGGTTAGTAAATGCTTAGAATAAAGTTATAGAGGATTCTTATTATAACTCTTATAAACTAAGTAATTAAATTTATTACTCCTTAAGATAAGATATATATTCTAAATAGCCTTAAGAGTGTAGTAAATATAGTTAGGTTTTAACTTAACTTATTAAGTGAGATTTAGTTATATTTAGAAAATAGGTTTAAAAGGCTTATAATCTTATAGTTAGTGAAGTCTTCTGAGAATTTATTAGCTTCTAGAGGAATAAAGGCATCTCTAATGCTGATTTTATTAAGTTTTATATATAAGTTAATTAGTTTTATATTGCTATTCTTTTTAGTAATAAGAAATTAGAAGTTTCTATATAATCTATAGAATTCCTCTAAAACTCCTTATATAACTCTCAATTTAAGTATATTGATAACCTTCCCCTATAAAGCTTTAAGAATAGAAATCCCTTTCTCTTACTATATAATGTATAAAATAGTTCTAATCTTCTATAGTAGAGCTATGTAAAGGTTAATACGCCTATATTCTGAGAAATCCTATACTAATGCTCCTTCTCAATTTATGAGGATATATTTAAGCATTTTGATCTCTCTTAGTAAAAAGTGCAGCTAGGCAATTTTAAGCTTTAAAAACCTTTTTAGAGTAAAGTAAGTCTTTTAGTTAAACTGCGCAAATTGTAAATATATATAGCTAGCAAAAGAGGAGTTAGAAAGCTAATAATAGCTTTCTACTTTTTAAGTTAGGATTTTCTTCTAGTCTTTCTAACTATTAAGAATAGAACTATCTAAGAATAGATTATTAACTAGATAAACCTTTTTGTTTTTATATTTATATATTATATAGATACTGATAAAGCTTTAGTTAGGCTTAAGGTTTTTCCTAATTAACTTAAAGAATGCTTAATCTTTTAAGACTTTAAGAAGGTTTTACTAGCTTTTAGTGTTCTTAAAAAGGCAGGCTTAAATAGTTTCTATAATTAAAGTAACTACTACTTTAGTAATAGTTCTTAAGATGTTAAGTGCAGCTAAAAGTAAAATTAGAGTAGAGCATTAATTAGTCTTAAAAATAGCTTCTTTTTATTTAAAAAGGTTAGCTTCTTTTCTTTCTTAAGTAAAAAGGTGCTCTTTTTTATAGTTTATTATAGTATTAATATAGTAAGTTTAAACTTCATTATATATATTACTAAAGTTCTAGTTAGTTTTAGGTTAGCCTTTAGCAGCTTTAGAGGTGTTATAGATGTCTTTTATGTAGTTTTCCTATTTAGGGAAATAGCGCTAAATCTAACGCAAAGAATCTAATTATATAAGACCTACTAGAATACTAATCTTCTAGAATTTATTGCTTCTATAGTCTTTTGCCTTTATTATAGCAGTAATAAAGCGTTTTAAATACTTAAAAGTAAGTTTAATAGAGATAGTAAAAAGAAGTCTAAAGAGTAAGTTATAGTTAATAGTTTTAAGGTTTACTACTATTATAGTTATTATAATTTTATAGTTATTAATTTAAATAGATATATAGTATACCCTAATAAAGTGTAGCTTTAAGTCACTTTTAGCTATTATTTTTATCGTTAAGGTAGTAGTAGAAATTAGAATATTATAGTCTAAGATATATTAGTAACTTATAAGACTAAATTCTACGCTAATATTAATTATACTTTATATAGGTAAGTAGTTATTAGAGTATTTACTACTAATAGAGATCTTTAGAATAAGTTATAATATAATAATTATTAGAGCTATCTAGTTTATAGTTATTAGGATAATAGCTTTAACTGAAAAAACCTTTAGATAGTTTTAAGTTTGAATAGCTTTATTATATTTAGAAACCTAGTTAGTCTATTAGGCTTTTTCTTTTAAAGTTTTAGTAAAGTCTATGAAATCTATAGGAATAAATATATAGATAACTCCTTCTAAATTATCTATAAAAATGCGCATTTTTCTAATAAACTTTTCTTTATATTCTAGCTAAATCTTATAGACTTTTTTAACTAGTAGACTAATTAAGTTATAAAGCTTATATGAGATAAGTTTATTAATAAGTTTCTTATCTTTAATAGATTTCTAATTTTTGCTATTAAGGAATGTAGCTAGCTAGAAGTTGCTTTTTAAAAGAGATAGTTTTAAGATAGGTTTTAGAAGAGGAATTTTAATAACTTTACTAAGTATTACTTCTCTTTCTATTTTAGATGCTCTTTTTAGTTCTAAAGTATTAGTAGGTATAAAAGCTAGTTTAAAAAGGCTTTCTTCTCCTATTTTAATATCTAAGTTTTCTTTTTGCCTTTTCTAGTTAAGAGGTAAATTCTTCTCTATAACTAACTTTTCTAATAAGTTTAAATAATTTTTAGAATAAAGTTATAAGAAAGAAGGTCTCTTTAAGATAGTTAGAGTGTCTTTAATATCTTATATAGTGAAATAGACCTTTTTAGAAGGAAACTTTAAAGCTTTCTTTTTAACTTTTCTAAAATTCAGTAGCTTTAGCTTTTTCTATAGGAATAGGTTAGCTCTATATGTTTTTAACTGAGTGATTATAAAGCTTAATGCTGAGAAATTAAGTAAATTATCTTTAGTTAAATTATTAGGTTTTGCTAGATTATATAGATGAGAAGATTAGGCTGAGTCTTTATATTCTTAATTACTAATAGTTAAAACTTAGAAAGTAGAAGCCTAACTAGATACTTTATTATCTAATATAATACTCTTTTCTTCTATAAACCTATAAAAAACCTTAATTAAGTTGAAGTTATTATAGTTTTATAGGATATTAATAAGTATAGACTATAGTTAGCTAATATTCTGCTTAAGGATTTTAGTAGCTTAAGCTTTTATAGCTTTATAGCTATTTTGATTCTTAAGGTGAGTAATAATAGCTTTTTAGTTAAGCTTACTATCTTATTATAATAAGGTAATAATTATTTAGGGGATAAAAAACTTATTATTTTGAGGTCTATAAGAATAATATCTTTAGAAGTACTAAATTAAGCTACTTTTTTTGTTAGCTATCTTTTGAGGATAATAGCTTTTTTTGAAGTTATAATCTATATAGCTTATATATTAGCACTAACTATATAAACTATAAGAGAAAAGCTTAAGATTTTTCTCATCAACCTTAACTGAATAGATTGAGGCTAAATAGTAGTCTTTTATAGCTGGAGAAGAATAAGTAATCCTTTTAGTAGAGATTTTCTAGTTATTTATTATTTTTACTAAGTTAGAAAGTTGCTAGTTTGAAAACTAGCTCTAGAGGTTTTTAACGCCTTAGTTAGATTTAGTCTTACTTCCTTTAGCTTATAGAGAGGGAGAAGCTTTTCTTCTTAGTGCTTTTAGAGGTATAAGAAATAGAGAATAGGTAGGGATAGCAATCTAGAGGGTTTACCTCTAAGTAGCCTTAAAGCTAAGCTAATTTATTAAATTAACTTTAAACTTATTAAAATCCCCTTTTCTGAATAACTTATAAATGCTAGTCTTTATAAATAGGGCTATTCTATCTAAAGCTAACTAATTAAATCTTAATATAGCTATATAGATAATTTAAAGGCTAGTTATAATATTAAGGTTATATTTTATAGCTTTAGTTTAAATATTATTAATCTTTTATAGGAACTATATAGCTACTTTATAGTTTAAATCGTTTATTATTAGAGTTATAGAAATAATCTAATTAATTTAGTTATCTAGTAGTTTCTAGCAATCTTTATCTATAGCTTTATAGCGCTAGATAAAGTATGTTTTTACTTATAACTAAGTTTTCTTACTAAGTTTTATTTAATTATTAGCTTAAAAAGGTATATTTATATAGAAAATAATGCTTAATACTTTTAAAGTATTAGTTATTCCTACTACTTTTACTATAGCTTTATAGCTTTTGAGAAAGTTTAAAATGTTATTTCTAGTAAAGAATAGTGCTCTAGTTGTTCTAAGCTGTAGCATTTTGAATCCTTAAAGTTCTAAGCTATACGCTCTAAAGACCTTTTAATAAGATTTAGTAGAGTTTAAACAGCTTTATATGCTTTTTTCTCTTAAAGAATTCTCTCTAGGCGTTATATTTACACTAGAAGTGCTACTCTTAGAGGCTATTGCTTTAAAAACTTTAGCTTCTGTAATTACTTTAGAACTCTAATTTAAATTTAGAATTAAGAGGGGTCTCTCTTATTGAGGTTAGTAAAAAAAAGGACTTATAAAAAGACTTACTATAGTATTACTAATAACTAGGTTAGCTTTATTATCTATTATTTCTAATCTAAGTTGTTCATCTTAAGCTAAAGTTAAAGTTTTTAAAACTTTAGAGTCTAATAATGCTATTTTGAAGAAGATATAGATAAATTAATAGAAGAAGAAATAGAAAAAGACCTTACTAAAGAAAGCTAAAGTAAAAAGATTATATAAAACTTAAGTAGAGCTAATAATTTATTAATAGAAGGAGTAATAAAAGAATTTTTATAATATAGGTCTAAAAGAATAATAGAAAGTGAGAGGAGAGATAAAAAAAGAAAAAGATATTTTTACTGTTATTTCTATTTTTATCTTTTTCTTTTATTTAGAAAGCATATATATATTTATTATCCCTCCTCTTTTCTGTTATTCTAATAGTAAAGTTGTTTTATACTTTAGGTTTTTTTTTCTTCTCTTTATAAGGGAAATCTAGCTGTGTTTAGTAGTATTCTCTATAGCTTCACTTTATAACTCTCCTCTTTTATAAGTTAAGCTTAGAATTTAATAAAGTCTGTAATAAAACTATAGTGTTAACTATAGACCTTAAAAGAAGTGCTTTACTTTAGCTACTTATTTACTACTTAAGAATATAGAGGGAAAGAAATCTAAAGAGATATATATACTTTTTTTTCTATAGAGTTAGTATAGAATTATTCTTAGAAGGGAGAAATGCTTTTAGTTAGGCTTAGAAAATATTCTCCTCTTTATTTTTTGAAAAGTTAGTATAGTTACAATATTTTTCTTTTTTAGCTTTTTGTGCTTTTATATTTATAGTATTTTATAATTTGAGAAAGTTAGATCTTAGTGTTTCTATATATAAATATAACTTAAATCTTAAGTTTTTAGGCTTTTTAGTATTTCTCCTTATTAATTAATATATTATTAGAAACCTTCTAATAAGTTTAAGTGAGAGGAAAGTTTTCTTAGAATAGATTAATTAATTTTATCTTTTTTAAGGTTTATAAGAGGGGTAAAATAAATACTATTACTTTTATAATTTTAACTTTTAATATAAGAGCAAAATAAGTTTACCTCATTTTAGTCACTTTTAGGTTATTATTATAGTAGCTTATAATAAAGCAGTATGTAATAATTTTAAATAGGTAAATAGTAGGCTAATAAGAGGGTTTAGTAAAGCTTATATAGAACTTTACTTACTCTCTTCTACTTAATAAGATACTCTTTTTCTTAAAGTTTTTTAAATTTCTATAGGTTTAGTTAATCTTTAATTCTAAATGCTTAGGCTATTGCTCTTCACTTTGAGAAAATAGAGGTTAAAAAGGTGTTTTGAATAAACAGATAGTAGGCTAATAAGGAGGTTTAGCAAAGCTTATATAGAATTCTACTTACTCTCTTCTACTTAATAGAACACTCTTTTTCTTAAGGTTTTTTAGACTTCTATAGGTTTAGTTAATCTTTAATTCTAAATGCTTAAGCTATCACTTTTCACTTTAAGAAAATAGAGGTTAAAAATATATTAGCTAAATTTTCTTTTAATATAGTAATACTTAAATTACCTCTTCTTTTAAGCTTTTTTTACCTTAGTTTAATAGGGTAGTGCAGAATAACTATAAAGGGAACCTTTTATAGCAGTCTAGTTTATACCTCTTTATACTAGTCACTAATTTTATAATAGGGCAAAAGAGAAAACTTATTAATTATACTAAGCACTCTACTTTAAGCAGAAAAACCTCTAAAAATACCCTAAATACTTATATATTGATTTTCTAAATAACTATAAGAGATATAAAGGTGAATATATAAATATAAGCTTAACTAACTTATGCTTTATTTATATTTTCCACTCTTTTTATATCTTAAGTTATATAATCTCTTAAGAAAAAATAGGCTACTGAAAAGAAGTTTAGTAATATTATTCCTATAGTATTCTGCTCTATTATCGCTTTAAATAATTGAGGAGGTATAGTAGAGATTAAGAGAGGGGATAAAAGTAGGGCTAGCTAAAGCTAGAGGAGCTTAAAAACACTTATTTTTATTTAATTTTTAAAGGGTAAGGATTAATAGGTTTTTTCTATAGGCTAGGCTAAAGAACCTTAAAGGCTCTTCTAAGAGGGTAGTTATTGAAGTTATTGAGGGAAAATAAGAAATTATATAAAAATGAGTGTGTTTCTTGCTTATCTACTTAGTCTTTTTCATTATAAGCTGACTAAGCCTCTGTCTACTTATATAAGCTATTTCCTCCTGTGATAACGCCTAACGCCTAAGAAAATGCCCACCTAGGCCCTTGCTTTTAAGTTAAAAATGCTAAAAATTCTAAGATCTCTGCCCCTTTCTAATATATAAAGATGTTTAGTAGAAGGTTAATAGTTTAAAATACCTCTTTTTATAGATATTATAAAAGTAAATTTAGCGTTAGTAGTTAATATTCTTTCTAAAAATATAATTTTTAAGCGAAAAAGAAGCTAATTAAGCTATAAAGTAGTTGTTTTTAAGGCTATAATTTATAGAATATAGATAGTAATTAGATAAAGGTAAAGTTTAGTAGTGAGGGTAGTAAGTAGAAAAAAGAAGAGCAATTAGTATGATTTAGTAATAAGAAAGGTAGAATATAGTTACAAACTGCTTAGTTAGGCTTATAATTATATATTTTTAAGGGGAAAGTTAATACTTATAGCTATAAAAGAGGTAAGGTTTTTTATAATTTAATTGTAAAATATATAGAGTTAAAAGCCTCTTTTTTATAGATAGCAACGTTTTAATTAATATACCTATTTCGCTCTTATTATTAAAACCTAAATAAATATATTCTTTCTAGTTTAGTTAATTTTAGATTTATAGTGAAAGGCTTTTTAAATTGTTCTTTTTTATTCTATTAATAGGTTACTATAGTAAATAAGTCTTTAAGCTTTTATAGTTACTGTTTTTAGTATTAACTAACCTTTTAGTTAAATATAAAAGGGTGTGTTTCTTCTACTTAGCTACTTTTCTCCTTTTCTCTTCTTAATATATTATTCTTTATAATCTCTAGCTTAACTAACGCTTTATAATAATAACTAGATAACTTCTAAGTAGTATAATTATAGATATTAAAATTAACTTAGGTTACTCTTATATTACTACTCTAAACTAAGTATATAAACCCTTCCCCTTCTCTCCTATACTAGTTTCTATAAATTATAAAAATAAAAAAAGAACTATTTATCTATTTAGATTTATTATACTACTATTAATTATAATAAGTTATCTTTTTAAAACTATTTAAACTACTACTAACCTATATATAAACTTCTCTTTCTCTTTTTTAAACTCCTATTAAAAGTTCTATTAGTTAGATTTAGTATAAAATAAGCTTTATCTATAAGATTACTATTAATAAAAGAGTTAAAGAAGTCGCTCTAAGGTTCTAGTATTTACTCGCTAAGTTCTTAATAATATATATAGAGCTAATTAATAAGAGAGAAATACTAAAAAGGTTTCTATTTTTTATAAAAAAGGTTTATATTATAAAAGGTTATACTAGCTTTTAGAAATAGCTATACTAAAAGATAGATAGATTAGAAGTAGTTAAAGCTTTACTAATTTATATATATAGCGCTTAGAATCTCTTTCTATATAATAAATACTTTAAGCGCTAAATAAAGATATCTTTTAAAGCTAAATAGAGTAGCTACTAAGTTACTATATCTATTTCTTTCTAAAAGTATATTTCCTACTAAACTAAATAAAAAGAAACTTATTCTAACTATATCTACTATAAAAAAAGCTCTTTATATTTATATAAGTTTAACTATAACTAAGAAACTACTAACTAGATTAAGTATATTAAGAAAAGTAATAAAAAGAAAAGTATTTCTAATAACACCTTTTATAAAGAAAGTAGAAGTATTAATATAATACTTTATTCTAAGTATAAATATCCTAGAAATAAGACTATTACACTAATATATAAACTATTAATTAACTAATTTACTAAGTTAGCTTTAGAGCATAAATTTAAATTATAGTAGTATTCCTAAGTAGTTTCCTATAAAATCCTTAGTAAGAACTTTTATAAATAAGTTAGCTTTTTAATAGTAGAAGTGAAATTAAAGTATAAAGATAAAAAGAAGAAGAAAGAAGCTACTATTTATTATACTTAGAGAAGTAATTAGTCTATCTTAAGTTTGAATTTTTTAGAAAGTAGTATTAGTTTCTTTTAAGTTTTTTAGCATTTTTTAGTCTTTTTAGTATTTATTAGTTTTTATTATTATATATCCCCTTTTTCTTTATAATAACATATATTAAGGGCAAAAGAAATAACATAAATATATAGTTAATACAAATTATAGTATAAAAATAACTAAACATAAATAGATAAAACGTCACTTTTCCTACTAAAAATAGATAAAATTTAATAATTATTATAAACTTAGCTATCTTCTAGTTCTTTTATATCTTTATACTAGCTATTAAATCTTTTGTTCTTTATAAGGATACCTACTATAATTTCATTCTTTTTCTACTAAGTATTAACTTCAGCTTATAGTGTTTTATTTTATTCTTATAATTACTTAATTTATATTTTTATAGTATTAATGTTATTAATCTCTACTTCTTTTAGTATAGATAACTTATTAAGATCTAAGATTTCTACTAGACTAAGCGTATTAGGATCAAGTTAATTTATAATAAGAAAAACTTTATTAAAAGCTTATTTAAAGTTTAATCAAACTTCTATTTCAGAGATATTATCTAAATAGCTATTTTTATTTACTATAAATTTCTTTAAGCAATTACTAGCTATAGTTCGCTTAATAGGAATTTTAGCAAAGGTTTTAAGTAAATAAGATGAAGTTTAGAGAGATATTTACTAAATATAAAAGAGGCCTAACTAGTATACGTTAAGCTTACTAGAAAAGCTTTTATTAATAGATAGCTTTATATTATAAATAAAAATAATATTTCTAACTTATAGCTTTTTATATTATATTCTATATTTATTTCTTTAGTTATAGTCCTTAGTAACTTAGTAGCGCTACTTTATAACATATTTAAGAGCTATCTATTAGTTAGAATTAAGTTATTTAAAGGTCTATATATAAAAAAGAAGTTTAGTCTTAGTATCTCTAACTCTTAACTAGTTTAACACTTACTAAGTAATACTCTTAGTTTTAATTAGAGTAATTAGGTTATAACTATAAATAAAGTAAAAAGGAGAGTATCCTATAGAGGATCTAACTAATATTTAGTTAGTAAATAAAGCTATATAAAGAACTAAAATTTAGTTCTTTCTACTAAAGTCTAATTAGGTTATAAAAGTGTAAATAAGAAGTTAATATCCTTTTTTAATAAGTCTATTAGCTTTTAAATTATATATTAAAATAATAAGGTGTTATTTCTTATAAACTTAATTAAGCTTTTTAATAAACCTTTTATTTTTTAGTTCTCTATTAACTATAAAGAGCCTATAGATCTTATAGTAGCAGATTATATCTTCTTAGATAAACTTAGCTATTATCTTTAAATTAATATTCTTAAGAAGTTAATAAGCTTCTATATAACTAGTAAATACATCTTAAACTTTAGCTAGAGAGTAATTACTAATCTTTTAGATATTAACATAAATATATTAAAATAGAATTACTAGAGGTATAGAAAAAGTATAAAGGTCTTTAAATTATCTTAGTTAAGCTTATATATAGAGTAAATAGCTCTTTATTTTATTACTTATTATTTAATATATATTTTCCTAAGTATATTACTCTTAGAGTTTAGTATATATTATATTATAGCTTCTATACTCTCCCTTAGTATATATATACTAGATTAACTTCTTTTATTCTTCTTTATTATTAACTACTTATCTTAGTATTAAGTTTAACTTTATTTCTTTTTAAAAGAGAAAACTATCTTAGAGCATATACTTCACTATATATAACTTAAATTTCTTAAAATTAATCTAAGAAATAGTTTTTAAGCGTAATAATAAAGCTAAATACTTAGCAATTTATTATAATTATTAAGACTAAGCTTATTTAAAGCTTAATAGATTATCTACTCTAGGTTTAAGATCCTCTTCTACTTTAAGTATATAGATAAAGTTATTAATTATTTTATCTAAATCTTCTTTTTATTTAGCTTTTTAAATATTAGATTCCCCTACTAATTTATATAAGAGACTATTTGTAGCTCTATTCTTTATACTAGATATATAGTAAATATTGAAATTAAATATTTTAATCTAAGTAATCTATTATATAAAAACCGCTCTAAGTAAATCTAAAGTAGTACTACTAATTTAGTCTATAAGAACTTTTGTATTAGTTTTAAAAGTGAATTATATACTATATAGGTAGTTTCTAAGCCTCTTAAGAGCAAATAAAACTAATTAAAGCTTAAGCTTTTTTATATTATAGTTAAAGGCTATACTAGTCTAGATTCTACTTTTATACTAAGTAATATATCTTTTATTCTAATAGTATTATCTAAGTATAGCGCTCTACTTCTTAGTACTTATATTAGTAAATAGATAGATTTCACTAGCTTCCTCTTTATAATTAATAAGTTAAAGTAATAAAAAGCTAACTAAGTAAAGCTTAAGGGTTTCTATAGCTAGCTACTATTTTAGCCCCTACTTAAAAAGTACTTTTTTTTAAAGAAGTTTTACTAGTAGGGTAGAAATAGTTCTATAATCCTTAATCTATACTTAATAGAACCTAATAATACTAAAAAGACTTTTAACTATTATAATATTATTGCATTTTTCCTACTTAAAAATTTTAATAACCTTATTCTAGTTAGACTTATATCTCCTACTACCTACTATATAACTAAGAAAGTTAATAGTAAGTTAGTAAATCTAAAATTTCTTAGGAGAAATTATAACGCTAGTAAGCTTAAGGTTCTAAAGTATTATATCTAGGTTTATAAAGTATTTAAAAACATATAAACATACCCCTAAAAGCTTAACTATATAGTCACTATTATATATTATTTTTAGCCTTCTAATAGAGATATTATTAAGAAAAGGTTAGCAAACGCTTAAAATGAGGTTATAGAGGATTCTTATCATAACCTTTATAAACTAAATAACTGAATTTATTGCTCCTTAAAGTAAGATATACATTCTAAATAGCCTTAAAAGTATAGTAAATATAGTTAGGTTTTAACTTAACTTATTAAATAAAACTTAGTTATATCTAAAAAATAGGTCTAAAAAGCTTATAATCTTATAGTTAGCAAAGTCTTCTAAGAATTTATTAGTTTCTAAAGGAATAAAAATATCTCTAATACTAATCTTATTAAGTTTTATATATAAGTTAATCAGCTTTATATTATTATTCTTTTTAGTAATAAAGAACTAAAAGTTCCTATATAATCTATAGGATTCCTCTAAAACTTCTTATATAACTCTTAATCTAAGTATATTAATAACTTTCCCCTATAAAGCTTTAGGGATAGAAATCCCTTTCTCTTACTACGCAATATATAGAATAGTCTTAATTTTCTATAGTAAAGCTATATAAAAGTTAATATACCTATATTCTGTAAAATCTTATACTAACGCCCTTTTTTAATTTATAAGGATATATTTAAGTATTTTAATCTCTTTTAGTAAAAAGTATAGCTAGATAACTTTAAGCTTTAAAAACCTTTCTAAAGTAAAGTAAGTTCTTTAGTTAAACTATATAAATTATAGATATATATAGCTAGTAAAAAGGGAGTTAGAAAGCTAATAATAGCTCTCTACTTCTTAAATTAGAATCTTCTTTTAGTCTTTCTAACTATTAAGAATAGAACTATCTAAAGGTAGATTATTAACTAAATAAACCTTTTTATCTTTATATTTATATATTATATAGATACTAATAAAGCCTTAGTTAAGCTTAAAGTTTTTCCTAATTAACTTAAAGAATACTTAATCTTTTAAGACTTTAGAAAGGTTTTACTAGCTTTTAGTGTTTTTAAGAAGATAGACTTAAATAGTTTCTATAATTAAAGTAACTACTACTTTAGTAATAGTTCTTAAGATATTAAATATAGTTAAAAGTAAAATTAAAGTAAAGTACTAATTAGTTTTAGAAATAGCTTCTTCTTATTTAAGAAGGTTAGCTTCTTTTCTTTTTTAAGTAAGAAGGCGCTCTTTTTTATAATCTATTATAATATTAATATAATAAGTTTAAACTTCATTATATATATCGCTAAGGTTCTAATTAGTCTTAAGTTAGCTTTTAGTAGCTTTAGAGGTATTATAGACGTCTTTTATATAGTTTTTCTATTTAGGGAAATAGTGCTAAATCTAATGTAAAGAATCTAATTATATAAGACCTACTAAAATACTAATCTTCTAGAATTTATTACTTCTATAGTCTTTTACTTTTATTATAGTAGTAACAAAGCGTTTTAAATACTTAAAAATAAGTTTAATAGAGATAGCAAAAAGAAGTCTAAGGAGTAAGTTATAGTTAATAGTTTTAAAGTTCACTACTATTATAGTTATTATAATTTTATAGTTATTAATCTAAATAAGCATATAGTATACCTTAATAAAGTATAGCTTTAGATTACTTTTAGCTATTATTTTTATTATTAAAGTAATAGTAGAAATTAGAATATTATAGTATAAGATATATTAATAACTTATAAAACTAGATTCTATATTAGTATTAATTATACTTTATATAAATAAGTAGTTATTAAAGCGCTTATTACTAATAGAGATCTTTAGAATAAGTTATAGTATAATAATTATTAGAGCTATCTAGTTTATAGTTATTAAAATAATAGCTTTAACTAAAAAAACCTTTAAATAGTTTTAAGTTTAAATAGCTTTATTATATTTAGAAATCTAGTTAGTTTATTAAGCTTTTTCTTTTAAAGTTTTAGCGAAGTTTATAAAATCTATAGAAATAGGTATATAAATAACTTCTTTTAGATTATCTATAAAAGTATATATTCTTCTAATAAACTCTTCTCTATATTTTAGCTAAATTTTATAGACCTTTTTAACTAATAAACTAACTAAACTATAGAGCTTATATAAGATAAGTTTATTAATAAGTTTTTTATCTTTAATAGATTTCTGATTTTTACTATTAAGAAATATAGCTAGCTAGAAGTTACTTTTTAGAAGAGATAGTTTTAAAATAGGTTTTAGAAGAAGAATCTTAATAACTTTACTAGGTATTACTTCTTTTTTTATTCTAAATACTCTTTTTAGTTCTAAAGTATTAATAGGTATAGAAGCTAGTTTAAAAAAGCCCTCTTCTCCTATTTTAATATTTAAGTTTTCTTTTTATTTTTCCTAATTAAGAGGTGAATTCTTCTCTATAACTAACTTTTCTAGTAAGTCTAAATAACTTTTAGAATAAGGTTATAAAGAAGAAGGTCTCTTTAAGATAGTTAGAGTATTTTTAATATTTTATATAGTGAAATAGACCTTTTTAGAAAGAGACTTTAGAGCTTTTTTTTTAACCTTTTTAGGATTTAGTAGCTTTAGCTTCTTCTATAGGAATAGGTTAGTTTTATATATTTTTAACTAAGTAATTATAAGCTTAAATACTGTGAAATTAAGTAAATTATCTTTAGTTAAGCTATTAAGTTTTACTAGATTATATAGATAAGAAGACTAAGCTAAATCTTTATGTTCTTAATTACTAATAGCTAAAACTTAGAAAGCAGAAGTCTAACTAAATGCTTTATTATCTAATATAACACTTCTTTCTTCTATAAACCTATAGGAAAATTTAATTAAGTTAAAGTTATTATAATCTTATAGAACCTTAATAAGTATAGACTAAAGTTAGCTAATATTTTACTTAAGAATCTTAGTAGCTTAAGCTTTTATAGCCTTATAGCTATCTTAATTCTTAAGGTGAGTAATAATAGCTTTTTAGTTAAACTTACTATCTTATTATAATAAAGGAATAATTATCTAGAAGATAAAAAACTTATTATTTTGAGGTCTATAGGAATAGTATCTTTAGAAATACTAAATTAAGCTACTTCTTTTATTAGCTATCTTTTGAGAATAATAGCTTTCTTTAAAGTTATAATCTATATAGCTTATATATTAGCACTAACTATATAGACTATAAAAAAAAAGCTTAGAATTTTCTTTATTAACTTTAACTAAATAGACTAAGGCTAAATAGTAGTCTTTTATAGCTAAAAAAGAATAAGTAATTCTTCTAGTAGAGATTTTCTAGTTATCTATTATTTTTATTAAGTTAGAAAGTTATTAGTTTAAAAACTAGCTCTAGAGGTTCTTAACGCCTTAGTTAGACTTAGCCTTACTTCTTTTAGCTTATAGAGGGGGGAAAGCTTTCCCTCTTAGTACTTTTAGAAGTATAAGAAATAGAGAATAGATAGGGGTAGTAATCTAAAAAGTTTACCTCTAAGTAGCTTTAGAGCTAAGCTAATTTATTAAATTAACTTTAAACTTATTAAAATCCCTTTTCCTAAATAACTTATAAATGCTAGTTCTTATAAATAGAGCTATTCTATTTAAAGCTAACTAATTAAATCTTAATATAGCTATATAAATAATTCAGAAGCTAGTTATAATATTTAGATTATATTTTATAGCTTTAGTTTAAATATTATTAATTTTTTGTAAGAACTATATAGCTGCTTTATAGTTTAAATTATTTATTATTAGAGTTATAGAAATAATCCAATTAATCTAGTTATCTAGTAGTTCCTAGTAATCTTTATCTATAGCCTTATAGTACTAAATAAAGTATATTTTCACTTATAACTAAGTTTTCTTACTAAGTTTTATTTAATTATTAGCTTAAAAAGATATATCTATATAGAAAACAATACTTAACACTTTTAAAGTATTAGTTATTTCTACTACTTCTACTATAGCTTTATAGCTTTTAAGAAAATCTAAAATGTTATTTTTAGTAAAGAATAGTACTCTAGCTATTCTAAGTTATAGTATTTTAAATCCTTAAAGTTTTAAGCTATATACTCTAGAAACCTTTTAATAAGATTTAATAAAATCTAAATAGCTTTATATATCCTTTTCTCTTAAAGAATCCTCTCTAGGTATTATATTTATACTAAAAGCGCTACTTTTAGAAGCTATTACTTTAAAAACTTTAGCTTCTATATTTATTTTAAAACTCTAATTTAAATCTAAAATTAAAAGAGGTCTCTCTTATTAAGGTTAATAAAAAGAAAAACCTATAAAAGGACTTACTAAAGTATTACTAGTGATTAGGTTAGCTTTATTATCTATTATTTCTAGTTTAAGTTATTTATCTTAAACTAAAATTAAAGTCTTTAAAGCTCTAAAGTTTAGTAACACTATTCTAAAGAAAATATAAGTAAATTAATAAAAGAAAAAGTAAAAGAAAGCCTTACTAAAAACAGCTAAAGTAAAAAGATTATATAAAACTTAAATAAAGCTAATAATTTATTAATAAAAAGAGTAATAAAAGAATTCTTATAATATAGGTCTAAAAGAATAATAGAAAGTAAAAAGAGAGATAAAGAAAAAAAGAAATACTTTTACTATTATTTCTATTTTTATCTTTCTCTTTTATCTAGAAAGTATATATATATTTATTATCCTTCTTCTTTTCTACTATCTTAATAGTAAAGTTATTTTATACTTTAGGTTTCTTTTTCTTCTCTTTATAGGGGAAGTTTAGTTATATTTAGTAGTATCCTCTATAGCTTTACTTTATAACTCTCCTCTTTTATAAGTTAGGTTTAAGATTTAATAAAGTCTATAATAAAACTATAGCGTTAACTATAAACTTTAAAAGAAGTATTTTACTTTAGCTACTTATTTACTACTTAAGAATATAGAGGGGGAGAAATCTAAAGAAATATATATACTTTTCTTTCTATAAAGTTAGTATAGAATTATTCTTAGAAAAGAGAAATGCTCTTAATTAGACTTAAAAAATATTCCCCTCTTTATCTTTTAAAAAGTTAGTATAGTTATAATATTTTTCTTTTTTAGCTTTTTATACCTTTATACTTATAATATCTTATAATTTAAGAAAGTTAGATCTTAGTATTTCTATATATAGGTGTAATTTAGATCTTAAGTTTTTAAGCTTTTTAGTATTTCCTTTTACTAGTTAATATATTATTAGAAACCTTCTAATAGGTTTAAGTAAGGAGAAATTTCTTAGAATAAATTAATTAATTTTATTTTTTTTAAAGTTTATAAGAGGGGTAAAATAAATCCTATTACTCTTATAACTTTAGCTTTAGAAGTAAGAGTGAAATAAGTTTACTTTATCTTAGTTATTTTTAAGTTATTATTATAGTAGCTTATAATAAAGTAGTATATAATAATTTTAAATAGGTAAATAGTAGGCTAATAAAGAGGTTTAATAAAACTTATATAGAACCCTACTTACTCTCTTCTACTTAATAAAATACTCTTTTTCTTAAAGTCTTTTAAACTCCTATAAGTTTAGTTAATCTTTAATTCTAAATACTTAAACTATTGCTCTTCACTTTAAGAAAATAGAAGCTAAAAAGGTGTTTTAAATAAATAAATAGTAAGTTAATAAAGAGGTTTAGTAAAGCTTATATAGAACTCTACTTACTCTTTTCTACTTAATAGAACACTCTTTTTTTTAAAGTCTTTTAGACTTCTATAGGTTTAGTTAATCTTTAATTCTAAATATCTAAGCTATTACTCTTTACTTTAAAAAAACAGAAGTTAAAAAAGTATTAGCTAAATCTTCTTCTAATATAGTAATATTTAAATTACTTCTTTTTTTAAGCTTTTCTTACTCTAGCTTAGTAGAATAGTATAGAATAACTATAAAAGAAACCTTTTATAGTAATCTAGCTTATACTTCTCTATACTAGTTACTAATTTTATAATAAAGTAAAAGAGAAAACTTATTAATTATACTAAGTACTTTACTCTAAGTAGAAAAACCCCTAAAAATACCTTAAATACTTATATATTAATTTTCTAAATAACTATAAGAGATATAAAGGTAAATATATAAATATAAACTTAACTAACTTATACTTTATCTATATTTTCTACTCTTTTTATATCTTAAGTTATATAATCTCTTAAGAGAAAATAAGCTACTAAGAAGAAGTTTAGCGATATTATCCCTATAGTATTCTACCCTATTATCGCTTTAAATAATTAAAGAAGTATAATAAGAATTAAGAAAGAGGATAAAAATAAAGCTAACTAAAAGTAGAGAAACCTAGAAACACCTATCTTTATTTAATTTTCAAAAAGTAGGAATTAATAGATTTTTTCTATAAACTAAGCTAAAGAACCCTAAAAGCTCTTCTAGAAAGATAGTTACTAAAGTTATTAAGGGAAAATAGGAAATTATATAAAAATAAGTATATTTCTTATTTATCTACTTAGTCTTTTTCGTTATAGGCTGACTAGGCCTCTATCTACTTATATAAACCTTTTCTTCTTATAATAACGCCTAATGCTTATAAAAACGCTCATCTAACCCTTTACTTTTTAAGTTAGATTTACTAAAAATTCTAAGAACTCTGCCTCCTTCTAATATAGAGTTAAAAGCCTCTTTTTTATAGATAGTAATATTTTAATTAATATATCTATTTTATTCTTACTGTTAAAACCTAAATAAATACATTCTTTTTAGTTTAATTAATCTTAGATTTATAGTAAAAGGCTTTTTAAATTGTTCTTTTTCATCTTATTAATAAGTTACTATAGTAAATAAGTTCTTAAGCTCTTATAGTTACTGTTTTTAATGTTAACTAACCCTTTAGTTAAGTATAAAAGGGTGCATTTCTTCTACTTAGCTATATCTCTCTTTTCTTTCTCTTAATATATTATTTTTTATAATCTTTAACCTAACTAACGCTTTATAATAATAACTAAATAACTTCTAAGTAGTATAATTATAGATATTAAAATTAATTTAAGTTATTTTTATACTACTACTTTAAACTAAATATATAAGCTTTTCTCTTTTTCTCTTATACTAACTTCTATAAATTATAAAAATAAAGAAAGAACTATTTATTTATTTAGACTTATTATATTATTATTAGTTATAATAAGTTATCTTTTTAAGACTATTTAGACTACTATTAACCTATATATAGGTTTCTCTTTCTCTTTTTTAGACTTCTATTAAAAGTTTTATTAGTTAGGTTTAATATAAAATAAGTTTTATCTATAAAATTACTATTAATAAAAAAGTTAAAAGAGTTACTCTAAGGTTTTAGTATTTACTTACTAAGTTCTTAATAATATATATAGAGCTAATTAATAAAAGAGAAATACTAAAAAAGTTTCTATTTTTTATAAAAGAAGTTTATATTATAGAAAGTTATATTAGCTTTTAAAGATAGCTATACTAGAAAATAAATAAATTAAAAATAGTTAAAGCCTTACTAATTTATATATATAGCGCTTAGAATTTTTTTCTATATAATAGATATTTTAAATACTAAATAAAGATATCTTTTAAAGCTAAGTAGAGTAGCTACTAAGTTACTATATCTATTCCTTTCTAAAAGTATATTTCCTATTAAACTAAATAGAAAAAGGCTTATTCTAACTATATCTACTATAAGAAAAGCTCTTTATACTTATATAAGTTTAATTATAACTAAAAGACTATTAGTTAGATTAAGTATATTAAGAAGAATAATAAAAAGAAAAGTATTCTTAATAGTACTTTTTATAAAGAAAATAGAAGTATTAATATAATACTTTATTCTAAGTATAAATATCCTAGAAGTAAGACTATTATATTAATATATAGATTATTAATTAATTAATTTACTAAGTTAGCTTTAAAGTATAAATTTAAATTATAGTAGTATTCTTAAGTAGTTTTCTATAAAATCTTTAGTAAAAACTTTTATAAATAAGTTAGCTTTTTAATAGTAGAAGTGAGGTTAAAGTATAAAAATAAAAAGAAGAAAAAAGAAGCTACTATTTATTATACTTAGAGAAGTAATTAGTCTATTTTAGATTTAAATTTTTTAGAAGTAGTATTAGTTTTTTTTGAGTTTTTTAGCATTTTTTAGTCTTTTTAGTGTTTATTAGTTTTTATTATTATATATCCCCCCTTTTTTTATAATAATATATATTAAAAGCAAAAGAAGCAATATAAATATATAGTTAATATAAATTATAGTATAAAGATAACTAAATATAAATAGATAAAATATTACTTTTCTTACTAAAAATAGATAAAATTTAATAATTATTATAAACTTAGTTATTTTCTAGTTCTTCTATATCTTTATACTAATTATTAAATTCTTTATTCTTTATAGAGATATCTATTATAATTTTATTCTTTTTCTATTAAGTATTAACTTTAGCTTATAGTATTTTGTTTTATTCTTATAATTACTTAATTTACATTTTTATAGTATTAAAGTTATTAGTCTCTACTTCTTTTAGTATAGATAACTTATTAAGGTTTAAGATTTCTACTAGACTAAGTATATTAGGATTAAGTTAATTTATAGTAGAAAAGACCTTATTAAGAGCTTATTTAAGGTCTAGTTAGACTTTTATTTTAGAGATATTATCTAGATAGCTATTTTTATTTATTATAAACTTCTTTAAGTAATTACTAGTTATAGTCTATTTAATAGGAATTCTAGTAAAAGTTTTAAGTAAATAGAATGAAATTTAAGAAAATATCTACTAAATATAAAAGAAGCTTAACTAGTATATATTAAGCTTATTAAAAGAGCTTTTATTAATAAATAGCTTTATATTATAGATAAGAATAATATTTCTAACTTATAGCTTTTTATATTATATTCTATACTTATTTCTTTAGTTATAATCTTTAGTAACTTAGTAGTACTACTTTATAATATATTTAAAAGCTATCTATTAGTTAGAATTAAGTTATTTAAAGGTCTATATATATAAAAAGAGTTTAGTTTTAGTATTTCTAACTTTTAACTAATTTAATATTTACTAAGTAATACTTTTAATCTTAATTAAAGTAATTAAGTTATAACTATAAATAAAGTAAAAAAGAGAATATTCTATAGAAGATCTAACTAATATTTAGTTAGTAAATAGAGCTATATAAAGGACTAAAGTTTAGTTCTTTCTACTAAAGTCTAACTAAGTTATAAAAGTATAAATAAGAAGTTAATATCCTTTTTTAATAAGTCTATTAGTTTTTAAATTATATACTGAGATAATAAGGTGTTATTCTCTATAGACTTAATTAAGCTTTTTAATAAACCTCTTATTTTTTAGTCCTCTATTAACTATAAAGAGTCTATAGATCTTATAGTAGTAGATTATATCGTTTTAGATAAATTTAGCTATTATTTTTAAGTTAATATTCTTAAGAAGTTAATAAACTTCTATATAACTAGTAAGTATATTTTAAGCTTTAACTAGAGAGTAATTACTAATCTTTTAGATATTAATATAAATATACTAAAATAGAATTACTAGAGGTATAAAAAAGGTATAAAGGTCTTTAAATTATCTTAGTTAGGTTTATATATAGAGTAGATAGCCTTTTATTTTATTATTTATTATTTAATATATATTCTCCTAAGTATATTGCTCTTAAAGTCTAGTATATATTATATTATAGCTTCTATACTCTCCTTTAGTATATATATATTAAATTAACTTCTTCTATTCTTCCTCATTATTAATTACTTATTTTAGCGTAAAGTTTAACTTTATTTCTTTCTAAAAGAGAAAACTATCTTAAAGCATATATTTTACTATATATAACCTAAATTTCTTAAAATTAATCTAAAAAACAGTCTTTAGGTATAATAATAAAGCTAAATACTTAGTAATTTATTATAATTATTAAGACTAAGCTTATTTAAAGCTTAGTAGATTATCTACTTTAGGTTTAAAATTCTCTTCTACTTTAAATGTGTAAATAGAGTTATTAATTATTTTATCTAAATCTTCTTTTTATTTAACTTCTTAAATATTAGATTTCTCTACTAGTTTGTACAAGAGACTGTTTATAGCCTTATTCTTTATACTAAATATATAGTAAATATTAAAATTAAATATTTTAATCTAAGTAATCTATTATATAAAAACTACTCTAAGTAAATCTAAGGTAGTACTACTAATCTAGTCTATAAAGACTTTTACGTTAGTTTTAAAGGTAAATTATATACTATATAAATAGTTTCTAAGCTTCTTAAGAGTAAATAAAACTAATTAAAGCTTAAGCTTTTTTATATTATAGTTAAAAGCTATACTAGTTTAGATTCTACTTTTATACTAAGTAATATATCTTTTACTCTAATAATATTATCTAAGTATAACACCTCACTTCTTAGTGCTTATATTAGTAAATAGATAGATTTTACTAGCTTTCTCTTTATAATTAATAGATTAAAGTAATAGAAAGCTAACTAGATAAAACTTAAGAGTTTTTATAGCTAACTACTATTCTAGTCTCTATTTAAAGAGTACTCTTTTTTAAAGAAGTCTTACTAATAAAATAGAAATAGTTCTATAATTTTTAATCTATACTTAATAGAACCTAATAATACTAAAAAGACTTTTAACTACTATAATATTATTATACTTTTCCTACTTAAAGATTTTAATAACTTTATTCTAGTTAAGCTTATATTTCTTACTATTTATTATATAACTAAAGAGGTTAATAGTAAGCTAGTAAATCTAAGATTTCTTAAAAGAAATTATAGCGCTAGTAAGCTTGAGGTTCTAAAGTATTATATCTAAGTTTATAAAGTGTTTAAAAATATATAAATATACCTCTAGAAGCTTAACTATATAGTTACTATTATATATTATTTTTAGCCTTCTAATAGAGATATTATTAAAAAAAGATTAGTAAATATTTAGAATAAAGTTATAGAGAATTCTTATTATAACCTTTATAAACTAAGTAACTAAATTTATCGCTTTTTAAAGTAAAGTATATATTCTAAATAGCTCTAAAAGTGTAGTAAATATAGTTAGATCTTAATTTAACTTATTAAGTAAGATTTAGTTATATCTAAAAAATAGATTTAAAAGGCTTATAATCTTATAGTTAGTAAAGTTTTCTAAGAATTTATTAGCTTTTAGAGGAATAAAGATATCTCTAATACTAATCTTATTAAGTTTTATATATAAGTTAATTAGCCTTATATGACTATCCTTTTTAGTAATAAGAAACTAGAAGTTCCTATATAATTTATAGGATTCTTCTAAAACTCCTTATATAACTCTTAATCTAAGTATATTAATAACTTTCCTTTATAAAGCTTTAGAAATAGAAATCCCTTTCTCTTACTATATAATATATAGAATAGTTCTAATTTTCTATAGTAGAGCTATATAAAGGTTAATATACTTATATTCTAAGAAATTCTATACTAATACCTCTTTTTAATTTATAAGGATATATTTAAGTATTTTAATCTCTCTTAGTAAAAAGTATAGCTAAGTAACTTTAAGCTTTAAAAACTTTTCTAAAGTAAAATAAATCCCTTAGTTAAACTATATAAATTATAGATATATATAGCTAGTAAAAGGGGAGTTAGAAAGCTAATAATAGCTCTCTACTTCTTAAGTTAGAATCTTCTTCTAATCTTTCTAACTATTAGAAATAAAATTATCTAAAAGTAGATTATTAACTAGATAAACCTTTTTACTTTTATATTTATATATTATATAGATACTAATAAAGCTTTAGTTAAGTTTAAGGTTTTTTCTAATTAATTTAAAGAATACTTAATCTTTTAGGACTTTAGGAAAGTTTTACTAGCTTTTAGTGTTCTTAAGAAAGTAGACTTAAATAGTTTCTATAATTAGAGTAATTACTACTTTAGTAATAGTTCTTAAGATATTAAATATAGCTAAAGGTGAAATTAGAGTAGAGTATTAATTAGTTTTAGAAATAGCCTCTTCTTATTTAAAAAGGTTAGCTTTTTTTCTTTTTTAGGTAAAAAAGTACTCTTTTTTATAGTTTATTATAGTATTAATATAGTAAGTTTGAACTTTATTATATATATTACTAAAGTTCTAGTTAGTTTTAAGTTAGGTTTTAGTAGTTTTAGAGGTATTATAGACGTCTTTTATATAGTTTTCCTATTTAGGGAAATAGCGCTAAATCTAACATAAAGAATCTAATTATATAAGACCTATTAGAATACTAATCTTTTAGAATTTATTACTTCTATAGTCTTTTACTTTTATTATAGTAGTAATAAAGCGTTTTAAATACTTAAAAGTAAGTTTAGTAGAAATAGTAAAAAGAAGTTTAAAGAGTAAGTTATAGTTAATAGTTTTAAAGTCTATTACTATTATAGTTATTATAATCTTATAGTTATTAATTTAAATAGGTATATAGTATATCTTAATAAAGTATAGCTTTAGGTTACTTTTAGCTATTATTCTTATTATTAAAATAGTAGTAGAAATTAGAATATTATAGTCTAAGATATATTAGTAACTTATAAAACTAGATTCTATACTAGTATTAATTATACTCTATATAGGTAAGTAGTTATTAAAATACTTACTACTAATAGAGATCTTTAGAATAAGTTATAATATAATAATTATTAAAGCTATCTAGTTTATAGTTATTAGAATAATAGCTTTAACTAAAAAGACTTTTAGGTAGTTTTAAGTTTAAATAGTGTAATAGAGCAAGAGAGAAAACTTATCAATTATGCTAAGCACTCCACTCTAAGCAGAAAACCCCTGAAAATGCCCTATACACTTATACATCAATTTTCTAGATAACTATAAGAGATATAAAGGTGAATATATAAATATAAGCTTAACTAACTTATACTTTATCTATATTTTCTACTCTTTTTATATCTTAAGTTATACAATCTTTTAAGAGAAAATAAATTACTAAGAAGAAGTTTAGCAATATTATCTCTATAGTATTCTACTCTATTATCGCTTTAAATAATTAAGGAGGTATAATAGAGATTAAGAGAGGGGATAAAAATAAGGCTAACTAAGGCTAAAGAAGCCTAAAAACACCTATTTTTATTTAATCTTTAAAGAGTAAGAATTAATAGATTTTTCTTATAAACTAGGCTGAAGAATTCTAAAAGCTTTTCTAAGAAGGTAGTTACTAAAGTTATTAAAAGAAAATAGGAAATTATATAAAAATAAATATATTTTTTACTTATCTACTTAGTCTTTTTTGTTATAGGCTAACTAGGCTTCTATTTACTTATATAAGCTTTTTCCTCTTATAATAATACTTAATACCTATAAAAACGCTTATCTAACCTCTTATTTTTAGGTTAGAATTACTAAAAATTCTAAGAACTCTACCCTCTT
This sequence comes from Colletotrichum viniferum, assembly GCA_020226115.1. NCBI lineage: Eukaryota > Fungi > Ascomycota > Sordariomycetes > Glomerellales > Glomerellaceae > Colletotrichum > Colletotrichum viniferum. The sequence goes on along the minus strand of JAGFBE010000020.1, from coordinate 404,543 downwards.
CTATATATCCTTTAAGTCTTTTATACGCTAAAGAGAAGAAAACTTAAACACTTTTACTTTATATACTTAATGTTCTATTTAGCTTTTAACCTATATCTTCTACTATTCTAGCTAGTAGCTAGTCTCTCTACTAATTCTTTTTCAATATAGGCTTAATTATAGTTTTCTCTTTAGATCTCTTTAGCTTACTATATACTAAATACTATCTATCTCTTTAGTATAGTTAGAACTAAGAAGGTGTCTTAAGGTTATATAACTTAAGCTATATTTTTAATTAAGTTATCTTAAGTAATAAGGAATTACTTTAGAGTTAAGTTATTAAGTTTATTTACTATAAATAGCTTAAGCTTTCTAACTTTTCTTTTAATTTTTATATAGTAAAGCTCTTTTCACTTATTCTCTATTTTAACTTATATATTCTTAACTTTATTTAATACTTCTTTAGGGTAGTCTTTTTTTTTTATATTAATAATAAAGGTTATAAGATTAGAGTTATTATTATAAATTATATTTTCTATTCTATTAGTCTCTCTTAGAGAAGCTAAGTCTTTAGCTTTAACTCTAATTAACTTTTAAGTAACTAATATTTAGTTAAGTATAGCTTTTCTAGAGCTTATATTTACCTTATCTTCTTATTATTCTTCTTACTTCTTTTCTTTTAAAGCTTTTAGCTAGTTTTTAAACCTAGTTTTAGGTTTTAGTTTTAAGCTTTTAAGTGAAGTATAGAGGCTAAACTCCTTAGTAATAAGCCTAACCTAGTAGTTAAAAAGGTTCTTATAAAGATTTAGGTTAGCTTCTTAGGCTTTAGTAGTAGTTTCTAAATATAAAGTTTTAATACTAAAAATGCTTTGTTAAATAATATATCTAATAAAGTCTATAGTATAGAGGCTATATTTCTATAGGTTTTCTTTTAATTTAATTTAAAATTATAAAATAATAAAGGAAATATAATTAATAAGCTTCTAAGTCTCTACTAGTACTTTATAGATTTTATACTAATTATAAACTAACTTAACTATAGTTTTAAAAGAGGTTTCTAACTTACTTAAGCTACTACTATTAGTAACATTCTATATACTATCTAAGTAGAGATATAGGCTATTTCTTTAATTAACGATTAGGCTTATATATTTTTCTCTACTGTTATATTACAAAAAGATAATAAAATTGCATAAAGCAAGCTTATTAGCTAGAACTTTATAATGCTTTATTATAAGGTTGTTATAAAAGAGGATTTAAATAATAAGAACCTTTATATATTATTCTTTAATAATATCTCTAATAGTTAGGTTATAAGCTACTTTAATATAGCCCTCTAAGAGGGGATTACTTTAATATAAAAACCTTAATATATTATAGAAGTTAGAAAAAACCTTTACTTAGATATCTTACTTTTAGATTCCCTAAGTTAGATTTTTGCTGTTATTACGAGAGAATTTACCTTATTAGTATCTAGTTAGAGTTATATTAATAAAGTTATTATTAGTATTTATCTATTTAGGCGCTAGGAAAGATCTATTTTAACTAAGCTTTAGTACTATATAAAGCTTTTAAGATATAATAGGAGACTTAATAAGCTCTGTAGTTTTAAAGAGGATTTTAAGGAGTTTTTTATTAGATTACATAAGCTAGATATATTTAGTTTTACTTAGTTTAGTGTTCAGCTCACTAAGGTAGTTAAAATAGAAATTAAAAGGCTATAGAGGTTATTTTTTTTATAGAGGTAGAGCAGATATATCTACTACTTATAAAGTCTCACCCTAAAAAACTAATTAGTTTTTATAAAGGTATATAATATAGATTATAAGCTTTTATTTAATCTTATTAATCTAATTAATATCTTATATAGTTTTATAAGCCTTTTAGGACTTAGAATTATAGTTTCTAGAGGAAGAAGACTGAGAAGTAGTAGAAGTAGTTTAATAAAATATTATGTGAAGTTTTGTAGTAGTTTAGAGGAAAGATTATTAAGTTATAAGTGTGTAAAATTAAATAAATAAGCTTATATTGCTGCTTATTTAAGTTATAGTAATTAGATGTTTTAGAAGAAAAGAAAAGTTAGAAAGGTAAATTTACAGTAGGTGAGGAGAAGTTAATTATAATACTAATAATTTTTGTTAAAAGTTAGTAAAAATAAATAGGAAAAAAAAGGTATGATTTTTAGAATATATAAGTGATAGTTAAACTTAGTTAAAGTGTTATAGTTAAATATAAAAGTATCTATTAAAAAAAGGTAGTTATTATATATATAGATATGTGAAGATATTTAGTAGAAGGTTAGCAGTTTAAAATATCCCTTTTTATAGATATTATAAAAGTGAATTTAGCGCTAGTAGTTAATATTCCTTCTAATTATATGATTTTTAAGCGAAGAAGAAGCTAGTTAGACTATAAAGTAGTTATTTTTGAAGCTATAATTTATAAGATATAGATAGTAATTAGATAAAAGTGAAGTTTAGTAGTAAAGGTAGTAAATAGAGGAAAGAAGAGTAACTAATATGATTTAGTAATAAGAAAAGTAGGATATAGCTATAAACTGCTTAGTTAGGCTTATAATCTTATGTTTTTAAAGAAGAATTGATACTTATAGCTATAGAAGAGGTGAGGTTTTTTTTTTATAATTTGATTATAAGATATATAAAGTTAAAGGCCTCTTTTTTATAGATAGCAACATTTTAATTAATATATCTATTTTGCTCTTACTGTTAAAACCTAAATAAATACATTCTTTCTAGTTTAGTCAATCTTAGATTTACAGTAAAAGGCTCTTTAAATTGTTCTTTTTTATTTTATTAATAAGTTACTATAGTAAATAAGTTCTTAAGCTTTTACAGTTACTGTTTTTAGTGTTAACTAACCTCTCAGTTAGATATAAAAAAGTGCATTTCTTTTGCTTAGCTATATTTCTCCTTTTTTTCTCTTAATATATTATTCTTTATAATCTTTAGCCTAACTAATGCTTCATAATAATAACTAGATAACTTCTAAGTAGTATAATTATAGATATTGAAATTAACTTAAGTTACTCTTATACTATTACTTTAAACTAAGTATATAAGCTTTTCCCCTTTTCTCTTATACTAGTTTCTATAAATTATAAAGATAAAGAAGAAATTATTTATCTATTTAGATTTATTATACTACTATTAATTATAATAGGTTATCTTTTTAAAACTATTTAGACTACTACTAACCTATATATAAGCTTCTCTTTCTCTTTTCTAAACTTCTATTAAAGGTTTTATTAGTTAGATTTAGTATAAAATAAACTTTATTTATAAAATTACTATTAATAAAAGAGTTAAAGGAGTTACTCTGAGGTTTTAGTATTTACTTACTAAGTTCTTAATAATATATATAGAGCTAATTAATAAGAGAGAAATACTAGAAAGGTTTCTATTTTTTATAAGAGAGGTTTATATTATAGAGAGTTATATTAGCCTTTAGGGATAGCTATACTAAAAGATAGATAGGTTAGAAGTAGTTAAAGCTTTACTAATTTATATATATAACGCCTAGAATCTTTTTCTATACGATAGGTACTTTAAGTACTAAGTAAAGATATCTTTTAAAGCTAAGTAGAGTAGCTACTAAGTTACTATATCTATTTCTTTTTAGAAGTGTATTTCTTATTAAACTAAATAGAAAGAAGCTTATTCTAACTATATCTATTATAAGAAAAGCTTCTTATACTTATATAGGTTTAACTATAACTAAAAGACTACTAGCTAGATTAAATATATTAAGAAGAGTAATAAAAAGAAAGATATTTCTAATAGTACTCTTTATAAAGAGGGTAGAAGTGTTAATATAATACTTTATTTTAAGTATAAATATCTTAGAAGTAAGACTATTATACTAATATATAGACTATTAATTAACTAATTTACTAAGTTAGCTTTAGAATATAAATTTAAATTATAGTAGCATTTCTAAGTAATTTCCTATAAGATCCTTAGTAAAAACTTTTATAAATAAGTTAGCTTTTTAATAGTAGAAGTGAGGTTAAAGCGTAAAGATAAGAAGAAAAAGAAGAAAGCTACTGTTTATTATACTTAGAGAAGTAATTAGTCTATCTTAGGTTTGAATTTTTTAGAGGTAGTATTAGTTTCTTTTAAGTTTTTTAGTATTTTTTTAGTCTTTTTAGTGTTTATTAGTTTTTATTATTATATATCTCTTCTTTTTTTATAATAATATATATTAAAGGCAAAAAAAGCAATATAAATATATAGTTAATATAAATCATAATATAAAGGTGACTAAATATAAATAGATAAAATGTTACTTTTCTTGCTAAAAATAGATAAAATTTAATAATTATTATAGATTTAGCTATCTTTTAGTTCCTCTATATCTCTATAGTAGCTATTAAATCCTTTATTTTTTATAAGAATACTTACTATAATTTTATTCTTTTTCTGCTAACTATTAACTTCAGTTTATAGTGTTTTATTTTGTTTTTATAATTACTTAATTTACGTTTTTATAGCGTTAAAGTTATTAGTTTCTACTTCTTTTAGTATAAATAACTTATTAAGGTTTAGGATTTTTACTAGACTAAGTATATTAAGATTAGGTTAATTTATAGTAGAAAAGACCTTATTAAGGGCTTATTTAAGGTCTAGTTAGACTTCTATTTTAGAGATATCATCTAGATAGTTATTTTTATTTACTATAAATTTCTTTAAGTAATTACTAGCTATAGTCTACTTAATAGGAATTCTAGTAAGGGTTTTGAGTAAATAGGATGAAATTTAAGGAGATATCTGCTAGATATAAAAGGAGCCTAACTAGTATACGCTAAGCTTATTAGAAGAGCTTTTATTAATAGATAGCTTTATATTATAAATAAAAATAATATCTTTAATTTATAGCTTTTTATATTATATTCTATACTTATTTCTTTAGTTATAGTTCTTAGTAACTTAGTAGTACTGCTTTACAATATATTTAAAAGCTATTTATTAGTTAGAATTAAATTATTTAAAGGTCTATATATATAAAAGGAGTTTAGTTTTAGTATTTCTAACGTTTAATTAGTTTAGCACTTACTAAATAATACTTTTAGTCTTAATTAAAGTAATTAAGTTATAACTATAAATAAAGTAAAAAAGAGAGTATTCTATAAAAGATCTAACTAATATTTAGTTAGTAAACAGAGCTATATAAAGGACTAAAGTTTAGTTTTTTCTACTAAAGTCTAACTAGGTTATAAAAGTATAAATAAGGAATTAATATCCTTTTTTAATAAATTTATTAGCTTTTAAATTATATACTGAGATAATAAGGTATCATCCCCTATAGACTTAATTAAGCTTTTTAATAAACCTCTTATTTTCTAATCCCCTATTAACTATAAGAAGCCTATAGATCCTATAGTAGTAAATTACATCTTCTTAGATAAATTTAGCTATTATCTTTAAGTTAATATTCTTAAGAAGTTAATAAGCCTCTATATAACTAGTAAACGCATTATAAGCTTTAGCTAGAGAGTAATTACTAATCTTCTAGATATTAATATAAATATACTAAAATAGAATTGCTAGAGGTGTAGAAAAGGTGTGAGGGTCTTTAAATTACTTTAGTTAAGCTTACGTATAGAGTAGATAGCTCTTTATTTTATTACTTATTATTTAATATATATTTTCTTAAGTATATTACTTTTAGAGTTTAATATATATTATATTATAGCCTCTATACTCTCTCTTAGTATATATATACTAGATTAACTTTTTCTATTCCTCTTTATTATTAACTATTTATTTTAGTATAAAGTTTAACTTTATTTCTTTTTAAATAAGAAAACTATTTTAGAGTATATACTTTGCTATATATAACTTAAATTTCTTAAAATTAATCTAAGAAATAGTCTTTAAGCGTAATAATAAAGCTAAGTATTTAGCAATTTATTATAATTATTAAAACTAAGCTTATTTAAGGCTTAGTAGATTATCTACTTTAGGTTTAAGATCCTCTTCTACTTTAAGTATGTAGATAGAGTTATTAATTATCTTATCTAAATCTTCTTTTTATTTAGCTTCTTAAATATTAGATTCTCCTACTAGTTTACGCAAGAGACTATCTATAGCTTTATTCTTTATACTAAGTATATAGTAAATATTAAAATTAAACATTTTAATCTAAGTGATCTATTATATAAAAACTGCTCTAAGTAAATCTAAAGCAGCACTGCTAATTTAGTTTATAAGGACTTTTATATTAGTTTTAAAAGTGAATTATATACTATATAGGTAGTTTCTAAGCTTCTTAAGAGTAAGTAAGACTAATTAAAGCTTAAACTTTTCTATATTATAGTTAAAAGCTATACTAGTTTAAATTCCACTTTTATACTAAGTAATATATCTTTTACTCTAATAGTATTATCTAAGCATAGCGCCCTACCTTTTAGTACTTATATTAGTAGATAAATAGATTTTGCTAGCTTCTTTTTTATAATTAATAGATTAAAACAATAGAAAGCTAACTAGGCAAAGCTTAAAGGTTTCTATAGCTAGCTACTGTTCTAGCCTTTACTTAAAAAGCACTCTTTTTTAAAGAAGTCTTATTAGTAAAGTAGAAATAGTTCTATAATTTTTAATCTATACTTAATAGAACCTAATAATACTAAAAAGACTTTTAACTACTATAACATTATTGTATTTTTCCTACTTAAGGATTTTAATAACTTTATTCTAGTTAAACTTACGTCTTTTACTACTTACTATATAACTAAAGAGGTTAACAGCAAGCTAGCAAATCTAAGATTTCTCAGGAGAAATTATAATACTAGCAAGCTTAAGGTTCTAAAGTACTATATCTAGGTTTATAAAGTGTTTAAAGATATATAAATATACCTCTAGAAGCTTAACTATATAGTTACTATTATATATTATTCTTAGCTTTCTAATAGAGATATTATTAAGAAAAGGTTAGTAAACGCTTAGAATAAGGTTATAGAGGATTTTTATTATAACCTTTATAAACTAAGTAACTAAATTTATTGCTCTTTAAAATAAAGTATATATTCTAAATAGCCCTAAAAGTATAGTAAATATAGTTAGATCTTAACTTAACTTATTAAGTAAGACTTAGTTATATCTAGAAAATAGGTCTAAAAGGCTTATAATCTTATAGTTAGTAAAGTCTTCTGAGAATTTATTAGCCTCTAGAGAAATAAAAACGTCTCTAATACTGATCTTATTAAGTTTTATATATAAGTTAATTAACCTCATATTATTATTCTTTTTAGTAATAAGAAACTAGGAGTTTCTATATAATCTATAAAATTCCTCTAAAACTCCTTATATAACTCTCAATCTAAGTATATTAATAACCTTCTTCTATAAAACTTTAGAAATAGAAATCCCTTTCTCTTATTATATAATATATAGGATAGTTCTAATCTTTTATAGTAAAGCTATATAAAGGTTAACACACCTATATTCTGTGAAATCCTATACTAACACCTCTTTTTAATTTATAAGAATATATTTAAGCATTTTAATCTCTCTTAGTAAAAAGTATAGCTAAGTAACTTTAAGCTTTAAAAACCTTTCTAAAGTAAGGTAAATCCTTTAGTTAAACTATATAAATTATAGATATATATAGCTAATAAAAGAGAAGTTAGAAAGTTAATAATAGCTTTCTACTTCTTAAGTTAAGATCTTCTTCTAGTCTTTCTAACTATTAAGAATAGAACTATCTAAAAATAGATTATTAACTAAATAAACCTTTTTATTTTTACGTTTATATATTATATAGATACTAATAAAGCTTTAGTTAAGCTTAGGGTTTTTTCTAATTAACTTAAAGAATATCTAATCTTTTAGAACTTTAAGAAGGTTTTATTAGCTTTTAGTGTTCTTAAGAAAGTAAGCTTAAATAGTTTCTATAATTAGAGTAATTACTACTTTAGTAATAGTTCTTAAGACGTTAAATATAGCTAAAAGTGAAATTAAAGTGAAGTACTAATTAGTCTTAAAAATAGCTTCTTTTTATTTAAAAAAGTTAGCTTCTTTTCTTTTTTAGGCAAGAAGGCGCTCTTTTTTATAGTCTATTATAGTATTAATATAGTAAGTTTAAACTTTATTATATATATCGCTAAGGTTCTAGTTAGTCTTAGGTTAGCTTTTAGTAGCTTTAGAGGTATTATAGACGTCTTTTATATAGTTTTCCTATTTAGAGAAATAGCGCTAAATCTAATATAAAGAATCTAATTATATAAAACCTATTAGAATACTAATCTTTTAGAATTTATTATTTCTACAGTCTTTTATTTTTATTATAGTAGTAATAAAGCGTTTTAAATACTTAAAAGTAAGTTTAGTAGAGATAATAAAAAGAAGTCTAAAGAGTAAGTTATAGTTAATAGTTTTAAGGTTTACTACTATTATAGTTATTATAATTTTATAGTTATTAATCTAAATAGGTATATAGTATACCTTAATAAAGCGTAACTTTAGGTTACTTTTAGCTATTATTCTTATTATTAAAGTAGTAGTAGAAATTAGAATATTATAGTTTAAAATATATTAGTAACTTATAAGACTAGATTCTATATTAGTATTAATTACGCTCTATATAGATAAGTAGTTATTAAGGCGCTTACTACTAATAGAGATCTTTAAAATAAGTTATAGTGTGATAATTATTAGAGCTATTTAGTTCACAGTTATTAAGATAATAGCTTTAACTAAAAAGATTTTTAAATAGTTTTAGGTTTAAATAGCTTTATTATATTTAGAAACTTAATTAGTCTATTAGGCTTTTTCTTTTAAGGTTTTAGTAAAGTCTATAAAATCTATAAGAATAAATATATAGATAACTCCTTCTAAATTATCTATAAAAGTATATATCTTTCTAATAAACTCTTCTCTATATTCTAGTTAAATCTTATAAACTTTTTTAACTAGTAGACTAACTAAGCTATAAAGCTTATATAAGATAAGTTTATTAATAAGTTCTTTATTTTTAATAGATTTCTAATTTTTACTATTAAAAAATATAGCTAGTTAGAAGTTACTTTTTAGAAGAGATAGTTTTAAGATAGGTTTTAGAGGAGAAATCTTAATAACTTCACTAGATATTACTTCTCTTTCTATTCTAAACGCTCTTTTTAGTTCTAAGGTATTAATAAGTATAAAAGCTAGTTTAAAAAAGCCCTCTTCTCCTATTTTAATATCTAAGTTTTCTTTTTACTTTTCCTAGTTAAGAGGTGAATTTTTCTCTATAACTAACTTTTCTAATAAGTTTAAATAACTTTTAGAATAAGGTTATAAAGAAGAAGGTCTCTTTAAAATAGTTAGAATATCTTTAATATCTTATATAGTGAAATAAACCTTTTTAGAAGGAGACTTTAAAGCTTTCTTTTTAACTTTTCTAAGATTTAATAGCTTTAGCTTCTTCTATAGAAATAGATTAGCTTTATATATTTTTAACTAAGTAATTATAAGTTTAAATACTATAAAATTAAGCAAATTACTTTTAATTAAACTATTAAGTTATACTAAGTTATATAGGTAAGAAGGCTAGACTAAATCTTTATATTTCTATTTACTAATAGCTAATATCTAGAAAGTAGAAGCTTAACTAGATACTTTATTATCTAATATAACACTTTCTTCTTCTATAAACCTATAGAAAAATTTAATTAAGTTAAAATTATTATAGTTTTATAGAACCTTAATAAATATAAACTAAAGTTAGCTAATATTCTACTTAAAAATCTCAGTAGCTTAGGCTTTTATAGCTTTATAGCTGTTTTAATTCTTAAAGTGAGTAATAATAGCTTCTTAATTAAGCTTACTATTTTGTTATAATAAAGTAATAATTATTTAGAGGATAAAAAACTTATTATTTTAAGGTTTATAAGAATAGTGTTTTTAGAAATATTAGATTAAGCTACTTCTTTTATTAGCTATCTTTTAAGAATAATAGCCTTTTTTAAAGTTATAATCTATATAGCTTATATATTAGTACTAACTATATAGGCTATAAGAAAAAAGCTTAAGATTTTCCTTATTAACTTTAACTAAATAGACTAAGACTAAATAGTAGTCTTCTATAGCTAGAGAAAAATAAGCAATCCTTTTAGTAGAGATTTTCTAGTTATCTATTATTTTCACTAAATTAGAAAGTTATTAGTTTAAAAACTAACTCTAGAGGTTTTTAACGCTTTAATTAAGTTTAGCTTTATTTCTTTTAACTTATAGAGGGGGGGGAGCTTCTCCTCTTAGTACTTTTAGAAGTATAAGAAATAGAGAATAAATAGGAGTAGTAATCTAAAAAGTTTACCTCTAAGTAGCCTTAAAGCTAAACTAATTTATTAAGTTAACTTTAAACTTATTAAAGTCTCTTTTTCTAAATAATTTATAAATACTAGTCTCTATAAATAGAGCTATTTTATCTAAAGCTAACTAATTAAATCTTAATATAGCTATATAGATAATTTAAGGGCTAGTTATAATATTAAAGTTATATCTTATAGCTTTAGTTTAAATATTATTAATCTTTTATAGGAACTATATAGCTACTTTATAGTTTAAATTATCTATTATTAAAGTTATAGAAACAATTTAATTAATCTAGTTATCTAGTAGTTCTTAGTAATCTTTATCTATAGCTTTATAGCGCTAAATAAGATATATTTTCACTTATAACTAAGTTTTTTTACTAAGTTTTATTTAATTATTAGCTTAAAAAGGTATATCTATATAGAAAATAATATTTAATACTTTTAAAGTATTAGTTATTCTTACTACTTCTACTATAGTTTTATAGTTTTTAAAAAAATCTAAAATATTATTTCTAGTAAAGAATAGTGTTCTAACTATTTTAAGTTATAGTATTTTAAATCTTTAAAGTCTTAAGCTATATACTTTAGAGACCTTTTAATGAGATTTAGTAGAGTTTAAATAGCTTTATATATCTTTTTCTCTTAAAGAATCCTCTCTAGGTATTATATTTATACTAGAAGCGCTATTTTTAGAAGCTATTACTTTAAAAACTTTAGTTTCTATAATTATTTTAGAACTTTAATCTAAATCTAAAATTAAGAGGGGTTTTTTTTATTAAGGTTAGTGAAAAGAAGAATTTATAAAAGGACTTACTAAAGTATTACTAATAATTAGGTTAGTTTTATTATCTATTATTTTTAATTTAAGTTATTTATTTTAAGTTAAAGTTAAAGTTTTTAGAGCTTTAAAGTTTAGTAATACTATTTTAAAGAAAATATAAGTAAATTAATAGAAGAAGAAGTAAAAGAAAGCTCTACTAAAGAAAGTTAAAATAAAAAGATTATATAAAACTTAAGTAAAGCTAATAATTTATTAATAAAAAGAGTAATAGAAGAATTCTTATAATATAGGTCTAAAAGAATAATAAAAAGTAAAAAGAGAGATAAAGAAGGAAAAAGATATTCTTATTATTATTTCTATTTTCTTTTTTCTCTCTTATTTAGAAAGTATATATATATTTATTATCTTTTCTCTTTTCTATTATTCTAATAATAAGGTTATTTTATACTTTAGGTTTCTTTCTCTTCTCTTTATAGAGGAAGTCTAGCTATATTTAGTAGTATTTTCTATAGCTTCACTTTATAACTCTCCTCTTTTATAGATTAAACTTAAGATTTAATAAAGTTTATAATAAAACTATAGCGTTAACTATAGACCTTAAAAGAAATATTTTACTCTAGCTACTTATTTACTACTTAAGAATATAGAGGGGGAGAAATCTAAAGAAATATATATATTTTCCTTTCTATAGAGTTAGTATAGAATTGTTCTTAGAAAGGAGAAACGCTTTTAGTTAAGCTTAGAAAATGTTCTTTTTTTTATTTTTTAAAAAGTTAGTATAGTTATAATATTTTTCCTTTTTAGCTTTTTATACCTTTACGTTTATAATATTTTATAATTTAAGAAAATTAAATCTTAGTATTTCTATATATAAATATAACTTAGATCTTAAGTTTTTAAGCTTTTTAGTGTTTTTTTTTATTAGTTAATATATTATTAGAAACTTTCTAATAAGTTTAAGTAAAAGAAAAGTTTTCTTAGAATAAATTAATTAATTTTATTCTTTTTAAAGTTTATAAGAAGAGTAAAATAAATACTATTACTTTTATAATTTTAGCTTTTAATATAAAAGTGAAATAAGTTTACTTCATTTTAGTTACTTTTAGGTTATTATTATAGTAGCTTATAATAAAGTAGTATATAATAATTTTAAATAGGTAGATAGTAAGTTAATAAAGGAGAATAACTAAGCTTATATAGAACCCTATCTACTCTCTTCTACTTAGCTAAACACTTTTTTTCTTAAAGTTTTTTAGACTTCTATAGGTTTAGTTAATCTTTAATTCTAAATATCTAAGTTATTACTCTTTACTTTAAGAAAATAGAAGTTAAAAATATATTAGCTAAATTTTCTTTTAATATAGTAATACTTAAATTACTTCTTCTTCTAAGCTTTTTCTACTTTAGTCTAGTAAAATAGTATAGAATAACTATAAAGGGAACCTTTTATAGTAGTTTAGCTTATACCTCTCTATACTAGTTACTAATTTTATAATAAAGTAAAAGAGAAAACTTATTAATTATACTAAGTATTTTATTTTAGGTAGAAAACCCCTAAAAATATCTTAAATACTTATATATTAATTTTCTAAATAACTATAAAAGATATAAAAATAAATATATAAATATAAGTTTAACTAATTTATATTTTATTTATATTTTTTACTTTTTTTATATCTTAAGTTATATAATCTCTTAAGAGAAAATAGGCTACTAAGAAGAAGTTTAGTAATATTATCTTTATAGTATTCTACCCTATTATTATTTTAAATAATTAAAGAAGTATAGTAGAAATTAAGAGAGGGGATAAAAATAGAGCTAGCTAAAGCTAGAAGAGCCTAAAAACACCTATTTTTATTTAATTTTTAAAGGGTAAAGATTAATAGATTTTTTCTATAAACTAAGCTAAAAAACTCTAAAAGCTTTTCTAAGAAAGTAGTTACTAAAGTTATTAAAGGAAAATAAGAAATTATATAAAAATAAATGTGTTTCTTACTTATCTACTTAGTTTTTTTCGTTATAAGCTAACTAAGCCTCTATCTACTTATATAAGCCTTTTCCTCTTATAATAACGCCTAACGCCTATAAAAACACCTATCTAACCTCTTGCTTTTAGGTTAGAATTACTAAAAATTCTAAGAACTCTACCCCCTTCTAACATCTATATTATAACCTATAAATAAAGATAACAGCTAAACAACCTACTTAGGCGTTAGGTAGCTAGAATAGGATATTTATACTATAGGATTATAAGAATAATAGGAACTTGCTTAGAAATAGAAGAACTATAGTATAAGTTATATAATAATAAAATAAGGAATAATTAGTAGAGTATAATAGAAAATACTTAGTAATTAGTTAGTTCTACTAACTAATTATAATTACTTTATATATCTAAGTAATTACTTATAAATAAATAAAAGATATTATTTAGGACTTATATATAGTATAACCTAAGCTTAGCTTATAGTTAGACTTCTGTAGCTCTTTAGTAATTAACTTAATATTTATCCTTAAGATACTTTTAGCTTATTTTTACTATAAATTACTTATTAAGCCTAAGATTAATTATTTTAGTTTCTAAAGATTTAATCTATTATTAGCTTATAACTAATAACTCAGACTATAACTTAGTGTACTATTAGAATGTATTAATCTTTAGCTTCTATTAGTAGACCTTACTATTAGAAAGCTAACTATAATACTTTAATTGCTTTTATTCAATAAGTTAACTATTAATACCTACTAATAGTAAAATAATAAATATATCTTTTTATGCTTCTACTAAGTTATTTATCTTAGGTTTCTCTATTAGATAGGAAACTTATAGCTTAGCTTAGAAACTAGGGGACTATAAGATAAAAGAAGACTTAGAAGAAGATAATGATAATAAAGAGCTTAAATAACAGCTAGTAAAGGCTAATAGTAATATTAAGTAAATATAGGGTATATTTAATAAAAGCGCCTAAGCTATTAATAAGCTATAGAAAGCCTTTTAGTAAGTTACTTAATAAGTAGCTAAGCTAGAGGGTGAGAATTAGACTTTTTAAGCTACTACTAATATTATTACTATATTTATAAGAGGATAATAGAAACTTAAGCTTAGTATATTTATTATTTATAATAGAACCTCTAGAACCTTTAAAGGATTCTTAATTTAAGTTAAGAATTATTAGAACTTTTACTATAGAGATTTTACTAATTAGACTAAGAAAGTAGTATATATAGCTACCTATTTTTGAAGTAAAGCTTTTAAATAGTTTAAACTAATCTAAAAAGAATACCTTTAGTATAAAACCTTTAATAAATATACTATAAAGACTTATAATATCTATACTAATTTCTAAGGATTTAAAGATATATTTTATTTATTTTTCTAAGATCTAGATAAAAAATAATAAGCTAAATGAGACCTCTTATAGCTATAATAAACTAAGTCTACTAAGAACTATTTTGCTAGTTTCTATTAACTTAGCGTCTAACTTAACTTTACTAAAGAAACTAAGATCTTTATGTTCTACTAAAGACTTAAAGATGAAGTTAAAGATAAAATTATTAAGGTTGATTAACTTAATAACTTCTTCTAATATACTAAACTTACTATAAAGATTAATAACTAACTTTTTAAGTAATAAAGAGAATAAAGTAATAAAAAATAGAACTTAAACTTAGAGTATAAATATTAGTAGTAATTTTAATATAAGTTTAATACTTAGTAGAATAATAATTAACTTTATAATAATTAGAATAATAACTAATAAAGTACTACTTATAGATAATATAGTAGATCTATAGATCTTAGTATAATAACTAAACCTAATAATAAAAAAACCTTAGAACTTTAAGTATTATAACTATAATAAGTAAAGATATATTACTAGAGACTATAAGTAACTAAAAAAGCTTTTTTAGAAACTAGTAACTAAATAACTCTAATAAGTTAGTATAATCTCAAAAGCCCTATATATATCCCTATTATAGACTAGATATTATGATAATAACTGCTAAATCTATATTGAAGATAAGGAAATATTAAAATATTACTTAAAGGATAATAACTTTAAGTAATCTAGCTATAATATAACTACTTTAGATATATACTTTAGAACTTTAGTAATAATATACTATAGTAATAATAAGATTACTAGAAAGCTAATAGAATAACTTAATGAAATATTATAAATTTAACGTTTTAAACCTATTAATACTCTATCTACTATATATAAGTAAGAACTAGAAAATAATAATAAGTAAGAACTAATATATCTCTAGCTAGCTAAACTTATTTATTTAGAATAAATCTAAAATAAACTATATAACTCTATATAGAAAAAATAACTTAAAGCTATATTTTTATATATAGAATAATGTAAATATGTATATAGAAACCCTACTAGAATTAAATAAATTAACTAAGAAATAGAGGAATAAGTTAAAGAGGAATTTAAAGAAGAACTAGAATATTAATATAATCTCTTAATAGAATAATAAATCTTTAGTATAACTAATAATTAAACTTTTAGAGAAGGTAAAAGTTCACTTTATAACTTAGATAAACTTTATAATACTGTTTGCTAGTACGCTTAAGTAGAGATTATTTATAGGTTTATTTCTAGTATAGATAACTTTAGCTCTAAAGAAGAATCTAATAACTAGAGAAATAGAACTAAATAACTTTTAGAATACTAAAAAGTTAATATACTTTAAGATAAATAATAATAGTACTTCTATAGTACTTTAGTAACTTAGTAAGATTAAGACTACATTTTTTAACTTTACATAGAAGACTATTTTACACTAAGAAGTAACTACTAGCTCTATTAAACCTTTTTCTAGCCTTAATGTTTTTATAATAAGTGTAAAGAATATATAGGAGAAAAATATAATTACTAGTTCTATTTTAGAAGATAGAATAATAAACCTATCTATAAGATTTACTTAACTTCTATTATAATTAAATAGACTATAGTACTATTTGAAAATAACTTTATAGTTTTCTAACTTAGCTTGCAATTTTTTATAAGATGTTAATATAACGATAATATAAAGTAGAATAAATACTAATAAGATAAGTACTAAGTATACTACTAAGAAAAAGTATATACTTAGAAGATTATAAGAAATAGACCTAAACTTCTATAAGTTAGAATCTATAAAAACAGCCTTACTAAGGTAGTATAGAAAGGAAAATAAATTACTTATTTTAGATAATTAGAATAGTTAAAAAACTAGATTTACTTACTAAAGAAGGATTATAATAGGTAATAAGTATAAGATCTATATATTAGATATTATAAAGATATAAAAGTAACCTTAAACTTAAAGTTACTATTAATTAATAAATAATACTTATACTAATTAATAGTAGAGCTAAAGTAAATTTTATTATCTCTTAAGCTATTAATAAGCTAGAAGTATTATAGAGAGGAAAAGAATAATTATACTAGCTATATATAATAGAAGGAGAAGAATTTAAGTATAAAAGAGGTACTATTTATAATAAGATTACACTTTTTAAGATAAGCTATTTAAATTAAAAAGAAAGAATCTAATTTAATATTACTAATATAAGAATATATGATATAGTATTAGGACTACTCTAGGTATAAATGAATAACCTATAGATAGATTAGAGTAAAGGCTAACTCTATTAGAACTATAATAATTTAGTTTCTAAGTAGTTCTATTAGAACTAAACCTTAAATAAATTAATACTATAGTAAGGAGTAGTAAAATAATATTTCTACTACTTTAAAGTAAAAGAAGCTATATTATAACCTCTAATAATAATAGATTTTAAATAAAAGAATAATCTACTTCTATTTATTCTAGAAGAATATAGAGTTTATAAGAAACTCTTTGTAGCTAACTTAAAAACTAAACTACTAATATATACTAGTTTTAATTATAAAATACCTCTTAAAAAAGGGAAAGAACTACAATTTAATAAGATCTATAGACTTAACTTAATAGAAATAGAAGCTTTAGATAGATATCTTAAGGAAAACTTTAAGAAAGAATATATTAGACTTTTAATATTACTAGTAAGAAGCCTAATTCTATTTATACTAAAAAAGAATAGAAAATTATAACTATATATTAACTATTATATACTTAATAAGATAATAATTAAGAATTGTTACTTATTACCTCTTATTAATAAGATAAGATAACTTCTCTATAAAGCTAATTAGTTTATAGTACTTAACCTTAAGGGAGCTTATAACTTAATTAGAATAAAGTAAGAAGAAGAATAGAAGACTGCTTTTAGAATATAAAAAGGACATTTTAAATATCTTATAATACTTTTTAGTTTTACTAATATACCTATAATATTTCAGAATATAATTAACTAAGTTTTATATAGATATGTTAATATCTATATAGTAGTTTATTTAGATAATATCTTTATTTTCTCCTTAATATTTAAAAAATATAAAGAAGATGTTTACTATATTTTATAAGCTTTATAGGAAGCTAAACTACTAGTTAAACCTAAAAAGAGTGAATTTTATACTTAGAAAGTAGAATACTTTAGATTTATTATTATACTTAGAAAAGTCTATATATTAGAAAATAAAGTTAAAGCTATTAAAGAATAGCTAATACTTAATAACTTTAAGGAAGTCTAAAGATTCTTAGGTTTTATCAATTTCTATTATAAATTTATAAAAGACTATAGTAAGATTAATATAGCTTTTATAAGCTTTAGCTATAAAGATATACTATTTATATAGGATAAACTGTAATAGATAGCTTTCTAAGAAATTAAGAACTAGATTACTAGTAAATTAGTTCTAATAATCTTAGATTTTATGAAGTAATTTGAAGTTGAACTAAACTCCTTAGATTACGCCCTTAGAGTATAACTCTTATAATAAAACTTAGAAGGATAACTATACTTCTATGCTTTTTTCTCTTATAAACTCTATAGTTTTAAACTTAACTATTAGATTTATAATAAAGAACTTATAGTAATTATTAAAACTTTTAAGGAATAGAGATCTAAACTTTTAGGAATAGTTTATGAAGTATTTATATATTTAGACTATAAGAACCTCTTATACTTTATTATATTAAAAGTACTTAATAAATAATAGATCTAATAGTTAGAATTTCTATTTAAATTTAACTTCTGAATTATCTATTAAAAAGGATTAGATAATAGTAGAGCTAATACTTTTAGCTAGTAACTAAACTATAATATTTTAGTACTTAAAGAAACCTAAGTAATTCTTAAAGGAAATAATAATAGAAACCTAATATTAGTAACTAAACTTTTAATAATAGCTAAACGATCTATAGTTAGTCTAACTAGTAAACTAGATAATAAAGTAATTATAAAATTCTATACTTAATCTATATATAGTTATTAAGGAATTATAAAAACCTAGAAATAACTATAATAATAATATAGAGAAAAGGTTACTAGAGAATATATAGTAAAAGTAATTAAAGATTATAAGGTCTACTTTAAAAGTAAACCTATTTAATATTAACTTTATAGTATATTGTAACTGTTGCTTATACTATAAACTGCTTAGTAATTTATATCTCTTAACTTTATTATTAAATTACTGAAGTTTTAAAAACCTCTTATAGGAGTATACTTTAATAATATTTTTATTATTATAAACTAACTTATAAAGTATACTTACTTTATCCTATATAAAGAAGTAAGTAATACTGAAGAATGTATTTATATATTCCTTAAGTATATTATTACTAATTATAGAACACTTAAGGAAATTATGTTAAATAGAGATAAGATCTTCATTTCTAAGTTTTAGAAATTAATTATATTATAACTTAGTATTAAATAAGTAATATCTACTATATTTTACCTATAGACTAATAAATAAATAGAAAAGATTAATTAGATCCTTAAAACCTACCTCTACGCTTATATTAACTATAACTAGAATAATTAGGTAGTACTACTACTAATAGCTTAATTTGCCTATAATAATATAATTAGAGAAAATACTAAAGAATCCCCCTTTTATTTTAACTATAGATTTAAACTAACTACTTATAAAAAACCTTAAGCTAGCTTAGTAGTACTAAAAGCTATTACTATAATTAAATAAATTAAAGATATCTAAGATAATATATATAAAAAACTTAAATTTATATAATAATAAATAATAAAATTTACTAATAAATAAAGAATTAAAGGACTAACTTTAAAAGAGGAAAATAGCATTTATTTTATATAGTAAAATATTAAAACAAAATAACTAAACGATAAACTGAACTTTAAAAAACTTAAACTTTTTAAAATCTTCTAAAAAGTTTTATTAGTTAACTATAAACTCAACTTACTTAATATAATAAA
This sequence comes from Colletotrichum viniferum, assembly GCA_020226115.1. NCBI lineage: Eukaryota > Fungi > Ascomycota > Sordariomycetes > Glomerellales > Glomerellaceae > Colletotrichum > Colletotrichum viniferum. Next base: position 385,130 of record JAGFBE010000020.1, on the reverse strand, counting down.
ATGTTTTTTAATATTCTATATCTTACTATTTAAACTAGTACTATTAGGATTATAGATAAGTAACTTTATTATTATAGAAGATAATAAACTAGAATATAAAGTTAAATAAATTATTAACTACTTTAAAGAACTAGAAAGATATTAATACTTTATTAAATAGAAAAAGTATAGTTATAAAGATAATATATAAGAACTAGTTAAAAATATCACTAGTATAAAAGATAAACTTATAACTTATTAGTAATAATATTAAAAATAAAAAGTAACGCTAATAGTAATAATAATACTACTTTTAATAAATATTATTAGTTACTAATATATTAGATATCTATATAGATATATTAGACTACTAATAGAAGTAAATAGACTATAATAAGAAAAACTATTTATTTACTTAGAAATACTAGAAACTAACTAAAACTCTCTTAATAAAAAATTTAGAGTACTTAGATTCTAGTCGCTAAGAATAGTGTCTAGGTCTATAATACTAAAACTACTTATAGATTAGACTTCTAATACTAAAAGTACTACTAGTTTCTCTTTAATAACCTCTTAACCTTTATAAAACACTATCTACTTTTACTTATATAAATAATCTAACTACGCTATAGACTTATCTAACTTAGTTTATATAGTATATAGAGCTATAGTTTTCTTTCTTAAAACTTCCTCTTTAGCTACTTCTATATCCTCTAAATAAGTAGTTTTATTAAATAAATAATTAACTATAATAGATTTAGTAAATTATATTAGTATAAATATAAAGAAAACCTATAAGTATAAATAGTATCTACTGCTATATTATAAGACTACTCTAAATAAGTATATTTATTACAAACTTTACCTCTAAGAAGTAACTTATAATACTTCCCTAAAGAACAATAATATAAATAAGGTATATTAATAATAAATCTAAACTTAATAATATATAATGTGTAATTATAATTATAAAAAGTAGATATAGAATTTAATTTTAATTTTTAAATATAACCTAATATAGTGTTAGTATTATAAGTAAATTAAAAAGTATAATTAAGAGATCTCTAACTTAGGACTAATAACCTACTTATATTAGGTTTTAAAAATAAAACCTTTAGAGAGGGGACTTAATATTATAACCTATAAATAAGGATAATAGCTAAATAACTTATTTAAACGTTAAGTAGCTAGAATAGGATATTTATACTATAAGATTATAGGAATAATAGGAACTTACTTAGAAATAGAAGAACTATAGTATAAGTAATATAATAATAAAATAAGGAATAATTAGTAGAGTATAGTAGAAAACGTTTAGTAATTAGTTAGTTCTACTAACTAATTATAATTACTTTATATATTTAAATAATTACCTATAAGTAGATAAAAGATACTATTTAGGACTTATATATAGTATAACCTAAGTTTAGTTTATAGTTAGACTTCTATAGCTCTTTAGTAATTAACTTAGTATTTATTCTTAGGATACTTTTAGCTTATCTTTACTATAAATTACTTATTAAGCTTAAGATTAATTACCTTAGTCTCTAAAGACTTAATCTACTATTAGCTTACGACTAACGACCTAGACTATAACCTAGTGTACTATTAGAACGTGTTAATCTCCAGCTTCTGTTAGTAGACCCTACTGTTAGAAAGCTGACTGTAACAATCTACTTGTTTGAAAAGTTATTCTCGTTGAATTGTGAAGATCAGACCTAAGGTATAGTCAGTCTTTTGCCCAGTTGATAGACCTAGTGTGCAATTCAGGCTCACCTAATCAGCATCGAGTTATATCTAGTACTCTGGTTGTTAGTGACTGTTTTCCAATAGGCACCTAACAGTGCAGTGGCGTGAGATTCATCTGATGGAATTCGGATCTTCTAAATGACCTCCACCATTCCAAGTTTCGGGTTCTCAGTTGTCATGGTTTTGTTGGCGTGTTCGGTTGACTGGCCTGCTGCCGGGAATTATTTGGTTTTTGCTGTTTGCTGTCTTTTTGTTGTCTAGTGTCCGGTGGTTTTCGACCTACATTACTGCCCATTTAATTCTACATGCTGCGTGGTTATTGCTTTTTGCGGACCAGAAATTATCTCAAACAATGCGATTGTGTCGAGCAAGGCGAAGTCATCAAATCACGACAACAAATGCGGTATGTCCTTGGGCTGAAGGTGATTGAAAGAATCTTGCAGACCAAAAACAGCACACCATACAAAACAAGAACACATATCTGGAAATTGCGACGCCAATTTTACCTTCTTTATGTCTTGAATGGATAATGATGTCGTCTGACCAGCCTTCTGCAGTACCCACGTATTCTCCCGTAGTACATTCCCGGTATTCTTTCATTCAGGCATTGCATTTCTCCTCTTGGCCAGAGACGTTCCTTGTCGCTGCTTTGATTCGCGACCGGCGTCTTCTCATTGACAGTTTTCTTTGTTCCAACGTGTCTAACTCCCTTGCAGCTATTTTGTGTTGTTGAAAACCATTCGCTTACGCATTGCGATGGTTCTGGTTTTGAAACACACCTTTGGCACATAAATCCTAGCCATCCGATGCTCTGGAACCTTTAAGTGCCCTCTGACCTTCCACACCTTGCAGTGGTCTCTCTCTTGTTATTTATCTTGCGACATTGTTCATTTCGCACCACGAAATCCCACGAGAATGGGCTCCGCACTTTCTGTCGCGGCCAAATATCCATCAAGTCAAACTTCCGGAGATACTCGGTTTACCACCTCGAACTATGTCTCTTCCGAAAGGAATTCAATGATGTCTTTGTTGGCAGCTCGTGAGCCATATTCCCAACAAGATCTTAACATGATGCAGTTCCTTCTCTTCGACGATGAAGAGCCTGACGAACGATACTGGTTTTATCAGAAGGGCTTTTTCCATCCAGTTCAACTTGGAGATCAGCTTTCTGATGGAAGATACACCATCGTCAACAAATTGGGGAACGGATCATTTTCAACCGTATGGCTTGCACACGACGAAGTTTCGGGTCGAAAGGTTGCTATCAAAATCGCCTGCGCCCAGGATGAATGCGAACGCGGTGACCTTACTACCGACGAGCTTGGAATCCTTGAAAGACTGCGAGCTAATCCTGAAAATCACCCTGGCGCAGGGGTAATTCATCCTTGTCTGGACTCCTTCACGATTCAAGGTCCAAATGGAATTCATCGTTGCTTTGTCAGTGACCCCACCTGTATCGATCTCGGTCAAAGCAAGTTCCGAAGCGAGCCATATTGGCTATTTCGCCTCCAAGTCGCTCGAGCATTGGTTGCTCAGCTCATCCAGGGGGTTACTTTTATGCATTCCAAAGGGATTGTCCACGGTGGTAGGTGACATCTAGACTACATACTTATTTCACCCCCGCAGAAATTATCTAACAAAGCATTTAGATTTACACACCGGCAATCTAATGCTGACTCTTCCCGATGCTGAGCTGGCGGAGTGTAGCGTTCGGGACATTTACGCCAAATTCGACCTGCCGAAGCAGTACCCAATGGAGATCTGCAAGAAGGCCAGTGACTTTGACGAACCAATCCCAGAGAATGCACCGCCTTACTTGGTTGGCAAGATGTACTTCAACGACAAGCACGCTCACAAATTGCGACTCTCGGATGCAAAGCTGAAAATTGGCGACTTTGGTGAATCATGGCGACCCGATCAACACGATAGACATGAACTCAACATTCCAGAGAAGTTTCGCGCTCCTGAAGCCATGGTTGCGGAGAAGTTGGATATGCCCATTGGGTTTCCTGCAGATGTGTGGGCTCTAGGCTGCATTGTGGTGGAGCTCTACGCGCGCATCGACCTTCTCGAGACGTATTTTCCTGGGTACGATGAGGCTTGGGGCGAGATGGTCCATCTTCTTGGCGAGCCCCCAAAAGGGTGGAGGGACATTTGGAAGCCGGCCGCCGACTCCGCTAACAACGATGACGGCTCAAGCCCCGAAAACCAGATACCTCGACACAGAGACCCTACCAGTCTTTCGGAGCGGATTTTGCAGCTCATAGACAAGGATAGAGCAGAGAAGCTGGGTGGGATATGGGAAGATGGGGATGAGAATGAAAGAGTTCCACCTGGAGAGTTGCAAGATCTGTTGTCTATGCTGGAGCAGATTTTCTGCTGGCTTCCAGCGGACAGACTCAAGGCAGAAGATCTCATGAACGGAGATTGGATGAAGAACTGGGGCCTCCCAGCGATTGCGGCCATGGAGAACGCCTACGAAGAAAAGGTGGAAGCCATGAAGCAGACTTCCGCCAGTTCGGGCTCCGATTCAGAGAGTAACACCATGCACCATGACAAGACGGATCGCCCAACAAACGAGACAAGGCATGGAGCCATTCGTGGACTTTTCAACAGCGCCACATGGGGCCAGGAGACGGAAGTCTGGTTGTGGCTCAAGAGGGCTCTTGGAATTTGATTCGGTAGTGTCGAAGGACATGTGCAAAAGGGATGTCGTCGATAGTACCTTGATGTTATGCATTTTCGAACCGCGTCTCTGATCCAAGTCATCGGGTGTGGAAACATTCAACCGCAATATGCATTGTAACTGGTTTTGAGTCCCAGCCGATTTGCACTGTTGAACTAGGACTTCGAATTACCTTTGGATTACGTGTCGGTGGCTGCTGAACTCCGCGAGGACCTGCAATCTTGATTCATCGCCGTGTTTACTCTTGTATTTGCCGTTGTACAACGACGAAAACGAAATATTGGTTCGTTTCTTGTGGATGTCATCCTGACTCAGCAAGTCAGGTGATGAGAGCACATATTGGCGGGAACACACCGTCGAATAATCACTCATCTGCTGTACACGAAGAGCAGATCAACACAACAAAGCTGTGCTCGTCAGTTTCCACTCCCGCTCGTAGTGCAATGGAACATCCTACCTCATTTCTATGTTCTATCTGCAAGCAAGTCATTCAAGCTGAAGACGGCTTGCGATCAAGACACATTCTTTTTGATGACGTCGAAAAGCTATGGGTCATTACCCCCAAAGGCCAAAGCTTCGACAGCTTCAGGAGGGCGGCTTCAAACAACTGCTTCATTTGCTCCACATTATGGAATCACGACCATCTCTTAGTTGCACCAGAAGTATGGGCGACCATCTGGAAGCCAATCAAATTCCAAATCCTCCGGCACAACAATAAGATGCGTGTTGACTTTGCTCAAACCGTGGATCAGACAGTTGTTGTGGCGTTTCGACACCCAAACTTCTGGTCTGGCACAGTCGACGTGAATATCATGATTCATTTGAATCGTCTTGGAGGTAGATTCCTTTTAGATTTCAAGCATACAGTTGCTGAGACTTCCACATAGATAGCCCTTTGCCAGAGTTTCCGACGATCTTGGCAGGCAGTACTGCCTCCCCTTCATCGATCAACCAGGCTCTCAACTGGTTTAAGAGATGCAAAACAAACCATGGAAAATGTCGAAGCCCCCCAACTGCACGACCAGGATGGCTACCGACTCGCCTTGTCGACATTGGCATTCCAGGCGAACCTGACTGGAAGCTTCGAATAACGAAGGACTTGGACAAAACATACCCGGTGGAATATATGACTCTGAGTTACCGCTGGGCACCCAACCCTGAGCATTTGCTGCTATCTGAGAATATTAACGACCTTCGAGTTGGCTGGCCGGTGAAAACATTACCCCAGACCTTTCAGGATTTCATACTTGTCGCCCGTCACTTTGGGGTCCGGTACATTTGGATCGACCGTCTGTGCATCATCCAAGATGACGATAAGGATTGGAAAGCGGAGGCACCGATGATGGCTAGTGTCTACAGCAACTCATTGTGCAATATTTGTGCATCTGCTTCAGATGGCCCAGAAGGAGGGCTTTTTCGACATCGTGCAGCCAAAGGCATCGCTCCAGGTATCGTGGACACAACTTTGACCATTGCGCCAACAACCTGTCCAGTGCGGTGTTACATCTTCCGACGGAGGTACTGGGATGATCACTTGCCAGAGTCTCCGTTGCATTGCCGCGGTTGGGTTTATCAAGAGCGATTTTTCGCATCGCGGATCGTCTACTTCGCGCCTCAACAAATCATGTGGGAATGTCTCCAAGAGAGCGGGTGTGAAGGTTTTCCGAGAGGAGATGCCAACCCTTATCCAGCCGATCATATGAAGGGATTCAAGACTCTGGGGAGCCTGGCAGATGTCGTATCAGGCCCAAGGGGGTTCATGACGACCGAATTGCTCAACGCCTGGGAGATTTCCGTTGAGTCTTACTCGCGTTGCCAGCTTACGAGATCCGAAGACAAGCTTTACGCATTCTCGGGACTTTCAAAGCTCTTCCAGCAAGCCACCGGGGATAGGTTTCTGGCGGGCATGTGGCAATCCGTAATTGTGAACCAGCTGTGCTGGTACACGCACGGAGACTTACCAAGCCCGTCAGAATATCGAGCGCCTTCCTGGTCATGGGCTTCCGTCGATGGGCCGGTCTTCTCGCGTTCTGGCGACAGCCTTCTAGGTGGAGAAAAGATGGTCAAAGTGATTGACGTGGATGTCACCACGGAGGGCCCAGACTCAACAGTTGAAGTCAAGAGTGGATTTCTACGCCTGAGAGGCACTATCTTCATCACGTATTGCTGGACAGACTACGGCGATCTTGGAAGGGGAGTGCCAGTAGGTAAATATCTCGGGCAACGCGGCGATAAAAGCAGAAATGTGATGCTTTTCCCCGACACTCCTGACAGAGTACTACAGCAAGCAGGGAGGGTGATACTGCTGCCAGTTATGAGATTTCCTACCGGAGTCGAAAACTCGGCGCCGGCTCATGTGCCACGCCACCATGTCGGGTGCTTGGTATTGAGCTCTTGGAAGCACCCTACAATGGGAGATGTTTACCAGAGATCTGGTTATGTCTTTACCAAAGACGTCTTCTGGAATGCAGCACCGGCTGTTGCAGATGGTGTTTTGTTTGATAGCATTGTAGAAAATGCCGAAGTAACCATCATTTAAGCCCCCAACTCATTTTATGCCGCGGGCCAACATGCAATAATTCGAGCCTCAACTGAGACAGTTTCGCTTTTTTTTCATTCAGCTCTCAGCCTTTCATCAATTCCTTCGAGAATGGATGTATCGTTTGTCGCATTGACATTGGGTGATATCTTATGCATTGACGTCCTGTTGGGAATATGTACGAAGTACACAGATTTCTTCACGAGAATAGAAACCGCAAACAAAACACCTGCGAGTACAGCAACGGCGTTTGGTAGCATCGCGATTGGCTATCAAGGAAAGCCGTTGGTTCCAGCTGGCCAACAGTGCGTTACGGTGGCTTTCAGCTTGACAGCTTTTGAAAAGAGTGCAAGAAAGAAATCAATTGTTCCACGAAACAGAAATACGCGCAAGCTTTGAGAGGAGTCTTGAGTTGACGCCCTGATTGGTCGCAATACGAGGGTCGAAACACGAGACTAAGGCCAGGCCAACTGAGCAGCTTCTTTGGATTTGTTTGTTCAAGAATCGCAACGCACGACATTCAGAGCCGAGGTCAGGTGCCATCCATTCACACAAGCTACAAAAGAGCATCGCCAGGCGTGGCTGGGCTTGGCGTTCGCGGGGTAGAAAGCGAGCTGTCAAGGCTTGACAGTCGAGCTGCCGCGCAAGCGAAGTGTGTGTCTGCAGCCTCCCTGAGTAAGAAAACCAGACGAACCATCAGTGGTTTGAGCCACTGTGGTCCCCTAAATAGTCTAGGCCTAAAACGGATGGTCTCCGGGCGTCCGGCGGCCGAATTCGAGCTTAAGTCCGGTCTGTCTCACACCTGCATCCTATCAATCCCACCGGACCAAACCCTAGGTGAGGATTTTTTCTGCTCAGAAGACGAGGGCGGCGGCGGCGTCCGTCCGACGCAGCATGCCGTCACCCAAGAGCCAACCACGCAAAAAGGAATTTGTGGTAGGGATTACTCACAGAGTCACAGTTCCTGCATCGGCGGACGGAGTGGAGTAGAGCCAAGTCCGACCCGGGGCCGGGGTGGAGTTGTGAATAGGGTCAATAGAATGGGGCCCTTTTAAGATTTGCAGATCCAACACTGAGTCTGGAATGTTTCTTGCTGCCTGAACATCTTGTGCAAGTTATGCAGAATTGCCATATCGTTTGAGAGGCATGCAATGCACAGGATACGAGCACAAGTCATTGACTGGGTCCAATGCCCTGCATGACATTAATCAGCTACAAGCAATAGCCCAAGCTAAGTGCTGCATTATTAACTCCCGCCACGGTCAGAAAACGCGGGGTTCGGCTCGGGAGGCTTGGGGGGATGATCACTTCTGTTTAGGACACCCATCCATGTTCCTCCTTACCGCTGCGGGGCTAGACACCAAACACGCTCCACGTCCAACGTGGTGTTGGTTCGTACTTTTTGAGTCGTGTGGAGACGGGAGGATCACCGGCCTTGTCCTCCAGGGAACCTTTTCACCCCGAGGTCGGCGGCGCGACTCACAGTCATTTGCGACGGTCCAAAAAGTAGGCGACGAAATAAAAGCTGGCTGCGACCCTGGCAGGATCGTCGTCAGTCTTGTTTGCGCCGCACCCTTTTGCTCCTTCAGCTGTCTCTTGCCAGCCCTTCGCCGCGTTCTGTGTGTCGCGCGCGCCTCTACTGGTTGCAGAGAGTTCAATTGAGTCCAGCTTCTCAAAGTCGACGGCCCCGAAGATGCAGTACGACAAGGAGAACAAGCCGGCCGAGTCGCCGTCGCGGTCTCTCGAGCATGCGACGGATCTTGACCGCCCCTGCTATGGCGACGAGCACGTCGAGTGTCCCCCTCACACGACGGAGAGCAAGCTCGTCAGCAAGATTGTGAGTTCTTCCCGTTGAAACACTAGCATGTGAATACTGACCTGGTAAGGACATGAGGGTCATTCCCTTCCTCTGCGTCATGTACCTGCTAGCTTTCCTCGGTAAGAAGCTCACTTTCCCCGCCCGCGCATCCAGCCACGATCGCAACTCCAATGCTAATCGCCATTTGCTTTCGTAGACCGAGTGAACATCGCCAATGCGAACGTCTTCGGCCTCAGCACGGAACTGAACCTGAATGGCACCCTCTACAACAATGCGCTTGTCGTTTTCTTCGTTCCCTACATCCTCTTGGAGATCCCTTCCAACATCCTCCTGAAGAAGTTCAAGCCGCATGTTTGGCTTAGCATCAACATGTTTGGATTTGGTCTCGTCACCATGCTCCAGGGCTTCGTAACAAACTACGCCGGACTCTGCACCACCCGGTTCTTTTTGGGAGTTTTCGAGACGGGCATGTTCCCGGGCGCCTTCTACCTCATCGGCATGTGGTACCGGCGCCACGAGGCGCAGAGGAGATACTCGTTCTTCTTCAACAGCACGACTCTCGCAGGAGCCTTCGGCGGCCTCCTCGCTGCAGCGATCGGAAAGATGAGTGGCATCCGCGGCTACGCTGGATGGCGCTGGATCTTCATTCTCGAAGGCCTGTTGACCGTCATTGTCAGCTTCTTCTTTTACTTTTGGCTTCCCGACTTCCCCGAAGAGGTCAAGTGGCTCACCGACGACGAAAAGGCGTTTGTCTCGGCCCGCCTCCGCGCCGATCAAGGGCGCTCCGCCGTGGAGCGCAGCACAACCCTCAAGGATGTCGGCAACATCTTCAAAGATTACAAGGTCATTGTCGGAGGCTTCATGTACTTCGGCCTGATTGTGCCCGCTTATGGCTACGCCTACTTCGCGCCAGGCATCATTCAGACGTACGGTTACGACAGCATCCAGACCCAGCTGCACAGCGTCCCTCCGTGGGCTGTGGCATTCGTTTTCTCGATGATCATCGCCTTCATCTCTGACAAGACGCGGCACCGATTCCTATTCGCCATCTTCGCTATCTGCGTCGCCATGGCTGGTTTTGCGATCTTGATCTCCGTGCATAACAACACCTCCGTACAATATGCATCGCTGTTCCTCGTGGCAATGGGTTCCTACACAGCCATGCCCATCATAGTGTGTTGGTTCAACATGAACTTGGGAGGCCACCACCGTCGCTCGATTGGCAGTGCTTGGCAGGTTGGCTTCGGTAACATTGGTGGAATCATTGCCGTGTTTGCCTTCCTGAAGAAGGACGCACCAAAGTACATCCCCGGATACAGCATCTGCATTGCCTTCGTCATTTTGAGCGGTCTTGCGTGTCTCATCTACGCGATCGCATGCTGGTCTGCAAACAAGAGCAGGGATCGGGCTGCAGGGCAATCTACATTGTCAGAGGAGGGGAAGACTGAGTTGGGAGATCTGTCTCCTGATTATAGATACCTGCTGTAGATGATATTCCAGAGTCTTCAGCGGTTGCTAGCTTGTGGCAGAACGAGCCTTGCTGTTTGCACGAAAAGTAGAGCCCAGCACTTATCAGGTGCTTTAATGACGAATATGCATTCAAGTTTGATTCATTACTCAGCTAGTAGTCTGGCGCGAACGCCATGTAACAAATGCCCAAAACTTAGGCGCATGAGACGCGGCCCTTGACCCATCTGTATCTCCGGACATGGCTCCATCTGTACGGCGTCCTTCGGGTTTAAATGTGGGCACCCATGTCCACAGCCTCCGGACTTAACCAGCACCTGCAGCCAACCCGGTCTGAAAACAAGGACCGGATCCAGAATTCGTCCAATGTCCAGAGGGCCAAGTAACGTCAACTGATTTAAGTTTGGATTCGCATTCGTTATTCGCCAGAATCTGGGCGACGTTCAAGCTTGATCTGGATAGTTCCTGCCGCGCGGAAGCTACCCCTGTGATTCATCGGAGCCACCCGCAAGTCATAGCAGACAAGACAAGAATCCAAGATCTCGAAATTGACTTGGCCTCAGGAACCCTTGCAATCGCCAACATTCAGCGTGCCATGTTCATCAACACAGCCTTCAACATAGTCACAATCTTCTGGAAATCAGGTGTCGCTGGAATACCTGCGCTACGGTCGCCTTCTTGGCATTCGAGACGGGATTAGAAATCCGTCTTCAACTTACTCCTGACCAAGGACCCAGGGGCTAGATGGTCTATATCATGTATTTAAGCTCGTCAGGTCATCAAACATTGGATGAACTATTGACTTGTCCTTCATGCCTCTTGCCCTTGAGACTACTATACCAAGATGCTTGTTTCTCGACTCAGTCTGACTGTCTTGCTCCTTTCCAGCTTTGGTTTTGGTCATCTACTGCACCGCCGCCAAAATGACAGCGTCGAAGATCCTGCCGCACTTCTTGCCCGAGGGATTGAGGCCCTTGGTGCCCAGGATGTTATCGATTCCATAAGCAGCTTGTCGTACTATGGCGAAACGTAAGTTGAGTGCGTGCTTTCAGTGATGGGTGACAATTCATTAACCAAATATAGAATTCTTCGCGCCAGGACCCTGATGATAGAAATCCCCCTCACTGGGGTGGATAATGCAGCCAGCGCTGCTACCCAATCAAGCCAAATCAATCAAATTAATTAATCAGCTAATCAAAACGAGGCTTTTTTTAGAGTTAATTAGCTAAACTCATAATACCTTTAGTTTAACTATCTTAATTAAACTAATATTACCTAGAAGAATAAAAATCTAGCTTCTAAACTAATTAGAATTTTTAAAAGATTTAATAAAAAAATAAAAAAGTTAACTAAATATTCTTTTCTAGTAACTTAAAGTTATAACTTTTTAAGCTTTTATACTATAGTTAATAACTTAAGCTAGTTTTAAACTAATATCTCTATAATTCCCTATATAATAGACTTACTATTAGCTTATTAAGTTCTATTATAATATATCTCTAAAAAGAAAAAGGGTAAGTAGTTAATAATATTAATTTAGTAGTACTTTTATACTAATAAGTAGTAGAGTAGAGCTAAGTACTTCTTAGTAATACTAACCTTACTACTAAGAAGTACTAGAAATACTAGAAATATGCTTTTTATTATACTACTTAATTAATATATTTTTAGCCCTTTTACTAGAGGTTAAAAAAAGCCTATTTTTAACCTTTTTACTAGCTTTTAAAAATAACTCTTTTTAATATTACTACTAGCGCTATTATTACTACTACTACTACTACTACACTTTAAAGTTCTATTAGCATAGGTATAAGCGTATATAAGGGCGTAGTATATACGCCTATATAGTATAGGGTTATAGATAGGCTTATGTTATAATGAAAAGTGATAATTTTGAGCATTAAAGAGCATTTAATTGTATAGATAATAATAAGAGAAGTGATGTATTGTGATGATTTCTGTTAATGTAGTTAGCAAGTTATATCCTCTAGTAGGGAAAAGTAAGGGGAAAGATAACCTGAAATGTAACCTACTAAACTGCTAATTACATAAGGTGCTTACGTAAGTATACATATTATATAATTAATATTATAGTTATAAGGTATAATAAATAGAGTATTTTTATATAAGGTTTTATACTTTAACTATTATTTGTTTATTTATTATAGAATATTAAAGTAAGTTAAGCGTTATTATTATTCTTATATTATTATTATTATTATAAAAGAATGTTATATGTTAACATCCCCCCTTAAGGTATATACGGTTAATTTATAGTATATAGCTTATTTACTTAATATATATATATGTTATAGATATAAAAAACTTAAAAACCCTATGGGAAAAATAAGAAAAATATTCCTATAATATATATAATATGTTTATAACTAGTTAAAAAACTCTTATAAAATAACCTTATAGGTAAAAAAGGTAAGAGAAAAACTAGTAAGTTATTTCTTTAATGCGGTTATTATTATTATATATATTATTATTATTTTCTTTATTATTATTGTTATTTATTATATTTAGTATATTATTAAATATAACTTTACTTAAAGGCTTAGTTAATATATCTACAATATTAGACTTTATATCTATATGAAATAACATTATATCTTTATTTAATAAAGATTCTCTAGTAAAATGATATTTTATATTAATATACTTAGATTTTTTATGAAATTTAGGATTTTCAGTTAGCTTTTTAGCTGCTAAATTATCTATAAAAATCTTAGGCTTATTTATAGCTTTAAAACCTAGATTAGTTAAATTAAAATTATAACTATTATATAGATATAGGGCTTCTTTTACTATCTCAGTTAAAGCTATATATTCAGCTTTATAAGTAAATAGTACTACTGTTTTCTATTTTATAGTACTATAAGATATTATATTATATAATCCCTAGCAAAATATATAAGCTGATATAGATCTTCTATTATCTAAGTCTCTAGCCTAATTAGAGTCTAAATAACCTATTAAATCCTATATTATATTATTATTGTAATTATAATAAATTCCTTTTTTAGGAAAATTATTTATATATCCTTATAAGTAATCTAAAGCTAAAAAATGCTCTTTTAAAGGGTTTATTGTATATCTTAATAATATTATAACTGCTAGAGCAATATTATATCTAGTCTTTAGAGCTAGATATATAAAGGCTCTAATCTACTACTGAAATTGTAATATTTCTTCTTTTATAGTAGTATATTTATTTATATATAATTTTATATTATCTCTCATAGGAGTTAAAGATAGATTTATATTAGTTTTATTATATTTATTTAATATTTTTTCTATATATTTAGTTTGATATATAAAGAAAGACTTATTAAGTTAATCTATCTCAAACTTATAGCTTAAAAAGGTACTAAGCTCCCCTAATAGTTATATTTTTATATATTACCTTAGTTTATTATATATATAGTCACTAGTAGTAGTATTATTAGCTACTAAAAGCATATTATCTACATAATAATAAATTATAGCTTTATAGTTATTTTTATTAAGTATAAATACTGCTTTATTATAAGGTAAAACAATAAATCCTAATTATATTAATATAGCTTTTAAATAGTTATATTATAGTTTAAGGCTTTACTTTAACCTATATAAAGCTTTAATAAGTTTATAATAATATTTACTATTATTTAATTTATAGTTATAATTAGGATTAAATTCCAACTTATTTGTAGTTTTATTATATAAAAAACCTATTAGTAATATTATATATATATCTATATCTATATTAGCGTATATAAACGCTATAGTAATATCATACTATAGAAGGGTCCATCCTTCTTTTATAGTAAATATAACTATAAACTTATAGCTTTTTAGTTTATAAGTAGTAGAAAAGGTTTCTAAATAATTAATACTAATATATTAATTATAACTTTAAGTAACCTATCTTACTTTATATTTATAGATATTATTTATTTTATCTTTTAATTTTATAGTATATATCTATCTACTACCTAATAGATAAATATTATCTAGTTTTTATATAATTTCCTAAGTTTTTATATCTTCTATTTAAGTTACTTCTAGTTATATAGCCTAAATCTAATTATCTTTATAAGGAGAATTTAAGGCTTACTGTATATTAAAAGGCTTATTTAATATAATAACTAATAGAATATAAGAAGCTTTATTAATAGTACTAGTTTTAGTAATACTATTATTATTAGTTAAAACGTTATTATTTATTTTATAAATACTAAGAGCAGGACAATCTACTATAGTAAATAATAGTGTACTTTCAGTATTATAAACTATATTATTAACCTATTTATAGTCTTTTTTAGCTTCTTCTAATAAAGAGAAGATCTCTATTAATAACTTAGATTTTTGTTTATTTATTTCTCTATTATTAATACTAGTAGTTTTCATACTATTATTATATGAACTAATCATACTAGTATCAGTATTATTATTGCTAGTATTAATATTATTATTTATATTATTATTATTATTGTTATTATTATTATTATTAATACTAGTCTTATTATTTAGATTTGCAAGAGCGTTATTTATTATAGAAATATCACTACTTATAGTAGAATTATTCCTATAAGAGATAGATTAACTAGAAATATCTTTTTATAGACTTTTTTAAGCAGTATTATGTCTATTATTGTTTAGCATAACACTACTATTTATATCTTTATAGTAGGTATTTATACTTAAAGGAAGCTCTTTATAATAAGAAATAAAGGTATTTTCTAGGATTTTAATATCTTAAAACTATAAAGCTCTTTTTAGTTATATATCTTAGATCTTATACCTATTAGATCTATAATTAATTATATAACCTTAATATACTTATACGTTTAGTTTTTTCATTTTAAGATCTTTATTCTTATAATAATATATACTACTTTACACTTTTATATTATTTATATTAAGTTTTATATTATTTTTTATTTTATAAAGCGTTTTATACTCTATAGAGCTATAAGGAGTCCTATTATGTATATAAAGAGTAGTATAAAAGGCTTCACCCTATAAGTAGTATAGTAAACTTAAATTATATAATATTATTCTTATTTTATTAATTATAGTGCGTATAGTACGCTCTATAAAACCGTTAAGTTTATATATATAAAGAGGTCTTTTATTATATATTATACTGCTTTTAGTATATATAGCTTTAAAGCAATAATTATTAAATTCTATACCTCTATCTATAGAGACTTCTTTTATTCTTTTATTATTATTATTATTATTTACTTCAGCTTGAAATTTAAGAAAAGCTTCACTAATAGTATACTTCTCTTTATCTTTAAGTAATTTTCCCTATATAAAACAGAAATATTTATCTATAAAGATAATAAAATATATATATTTATCATATATAATAGGCGTTATAGGCCTATATAGGTCTAAAGCTATATAATTTAGATAATTTAGATTTTTATTATAAACCTAAGGTTTACTAGCCTTTATTATAAATTTGCTTTAAAAACAGACTTTATAGAGCTATAATTTATTATTATTTTTATTATTTATATTTATATTTACAGTTATATTATCTTTTATTTTTAAAAAAGTCTATAAATATATATATCTAAGACGTTTATGCTATAGTTAGAGGTTATTATTATAATTATTATTATTATTATTATTATTATTATTTATATTATTATTTATAGTATTATATATATAGTTATTATTATTATTAGTAAGAAATTAAAAGAAATATAAGTTATTTCTCTTTACCCCTATAGCAATAATATAATCTTTATTAATATTATATAAAATAGGTTGTTTCTATATAATAGAAGTAATACTTAAGGAATCTAACTTAGATTAACTAAGTAGATTAATACCTAGTTTAAGTATATAATAAACATCTTTTAGTATTATAGTATTATTATTTAGATATATTATTAAATCACCTTTTATTTTGGAAATAAGAGTCTTTATTTCTCCCTAATTTATAGTTTTATTAATTCTTTTATAATTTTTTAATAAGTTATAGTTATAAACGACATAAATAGTAGCTATAGTATTAATATAAATATCAACTATATTTTCATTCTTATTATTATAACTCCTTACTTTTCCTTTTTCCTTAATAATAGATTAGTTAATTAAATAACCTAAAGAAAGATTATTAGTATTATTTATATTATTATTAAGAGCAGTATAGCTTATATTCTCAAAGAGAATATCTTCTTCTTCTTTATTAGAAGATAAATCTATTAAATCTATAGGATTTTTAGAATTATTTATAGATATATAGGGGGTAATTTATTCTAAAGTAGTTATATTAACTACTTCCTTTTCTTTATCTTTAGCATTAGTAGTACTAGTAGAGGGTTTTTTCTACTAGCTAGATACTTTATTAGAATATAGAAAAGTATAGTTTTTTTTAGTATAGTTTGTTTTCTTATAATTTTTATAGTATAAACCTTTCTGTTTTTTCTAGAGTTTTTTATTAATTTTATTTTTATTTTTCTTATTAGTGTTTTCCTAGCTTTTATTTTGTTTTTTATTCTTTTTATTATTACCTTTAGTAGTGTTATTAATTACTTCACTACTACTTTTTCTCTTATACTTATCTATAAAACTAGTATATAAAGAGTTTAAGTTATAAGTAGTAGAGTTAGTCCTAAGAAACTAAGTTATAGAGGTTATAAAAGCCTTATAAGTCTTATTTAGACTATTAAGTATATAAGTTATAATTACTTAATTAAGTAATTTAAGCTTATTATAGAATAAATTATCTATAAGTTCTTTTATTTTATTTATATATTCTTTTATAGAATTAAAGTTATCTAAAGAAGTATTAAAGAACTCTTTATAAATTAAAAACTCATTTATAAAACCTATAAGCTTATATAGAGCTTTTAGATATTCCTAAGTAGTATAAATATCTTTATTATCTTTTATAACTTTTAGAAGCTTATTATTATAGAATAACTATATATAACTTAAAGCTTTATAGTTTTTATCTTTATTATTAGAAGAAATAAGCTTAATAAGATCTATAGTAATATCTTTACTATATAGTAAAGCTTTAATATATATAGCTTATACTTTATAGTTCTCTAAACTAATAAGCTTAAAAAACTAAACCTTAAGATTAGTTATTATTACTTTAATAAGATATAATATATAATTATAAACTTTATAAAGGATTAATAATAGTGAGGTTATTAATTAAAGAGCTATTATATATATAGTATAGTAGTTCTTATAGTAAGGTTATAATAGTTATAAACCTAGAGGTTAAAGGTTTAACTTATAAAAAAGAGTAGTTTTTATTTCTTCTTTTTAATTAATATTTTCTTTAGTTAAACCTATATCTAACTAAGGAGATATATATTCTATATAGTAAATTAGTTAAGAGGAAGTTTATTAAGTAGTAAGTATAAGTTTAAACTAAATTAGTAATAACCTAGAAAGTAGTTTAAAGAGATAATTTAAAAGATATAGATTAAATAAAGTAGTAGTAAGAGCTTATCTACTTAGAGAAAGATTAATAGAAGTATAGTTAATTTAAATAAAGTTTAGTATATAGATTTAAAGAAAATAAATCTTATAGAACTAAATAACTAGTTTAGCTAGTATTTCTAGTTCTATAAAAGTAGTATAGATAGAAAAGTATTTAAAGGATTAATTTTTAGTATATATAACTTTTAAATAAAAGTAGAGCGTTATAGGTAAGTAGGGGAGAGGTAAAGAAGTAGTAGGAATAGAGGTTATTTCTAAACTAAGCTTATAACTTATTAGTATAAGTATAAGTATATATAGAGGCGTAGTATATATACTTATATAGTATAAAGTTATAGATAGGCTTATATTATAATAAAAAGTAATAATTTTAAGTATTAAAGAGTATTTAATTATATAGATAATAATAAGAGAAGTGATATATTGTGATGATTTCTGTTAATATAGTTAGTAGGTTATATCCTCTAGTAGGGAAAAGTAAGGGGAAAGATAACTTAAAACGTAACCTACTAAACTGCTAATTACATAAAGTGCTTACGTAAGTATACGTATTACATAATTAATATTATAGTTATAAGGTATAATAAATAGAGTATTTTTATATAAGGTTTTATACCTTAACTATTATTTGTTTATTTATTATAGAATATTAAAGTAAGTTAAGCGTTATTATTATTCTTATATTATTATTATTATTATAAAAGAATGTTATATATTAATAAGTTCTACCTCTATATATCTCTAAATACCTTTTTTAACTTCTCTCTTACTATTATAATACCTCTACTAGTGTATAACTAATATATTAATTACTTTATTAGCTATAAAGTAACTTCTTAAGAGATTACTACTTAGATTTAAGCTTTTTTAACTACTAGTAATATATTAACTACTAATCTTAATAAGTATACTACTCTTAAGGCCTTACTTTATACTATCTAAAAGAAGTAGCGCTATATTAATATAGAAGCTATCTTAAAGAAGGATAGTTAAGGTTATACTTCTTAGATTAAGAATAAAAATATCTTTATTTATAAGATCTTCTTAAGTAGTATTAGAAGTATATTTATTACTTATTCACCTTCTACTATACTTTTTTATATACTAATAATATATCTAAGTAATATTTACTAGGTTTATTAATACTATAATAAAGCTAATACCTTTAGAGAGCTATAGAAAGCTATTACTATATCTAGTACTAAAAAGCACCTTAAATTTACCTACTATATCTATAAAAAACACCTTTACGCTAAGTATCTATTTAGTAATAATTCTAGAAATAATAAGTATCTTCTTAAGCGTTAACGCTCTACCCTTATTACTATATTTTATAGTAAAGTCTTTTAGATTAAAAAGCTAGTTATTAGCTTTCTTATTAATACTAATAACTCTTTCTTAATATTTAATAACTAGTATATATAGTACTTATTTAGTCTCTTTAATTATAACGTCTATAACTAAGTATATTAGTTAAAGAACTCTTAGAAAGCTTAACTATATTACCTCTATATCTCTAAGAAGGAATAGATTAGAAGTAAGATATAAAAAGCACTTATAAAGGTCTATATATTATTTAATTTATAAACCTCCTCTAATTAATATACTATTATTACTATATTTAGCTATTTTATTAACTAATTAGAGAAATAAACTTAATACTTATTAGCTTTCTACTACTAGCTTAACGCCTACTCTAATAAAAATGTTACTATAACTATTTATACTACTTTTATAGACTAGGGTTTTATTAATTAGGTTAGTATTACTATATCTAATAACACTATAAATAATAACATTTGCTTTAAAGCTCTCTTTCCTTCTCTATTATCTTTATATATAGAAACTAACGTTTAGTAATACTGAATTTAATACTATAGCTATATCTTTAACTTTATTAGTTATACTATTATTTATAGCGTTAATAATAAAGCGTTTGAGGAGGAGTCTAACTATGTACTTAATACTAGTAGAGTTTAAGATAACTTAGCTTACTAGAGATAGAAGAGCTTTATTAATAAGCTTTAGAATATTATTAAATATATTAGATTATTACTATAATAATCTAAAAGTTTTTTAGTTATTAGTAATAAAGCTACTAATAATAATACTAATTTTACTCTATAAGAAGAGTTATTCTAAAAGCTAAATCTAATATTAAGTAACACTACTTAATAGAACTTAATATATAATATAATTAAATAAGCCCTACTTAAATATAGCTAGATTAATAGTTATATTCTTTACACTTTAGGTCTTCCTAATAATATAGATTATATTCTAAGTAAGGATATTTTTATTAATAAAGACTAATAAGTTCTTATAAAGTTATATAAAATACTTAAACTACTCTATAAGTAGACTAAAAGATATAAAAGCTAAAGTAAAAGTAATAGGTATAGCTAACTTTAAGAGGTTCTAGTAAGCATAAAATATCTCTTAGATCATCTTAAAGACTAATATAAGCTTTTTAATACTTCTACTAACGCTAAGATTAACTATATAGCTATTTAACTTACTAAGAGTTAGTTATAGTAACTATTTTAACCTATAAGAGTATCTTAATACTTTTAGTAAAGCTTAATAGTAGTCTTATAGTTCCTATTAATTAATAGTATCTCTATTTATTTATAGCTTAAATATTCACAGTTATAACGTCCCTAAAGTATTAACTTTAACTTTTATAGATATCTATACTTATTAATTATTAATAGCTAGTAAGTACTTAATAAATACTATACTAAGCTTATAGAGTTTCCCCTCTATACTACTATAGTGATTCTATATCTTAGGTAGGGTCTATAATAGCTTTAGAAGCGTTAGAACACTTTAGAAACTTATATATAGGTATATAATACCTAAAAAAGACTTTATAAGTACTAATAATAATAGTATACTAATATATCTAACTAGACTGATCTATAGCCTTATCTATAGCCTCTATAAGCTATATTTATATTAATTGCTATTACTCTAAAGGTTAAAGACTTTAAATATTATTAATAGTTAGCTAATAAGGCTTATAATACTATTATTAACGATTTTAATAAGCTAGAGTAATACTTCTATCTCTCTATTATCCAGCCTATTAATAACCTTATCTAATAGTAGATTTTATATTAATAGACCTTTCTAACGCTTAGTAAACTTATCCTTAATATCTTTACTATCTTAATAATAGTAACTAACTATAAGAGGGTATTTAGCCTTACTAAACTTCTACTAATATTATAGAAACTATTAATAATACTTTTAACGCTTAAGTAAACCTAATACCTCTAAAACTAGGTTTAAAATAGTATTATTACTATAAATAGCTACTACTTTAAGTAGAGGAGCTAAGAAGGGTTAGATAGCCTTAGATTATTATATAATATATGTTTTAACCCTCTAAAAACATTATAAGAAGTATTACTAACTTCCTATTCAGGTAATTATATTTAAAACTAATTAAAATAGTTAATTTAAATAAGACCATTATGATCGTCAAGTTAATTAGTCAAATTTAACCCTCAGATTTAGCTTGATTGATTAGTTAGCAGCGCTGAATGCAGCTGTCACTGCTGGCCGACAAAACGTAACATTTTCCTTTGATAGGAACAACGTCTGGCAACGCATCAATAAGGTCGCCGCTCTTGGCCGTAAGTAATGGTTTATATCTGGTCAGCTGTTGATTCTTGCTAAGATTTCACAGCTGGATGGATATTTGGGAGAGCTAATCTCAGTCCTGTGGACTTCTTATTGGTCGTTAACGGCGGTGAGACTGGTTTTGCAGCTGTTGTTAGGGGAAGCTACGACCTTTACAATCCTACTAGAGATCCCTAGGGATACCTAGACGGTCAGCCCACTCAAGCTCTTCCCTATGCTATTACTATAGGCACAACTAATAAGAATCTTTGCATTAAAAATATTAGATTATAAAAGTTAAAATAGTATTTCTTAGCTACTAAAAGTAGTTTAAATAGTTAGATAATCTGCTTAGTGAGAATAGTAAGCCCTGTAATAACCGCGCGCAGAGTTTTTGAGAAATTGACTTTGATGTGTATTGTGTACGTATCCCTGAGAACGGGCAAAACTCTGCGCGTGGTTATCACGGGGCCTGCCGTTCTCGCCGGGCGGATTATCTAATTATCCCGGCCGCCCCTGGCGGTCAAGAAGCGCCATTTTAACCCCTGCAATCTGACAGTTTTGCCCGTTCTCAGGGACACGTACCCAATGACAATACACATCCAAGTCAATTTGTCACAAGTAGTATGGGCTGGAGAAGGCCCCATATGGGCTAGAGGCGGTGCCTGGCATCTGGTGCCAGGTGGGCCGCTACAAACAATTTACTCAAACTTTTGCAGATATTAACACAATAATTAGTCACGCTTAGTCGGGGATTGAATGTCCCTTCAAGCGATCTGCGACTGATCGGACAAGCCCGAGAAGCCAAAATATCTACCAACAGCGTGGAACAGAGCTGGTGGAACCGCGGAGCTCTCCGCATGTGCATTGGAGCACAGATTCCAACGACGCAACACTTCCCATTCGCATAAACAGGCCATGAACGTAGCCACGCTTCATGGCGTGACGGGCCATCATCGGCGGCGCAGAAGACTAGGTCCACTCAGGCCATACCACAACCGTCAAAGTGGAAAGGGTCAGAATAAGTGACTGGCTGAGAACATGCTCTCTTAGAGTGCCCCCCCTATCGAATGCAGAGGCAGAAAGTTGAGAAAATCAAATGAAAGCCGAGATTTGGGACGAGAGGGAAGGTTTGACAGGGATGGCACTCACGGCCAAGTGGTTGTCTCCATGTGCCGCCATTGCCGAGAAGAAAGATGAGAGGCAAGGAGGACAGGGGGAGGGGGGCGACTTCAGACAAACCCCTTGTCTGCGTCTCTGGACGATGGAGAAATTTGAGGAGAGAGAAAGGGAGTCGAGAGGAGGGAAAGGCCCAAGCGGGTTGGCATCTCTCTTAATGCTACCCCTGTCGAGGGCAGAGGAAGATGAGGCGAGGAAGAAAGCCTCGAAGAACGGCAAAATATCGAGACAAACTCTTGATCAGAAAGGAGATTGTACTGAACTTGATGCCAACCCGGTCACACTGGATCTAGACTTCAGCTCATACAAAGCCGCATGCTGCTGGATGACGCGGGATGAGGGGAATCGCTTGTTGGTTTTAAACGAGGCTCCATATGGCTTGAGTAGGTAGGCATTGGGTCGAGTATTGACCAGATATATTGTAAAGAAGCTGGTACTTTGTTGCGTACTTTGACATCAAGCTTGAGCCCCAAGGCTCAGAGGAGCAGCCGATCGGGCAGTTTGATATCCCAATAGAAGGGGTATCTTGAAACTCAACGACGCTTTTCCATCCTCTGACATGCAATACCCCCATGTCCCAAAGCAACGAGCCTATTCATGATTTGCAAGAAAAATGAGTTTCGATGACTCGCAACCTTATAAAAATGCCTGTGGGACTAGGTCTCGTGGCTTGTGCGGTGAAAGCTTTTCTCTGAAACGCTTTGCTGGGGATACCCCGCTTCTATGAGATGAATATCAACATACCCGACGGCACAGGAGGCGCCTCCACACGCCGCTAGCTTACAAAAAGCTCCAGTCTCCGCACTCCACAACTAACGCCCATTCCAGGACGAATTTATCATAAACTTCACGTCTCGTCATCTTCACACCTGCGGCATACTTCTAGTCCGCAACGGGCATCACATCACATTGATTTTCCCCAGCCACTCTTGCGCCGAACATCATGAGAACTACCACTGCCGCCATGTTCGCCATGCTCGTGGCGCCGATTGTTGCAATGGGCGGTACATGCAACAACAACTTCGAATGCTGTATGACCTGCGACCAGCTCGGCATCTTGAAGCCCGGCCCAAGTGGCAACACGTGTGACATATATTGCTACGTTCGCGACGTCCGCGAAGGCGTCTCCAAATGCTGCGTATGTAGACGTTCAATGTTGTGTCGTCTGATGTTAACTCCCAACTCAGAAACAATCATAGGATAATCCCCCGTGAACCTTGAATGATGAAGGCCTTAGACAATGATCTCTTGCCGATGATTCGATTAGCAGGTGATTGTTTGTGTGGATCGGTCTTGCGAACCGCACAGAAGAAGGTGCTGAGATATCGGCAATGTCGACCTGGTATGCTGCTACTAGTAGATTATGGCAACCAACTTTGGCACAAAGCAAAAGCTTTCAATAATGACGCTTCCACCACTATTATTCCCTGTTCCATACCATATAGTTGCAAGCCTACAGACACCAGCTACATCGGTCGTAAAAACATGCTGGCTATAAACTTCAGCTTTAATTACAACGATGCAGAAAACGCTATGATGATACCTCCTTGGATTAATTCTAAAGGTTGATAACATGTAAAAGATATTATAGGATACTGCAGCCATCAAAGCAATGTTGTGGTTCGTGATGTTCTTTAGTTCTTGGTCATCGGTCGGTACTATATACAGTGCGATCTGCGGTTTGAGAGACATGTGCGATGATGCTTTCGCGGACATGAATATGCATTTCGCACTTATGGACTTGGAAAGTTGCGTCTACTAGACTTACCTGTTAGTCTCCAGGACAGAATTGAAACCCCAAAATCGACGAAATTCACTTCAGCAAGAATGTGATTTACGTAGAATTTGATGAGGTTAGACGCCTTGGGAGTCTCTTCGCTGCCTGCTTAAAATAGGGTTCACCAATATCGCAGTCAAACCAGAGCGCTGTTCAAGAAGTGGAATTGAGGTTGAAGATACAGAAAACTCTTTCAGTTATGAGTCACCAGCCAAACGAATGTGTGAAGGAGAAATAGTTCTGTGGGCCAGCAATAACTTTCATCCGTTTTTGGTACGTCATCTATTTTTGCCCAATGCTGACTTGCGATCTTATCACGAGTTTACCCCGCCGTTTGTTCGCTACTACAACCCTCCGTCCTGGGCGAGATAAGCTTGGTCTTTGAGCCCATCATGACTCAATCTCCCGACTACAAAATTCTTAAGCGATGCGTCGAACTTGCTAAGGAAGCACTGAATGCCGGGGACGATCCATTCGGCTCCGTCCTCGTAGGTGCTGACGGAACCATTATCCGCGAAGATCGCAACCGCACACAGACCGGCGAGATCGGTGACGGCAAGCCGGATGCAACCCTGCATCCCGAGTTTACCCTGGCGCGATGGGCGCAACTCAACCTCAGCGCTGAGGAGAGAGCCAAGGCGTCTGTCTACACATCTGGGGAGCACTGCCCCATGTGTGCTGCGGCACATGCCTGGGTGGGCTTAGGGCCGATTGTCTATGTGTCGTCAACAGAGCAATATGCATCATGGCTGGAAGAGTTTGGGCTTGCAGCTGGCAAGAAGGTGGCGGCACTTCCTATCAGCCAGGTCGCTCCCAACACCCCGGTTCAAGGGCCGATCCCAGGGCTTGCGGAAGAAGTGAAGGCCCTCCACCAAAAGAAGCATGCCAAATAAGAGTCCTGAGACTGAAGCATGTCAATTATGTCGATTGGACGTTTTTGTGAAGGCGAGTTTGGTTAGGAAGCTGTGTCTATGTCAAGAGCCGAAGCGGAGGATGTGAAAAAAGGAATGGAGTGGGAGACTATGCCTTGCTATCAGCATAGTCTTGGATTTAGGTATTTACTGGAATCAACTTAATTCGAAAGGAATCATTCATGCAGGCCAAATATCACATGTGTGAATGAGTGTGACGGGGACTAGGTGTGGTCTCAGCCTGCGAGTTAGAAGAAATTCATTGCCCATAGATGCGATTCTTTCCGGTGGCTTAAACATGCCAGAAGCAATAGCAGCTAAGATCCATGTAACTGAGCTCATCACATATCCAACCTTTGACGTGAACAAACACTCTGGTCCTTGTCCTTGGATAAGCGTTCAACTCTCCCCATCCTCTCTCAATAGGCAGCCTTTTTGTCATCTCGCAGATAGATACGCTGAACGCTTTGCATGCGAATGCCGCGAGCTTCCGCGATAGTCCCATGCTTCCGACCTCCGAATCGACTCAGTGACTTCTCTCGCTTTTCAAAGTCATACACCGCCTGATCCAGCATCTTGTCTTCAATGACAGCGTACTCATCATATTCCTCAATGAAGCCCTCGGGGTCTGACGTGGGATTCTTAGTTGGAACATCGACAATGACGTCGTCGGCTTCGCTCTCTTCGAAGTCCGCATGATATTCAGCGGAGGCATCATACGCGGGATCAACGTTTTGATCTTTTGATGCAGGAGTTTCGGTGTTTTGCGCAGCGTTCTCCTTGGTGTCCTCGCTTGATTTGGCCTTGGCGAGAAATTTCTTGGTGCGCTTGGGGACGACGAGTGTCCAGGCGCCGGCGTCGGGGCTCTTGGGTTCGTTCATTGTGGCTTTCAAAGAAGTCTGAGTTGAAAGTACTAATGTGAGAATGAAGATGGTCGGTCGAGCTGATTATTGTTGGGCATATCGCAGCTCAACCATGAGAAATGATGAGCGGCGGTTGCGACATTTATGTCTTTGGCCGGCGTAAGTATGATTGTTGCGAGCTTTGTTTGCGTGGTGTGTTGTCGAAAGATCTGGAGATTTCCCTAGAAGGAACTCCTTGACTTATTCGACAAAGCAATCACAACAATGGGCTGTCCGATAATTATACACCAATTGTGAACAAGAGCGACAATGGGGGCCACTGGTGGACGTCAGGTTGCTTTGGGGTTCAGTAAGGGAACGGTCACAATGGCTGTTTCCATGGCTTTGACTGGTTGTTCTACTGTTCAAAATTTCCATCCGTATCAATAATAGAAGTTTGAATTCCTCGAACCTAAGTAAAGTCATGTGGCTTTGGCTAGCCTTTGTAATTCTTCCTTGGTGCTTGGTGGCTGTGATCGGCAGAAGCTTCCATTAGACTGCTTTGAACGCTGTTCACAAGGAATTGTCCCATACAAACCTCCCTAGGCTTTTTGGCCACTAATCACAGGAAGAACCCGAAAATCAGAGAGTTCTGCTTTTAACTTATTCTATGCTTTCACTGGTTTATATTATCACGCCCACTGGTAAGGTTGATGCCACACTAATTTTGAAGCCATAATATGATCTTTCACGGTATGAGACATGTGACTCATATGAAACTTGGAGCATGATTGAGATGTTGGTTCTTTGCCTAATTTTGTATCGAACCAATTCGCAAACATAAAGCAATGAACTGAAAAGCGCAGGAGTTTATAGCAACATTTAGTTGAGCAACAGGCTTTTCACCCGATCTCCTCGGCATTTCCTCTTCGGCATTTGCCTCTGAGGAAGTTTGAAACCTGCATCCTGAAAGCTTCTCTTCAAAGGCCCACTACCTTTTTTGTCTTCGTAGTGGCCGTCGTCATCGGTACTTTCATCGTTGTCCGAAAGACTGCCATCAGATTCCTCAAAGTCTTCGTCCCCAGAATCATCGCTGTAGTACTCTTCGTTATTCTGACTTTCCAATGGCTTCACCCTCCTCCAAGGTGCTTCCGTAACCAAACATTGCTGACATTTGAAATCGGCATCGTTCTCTCGGAAGTAGACCCTGCTGCAAATCGTACGCTTGCGCGTTTGTGCCTGGTTGCAGGAAACAAGTTTGCGATCAAAGAACTGACAGCACGCCTGACACTGGTTGTCTTTCCAAATAAAATGGCACATATTGGTGTTGAAAAAGGTTGTTGTTTGTTCAATATCGTTTTCTGCTCGGTAATAGACACACTTTGCGTGATGAGACGGAATGAGAAACAAGAAGTTGGACATGGCTTTACAGCTAAGCCGGGCTCCTCGCGACATTTCTAGTCATCTTGGTCACTCGTGGTCCTGAGAGTATGAAGACGGTTCGAGATGCATTCAGAACTGCCCGCTTTGACGCCTTGACAATCGCTGAATCACAACAAAGCAGTTGCATCAGGCTCATTCACCAAGGCAGCCTGCTTGTTGAATGGATCCCAAGCCTCAATTTACTTGAGCTCTTTGAGACTTGCCTCAAGATATCAAGGATCATTGTGCCTATTGTTGGCTTCCTTCGATCGACCTCCATTTCAAAAGATTTCGAAACCACACTTCCCTGCGCAAGATCGCGCAAGAACCAGTCAGGATCTCTATCTGGCAATTGCTATTTGCATCTTGAAACATCCGCAAAGTCACTCCTCGAAGATGTGTTATTTCGTTCTCCACTCGGTCGACTGCACCAGCTGCGGCACCAGCTACACGACGCGCCATGAGCGTCGAACAAGCAACCACAGCCCTGGAACATGCTGCCCGCGCCACCCCTGTCGTCAGATTTTGAGTGAAACTGTGCAAGGCGAAGTAATGAAATTCGGACTTTGCCCCAGATGCCGTCAGTACGAAGGCAGGAGAGGAAGACGGAATCTCGGCTGAGCTTCATAAACCATGGGTTTCAATAGCTCACTCCAGTCACATTGCATTGTCGATCGCTTTAAATACTTATACAGACAGTCAATGAGTAAATCCTCTCGCTACGGAGTGCAATTGCTATGGAATGCAATTGATGTCGGCTTTTCCGTGAGTAGTGGGGAAAGCTTCAACACTAATCTACTAACCTCGGTTGGTCGAATGCGAAGAAGAAAAGTTAGAAGGGAAGAAAGATGTTGGTGACACTGCGATTGCACAGCCAATGTTTTCTATCGTAGCTTCCAACGGTAGTATTTCCCGGAAGACAATGGCCCATTGCTAAGTCCTGCCTTACCTCATTGTCATTCCGTGATATCCAATCGCAGTAAGCCGAGGGTTACTTAATGAACTTTCGCTCCCGGATCGGCAGGAGATTATGCGCCACCGTAAGCTTCATGCCTCTGTCGCACAACACAGATTTTACTGGTGCGATCGGCCGATCATTCACTGCTTAAGCCCCGTTTCGTATCCCCGCTTCTTGCAGTTCAACAATTACCTCCTTTCATTGACTGACGAGAGCAAATCACCCATACATTTGATTGTCAATAATATGGTTCTCATCAAAGTGGTCGAGGGGTCAGTCCCCTTTCCTCATCCATCATTTCCTGAGGACTCGATCCCTCAAACTGCCTATCGTATTCTCGGCGACTTGTCTGCAGGTAAGCCGCTTGTCGCACTTCACGGCGGTCCCGGGATTCCACACGTTTACCTGGCCCCTCTGTTCACGTATTACCACAAACAAACCAGGACTCCCGTGATTCTGTATGATCAAATCGGTTGCGGCAAATCGACGCATTACCCGGAGAAGCAGGGCGATGAGTCTTTCTGGACTGTGTCGCTCTTTGTCTCCGAGCTCGAGAACTTGCTGGCTCGCCTCGGAGTCGACAAATTTGACCTCTACGGTCACTCATGGGGTGGCATGCTTGCAGCTGTCATCGCGACGGAATCGGCATCGCCAGTCCTGGCGCCAAGGATTGAGAAGCTGATATTGGCCAGCAGCCCCGCGAGTATGAAGTTGTGGGAAACGGCACAGCGCAATTGGCTAAAAGAGATGCCTAAAGCTGTCCGCCAGGCAATCGAGAAGGCGGAGAAGGATGGCGACTACGAATCGGAAGAGTATAAGGCGGCCGTGATGGAGTACTACAAGGTTCACATGTGTCGCATTTGGCCATTCCCCAAGGCCTTGGCGGACGCTTTCGATGAGTTGGAGAAGGACCCAACGGTCTATTCTACCATGAATGGACCAAGTGAGATTACTGTTGTCGGGAACCTGAAGAGTGAGTCCTGCTTCTCCGCGCAGCCTCCTATAAGACGAGCTTACAGCCTGCATTAGTTTACGATTGGGGTGAGAAGTGCAAAGAGATCAAAGTCCCCACTCTGGTAATTCATGGCGAGTTTGACGAGGCGTCTTATTTGGTGGTTGAGCCTTTAGTCAAGAACATTCGCAGCTCTAAATGGATTACTATCAGCAATGGGGCTCATATTGTTCACTTGGAGCAAATTGAGAAGTACTCATGGTTTCTGGAGAAGTTCCTACATGGCTGAGCAGGCGGTCTGTATCGAAACGATGATGCCACTTGAGTGCAGGCGGAGAATGGCGAGAGGGACACCGTAGCAAGTATGCAAAGAAAGCACGGAAGATTAGCCAAGATATCAAACAAGAGTAACAATGATATCAATCGGCAAAGCCCTGTTGCAAGACATATTCTTAGTTTCCACAATTATGCGTATTTTTCCGATTCATCACCTCAACCCGTGAGTCGGCCTTTTCTTTCCTGATGCTGCCCATTTACCCCTTTTCATTTCATCATGTCTCATGAATCCAAAAAACCTACAAATATTCATCTTGGAATCCCATCAAATCAGTCAGATTCTTCGTCAGAAAGCATGCGTGGACCCCCCTCTCCCCTCTCATTCGGCCGCAGCATCCGCGGGCTTCTGCTGCGGCGTGGCTCGTGAAATAATACACCCACATCCCTCATTATCTCCTCGGCTATGGTGGTGCCAACGTCCTTGTAAGCGGTCTTCCTGCCTGATTCGAGGAAATATTCAAGTTCGTTCTTCAGTCTCCATGGCGCCGTTTCCGTCCGGTAGACCCACTCTTGAAATTCCTTCCTCTCCTGCCTCATGAAGGATTCCCATGGCTCGATACGCTTGTATATCTTGGGTGCCAAAGGAAGGTAAGGACTCCATGCACGACGGCGGAACTCTAGATACCCCAAGGAATGCAGAAAGGCGAGGGACAGCGTCGTGTCCTCGGACTCAGGATCCGCCTCAAACAGCTCTTTCTGAGCGGGTTCCGCGACACGGGGGGCTTTGTTGGTGACAAAGTCTTGCTCAAGGACTCTGAGCACACCCATGAACTCCTCCGAATTGATATCCACAATGCGCCTCTCCATGACCAATGGGACTTCAATCGGTTCATGCATCCCTTTGTAATTGTTGAAGCAGCACCGTCCAGTAGTCCATACACAAAACCGGCAGAAGTAGAGCGTCTCCTCCTGGGCATCTCTGCCGCACTCATCGCAGTAGTACTCGCAGAACACCGCTTCCTCGACACGGTCGTCCTTCTCTCTCACCCAAGGATCCACGACGTATGCCTGTATCAGTCTGACAGCTTCATCGTCGTAACCAGTCCGGAGGAGGAGCAGCCGCGATAGCATTCTGATGATGTAAAAGTGATCGTCGATCGTCCTGTGCTGGGCTTTGACTAATTGCGCGACATACTGTGCGATAAATTCGTCGGCATTTGCGACAGCCTGGTCAGTCAGCGTTTTGTGGTGCCCTCCCAGTGCGGTATCAAGTGGTTTCTGGCCCCCGAAATCTTCAGCACGCAGCATCCTTTCCCAATGATCCATGCCGGTCTCCCTTCTCAGCCTCTCACACGCATTATGGATCATAGTCATCATCACCGGTACCTCCGTTTGCGGGTCGTCCGTATGCAGTACCGTCTCCCCATAAACATCGGCGTTGGCAATGAAGTCAGCGACCTTGGGATGCTGGAGCAAGGCATCGAGGATCCCAGGCTCACGGTTGTCCACGGCAACTTGCGCGGCACTCCTCCAAGAATTGTCTGGGGGTTCTTTTCCCGGACAGAGTTGTCCTTTCACCGGATCAGCACCCAAGTCCAACAAGTACCGCACCGCCGGCAGATCCCCGCTCCTGCAGGCCTCGCCCAGCACGGTAAATCCGACCGAGCTGACGACATCGTCCACGCCAAGACCGTGCTGAATCAGCAGTTCGATCATCTTGTACGCTGGTGCGTCACTATTATTTGTCAAGGCTTTCCAGACACAGGAGCCGCAGTTTGAGCATCTGGGCGTAAGGTCGGCTCCATTGTCAAGAAGAAAGGCAACTAGTCCAATGGCACCGGAGGAGCATGCTCCCATGAGGGGTGTTTCGCCGTCATAAGAAGGGGTGTTGATGGTTTCAGGAGCTCTTTCATAAAGAAGCTTGGCAATCTCGAACTTTCCTCGAGAACATGCTGACCAGAGCGGTGTTTCCTGGTAGTAGAATGATTGAACGTTGGGTTTGGCCCCTGCTTCGAGGAGACAGCGGACAATCTCCAGGTGGCCTTCTCTGGCTGCAATGTTCAGAGGCGTTTCGCACACCAAGCCCTCCTTAGCCTGGTAGTTCACCAGCTCCGGCTCGTATTCGAGAAATAGCTTGCATAACCCAAGATTTCCCTCCTGAACTGCAGCCTGTAGCGGGGTTCTGGGGTCGCCAGGTGCCAAGAATCGTTTTGTATCCGCACCGTGATCCAGGAGTAGCTTCACCAACTCTACTTCCTTCTCCGCCGCCTCGATAAGGATGTGATCGAAGTCTTTTGGTACATAGTTGACACTCGGAGGCAACGAATGTTCCAGAAGCAACCTGAGAATTTCCACATTGCCCCCGTATACGGCTGCGTCCAGAACGCCAGGGAGATTGTAAGCTTCTTCCAAGGTGGGGTCTGCACCGTGCTTCAGGAGAAGTTCAACCATTGGGTAGTTCTGATTCTTGACTGCTAGCATTAGTGGTGATCTTGTATGGCGTTTCGACTTGGGATTAAGAGTATTGATGGAGCTGTTGTAAGAGATCAACAGCTCTGCAATATCGAGGTTTCCGTTCGGGTCTTTATCGCCGCTGCTCTACTGTCAGTCTGATATACACCCTTCAAGAATTCAGTGCCGTACATGTCTTCCATTCTCCCCGCGACGAAGTCGACGGCAACAAATAGTGGTGACTTGTCGCTTGCCTGTGGATGACGGTCGGGATTTGCTCCGGCCCTTAGAAGCAATTCGACGGCCTGGAAGTTCTGCTCGGTAATCGCGTAAGATAAAGCCGTGAGTCGAACTGGTGCACCGTTACTGGACTCGGAGTCGGTGAGAAGATCAATGTCCAAGTCCCGTCGTTCAAGCAGATGAGGTAGCCAATCGGCGTATTTTGGCTGCATCAGCAAGTGTATGGCAGCAAAGCCCGCGTCATCTCTCTGATTGATATCTTCGATGTTGTCTATTAGATGTAAAAATATGTCGAAATGCATGTCGACGATTGCTGCTGTCATTGGTATCAGTTCATCTGGGGAAGGAAACTTGATGTTCAGGTCGGCCCCAGCTCGACTGAGCTTGTCGATGATATGATAAGAATATTTCGTTGGCTTGCTGAATGCCTGATGTATGGGCGTTGACCCGTCTTTATCTGAGATATTGGGGTTGGCCCCGACTCGAAGGAGCTCCTCGACCAGGATCGGGTTTCCGTTGCTGCATGCCAGCCACAGAGGGGTCTCTCCCCTGAAAGTGGACATGTTTACATCTGCTCCTGCTTTCATGAACGCATCTATCATCTCTGAAACGAGATCTTGATCCGGATCGGTGTTGAATCTGCAAAAGAACATCAACGCTGTGGTGCCTATGGCGTAGTCTCTACGGTTGATATTGAAGGGACGCTGCAGGAAATGGCGAACCATATCTGGCAGACCGACTGGCTCCTTTGCAGCATGCATCAAGGGAGAAAGGCCCGCTTCGTCGACTATCATCTCATCATGTCTCTCTCTGAATGAGTCAATGAACATGGCGAACCGAGGGTAATCTCTCCACGTGTTTTGCTTGAACCGCCAGAAGAAGCCCCATACTCCGGTTTGCCAAGGGTACGTTTCTGGGTCGTCCATGACGTACAAGTCGACAACAAGGTGGATGATGTTTGCGGCGTTCGCTGTGATAAGAGCCACGACAGGAGGAGTAATCCCATGGGGCGATGATATTTGGCGGCTCCAAGTTCCGTACGATGATGAGTTGAAAAAGCGGCGCACTTGGGGTATCAGCTTTGCCCATTTGTCTCCTGAGAGCTTGAAATGCGTTCGCCAATTTCTTGCTGCGTAATGGTAGAAGGGATATTCCCGTTCAACATCTCTCGAAAGACCTCCTCCAAATATGGGCTGCGAAAGATACTTGAGACAGAGCGACGCCATGTTGGCATGTTGTTCATCTTTGCTGATGTACGAATTGAAGTGGATTCTAAGGGAAGAGTGCAAGGGGAAGGCCTCAAATTCGTCGCTGACTCTGATCAGCCGAGGGCATTGATGCATCAAGATCGTCTGAATATCAATGAACTTCAGACGGGGATTGTCGTAAAGGCACGCGAGAGCGTCGCGCAAGCTGTTGCCACGAATATGTCCAATGGTGCCTAGGATGACATGCAGCGCTGAAAGAGCATAATTTTCGTTGCTAATGTTCTGGAACAGGGGTAGCAGGTTGTAGTCAAAGTACTTTCCTAACTTTTGCGGATATGGAAAGATCCGGCGGCTCATGGAGAACCCGTACTCATCATCATCTCTTGCGGTCGAGAATCCGTCTTCCATAGAGCAGTTGGCGTAGACGAAGAATGACTCTGCTTGCTCTTTGATCGAATCTGCCACCTCTGCGGGCGGGTCTTTCGTTGACTTGATGGTACTGAAGTCCTCGACCCTCTTGTCCACGTAGGTGGCAATGTCCTTCCGAATGTCCTGGTCTTTCATCTTGATACGGGTAGCTCTCACAGAAGCCATAGCCATGACCTCGTTTGGGGTGTAAGTGGCGAAGAACTTGAATCTGACGGTATCTCGTGGAAAAGATTGGTTGAATGGTCCGGGGGGTGCTGTACTAGGAGGCGTCGACGGCGTTGAACGAGCGACCGGATGGTCGATAAGACTAGCTACCAGAGCCAGGAACTGTTTGGCAAATCCCGCGTCGCATTCGTGGAGCCCATCTACTATCAAATAGACTGTGACCGACTTCCCAGGACCTTGGCACAACTGCAGCTGAGACATGATGTTCCGGAGGATGCCAAAGAGCGCGGCCATGCTAAACTTCCCGTCGGCGTCAGGGAACAGAAACTGACTGCTCAAGAATTCGAACCATTGTGGCCGTTCGCGAAGAATTTCTCGGATAAAATACTCCATGATTGGTGGTTTCTTGTTTCCTGTTGAGCTTGCATTGCAGAAGAATGAGAAGACCAGGTCCCAGGGCTTTGATGCATCTCGAGAAAGGTGGTTCGCAACGGACTTGGCGAGATATGTCTTGCCACACCCAGCGCTTCCGTAAACATAGAAGTCTTCGGTCGCATTGGACTTGGACCATTCAAGGAAGAATGGATGCATCTCTATCCAGGTACATGTGCCTGGCATCGGATTGATGTCGTGTCCAAGATGATCATCGTCCCAAGTGCCAAGCCTGTCTATGAGTCTGTCCCGGCGTTCTTTCATGTACTCTAGATTTTCATCAGAACCAAATCATGACTCCAAGGCTGAATGAGGACTAACCAATGTTTTTCTTCTTCAACCATGCTTGGTGAGCGTTGCCACCGTGTGCCGCAGGTATTATGCCTGGGGGCCGGCCCGGCGGGGGGCGTGGTCGGACAGGGATGTCTACTTTCTGTCAGTAACTCTCAGAAATCCATGTCTTGGAAGATAACTACCTGGATCTGGTGACGGTGGTCTGGGAACTGGAGAACTTCGCAGTACCGGCGGCGCGGGCGGGAAAAATACCCTCCTAGACGTATCTGCCGAGGCCTTCGTCATCAACTCGCCAACTTGCTCAGCCAGCTGAAGATAGATCCTATCCTCAGGGGACGGGAACCTTGTGAGTTGAAAGTGGTCGCAGTCTATGGTGAATGTCTTGCTTTGAGGTGATTCGAGCTCAGCGCGCCGTTTAGGAACTACCTGGTTGGTGTTAGAAACCACATGGTCTTCCGCTTAAAGCTCTCACCAAAGTCTTGTGCGTTTCGGAACCATCAACAGTTAGCTCAACCCGTCTCACTGCAATGAAATTGAGCATCTCAAGTTCCGACGGCAGCCTCTCAAGAAAGGCGGTGTTGACTTCGCGGACGGCATCTGCGTATTGCCTTGTATCGTCCCATGATGGTTTCAAGGATCCCTTCTGGAGACTGAGTGCCGCGATGGTTTTGACTGCCTTCAGAACGCCCTCGGAATCAGTGCCGTGATGTACCGTATCCAAAAAGACAATGCCGCCGATGGAATCCCTGATGTTGAAGTACTCTGGACAGCTCAAGGATAATATGACGGCCTTGCTTCGAGTCAATCCCGTTGCTTGATTTTCTTTGCGTCTTGCTTTCTTACCTTCTTGACGATGACACCGCCGAGACCATGTGCAATGAAGATCGTTGGTCCTCCTCCCTAGAAAACCTCTCGTCAGCTGCGAATGCTCCACGTACATTGATATCAAATCAAACCGTACACCATTCACTGTGTAACCTGCCATGATTATTGCGAGGAGTTCGTTGGCATGAAGCGCAATGCTGGATGGCGTCATGTTGACTGCCGGGTCTGAGTTGTATCCGTATGACCATACTCGCGCCGAGTTTGAGAAGTTGCCGAGAAATTCGGGATCTGAGATCCACATCTTGCCAGATTCATCATGATGCCATGTCGTCTTCGGCGACCCTCCTATGTCGTGGACGCAGATGATGCTATCTGAAGTCAGTGTCGCAACTTCAACCCTTAAGAGCCTACTTACTTCACGAGGGGTCGCCATCTCGGCGGCACAAGATTCAAATTTGGAGGGTAAACGCACTCCAAGCTCGGGATGATCATGATGAGCTTTTGACACGCCGCAGCTTGGTTTGCGATTGCACCTTTCCAGCTTCGTTTGCGCCTCTGTTGATGTCAGCATAGACGAGCAAATTGCAACCCCACATTCATGGACGATGAGAAGTCGAGAAGACGGCCCGTCGTTCAGCAATAACAGTTACTCCGCCCAGATCAGGCAGCCGCGGCAATGTCTTTCTCATGATGATGACTGCAGAGAAAAAGCCAGTCTAGGCGGCCTCATGTGAGGAGTTGACGCTGCTAGGGCTGAACGATTGGATCCTGCGCCACGCGAGCGCGAGCCTGCAGGTGCTAGACAAGGGGGCGGGATGCCCGTTTGGCCCCCAAAATGGCAAAGGCGTGGCGCCGAGCTAAGGACTTTGTGTCTTACCAATGGTCCTTTGCTTGTTCAATTATGCAATGCCAGCGCAGCCTGATTTCTGCTGCGGTCGAATCCTTGTTCTGTCCGACATTCTTGTCGTTGCGTCCTTGCTCATGCATGTGCGTCAGACCAGGGTACCTCTTCCGATCCCGGCTTACGGGAAAGTGAAGCCATTCGCTGGGATCCGGTTGGGCGTGGTTTTAGTGTGTAGCGACATTCATCCTCGCTTAGACATAACAAAATTGTGTCCCCGTTGATCAAATACGACATGATTATTGATCTGATCGCTGCGATTCTCACTTCTACATCGAGTCATGTTGGAAGTCTGAATCAAGTCTCGCAACTAACATATCTTGAAGTTAGGAAGCGGCGTAAGATGTTCTTTATGACAGAATTGAGGTAATTGTGAGGCACTTACGTAGTGAATGTTGTTTTAGACTGTGCCTCTTCTCATGTCGGCCACATGGAATTTGCACTTTCGTATGCCTATAATTGACTTCCTATCGTGTATCCAACAGGTAGCGGTCGCCAGTCTTGAAGCTGCCTTGATGAGATTTACTCGTTAAGGTGATATATTAAGTCTTCTCACTTTCTTCTCAGTTATGTTTAAGCAACGGCTTTTGCCTCTTTGGAATTGGAGCCACAACGCCAATGGTACAGGAAATGGTCCCATTGTCGGATTCAGTGGAAAGATCAACTCCCGACAGCAATTTTATAGATGATAGTGCAATATACACACCACAGCCTCGAATAAAACCAATATTCATGGCATGGTTGCGAATAAGCAAATTCCAGCAGTTCCAAACACCGTTGAACCCGAGCATTGCTTGTGAAGCCTCGCCGTAGTCTATCAAAAAACCTTCAAGCTCGTCATGTCTTCATCCTTGCACCCTTCTAACCCTGCTACGGCAACCGTCACTTCCCGAGCATGGCTCATGTCCAGTCGTAAGGAATAGGCATTAATATGCAGCCACTTGATAGACGCTAAACTTGTAATTTAGCTCCCAGCCGATCCGTTCGAACCATGAGGTTGATGGCAGCAGGCTACATTCAAGGGACATGGGGCAGATATGCCATATGCCGAGTAGAAGTCACTTTTCAAGTTTCGAAAGCCAAGGTTTCCTGAAACCGAAACCTTTTTGCTAGCAAAAACTACGTAATCGGGCTCAGAGTGACGCATCATGAGAGCTCCACAACGGACCGCCAAATCAACTAGGCAGTGTTCGTGTACTTCTGCGCCGTCCTATTATGTATCATGCCATGGATCCACGACAACTCAACGGCTTCTAGGCAGCGCTTTGGCTCACGTTCTTCAATAACAAACCATTATTTCCGTTGATTTGCTGTTATCATTCCCAAATAAACACAAAGTGGCCAACCAGATAGGCTGGGTCCATGTGACTGCGTCCAACCACGCCAGTCCTCGACGTGGGAGTATTCCTCGACGTGGGAGTATCTAACTCGGCCACTCATACAGAGGATGGTATCAGCAACGTCCTTATCGATGGCAAAATTACATTGCGTTGTGTGCTGCGTCGGTGTGTCTTCAATCCCGCACTCCCTACAGCCTTTTATCCTGGTCGATATTCAATTCAATACTTCTAGAAGACCACCGTCGTCGTCACTAATTACCAAACCCGTTGCATATATCGCAGGTATGAAAATAGAGTCCCGCAATCAGATCTTCAAATCCCCACCAAGATGTTACTTGCTGATCGAACTTCTTGCTCGCAAATGATGAAGCCCTGATCATCGAAACTTGGAACAGAGACACGTTTGCAGGATAAATTACACTCAAATCCAACACCCTTATTTTGCTAGCCGTCATTCCTGTCTTCCACGCGTCTTTTCATCCCGAATATCCCCAAAATGCCTCTCAACAATAGGAAACGATCTCATCCCGTCTCTGGATCTCAGGAGAACATCTCACGAAAGGATCATATCCACTACCAAAGATATAACCGCAGACAGTCCACTATCGCCATGCCATAATTTTGTGGAACCGCCACTATTTTTCGGTTGATGAAGCTTCCAATCTTCTTCACGGTGCTTTATATCGCTACCGCCCTCTTCATCTGCGAACAAACATTTACTTCCCACTCCAAGGCATAGCAAGACAACTTAAAGAGGCTATCGACTCGCGATCAGACATATTGTACAATGCACACAACGCCTTAAGTTTCTGAAGGGCAGCATTAATTTCGAGTATCTGGGACATCTAACCCCAGAAAGCTCTATAGCTCGTGATCACAAACATGACGGCGAAAGCTTCCCCTCGCCCAACATTTTAATGGCCATATTCATGTCAAACACTCGAACTAACCGGGCTTCGTTGCAGAGAGTTGAATAAACCTTACGTTGGTCTGGTCTACCGACTGAGATGGGGTTCGAGTCAGTGTTTGCCTGCCAGATCCTCGAACTCAGGGGGCCGTGTGCCTCATAATCTGTCAAAAGAACATTGTAGTGATGGTTCCCAGGCTGCGCTATATACATCACAGAGAGACTTCCAACCGTAGCCAGCTGGGTATAAAAGCCCCTGACTTGGAAAGCATCACAACCTCATACCGCAATCGAAACTTGGCAGCGTGGTTGTTGGTCTCCACGGACTGGATTCTGTACTTTCCACCTAAATTCCCGCATCAAGCCAACGTCTGACAGGAAGAAGACTCTGAGGACCAGAAGCAAGGTCCGCCATCTCTCTTCCTCGCTGAATGGACATTCGTCCCAGAATACACCAGAATCGGACTTGAGATTCTTGGGCCTCCATTTCAGGGGCAAAGCAATACCCATCGCAATTCAGGTTGCCTCAGAGTGAACCACGTGAGAACTTGCCACGTTCTCTGCGAATTCATTCTTGCATCGGTCGAATTGCCGCTGATGCTGAGATTGGTTTCGTCTCCCAAAGACACTTCATAGTCACATCACTGGGACATAAAGAATCACATGATTTCGTATTGATGCTGTAGATCTCCTGCAAAGTGGTCGTCGGTACACACCCACACTGGTCGGTGTCTCGTATTTAAGAACATCTAACTCCTACCGCCTTCTAGCTGTCCAAGCAATGAATACATTGTACATATGACCATCACCAAATGGACAGACATGATTCTAGCTGCATAGATTACAATTGCTAACTAAGACCACGTCACCCTCTATGCTAAACATCATCATCTTCTATTCTCAGTAAATTCATCCCGAATACCCTAATAGCAACATCTCTGGTGAAGAACACCCACAAGAGTCCTGATAAACGACCTCAGCCTGGTTTCGAGCTTCATGGTTGACGTCCGCTGAAGCTTGCCACGGCTGGGGATGAGACGAATCACCAAATCGTCATTGACTTTGCTTTTCTTTCATCCTGCAGTTTGGAACATACCCAGGCGCAGAGTTTCATATCATAAGCAGTCTTTAGCTTCAGGAGGAAACCTGCACGTCCTCTACTGAGGCATATTGAGATTATGTAAGAGGGGTGACAGTAGGCGGCATGCTACACAGTCCAAGAGACAATGCATCCCAGTTCTTTGAGAACGGTCCAGCCGCAAGGTTCCAACTCTTCGAGATCTCTATCGCACATATTGCCCTCTCAATAATGATATCGCTCCAATCAGTAGCAAGACCCAAAGCCTTCTCTCATCCAACCAGGTCATATCCAGCGCTGCTAACTAATCAATCAAGCTAAATCTGAGGGTTAAATTTGACTAATTAACTTAACAATTATAATAGTTTTATTTAAATTAACTATTTTAATTAGTCTTAAATATAATTACTTAAATAGAAAGTTAGTAATACCTCTTATAATATTCTTAGAGGGTTAAAATATATATTATATAATAATCTAAAGCTATCTAACCTTTTTTAGTCCCTCTACTTAAAAGAGTAGCTACTTATAGTAATAATACTACTTTAAACCTAGTTCTAGAAGTATAAAGTTTACTTAAATATTAAAAGTATTATTAATAACTTATATAATATTAATAGAAGTTTAGTAAAACTAAATATCCTCTTATAGTTAATTACTATCGCTAAAATAGTAAAAATATTAAAAATAAGTTTACTAAGTATTAGAAAGGTTTATTAATATAAAATCTACTATTAAATAAAGTTATTAATAAGCTAAGTAATAGAGAGATAGAAATATCACTCTAGTTTATTAAAATTATTAATAGTAGTATTATAAGCCTTACTAGCTAACTATTAATAATATTTAAAGTCTTTAGCTTTTAGAGTAATAGTAATTAATATAAATATAACTTATAGAAACTATAGATAAAGCTATAAATTAGCCTAATTAGATATATTAATATATTATTATTACTAATACTTATAAAATCTTTCTTAAGTATTATATACCTATATATAAGTTTCTAAAATGTTCTAATACTTCTAAAGCTATTATAAACCTTACTTAAAATGTAAAATTACTATAGTAGTATAGAGAAAAAACTTCATAAGCTTAGTATAGTATTTATTAAATACTTACTAGTTATTAATAGTTAATAAGTATAGATATCTATAAGAGTTAAAATTAATACCTTAGAGATATTATAACTAAAAGTATTTAAGCTATAAATAGATAGAAATACTATTAATTAATAAAAACTATAAAACTACTATTAAGCTTTACTAAAAATATTAAGATATCCTTATAAGTTAAAATAGTTACTATAACTAACTCTTAATAAATTAAATAGCTATATAGTTAATCTCAGTATTAATAGAAGTATTAAAAAGCTTATATTAGTTTTTAAAATAATTTAAGAAATACTTTATACTTACTAAAACCTCCTAAAGTTAGCTATACCTATTATTTTTACTCTAGCTCTTATATCTCTTAGTCTACTTATAGAGTAGCTTAAATACTTTATATAACTCTATAAAGATCTACTAGTTTTTATTAATAAAGATATCTTTATTTAAGATATAATCTATATTATTAAAACGACCTAAAGTGTAAAAGATATAATTATTAATCTAGCTATATTTAAATAAAACTTATTTAATTATATTATATATTAAGTTTTATTAAATAGTATTACTTAATATTAGATTTAGCTCTTAAGATAACTCTTCCTATAGAGTAAAGTTAGTATTATTATTAGTAGCTTTATTACTAATAGCTAAAAAGCTTTTAGATTATTATAGTAATAATCTAATATACTTAATAATATTCTAAAGTTTACTAATAAGACCTCTCTACCTTTAATAAGCTAGATCATTTTAAACTCTATTAGTATTAAGTAAATAGTTAAACTCCTCCTTAAACACCTTATTATTAATACTATAAATAATAATATAACTAATAAAGTTAAAGATATAGCTATAGTATTAAATTTAGTATTATTAAGTATTAGTTTCTATATATAAAGATAATAGAGAAGAAAAAAAAGCTTTAAAGCAAATATTATTATTTATAGTATTATTAGATATAATAATACTAACCTAATTAATAAAACTTTAGTCTATAAGAGTAATATAAATAGTTATAGTAATATTTTTACTAAAATAGGTATTAAGTTAGTAGTAAAAGGTTAATAAATACTAAGTCTATTTCTCTAATTAGTTAATAAAATAGCTAAATATAGTAATAATAGTATATTAATTAGAAGATATCTATAGATTAAACGATATATAAACCTTTATAAATATCTTCTATATCTTACTTCTAATCTATTCTTTTTTAGAAATATAGAGGTAATATAGTTAAGCTTTCTAAAAATCTCTTAATTAATAAACTTAGTTATAGATATTATAATTAAAAAGACTAAATAAATACTATATATACTAGTTACTAAATATTAAAAAAGAGTTACTAATATTAATAAAAAAACTAATAACTAGCTTTTTAATTTAAAAGACTCTACTATACAGTATAGTAATAAGAGTAGAGCGTTAGTACTTAAAGAGATACCTATTATCTCTAGAATTATTACTAAATAGATACTTAGTATAAAGGTATTTTTTATAAATATAATAAGTAGATTTAAAGTACTTCTTAATACTAAATATAGTAGTAGCCTTCTATAGCTCTCTAAAGATACTAGCTTTATTATAGTATTAGTAAACCTAATAAGTATTATTTAGATATATTATTAGTATATAAAAAAGTATAGTAAAAAGTAAATAAATAATAAGTATACCTCTAATACTACTTAAGAAGATCTTATAAATAAAGATATCTTTATTTCTAATTTAAGAAATATAGCTTTAACTACTCTTCTTTAAAATAGCTTCTATATTAATATAATATTACTTCTTCTAAATAGTATAAAGTAAAGCCTTAAAAGTAGTATACTTATTAAAATTAGTAGTTAATATATTACTAGT
The DNA here is from genome assembly GCA_020226115.1 of Colletotrichum viniferum. Lineage (NCBI taxonomy): Eukaryota > Fungi > Ascomycota > Sordariomycetes > Glomerellales > Glomerellaceae > Colletotrichum > Colletotrichum viniferum. The sequence continues at coordinate 342,247 of JAGFBE010000020.1, read as the reverse complement.
AGTTAAAAAAGCTTAAATCTAAATAGTAATCTCTTAAAAAGTTATTTTATAGCTAATAAAGTAATTAATATATTAGTTATATATTAGTAGAGGTATTATAATAGTAGGAAAAAGGTTAAAAAAGGCGTTTAAAAATATATAGAAATAAAGTTTTAAAGTATAGTAGTAGTAGTAATAGTAATAGTAGCGCTAGTAATAATATTAAAAAAGGTTATTTTTAAAAGTTAGTAAAGAGGTTTAAAATAGGCTTTTTTTAACCTCTAATAAGGAAGCTAAAAATATATTAATTAAGTAGTATAATAAAAAGTATATTTCTAGCACTTCTAGTACTTTTTAGTAATAAAGTTAATACTACTAAAAAATATTTAGCTTTATTCTACTACTTATTAGTATAAAAGTATTATTAAACTAATATTATTAACTACTTACTTTTTTTTTTTTTTAGAAATATATTATAATAAAACCTAATAAGTTAGTAATAAATCTAGTATATAGGAAATTATAGAGATATTAGTTTAAAACTAGCTTAAGTTATTAATTATAATATAAAAGTTTAAAAAGTTATAACTTTAGGCTACTAGAAAAAAATATCTAGTTAACCTTTTTGTTTTTTTATTAAATCTTTTAAAATTTCTAATTAATTTAGAGGCTAGATTTTTATTCTTCTAAGTAATATTAATTTAATTAAAATAGTTAAACTAAAGGTATTATGAGTTTAGCTAATTAACTCTAAAAAAAGCCTCGTTTTGATTAGCTGATTGATTGATTTGATTGATTTAGCTTAATTAGGTAGCAGCGCTGGTCATATCCCTATTTGTACCTGAATACACGTCATCGCAATCCCAAAGAGCTGAGCAATCCAACGCCATAACGTAGGCCGAGCACCTTGCATCAGATTGTGCGAGAAGCCGACCAGATCAGCATTGAAACTGCCTGCCTCTGTTCACTAACATCCAAAAGCGAAGCCTCGGTCGCATTGCCGCCTCAAACCACCATCTCCCAGGCTAGATAGCTCGTGTTTTGTACCACTGCAAAGGGAACGCAGACACAGGGCTGGATGGGTTATATCGTCTCGGTCTCAGAGGACTTTCGAAAATCGAAGCGGCAACGCAAATATGATCTGGATTGGTGTTCAGCATGTCTCATAGCTTAGACCTCTGTTCTCCCCATCTAAGCTGCATTCCTAAATCGACGATGTGGTAAAACAAGCAGCCGGAGGATGATTAGACCATCATCCTTCATCGCCGCCTAACAGCAAGTATTCATATCTAAATACACCAGACACTGAAGATGTTCTCCGGCCCCCACACAGCAAAGTCGATCTCGGAACTTTCACACCACAAAGTAGTCGGCTTGACGAAGACCCCAGGACAGGAGCAGAGTAGTGTAGTCATCAGGGATTGCATGGTGGACCTTGAGCTATTGCCCTGGGGCTACAAAAGAGCTAATCCCCCAAATAACGTTAATATATAGACGACAGTCACATTGCATCACCATGGCACAAAAGATCTCATAACTGTAAACATTTCAATAAAGCAGCAAAAGGACAAGCGGGGAAAGCATCTTCCCCTTTCCTGCCTCCCCACTGCCCATTTCGTAGCTGCTGCTGCTGACCCCCTTTAGGATAAAGAGTAAAAAGATACCCCGTTTTTGCCCTGAAAACGCCGTGCCAATGCAAAAAGAAGCCTTTCGGGGGGGGGGACAAATATCTTTTGCTTCAAACCACGAAATCCAGCCAGCCTTACTCAATCCATGAAGCTAGTTGCCCCCTACCTCTCCGGCCGGGCTCGGTTGGCTTCTTTGCATGCGGTCTATCGTTAGAAAAGAGAAGAAGAACCTGGCCTGGCATCCTTTCCTTTTTGTTTGCATCGTAGTAGTTCTTCTCTTCCCCCACCTATATCCTCCCCCCTTTGTAGAGTTCATTCATTATCCCAACCGTATCCTTTTTACACAACCACACGCCTGCCTCTCAAGACTTGGACACCGCGGCGGTGAGGACCTGGGTCCTGAAGAAGCCGCCCTTGGTCTTCTCGATGACCTGCTGGTAGACATTGTTGGGCGGGTGGTTCATGATGACGGTGCCCTCCTGGCTGTCGATCTTGGCGTCGAGGCGGGTCTCGCGGATGAGGTTGACGATCCACTTCTCGCCGTCGTCGGGGTTGAGGCCGAGCTTGGCGGACAGGTCGCGGATGTTCATGCGGCTGAAGATCTTGCAGTAGCTCTCGCAGATGAGGTGGCGCGCGGCGTCCACGAACGCGTCGGAGGAGCTCATGAGGAAGAAGTCGGCGCGGCAGACCTCCTCGGCCTTGCGCAGGGCCTCGCGGGCGGCGTTGAAGTCGTGCGCGACGTAGAGCGCCGAGACGAACTCGGTGATGGGGTCGCTGTACTCGTAGGCCTCCTGGCGGACGTAGCGGATGACGTCCTTCATCTGCTTCTGGTGCAGGGAGGAGTTGCGGGAGCGCGAGCGGCCGGTGATGACGGCGGCGATGAGGTAGCGCAGGACCCAGGGGCACGAGGTCTGGATGGTGTTGATGTAGGCGGCGGAGAAGAAGAGGTCGAGGACAGCCTCGCGGGCGCCGTCGTGGTTGAAGAGGGGGAAGAGGGCCCAGTGGACGAGCATGGTGCGGTGGTCGAGCTGCGCGCGCGGGTTGTTGTAGAGCTTGGAGTCGATGCCCTCCTTGACCTTGAGGATCTCCTCGACGGAGGCGTCCCAGTTCGTCGTGAGGATCTCGGAGGCGAGCTTACCCCAGGTGGCCGAGGAGACGCGGTCGTTGTCGGTGGAGAGGACGCGGAACTGGTAGAGGAGCTCGGCGGCGGCGCCGTAGTTGCCGCAGCGGAACTGGAACTGGCCGAACTCGTAGAGGGCGTTGACCATCTCGATGGTGACCTGAAAATCGTTTGTCAGCTTGCTGATCTCCGGCAGGACAGACAGACGCGGGACAAACTCACATCGTGGTCCTTCTTAAGGAACTCCAAGTTGGCAACCTTGTCGCTGCGCAGCGCGCCGACGACATCCTCGCGGGTCAGAAGCTCCGAAATCTTGGCCGTGTCGGCCTCGTACTTCTCAAGCTGGGCAATGACCTCGTTGCGCTTCTTGGTGTACTCGGCGGGGGGCTCGCTGCCGCCGTTGAGGTCCTGGTAGAGCTGGGCGACGTAGTCGGCCATGTTGGTGTCCTCGAGCAGCTTGATCTTGCCGGCGAGGATCTTGCGCGCCTTGTCGTCGTCGCCCTTCTCCTCGGCGCGGCCGGCCTCAAACTCGATCAGGGGGAAGACCAGGTGGCGGGACAGCTGGGACGCGAGCTTGGGCAGGATGCTCTCGCCGTCGAGGGCGGCGTAGACTTCCTCCATGATGGGCGAGGTTGTTTGTGAGGGGTGTTTCGGGTTCGATTAAGGGAAGATGGACAAATCGGTGCGCAAGACGGGTGACGTCGTCGGGATCGTGATCGGAGGCGGGGGGAGGGAGGTGTCGCGGTTCGGCCGTCCTTTCGCAAGTCGCACGTTATTTTTTGCTCAGATTTGTTTTCTCCGGCTGAGGGGCAGGCTCAGAAGAGTTTTGGCCATTTTCGCCAAAGGCAAGAATTGGTGGGGGGTTTTGCGGCGTGCCGTGGTTTTGCCGGTCCGCCTAATTCACTCAGACCTGGACCGTGCGTCTGCTTCCTCCGAGAGGTCCCTGATTAGGTAAGGCAAGATGGGGGACACGGACCAGGTACGTGGATTGTGCCGAGCTTCAACCGGCGCGAATCCCTTCGCCGGAAACCTCTGATGCTGAAGCTGTTGTCGACGGCCAGCCAAGGACCCCTCCACGACGACGACGACAATCCTCCTTCCGGCACCGATCCGCTCCTCCTGCCGAAAATATGAACTGCACAGCTCTCAGAACGGCCTTCGCCAGGCCAGCCACCTTCCTCCCCAGATCCGCCATCCTCCCCACCGTCCGATTCTCCTCCACAGCGACACCCGTCTCAAAACCGTACCTGATCAACCTGACGGCCTCCAACTCCTTCCCCGTCTACAGGGACGACAAGGCCGCCGGCTCCAGCAAGCGCACAGTTATCAAGAAGATCGAGGGCGACCGCAAGGCCCTGATCACAGACGTGTCCGCAGCGCTCAAGGTGCCCAAGGAGAACTTCAGAATCAACCCGGTAACACAGCACGTTGAGGTCAAGGTTCGTAGAGCACAGTCGCTATGATGAAATCCTAAATGTATAGGCCTAAGCTGAGTTTCATCATAGGGCCACCACACGACAGAAATCAAGGAGTTTCTTGCAACCACATTCGGCAACCCCAAGATCGCCAAGACGACACCGACGGAGGTCAAGGCATGAGGCCTGGGAATGGCGTGACGAGGCTGCACTGCAGCTTGTATATCAACCGTTGTAGCATACTGGCGGAAGAGACAAAAAAGCAGGAAAGGCTGGGCCGTCGCTGGCACATCTGGGCCGAGAAGCACCATAGTGAGCTAGACTGAAGGCCAAATGTATTATAACCCATTCAGGCGGGAGAGGGAATCCATGATAAAATATCCCACAACCGTATGACAGCACGAGTTCACGAAAAGTATTAGATCTCGTCAGGTAGTCTGACAATGTGACAATAGTGGAGGTATTCTTGCATTGTCGCGTCATTTGTACACCTATGAAAGAATGGCTCCCGTCAAGCATCCTCGCTCCAAGGCCCCAATAAACTCCCATCAAATTCCTTCTCTTTTTTTAGTTACACTCTTATACACGATCCACACCACCGCAGGATGTGTGCCTGTCCCATGGCAGCACGAGGCTTGGATAAACCCTCCCACTTAGGGTCCATCTGGTATCAGTGAAGCTCCCCCAAACAAAACAAAACGCACTCCCCGACTCCGTTTCTATGCCATGCACAATCCTAAAAGTCGTAACACCAGAAAGTCTATCAATCCAACGCTGCGTACGCCGATAGGTTCTTGATCACACCATCCTTGGTCCACTCGGGCGACCGCATGAGCATCATCTTGAAGACGGACTCCTCTGACGGCAACGCGTCGGCAGGAAGGCTGGACTTTGGGTCGTTAGGGTCCCGAGCCTTTTCGGCCAACCGCCGCAGCGTTGAAATGCCGCAGGTGGCAATGTACACCAGCCCGTTATCTCGACCAGCGGGATCGCCTTGGCCGTTTCGCGTTTGCCACGGCTGCTCGAACTGGGCGCCGAGTACCTGCACAAAGTGGTACAAGCTCTGTGCGAATCCATTTCCGCTTGTGAGCCAGGCCTTCGCGATACCCGTCTCGTGACCCGGCGCAAGGGATGCGATAATATCGGCAGCCAGAAGACCCTGCATGAGCCAGGGCTTGCGGTCCTCGATCAGTCTGAAAAACTTTTCCGGGGCCTCCACATGTGCTACAGCAGACTCAGGTGTCTGGATGGGGATGACGGTCGTCGAAAGCGCAAATGCCCGTGTCAGTAGGTCGAATGGTGGATCGTTACTAGCGTCCATCGCAAAAATGGTCTTGTAATGCGTGCGATTCGGCTCATCTCTTGCCAGGAACCTGGCCAACGCATCCACGGCGTGGAAGGTGTAGGTGTGGACACCAGGCTGGTAAGGAGGGAAGTACATCTTATCTTCTACCACCGTCGGACCAGGTGCGGGAGCGAAGGCCAGGAGGAAATGCAACAAGCACAGAGCTTGTTCGCGACCGGGAATCTCGACCGCACCCGCGATGTTGGACAGCAGGATGATGGCATCCTTCATGAACTCGATAGTGTTTGCGTTCGTTCGGAAAAGCATGCTGCGCGTGCCCAAGTATCGAATGGTGGCGCACAGGAATTTGATGACGAGCTCGTCGCCAAGCACCATGTGATTCTCGTTGGCAGCCTCCGGGAAGGACAGATTGCGAAGAATCGTGATGACACAGGAGAAACGATCAACGGCTCGGTCAAGCTCGTACTCTGGCGACCCGAACTTCGGCAACTCCTTGACACCCATCTTCTCGGTCCAGCATGCACGTGCGACGTCCTCGTACGGTGTAAGCTGGATATCCGACGACGACTCTTCCGTGTTTTCCACCAGAAAATCCAACTGTTCCTCCGCACACTCCAGCAAAGCCTCAATGAGCTCCTCGCAGTACTTCAGGTGGATATGCAGGGCCTGATGTTGGGTTGCCGTCACCGTTGCCAAGGTGTCCAATGCGAGGCGAACCTCGCCGTGGATACCAGACTCCAAGCTGCGGGTAAGGGCGTGCAAGTCCACGTAGCCAAGCTCATATGGTGGCGGAATATCGGGTTTCAACGCCTGGAGCTCTAACCCCTTCAGATCGAAAGCGCGAACGTTGATACCACCATAAGCCTCCAGCGGTCGGGCGCTTGGAGTGTACTCGTCGGATTCTTGAGCGAGACGCAGCATACGGGGCTTGATCGAAGCAGCCATGGGGTTCTGGTCCATGACGGGAGGGGCGGGCATCGGCATACCGCCACCCTTTACGGAGGCGGGAGACGCTGCGGGGAAGTTCGGGTGACCAGGCGTTGGCTCGACGCTTCGCGACAAGCTGTTGCGCGCATGACCTGGCGGCACATTTGCTGGTGTCTGTTGTCCTGGCGGTTGAGGAGTTTGGAAACCATTCACAGCAGGAGGCTGACCACTGAACGACCCTTGCTTAACGGGCGTCTGGGCTTGCGGAGGCATGTTCGGCTGTCCTTGCGGCATCATCTGTTGCTGGGGCATCTGCCCTTGGGGAGACATCTGCTTGGTTGGAGTTCCCTGAGGTTGCTGACCAGGCATGGGCTGGTTGGGCATGCCCTGCTGCTGTTGTTGCATCATACGTTGCCTATTTGTCTGAGCATGCCAAGCCTCTTCAAACCTCAGCAAGTTCCTTTCGTAAATCTCCTTCATCATGTGAGGCGCCTGCGGTATTTGTCCAGGGTGAAATCCGATTTGATTGGAGACGTTTGGCCATTGGTTGCCAGCAGTGGTAGGTTTATATCCACCTTTGGCTTGAACAGCTTGGAAAAGCGTCAACAAACTAACCGGACGGTTGCCGATGGCAGGGTTCGCGTCAAACTGAAGGCCTTTAGCCGTCATGAACGTTGTGAGGCTCTTCATGAACTGGTCGGGATCGGTTCGGGGAACCGGGCGCTGCTGCTGCGGTTGCTGCTGGGGACGCATCGCGCCTGGGGGCATCTGGCCGTTCGGCATTGGCATAGGCTGCTTGGGCATCATGCCACGACCCTGAGCCATGCTCTGGGCCTGCATCTGAGCCGCCATCTGCATATTCTGCATGTTCTGCATATTCTGCATATTTTGCATGCCCTGGATATTGCCTTGCTGTAACTGTTTCTGAAGACGAGCCTGGTACGCGGCCATTTGTTGCTGTTCCATCGCATTTCGCGGCTGCATGTTGGGCGGCAGCATCTGATTCGGCATTTGTCCCATGTGTTGTGGTATCTGTCCCATTTGCTGGGGCATCATCCCTCCTGCCATCGCGTTCGGGTTAGGAGAGGGTCTCGCCGGGGACTGTTGCGTCGGCGTGAAGTTGGGATTGAAGCCCGGGGGCATGTTCGGGTTCTGCATGTAGTGATTCGGTTGAGGCGTACCATGTTCGGATGGATTTGGCGATGCCTGGGGAGCAAACTGTTGCGCGCCGGGCGAGAATGGATGAGGTGACGCGGTCGCGACCCTTTGAGGAACGCTACCGGGCCTCAACTGGTTTGCCATTATCGGGGATGGGGTCGCATTCGCGGAGCCATTCTGGAGATGAGGATACGGCGATGGCTGACTTTGACCTTGTTGAGACATGGCGCCTTGATAACCGGGGAACGTCTGGGGCGTCTCGGAGCGCGACGTCGGCAGCATGCCCGGGTTTTGTCGCGGTGAGCCGGCGAGGCTGTCTTCGCGAGGACGGGGTCGTTTCGAGGGGATCACTTGGTTTGTTTGATAGGCGGGATTCTGGAAAGACGATGGCGAAACGTTGCGCATCTGGCCATTTTGCATGGCAGCCATCTGCTGCTGCTGTTGCTGGGCCTGGTGCTGCTGGGCTTGCTGCGCCTGCTGGGGATTGGCGAACTGGGCCGGGTTGAAATGGGCCGGGTTGCCCATGAAGGCAGAGGGATCCATCATGGCTCCGGCGGCATTGGGATCGTTCATGTGAGGGAAGCCGTTGCCATTATGGTTGGGGACCGCGGCTTCGTTCATCCAGGTGCTCATGGCTGTGGTCGGCTTTCGCGACCCATCGAGCGATTACTTGGAAAGTCAGCGACAAGGACTCAATAGGCCAAGGTCCATTGAGATGGAGCAACGGATGATCGTGATGGGAAGTGGCACGGCGGTGGGCTCTGTCGCGATGCAGACTTGGTCGCGCGCGTCGCGGTTGTGTGTGGTGGACGTGGACGTGGTGGCCTTGGAGCGTGGTGCGTTGTGCTGGGGGAGCGAGCGAACGAGTAGCGGGTGTGTGGGAAATCAGCAGTGGAGCAGCCGCTTTTGGCTGGAGTGCTCTGTGCTGGGGCGGGCTGGTGGCAGCCGTCGGGCTTGGGAGAAGGAGGAGGACCGGGCTGTGTGCCTGGGCCTTGCACTTGCCTTCGGGGGAGCGACGACGGGGGGAAGGCGCGAGTGAATTGAGCAGGAGTGGGCAGCGAGGGAAGGAAGGCGGCGAGTAAGGAAAAGAAAAAAAAAAGAAAAAAAAAAAAACGTAGGGGAAATAAAGGAAGGAGAGACAGGGCACCCAAGAAAGAGCGCGACACAGGCCAAGGCAGGCACCATCGAGGTTTGCCAACGCCAGCGACTCGCGTCGTCTCGCCGGGAAACTTTGGTTTCCTTTCCTCTCGTCCCAATACGACAGACTACCTGCTCATTGGGGATGGGGAAAAGAGTGCAGAGAGCGATAAGGAAGGAAATGGCAGGCAAGTGGGTGATGAAGCAAATGCCTGCCTGCAGTGCAGCAATCGCGAACGTCGCGCATCCACAATAGCAAGCATCAACTTCATCAGCCACCATCAAAAGACGGCGCAGCATCATCAAAAGCAGCTCGCGAGATAATTAGAATAGAACTTACAACTTTATCGGCGGCCCGGGGGTGATCGGGATGGGGGTGCGAGGATTGAAAAAAAGGGTACGACTTTCGGGGCGGCGGCGGGAGGGAGGCAGGAGCTGCTCGGGTCGGGGCAGCTGGACAGGACGGGACAGGAGCAACAACAAAACGAACAGCGGACAGAGGAAGGGCAGACCGATGGGACCGGCCAGCAATAGGCAATCAGAGAGGCTGAACGAAGGGTGGTCCGGCTTGGTCTTACCTAAGGCTAGGTAAGGTATCCGTAGAGTGAGTGGAAAGTCTCTCAAAACGCAACGCAGGAATCGCGCTCAATGTGCGCGCTGCTGCAGCTGGATCTGGAGTCAGGTTTGGAGGGTGCCGGTGGATGAACGGGAATCGGGCGAGTCTTTCTTGCTGCTGGGAACGACTCGCCAAAATCGCCCTCAGTCCCTGATTCTGCCGCTTGATTGGTTTCAGAGCCTGCTCCGCGAAAATGCTCCCAGACGCGCCACCTGGCTGTTTCTGGTTAGCCTCGCTTGGACCTTGTGTAGCCGAGAGCCGGAAGAGGCCGACGGCCAATGAGCTGTGAGTGTTAGTACTGCAATAAGAAGCAGTGGATAATCCGTTACTGACATGCAGCACATCGCTCCCATCACTACCAGATTGGGCTCCACCCCTTAGCAGTAGCATATTAGTGGTGTGCCTGCTCCGTCCAGCCTCCTCTTCAGCGTCTGCGTGCTCCCAGGCGTTCGGTCGTGGGCGACTGTATTGGTGTCCATCCATTTGGTCTCGTTGGGCAATCTTTACGATGTCGTTGCCGGACCCGAATGAGGTTTTCGGGATCCAACCTTCAACCTCAGTTTGTCGCGTTTCCTTTGCTGACCCTCGAATCCGACGCATGGCCATGACCCTGCCGTTCCCGAAGTATTGCCGTTTGACACCGTCCATTCCTTATGCTCGGTGACCGCCCCTCCCATGGCCTTTCCGAGAGGCCATACAGCTTGTCTGATGCTGCCACGCAGCTCATGTCGATCCCCGTTGTCATTCCTCTTCACCCCTGCCTGCAGCAAACACCAGAAAGCCACGAAACAGCACAGAGCCAAGAGATCTGCGAGTCAGTGATACGGCTGCGCAAGACAGCGCCATAGCCAGATGGAAATGATGTAGCAAAATAGAAAGATGCCCGACGTACGATGATCTTGGTCGGTTGTTCTCACGGGTGGCTTCAAGCACTCGCTTGAAGAGCAAGGCGCCGTCCTCAGGAGATGCTCACCGCTTGGTGAGTGTTGAGTTCGATAACTACATGCAAGGGAAACGATGCTCGGAGAGAGAACAGAAGACCTCCGCATGGCCAAGATTTGTTTGGGAAGGGTGTCGACTGCGTGCTGGGAGTAGAATAAGAAATGATACTGTCGCGATGGATGTTGATCCGATATGGCTGACGTCGAATGAGGTATGACAGAATGATGCCAGTATGCAAAGCTCATGCCGAGATATCGTTGAGCGGCAGGCAAGGCATCGGACTGAGCGTCGATGATCCGATGCAGACCGCGGCGATGCGAGGTTGGCAGCTCGTCACACCAACAGACCAACGTGATGTGATGGTGGCCCCGAGAATCCCAATCACAACCGCAGGGGTGGTAGACACGACCATCGGTGTAAGCGGGGGGTCCTGGCTTCGTCGGGATAAACTGCTTAGGGCTGGGCAAGTGATAAAGCGTCTGGTAGCAGTCGAAAATTCGAGGGCATAACAGACCAATTGCCGCCCGGTTCTGGCTGTCCTCGTGCAAGCGATAAAAGCTGCATCTGAGGACTGCCGCTGTCGTTCGTTGTCCATGGTTGATTGCTGCAGGATGCCCCGCCAATAAGCCCAAAGGACGCCAATGCGGTAAAGGCGCATCCTTCCCAGTATCATGGCTCAGGTCGAGGCGGGCCACCCACCAGTCCAAACCGCCCAACCCCGGTGTCAACAATGACCAACCAGCCGTCATCAGAAGCGTCAACGCTGCCAGGGGACCTTGGGAGATGTCTCAACCCCTCCCAGCAGGCTCAAATCAAGACAAAGACAGCCGTAAAACACTTGGGACTTTCTTCGATGGGAACCAGATCGTACCGTGGAAAGGCACAGGTAGGGTCCGGGCTGTTCTCAGGGTTTGTTTCGTCATTTGTTGGCGGGATCCCATGTCTGGCGTGGTTTGGCTAGGCCCGGTGCCGGGCCCGCCATGGTAATGGCCCGCATGGCTGGTCCTGGAAGTGTCTCTGCTCGTGCCTGCGCTTTCGCGCTGCTTTTGGTGCCCTTTTTGGCGCCTTCTGGTGCTTGGGTTTTTGGGCCGGGATCGGGCGTGAATTTTGCTCGCACCAGGTTGATTTTCTTGTGTTGTTTGTTCGTGTGGTCGGAGTAACAAACTGGCTTGAGGTGATGGCAGACGGTCTGGCCAGTGGCCGTAACTGAGGGATGGAGACTGTGGCCAGAGACGGCAGACACCCTTGTCGACCCCGTCCGTGGAGTGGCCCCAGCCAGCCAGCCAGCCAGCCAGCCAGCCAGGACTGTTTCGACCCTTTGTGGAGGGAGTCTGCCCTCTCTGCGCGCCCTCCGAGTCGGCGGGCTCATGGGAATGCGAGAATTCTGGAAGAATCTCGTTCAATCCGGGAATGATTCGTCTGTCGCCATGGTAGTCATTTTTGAGGCTCAATCGTGCTGGTTTTGGTGTTGAACGGATCGAGGTCGGCCTGTGACTTATACGTGCCCGACGGTGGGAAAACGGTGGTGAGGGCCAGTTGGAGGTACCGTTTCCAGGTCAGTGGAATCCAAAGAGGGCGACAGATAGAGCCGCGAATACGCAGCAACGCAGATGTGAGCAGCTCGAAAGACGACAAACAGCGAGAAAAGGACGAGCAGATGCGGCAGGAAGGTGAGGGAAAAAAAGTGAGAGAAAGAGGAGAGGAACGGGGGCAGGTTGGGCGATTTATGTGAAGTACATGGCAAGAGGTACCTACCTACCTGCCTGTCTTCTCCTCCTCCTCCTCCTCCTTCCAGCCTGTGCTGTGTGTGTGCTGTGTGCTGTGTGCTGTGTGCTGTGTGGCCATGTCCATCCACCATTTACCACCTGCACTTTACAGTGCCTGCCTGTCCTTGCCTCACGGTGCCCCTGTGCCTGCCCATCTTTTGCTGCCACACAATCAATGGTTGCAGGTGCTCTCGATGAGCTGCTCTTTCCTTCCCAATTGCCTACCTACCTTGCGATACACCGACTGCTCCTGCCCAGTTCCTTCTTGTTAGAAATAGCTGAAAGTAATAGAGGACGGGAGGGGAAGGCTCGGAAGATAAGGTAAGGCAAGGTAGAATCGTGATGTCCGGTTCAATCTGCTGTGTGGCTGCCCCTCTTCCCGTCCCCGTCACCTCCTCACAGCACAGCACAGCACCTCGTTCGTTCTCAATCACCTCTCCGTCCCATTTCAAAGCCAATTTGATAGACGCCTCACCATTCGATCTGCGTCCGGTTTTTGCTTGCTTTATTTCTCTTCAATGCCTCCTATCTTACATCTTTTTCGGCTCCCACTGCCAATGCTACCCTCTCGGCCTCGAATTACTGACTGACAGACTGCCTGACCACTGCAAGGTCGTCATATCGCCAGTCTCATACTTTCTCGCTTCGGCTTGACCAATATCCACGTGTGCCCCCTTTCCCCGTTTTATTACGAGAAACATGGCCTGCCTCCCCGAACTCCCCCAGCATTGACCGACATCAGCAATTCCTGCCTCATCTCATCTCGTCGCCTTCTCCGGTCGTCGTCCCCGTCGTGTCATTCAGCATTCTCGGCCTCACGCCCATCTTCCGTTTGTAGCATCTAACTTGCACAGTCAATTCAAATCAACCAAAGCCCCTCCCTCCAAGCCGGCCGTTCGATCAATTGCACACACAGTCTTGCCACGCTGGCTGACCTGTCGGGAGCTAACTGGCTGGCTGGGTGCCTGGTCGGTTGGTCTGCTGGACGGCCGTGTCTGTCACGCCTCCGGGATGGGTGGCTTTTTTTCATCCTCTTTCTTTTACCTTTTCCTGTCTCATTTTCTTAGTGGGTGGAATGGATGTGCCTCGACACTTTCATCTGCCTGGATTCCCATGGATTGCCCCGTCCTATCCATTACCTCCTTGGCTATCCATCCTGTCCAGATCTCACACACACAGTACATGCACCACAATGTATTTCACATTACCATCCCTCGCCGTGTGGTCGGGGGAGCCCAAGGTTGTCTCCATCCGTGCATGTCACCACGCCCAGCACCGGCCCCATCCGGGAGATGATGGGACGAGAGACGAGACGCAGAGTCGCAGACTGCCGTCTTGTGCTTGCAACGACTTGACGGCGTCTGCTGCGCCTTTCGCCCCAGCTCGATTCATCGAAATCCATCCATCCCTGCCCACGACGCCTCCCACGCGAGCCCGTACGACCCTCATCGTGAACGATTACTGTTTGCCTTTGGTCCGTCGAGTTCCTGTACCGTTCCGCATTGGCTTCACCGCTTGAGCCGATTCGGACGCATGCCTGGATGGATGCCATGGCTCCCCACCTTTCTCACCCAGTCTGACGACCCCTCTCGCCTTCTGTCTTCGCCCAGAATTGACAGCATGAGAGCAGTGACACGATATGCTTCCAGGCCAGTTGGTCGAAAGAGCTTTGCTAGCATGAAAGTCATGGTTAGGAAATTCCGAGCACTCCCTGAAACACAGCGGTGGTGATGGTCTTCTCCTGGTGGTTGCCGATCTGCCCAAGATGAGGGAGACCAGGCCAAGGGGAAGGGCCCGAATCAATCTGACCATCGCTGTGCGTCCAGCCGTCTTCGATCTCGACCCACCTGGCCTCACCGTGACCCCAGGCTGCCGCAGCCATGTTCGTCGGCGTCGCTAATCCTGTCATGAGCAAAGTTTCCGGGAGATTTTCAAAGTGTGATTCTGGTGCGTGGTAAGGATGCGTCGACTTGAACCCGACCAACGGAGAGCACGAGACGGTCGATCTTGGATATCCAGCAACACAAACACAAGCATCTCTCGGCGGATGAAACCTGCCGCTCTCTGATTGTCCGAGATGCAAAATCAAGGGCGCCTGACAGGACGCTGCGACGAAATGAACCGTCTCATAAAGGCCCAGGCTTGGTGTGGACAAGATACCGAACGTGAGTTTGGCCGCGGGCCTCTCCTCTAGACCTTGCAACATTGGCGTGCCATCGAGACGGACGAAAAAAAAGCAAATGGAAATCTTGGGCAGAGTTCGTCGAGTCGTACCTACATTTTGGAGATCTTCGGACCTGCCTCCTGCAGGCGGCATGCCCCTTCCCAGTCAGTCCAATCCCCCACCTCCATCTTGGCTTAGGTTTATGTCAATGTTCCCTGTCTGCCCGCCCTGCACGCCCGCCCTGTGACGGTTCAGTGAATCTGCACTGGGCTGGCTGGGCGGGTTTTATTAGCGGAATGGAGGGAACATCCAGTGCACCGTCGTCTAGCGCAAACGTCGGGCCCCACAGAAGCAGTGGAGCGGGGGCACAGACCTTGTACGGCGCCATCAACCTGGATGCCCGATGTCTGTTGATGATTTATTCCCCTTCCCCTGTCTCAGTCACAAGCATTGGGAAGCAGTGACGATTGTGCTTGATTAATATGTTCTATCCTTTGAAGCACGTCATCCGTGTGACCGGTCGCTCATTCTAGGCTGCGGTGGGTGTGTTGGCTGCTGCACTGCATTGTCCAATGATCCTGATGTTGTACGTTGCTTTCACCAGTGGAATAAATCCATGGCAATGGTAGCATGTAACTTGGGGTCATTTGATGCCAACCTCGTAGCTCTGGTTGACGACTGGCTGTTTTATCATCAGTGAGCGGAATTCTATGCAGCTTGTTCGACATCGGCCGAGCCTGAGACCATGGTTGTTATGAGATCGTCCTCAAAAACCACGCTCATGACATCGAGATCCGTAGCTTATCGCGACTTTCTAATTGAAACTACCATCGATATCAAAAAGTCTCGTCAAATGCCCTCGTTCCCAAATTTGATTCCTCGATTAAGGAACCCCCTCAGAGTAGCCGCCTTATCCAGGTAATTAAAGCATCATGGAAGTGGAAAGGGATGTTGCCGATACTTTTAATTCTCCAAAGGCTGCAACTCTAGACTGATAGTTTCATGCTCAGCCTGACACCCAAGTCTGGCATGAAATGTTTCTTCACTAGATAATGATGGTGATCATGCTGCTGTCGTTGCCCAAAACAACACCACACAATGAAGCCGTCTCGGTGAACACGTCGGTGAACATCCCATCAAGCCACGTGATGCACTTTACGCGAAAACACGGACCACCCCCTGCCGTAACTGATGGCAGTCGCCCTGCAAAAACCCCTGCTGCAAACCTAGCGCCCTCAGCTGCCCGCCGTCCGCCGCGGGGTCCCACCCCAGGCAGCTGCACCCTGTGGCACTGTCTTGCAGTGGTGGTGGGCTCCTCCCCCGTTCCTCATCCCCTCCTGTTATGCGTTGAATCGCTTATCGATAACCAAAAATTTCTTTACCTCCGACCGCGTTCGCGTCCCGCCTTTGTCTTGACTCTCTTTCTTCCCTCCCCTCCCCCTCCATAGTCAAGCCGCGAGAGCAACCGCCGAACGACCGCAAACGAAACGCAAGCCAAACCGCCGAGGACATCTTTACTGATTTTTGTTTGGACAATTCAACCCCCCAACAGAGCCACCATGCGTTACGTTCTCGTCTCAGGCGGTGTCATCTCCGGAGTGGGCAAGGGCATCATCGCCTCGTCCACGGGTCTTGTGAGTTTTCGAGTCTTGTGGTTGGCGATGCTGGCTGGGCCGGGAGGATGGCCGGCTTGTGGCTAGAACAGAAGAATAGGACACAAATGCTGACTGTCGATAAACAGCTCCTGAAGACCCTTGGATTGAGGGTGACTAGCATCAAGATCGACCCTTATCTGTCGGTGAGTGAACTTTCAATCGTGCCCCACCATGTATGAAACCTGACTTTGCTGACGATGACTTGCAGGTCGATGCCGGTCTCATGGCTCCCGCCGAGCACGGTGAATGTTTCGTGGTTCGTAATGGAAGCCCAATTCAATGCCATGTCCCACCATGAATGGGTGCAAGTGCCCCTCACTCACCAGTGAGACCAATGGACCGGGACAGGCACGGCCTCAACTCATGACGGAAACGCTGACTTGGACCAGCTGCAAGATGGCATGGAGGTAGATCTCGGTAGGTGACCTTCCTCAGAGGAGCGCCAGTTTCTCCCCTTTTCAGGGGGCAGCCGCCATATCATAACAGCAAGTCTGACTCCGATGCTCGCCACACAGACCTGGGCAACTACGAGCGCTACCTGGCCATCCGCCTCACGGGCGAGCACAACATCACCACCGGCAAGGTGTACCGTCACGTCATCGAGAAGGAGCGCCGCGGCGACTACCTCGGAAAGACGGTTCAGGTGTACGTTCGAGGAGGTTGCTTGGCGGGCCTTGAGCGGTAGCTGACATTGGGCCAGCGTCCCCCACGTCACCGATGCCATCCAGGACTGGATTGAGCGCGTGGCGAAGATTCCTACCGATGACTCGGGCGAGGAGCCTGACGTCTGCATTATTGAGCTTGGGTGAGTTTTGAGTCTCCTATCCAGGGGTACTAGAAGCCAAGTCGTTGGCTTCGCCTTGGCAACTTGTAGGATAAGGCTGACTGAAACTCTGCAGAGGAACTGTTGGTGATATTGAGAGCGTATGTCTTACACCACGCATTTTGCCAAGCGGCATCCACTAACAACAAGCCAGATGCCCTACGTCGAGGCATTGACTCAATGTTTGTGCCCGTTCAGCCTCTCCATGATCCTTATTGTCTAACATTTAGTAGTGCGCCACAGAGCGGGAAGCGGCAACTTCATCCAGATCCACGTCTCCTACGTGCCCACCATCCACGGCGAGCAGAAGACGAAGCCCACACAGCACGCAGTCAAGACGGTCCGCAGTTACGGTCTCGTTCCCGATATGGTACTTTGCCTCTTGCCTCCAAATCGCTGCCTCGCTAACCCCTCCAGATTGCCTGCAGATGCGAACAGCCCCTCATGGAGCCCACCATCCGCAAGATCGCTCTCCTCTGCCAGGTCGACGTCCCCCAGGTTCTGGTGGTCCGTGACATGCCCACCATCTACCAGGTTCCCCTCCTCCTGAGCGAGCAGGGCCTGATCCCCTGGCTCCGCAAGGCCGTCAACCTCGACGCTCTCCACATTCCCCAGGCCCGTATCGAGCAGGGCGCGGCTCTGTGGAACACCTGGGCATCCGTTGTCAGCCGCCCTTACGAGGGTGAGCTGAACATTGCCCTCGTCGGCAAGTACGTCCAGTCCCAGGACGCCTACCTCTCCGTCGTCAAGGCCCTGGAGCACTCCTCAATGCACCTCCGCAAGAAGCTCAACATCATCTGGGTCGATGCCGAGCACCTCGAGCCCAAGGCCAAGTCCGAGGACCAGGCTCAGTACCACAAGGCCTGGCACTCCGTCTGCACCGCCTCCGGCATCATCGTCCCCGGCGGTTTCGGCACGAGAGGCACCGAGGGTATGATGGCGGTTTCCAAGTGGGCCCGTGAGAACGGCACCCCCTTCCTTGGTGTCTGCCTCGGCTTCCAGACCGCCATCATCCAGTACGCTCGCGATTTCCTCAACCTCGCCAACGCCACCTCCGAAGAGTTCAACGGCGAGGCCGCCGAGAAGGTCGTCATCTACATGCCCGAGCTGAACCGCAACAACCTCGGCGGCACGATGCGTCTCGGTCTCCGTCCCACCGAGTTCCAGCCCGGCAGCGAGTGGTCCAAGCTGCGCAAGCTGTACGGCGAGGCCCAGTCGGTGGAGGAGAGACACCGCCACCGCTACGAGGCCAACCCCGCCCACGTTGAGAAGCTGCAGGAGGCCGGCCTCAACTTCGTCGGCAAGGACGAGACGGGCGAGCGCATGGAGATCTTTGAGCTCAAGGAGCACCCTTACTTCGTTGGAACTCAGTTCCACGCCGAGTACCAGTCCAAGGTCCTCAACCCCAGCGTAAGATCGCCTTCACCCTTGCTTTTTGTACCACCACTGCTGACACCCATCCCAGAGACCTTACCTCGGCTTCATCGCCGCCGCCGCCGGCTGCCTCGACGAGGTCATCAAGGAGCAGCTCGCTGCCTCCAAGCTCACTAACGGCGTCAAGCACGTCGTCTAAAACCACCATGACCACTTCACAACAGCATTATGCGGGTATTTCTGAAAGATGGATACACACAACGGGTATAAAGTAGAACATAGGCGGGCACGAAAGAACTGGAAATCCTTTTCGGAATTGGGTGCGAGCCGCTTTTCTTTTTGAACGTTTTTACGCTACAGACGCGAGGGGCGGGTTCTTATCTAAAATGAAGACAACAAGACACCACATGATGAAATCACGCCGCTTGTTGCTTTGACTTGGGGTGTTAAAAGGGATTAGATGGGGACTGGAAAGCATTTTCTCGGCGCGGGCGTTTATGAAATCTTGAGGACCTTACCCTTCTTGGGGCATAGCATCGTAGTTTCAATCTTGAATAGAAGGCGAATTGCTCTCACTCGCTCACTCGCTCGCATGCACACAGTTCCGCTCGCTCGGTAGTGGATTTAGGTAGGCAGTCTGAATTTTTGTGGGGCCGCAGGATGGAGTCGCTGACTCGTGGGCACCTTTGGCTTCGAGTATTGAGCTTCTGGTATAAGTACACACGCAGATACACTCTTTCATCTACGCCACAATATTGCCAACCCAGAGTATAGGGCGTTCACGAGATGTGTTCTGTTTCGACACCGCGATCTGTGCCATCCACCGGATCCGCGAGGCACGCACTTCAGCATGCTGTAATGTTGATCGCCTTTCTTCGGGGTCTCACGAAATATCCAGCCTGAATAATCTCGAGACTCCAGACAAGGAGGCAAGTGGCTGGAGGAGTGTGGTCTGAAAGTTAGGGTCCGTGGTATGAACACTCATTGACTTGACAACGACCGTATCAATGCCGAGATAGACCAAAGCAATTAACCAGTGTCTTTTTCAACGCCACGCATTTGGCGGGAGAGGCAACTATCCTGAGGGACTAGTCATTTTATAGAGTTCTCAGGCGCTGCTGGACAGTATGGCAGCCGTGGGAGCATATTAATGCCTTGCTGAAGCGCGTTGATATGCTGGCTGCCAAGAGCCCAAATGGGACTCGAGGCGGTAATCGGTTCCATGGAAGGTAGAAAGGCTCGAGTGGTACATATCAAGTCTTATAGACGAATGGCAGTAAATAATGTGCTCGAAATCGGGGTTGAGTAGTTCTCACCTGGTTTGTATCGTCTTCTCTTGTGTATTCGGTTACATCTTTCTAGGTTCCGAAGCATAAAGTACTAGAGTTGTACGAAGCTCTGGTTCTGGCTAGCTCGCCGCCTTAGTTTCCTGAGCAAACCAGATCATGCCATGAGCTAAACCATGATTTGTTGAGGGCTAAGTCCAACGCGATTGCAGAAGAGTTTCAGTGAAGTTGCGATACTTCTAATTTATATCAACTTTCGATCTGAAGCATCTTTTCCAGTGCTAAATTTCAATGACGTCTCAACAGTTTTCACTGCCGTTGTATCTGGGCGGATCAGATGTATTGTGGTACCCAGCCAGGCTCTCGGACCTGGTCGATGAAGCATGGTGTCGATCTTCCTTTGATCTTGGTGCCGTGTCATCAGCATAATGACCTTTCCCTGATCTAAAGTTTGGCTCCTGCCTCAGCAATTTGATCTTTGAAAGCCAGACCTTCTCGTTTAAATGGCGGAACTGTCCATCCGATTTCCTAAATCACAGAACTGCTGTTGAACTTCGAAACCAAACCCGAGCTTGACCAAGCACTCTAATGATCGATCACCAGGGGCTATCTGTACAGTATTCGGAAAGAATAAGTACACGACAAGCTTGAAGGACTGGCAGCGCGGAGTCGGTTTGGTGGGGCTCCAACTTGCTTTCGCCATGGCGACGGAGGTTTCAACTTTTCAACTTCAATGTCGGCGTTTGTTGATAAGCAAAATTACCAGACACTACAAGGGCTGGATTGGTTGTCTCTTGGTAAAGGGAAACGTTTTGTCCTTGGAATTTATAGTAGTATCGCAGCTACTTCCTGATTGTTGCCCACTGGACATGTCTGCCGGGATATATAACGGCTGGCTGAAGGCTTCTTATTTTGCTCCTCAGAAATCTGTGCGCATTTAGTGTTCATCGTCCTCGATCGATGGCTCCCTTCTCTGAGAACCGCAAAGTTCAAGGTGGAGGAAGTGTAAAGCTGTGAAGTCGGAAGGAGCAGATTCAACGACGTATTTTGCCTTTGCTCTATGTCTCCGCTAGGTATCGCCTTTTCCACATCATCCGGTTGAATACGGCTGCAGACTTGAGAGGCGGAACTCTCAACAGCCTCTGCATTGGCCAGGTTTGCCATATCGATGTCCCACCCGGAGGTCGGATGGTAAGCGTCCTCAATGACCGGAATTCCTGACGGCAACATTTCCCAGCGTATCCATTGAAGCTTTGTTCGCTCTGGATTGGCTTGCAGAAACCTTGTGGAACTTGTGGTGCCTCTTTTCATAGGAGACACAACCCCTTGCACATCGTTGCTATTCTCGAAACTGACGATGCGATCTCGCTCGTTGGGTCTGGATGTTCTTCACCCGCACGGCTCCTCATCACATCAGACACGCCCCAGACCACTTACAATTGTGTTAAATAGAGGTCTGCCTCACAGAATCATGCCAATATGCGTTTTTGAAGACCGTGATGCGCACATAAGAGTGGAATCGCTGCATTTATTGTGCAAAGCCTTCTTCGTCCTGAATAAGACGAAATTATTGAAACCGTTTAATTTTCATTCTTCATAAGTGTCGTCCAGGGTCCTCGAAAATTAAGGGTGAATAAATTCGAGTTGGTTGGAATCAAGAAGACGTGTCGACAATGGCATGCATCGTTCGGCATGCTAATTAGGGGTTTACCAAGCTGGGACCATCGTTCGAATTAATACTCTGCTTCGTTCTCCGCCGATCACATCCTTCCACCGAAATAACAAGTTTGCCCTTGAGAATCTCGAGATGGGTTGTTCATGGTGAACAACTTTGCCATCACGATGATTATAATGCTATTATGCTAGTAGCAAGGTCTCTTGATCCCCCTTTCGGGCCGCAACAATATCGATCTCACACGATTGCCCCCACTGGTCACGCAACCCTTTGGAACTGAGATCGAAAAATGAAACTAGTTGGGCCAAACTAGTAGCATGAGCTTTCAAAGACACCGGGATGCTGGCTCGTACGGCTTCTATTCATGGGCTGCAATGGACGCAAAGGTGTTCTGTCTCAGGCAGCCACGTTCGATCGCGTCACACATTCGAGTTCTTTCCATTCATAAGTTTCTTATCACGGTGTCAAAATCTAGCATGGTCCATTTACTGGATCGACTACAGACACAAGGTTTGTGTCAAAGATATAAAGGTTGGCTGTCCGGGTTCCAACGCCCAACCTTAGCAAATATCACGGCAACCTGAGGCTGATGTCCAGATCATTTCACAGCAACTATTAATTCTGTGATTCCCCGGCGCCAAGAACTTCTTCTGACTTCTCATCCGCGTCTTCTCGTCCACAACCTCTCGTCCACAACTTCTCGTCCACAACTCAATCTTCCCAATACCCACATTCCACCATTTGATCCTCAACCGAAACAATGTCCAGTTCAGACACTTCCCAAACGGTCGATGAGCCTTCTACGGCCAGAACCTCACCCACGAACAACACCTTAGACGAGGGTAATATTCCGCAACTGGAATCCTTTTCCATCACGCCGGAGTTGCGCGCAGAGCTCGCCCTCAGAAACCAAGCACCTCCACGCTCGACCAGACAAACACAGAGCGAGTCAGCCATTGCAGTCGACAAGCCCGAAACACACATCTGCGACGAGAAATATTCGACAAAAGCTAAGTGTCACGTTCAGCATAAGAATCCACGAGCGCAGCACTGCGCCGAAGGGACGTCGACAAGCATCGAAACTCCCAACGCAGACGGCTTCATTTTTCCCAGGCAGTGCCCGACTTTGGGAGAAGAAACGCCTGCGCCGCAGATGCCCTGGGAGCTATACTGCTCTTTCTGCAGAACCATGCATCCTACATCTCAGTTCTCGGAGACCGAGCAACAGAAAGCGCACGGCGAGAGGATGTGCATCAACATCACCGGCACATTGAGGCTCTGTCCTCACCTGACGATGTCGATGATGGATATCTGGCAGTACTTCGAGAGTTGTTGCGAAGACGCCGCCGACAGCGATTGCGAGTGCGATCTGACTATCATTGAGGCGTGTCATTTCTGTTTTCACGGCTTGTCGGAGCTCGACAGGGCCGAAAAGAGGACGAGAAAGCCCACCTATACCTTCCATCTCTGCGAGAAAGAAGGGTTTGACGACATTGGAAAGTTCGACATCGAGTGGACCTTGCCTGTCGCGGCGATGCATCACGGTGACGAGAGTGGGGTCACGGTGGCTGCCATGAGAGAGAAGCTACAAGAATTCGACAGGACGCGTGAGCACATGATTTGCTCACACTTCGAGTGGGATGACATCTTGAGAGCACTGATGTTTGCCAGTCAAGATGCCAATGGTAAGGCATATCCCGCGGGGGAGTGTGAAGGTTGTCCTACAGAGTACTTTGCTGAGAAGCATGACGATATTGTCTTCTTGCGCAGAGAGACGTGGGGTGTTCTGAGGAGAGAAGACGAAGAGACGCCGGTGCTTGATGGTTGCAGTGGTCTGATTGACCAACTTGAGCTTTGTGATTGCAGAGCCTGCTGGAGGCCATCCGATGAAGATTGATCTCAACCTCCAAATTGAAAGCTCCTGCAAGCCTCTGGATCGGTTTTCGAATGATTGCAGGCATGGGTGTAGGCTCTGGGATGCAGCAGCCTGTGATGACCAGTAGGTTCTGGTCAGCCAAAGGCAGGCAACCAAGTTGCCATAGCGATCGCGAGGTATGCAAGCGAAATTATCATTAATAGCCCAAACAATATGAAGACTTCAATCAGTATTCAGAAGCGACTGTGCTGAAAGGATAGTGATGTGTGAAATGCATAGAATGCCATCCAATCGGGTCGGGTCTTCGGCTCGTTTTCCAATGCCAATATTCGATGTGGAACCTGTATGCCCGACTAATGTGCCTGGGGTCAAGGTATGATGTGTTGAGAGCAAAAAGAGAAGCAAGCAGAATGAACACCAACGTTTGAAAACCATGATCGAAGCGCGGGGTGTGGCCTCGGCACTGAGTACTATCGTGACGGCCGCCTCCCAAACTAGCCAACCGCTTTTCAATACTATTCGCGGTGGTCACGTCGAGATCCATCTGGGATGTTCCCAACAGTCGGTGATAATGCGCAGAGACGACTGGCATCATTCCACCTCCTCCGTTCAGTTATGACCGGGCATCTGTAGTCTCAAAAGCCGTATTGTGCCGTTGAGATGAGCATCTATCCGAGTTCATGGACCGACTCAACGTCAGTGTGTTGGCAATCTGGTCAACCCGTGTAAGTAGGTATCGCAGTTTACTCTACACTTTTTTTCACAGTACTTGAAACCCAATAGCAGCACTTTGACCTGTGCCCGATCTCGATGAAGCAAATAAACAAAACTCAACGTCAGTATATAGAGTTATAATCCCAACTTACAGTCAAGCAAAGAGCCTAAGCCAATGAAGGGCTCAACCTTAGTACGTACTACATCCTGGTCGTAGCGCGAGGACGTATTACTAGTCTACGCCGCCCACTGTTCCGGTGTTTTCTAAACATAGGTGTTGAAGAGATATTTACTGATCAATCAAGAAAGCATGCCCATGTCTCTGTCATTCATCTTTACTGGTCACTCGGGACTGAATACACTCACACTGGCACAGCAGGGGACGGGGACTTGAAACTGCCTCGATCTGATGTGAAGGCAGTCAGACTTTTGTAAACTCGACATAAATAAGGGAGGAGATGGCACTTGAAACGACTACTTACCAACAACTGATTGGTTTGTCTTTGCGTTAAGCCTCCTAGAAAAAGCCGCAGACATTTGTTATAGTCGTGTTCAGGGGCGACCACACCCATCAAGTCGCAATCGTTCTCATTGGTACCCTGGACTCAGTGTGCAGCGCGCGTCGTCTCAACACCCATCCTCTTGTATCTAACGCTGAAAGGTGTGTTAGCTCGAAATTGGCCTGCAATCGTGGCGAGAGTTCCGGCGAGGGTCGCCTGATCCAAATGAATGACTAGAGACATCTACAGCTGGAAGTCCCGAAATGATTACCTGCTTGTCAACCCTTCTCCGCCGTTCCGCGCTTCCATCTCGACGGTATTTCGTTCAGAATAACTCGGAACTCGTGGATTATGGGACCAGCTGGCGGAGACTGGTCTCAACTCACAAGCATGCAGCTAGCTCTCCACGTCTCGGCGCGACAATGATGATAGTCGGATGTTATCAGAAAGTGCACAAGAGACAGTTCATTGCTTGCTGAGAATGACTCTTTGTGAATCGGCAAAGCTTTTATAGAAGGTGTTTTACTGACTTCAAAACGGCGTGGATGGGTGGTCAGTGAGGTATTTGAGAGCCACCGCTCCTGGTTTGCAGTATTATCAGGCACAAGAGCCAGATACCTCAGCTTTTATGCGATTGCATATGCAACAACAGTTGACCCAATGCATGTCAAGTAACCAGAGCCGGCAGTCTACTCGGATCGCTTATCAAGCGCGGGTCGCCAATCCGCCGTTACCCTTGGTCGTCTCCGTTCACAAGTCCGAGTCTGAATACCCATAGCTCGTCTGCGATCAAATGCTTTACGTCTGTTCCATTTCTTGATCGAATGAGAGAACCTGCTCGGATCCTCTTTACAAGATCGGCTGTTAGGAAACGCAGAGCTTTAGAAAAGATTCATTGCGTCTTCTCAGTCCTTTCCTGCAGTTTTGTCGATATATCTACATCGGGAACATCCACGCCTGGTGATCGTGCATCTTCATCCTCCAGAAACATGTTCTCATTCGGGAAAGGGTTACGTATCACATAGAGGCTGGAGGCATAAAATGCCTTGCGGATTCCAGGTACGGCTTTCTTCTTTACAACAATGCTGACAGAGAGCTCTTGCGAGATTATTATTTGCCCCAGGGTCTGAACAGCCATAGTACAGCCATAGTAAGAATGCTTGATTATATCTACCCTCCCGCGAGTCTAAAAAATGCACAATCGTCTATCCTCGTCGTTGTTGCCAGCGTATTCGTCCTCATAAGTAAAGTGGGAGTCAGCGGGGCGTCGTCACAAGATATGTCATCGACAATGTACATACTCAAGTAGCAAAAAGACACCCGAGTCAAGTCGTCTTTGTTCTCCGCATGACATTCGTTGCTCTTGTGATGATATTTCACCCAGAAAAGGTTTATAAAGACGCTTCTTCTGCCAAAATATGTATCGCCTAACACGTCGCATGAGCGTCATAATGCAAGTCACCCCTTGGCCGTAATGTATAAGAGCTGCCTGGGATACGTCAGTCTTGAAGTTTCAAACGATAGCGCTAATGGGCCATTCGACGCATCTTGGAGCTGGGATTCCGGGGCACCATGCCAGCCAAATTTCCTCCCGGTGGTCAGAGGCATCCTACTAACAACATCAGAACCTTCCTTAACCGTCAAGTATCTCCTCTGTCTAGTATCGGGACCGGTGTATACGTATGGAATAACGAACCACATTATGTCCACATATTGGCATCTATGGGTAATATGACACTGATGTGAAGCAGACTTACCCAGCATATCATTGATTTCAGACAACCCAGCCGACTATTTCGATCGTCGTGGTCTCCTTTGCCGTGCATTGGTGTTGAAAGCCATCTCAGGTATACCTCGAAGCCCTTTATACCCCTCGAGCAGCACCCGGCATAGTGCCATTACAACTAGACGTCTTCACGCTGCCCCGAGGCCCGGCCCATCCCTTCAAGTCACCTTCGCTCCACCTTAGGGACATATATAAAGCCTTAATACAACTTGTCCAGATACACTTTCGAATGGCCAGGAATGGACATTGCAGAAGGCTATTTGCCCTCGAAGTTGGAAGAAACAGTGCCCACACAGCAGCGAGCTGAACACTCCCGGAATTCCCAAACATACCTTACCAACCTCACCGGACGCGCATTTTATTCCCTTGCTCTTCGTCGCTCCACATCATTGTAGTATTCCACATGTAATTACAAGACATAACCTTCTATCTGACGATCACTGTTCAGCGTTGGCTATCACTACACATCCATAGCTATTCTTGGACGGCTCTTACAATTACGATTTGAGAGGGACGAAATCCATTGGCGGAGTCCAGCATATCATTCAACTGGCCTCATTAATATACCAACCCTTTGACTACTACGCACATAGCATAAGCGCAAACAAGACGCAAGAGCCATCGGAGAACAAGTCGCATATCATGAAGCCATCTCGGCATTTCATTAACCATATCTCATTACTCTTGTAACACACCTCACCTCAAACTCTGCTGCATGCTCTCCTCTTCCCGTCCAGCAAGGAACACCCGTCCTTTGAGTTCCTCAACAACGCTATCTCTCATCCACCACTCCAAATCCTTCTCATCCGCAACCTTGGCCTTCTCCTTAGCGCCGATCTGCGCTCGGCGATCTGCCCACTCGAACAACATCTTCAACCCGCACAGACGCTCCCTGCTGGTCCCATCCATGCTCCTCTCCAGCACGAGGCGGGCGTCGACGGACGATCCGGAGCTCTCGCCCGCCGCGCCCTCTGTGCTGGCGCTGCGGTCCAGTACGGTGGCACGTTCCGCGTACGTCAGGTCGCGAAGAGCGTCGAGGTTGAAGAGCCATTCGAGCGGGTCGCGCTTGCCATTGTCCGTGACATCTACCAAAGCATCTCTGCCAAGGGCTCGGAGAGTAGACGAGAAAGGAGCTTCCTGAGCAGGGCGACGACGAAGGTACAAGCTTTGGTTCTGTCTGAAGGCATCGATGAGTGCTGGGTTCTTCTCAAAGTCGATCTCGAGGTCCCAGAAGGCTGGGCCGGCGTTCGTTCGGATGCTTGCGATTTCGGACAGGGGAGGCAAAAGGCAGGGCGTCTGTCTGACAACGGCGGCGTCGGAGTCTTCAGGGTCGCCTTTCTGTCGCTTGCGGCGGATTGAGATGGATGAAGAGATGGGCTGACCCGTCGCCACGTCCTTGGCGACCAGGCAGCGATTGTCAGTGGCCAGGACCCAGAAGTGGCGGAAGGCTTGGAGGTGGGAGCGGTTGTCCTGGACCGAGGTTGGAAAGACAGGGTAGAACGAGATCAAGAGGGACGCGATGGCCATATTGCTTGTGCCAAATGTTGCTGTGCCACAACCAAGGAAAAGAGATCCGATAGCAAGATGGGCGGCTAGGTGAGAGCCATACGGAGTTTCGGGGTCGTCTCGGCCGTGGAGGAGGCGGAGGCGGCGGAGGACGACAAGATCGCCCGTTCCTGCCATGACGATTGCTGCGGAGAGAGCAAGGACATCCTGGCACATGCGCGCGTTGGAGCGTGCAAGTTCTTCGTCGTATACGGGGGTTTCCTGCAAGCGACCGGTGCCAGGGATGCGGGAAATGCGGATAAAGTTGTCGAGGTAGTGGATGAGGAGGTCTCGGACCTTTGTGGACGCGCTGCCCGCATAACGCAGCGCGACGGAGAAGCAGAGGCCAGTAAGAATGCTGAAGAAAGGCAGGTCGGTGCTCTTCAGCTTAGAGATGCCTGTTAACTTGTGACGGACACGGAATGTTTTGGGTAAGCTGCCCAGTATCCAGTCGAATGTGGGCTCAATCTTGCTCCACATAATGATGTTCTTGGCGACTGTGCGCAGGAGGAGGATGTCGGGGCGGATATAATCGAACTGAACGATGGAGTCTGGTACGTCAATCTTGCGAGCGACGATGTGGTCTTCGGATTTCATGAATATCAATGTCAGCGCCATTACTGCGCCAGCGGCTGCTCGATCTAGCACGTGAACCATTTCGACCTTCTTGGTGGCTGTAGCAATATTGATCAGACTTTCAGTGAGCCTCATGTCGTGCAGGCCCCTCAGGTCGTTGCCCTTGCCGAGATTAATGAGTCCCAATGCGAAGCCAGCAGAAAGCCGATAGCATTCGCTTCGCAAGGGCTCATCCTCATCTTCTTCGTCAACGTGCTCGATCTCAGACATCATGATCTCGCTCATGCGTCTGTGCTGACTGTTGCAGTATAGGAGACCTATTCCCATAATGCCCGTAGTCTGCGTGAGTGCCGATAGGTTAAGCTCCGCAGCCCCGCGAGGCAACATGCGCGTAACATGCACCGACAGTAAACGGGTAATGAGAGAATCCATGGTGCCTATGTAGGATGCGGCGAGACCAAGAAGAAGACCAACGGAGGTCATGGTATGTTTTGGAGTGAGATACTTGAAGGCAACCCATTTCGCGATGCCTTTCAGGTGGCCGTTCAGTCCCAAGGCCAACAAGAAGCCTGCATGACGATTACTAAGGTCTTGGCCTGGCTTGTTGTATAAGATCCATGAGGTGTCAATGCCCTTGGCCTGTGGTGAAATGGCCAGACCGGCTGCGACTCCTTGGTGGAAAAAGCCCCAGCAGACCTTCTCTTCAGTGAACATCGACTTGTCTACACCAACAGTAACGTTGGTAGGGCGAACAATGCAGTTGAGGTTGAAGCCCCCAACGTGAGTCTTTTGGGTGAGCAGCGGGTATCGCAGGCTGTAGTACAACAGAGCGCGGCCTGCCGGGATGGCCAGGGTGCCGGTGGCGATCCTCGAAACGAGCTCCTTCTGTTTTTCCAGGTATTCGCTCTCAGACCAGTTGGGCCTGGTTTCAAGACGGACGACACGGGCTCTGTGTGTTGATAGGAGCTCCTGTGCTTCATTGAGACGGCGGTCTTCTTTGAAGAGGGCTCGAATGACTGCTTGGCGTTCGGTGCCCTCTCCTTCATCGAAGCCGGTGTTGTTGTACTCCTCAACGCTCTGGCAAATAGTTCGGTAATCCCAAGACGCGGTATGAGTGGGTGTCTGTGACTGGTTAGATCATGGATGCTGCAAGGGCATGCAATACTCACAAGAATGCTGGCACTGCTTTTGTCTAGCTTCTTGCTAGGTGCCAAAATCATACTGACATCCCCGCGATTGACGAGTTCAAGTAGGTCTTTGGGCCATGAAGGCGGCGGCCGAGCCTGACATCTAGCGATCGAATCTTTCAGAGGCGTGAGAACAGCTTCTGGGAGAGTCTCCAGCACTCGGCTGTCTATGCCGGCCGAGTGCATGGCTTCGACAATGCCAACGGAGTTGGTCTTTGGGGTTAGTTTCTCGAAAAGACGCTTGAACATGAGTGTTCTAGGGGTTATTGATGCCCATCTGGAGTCCTTGAGCGAGTCTTGCTCTGGCTTGGAGGTCTGGGAGTGATAAAGGTTGGCTAAGGCGAGGAAAGGATGATATTGGCCTGTGGAGAAGCAAGTCTGGATCCAGTGGAAGATGTCGAAGTCGACGCCTGATGGTTGCGTAAGGGGGACTTCAAGGTGAAGCTCTGTTACGGGTTAGCGAGTGTTCTCTCATGATTGAAATGGACCAACCTGTGTCGTAGCGAGGCTCCAGTTCCTCCTGAATGCCCAGCTCGTACATGTCCACGAAATCTTGCCACCCAAGCCATCGCGCAATCTGTCCCATGACCACTCTCAACTGGGTAGTTCCCGGAGACGCGTATTCTGGGGTCATGATCTCTAGCTTCTGCTCTTCAAGCAAGAGATGAAGCGCGACAAAGATATTCCAGGCAGCATTGCCACGGTTCTCGGCACTCCGTTGCATACCTGTGGGAAGGTAGCCGTTTGCGCCAACGGCCTTTTCCCCCAACGTGGAGGACAGGTAGCCTCTGGCATACTGGATGTGGGTAGACATGAACTTGGATTCCCTAATACCAGGGTTGGCTGTCTCCAGATCGTCGTCGAACTCCTCGTCAAGGGTCCACGCCCAGCCGCCAGTCTGCTGCCAGCTCGGACATCCCAGAGCGTTCGGTGTCTCGTGGAGCTGTAGCGTGTTCCAGTCCTCGAGGCTCTGTACTGACCCAAAAGAGCCTGAATGCTGCCGGCGCTTGCTTCTTGAAGATTTCGTCGGGGACGGGTGCTTAGAGTCGGATTTGCCAAGGGCAAGATAAATGGCTAGCAGCTGGATAACGAGTGCAGACCATTCAGCGTCGGCGACGTCAAAGTCCTCGCATCTCAGCCATATCATGACATGCCACCAACCAGGGAACATCTTCTCGGCATGAGATGCAGGGAGAATGCTGCGACAGGCATCCAACACCTTGCGGACTAGCGGGTTATGGGGTTGAAGCTGAATCTGGATCTGATGATGTCTATCTTCGCCGTCGATCATATCAACGATGCCTTTCGCTTTGGAATACCGAAGGCCACCAACATTACCGTTAGCAACCTCGATGACTTCAGATTTGCGATGACGGACATCTCGGTCCACCACGCGGCCACGATAGTGAAGACTTCTAACGTTCTCCAAGGACATGAGGGGCAGGTTGATTGGGGTAATCTGACTCCATGGTGCTTGTATGCTGAGTTCTCGACGGCCCTCGTGTCCTTCTGACAGGATGAGGATGACGGAGATGTCTCCATCGGTCACTTTGCAAGAATCCACCACATGATGTGCTCGTCGGAGAGCGCCGCACGACAGCCGAACAGGATCTTCAGAAGAAGTTGCACTTTTCCCGGGCTTTGGCGGCACCAGGAATCGCGGCCCTCGCTGCAAATCAATTGTCAGAAGCTGTAGTCTCTTGTCGAGCGAGTCCTGGATTCCAATTAATAGTTCACCACGAAGAGGGTCGTCGACTGCAAACTGCGGCGCGGTCAAA
Organism: Colletotrichum viniferum; assembly: GCA_020226115.1. Lineage (NCBI taxonomy): Eukaryota > Fungi > Ascomycota > Sordariomycetes > Glomerellales > Glomerellaceae > Colletotrichum > Colletotrichum viniferum. The sequence continues at coordinate 311,314 of JAGFBE010000020.1, read as the reverse complement.
ATGAAAACTTTGCAATGGCCGCGTGCAGGCTGCTTGGACAATGAGTACCGCACGTTGGTGTTGTCCAGGGAGATGGTCTGAATCTTGGTGAACATGACCTCTTCAGTCAGCCCATCAAAGACGTGATCATCCAGTCCCATGTTGTGAAAACCCTCAAAGTCGCCACCGGCTCGAAGCTCCTCCAGCACGCCGTCGATCGGGGCCTCCAACAGACTCCCCAAACTAGGGTGGATGGTCTGATTGTGGTTGAAGGAACCGTAGCCACCACTAAGTCTAGGTCCTTGGCTACCCTTGGATCCCCCGAGCGCCGGCTGGTCAGCAAAGACGGATCGATCTTGGGAGGCAGAGAGATCGGCGCGGGCCAGCATGGAGCTAACGCGGCGAGACTGCCGTCTGGTTGCACCCGTTTCCTTCTCCAGATCCAGCGAAGACACCAAGTCGAGCGGCTTTTCGACCTTTTCGAGCTTCTCCACCTTTTCGCTCTTTCTTGAGCGTTTGCCGGGCAAAGGAGCACCGAAGCTTTCACGGAAGTTGGTCTGGACCGGGGTCGACGCGCCACTGGCGAAGTTGGGCTGCATGGAACTACGACGACGCTCGGCTCGACTCTTGTCCTTCTTAAGGCGGCCGATGAACGGGTCTTGGTTCTTGATGTATGCTAACCTCCACACGGCATACGTGCTGGCTTCGCGGTTGATGGTGACAGCAAGAATGAGCGGTTCCGTGGTCTTCGTCTTGGGGGCCCCTGGGTGTTTGATCTCTTCGATGTGCAAAATCTCCTCCGCGGGGTCGAGAAAGTAGGGTGACTTAGGCGTGCTCTTCCTCGTCGTCTCCCGAGTGCCAGCTTCAGGTCGTGTGACGACAAGTCCTAGGTCTTGCAAGGGGTCCATCAGAGAAACCAGCCGCGGCCAGTGGGAATCTGGCTGGTCCAGCAACGGCTCCCACATATTTCCCAACGTAGACCCCAGCCTCAGAGGTAAAGACTTGGGCTTGTTCAGGCCGTCGACGGAGAAGGCGGTATGGTGTGAGCTTCGAGGGGAGGTGACGGTGATCTGCGAGGAGACGAAGGAGTTTGGCGGCACTTTCGGGAACTTGAGAGACGCGGGGGCTGTGTTGTCGCTTCGTTGTTTTCGCTGTATGATGACTCCCTGAGGAGCGGCGCAGGCGGCCTCGACTTCGAATGGCATGTGGACGACATGACTGGTACCGGAGAGAAAGTAGACATGGGCCTGTGTGCGGAGGAAAACGACTAATGCTCGAGACAGACGACGGGGGGCGTCTTTGCTGTCGGTCGTTGGAGTCTGCTTCGCATTCTTCTTCCTGCTGTAGTCGGAGGTGGGAAAGGAGGCAAGCAATGCCTGCGTGATGGGTTCTTTATCGAGGGCGAAATTGTATGACTTGCGGAAGACGCCACCGCGGCTCCAAACAACGCAGTCCTTGGTCACCAGTAGTTCGTCCTCGACCTCGCCTCCATCATCGTACTCGTCGTGGTCTGGGTCGGTGGTGACTTCCCAGGTGTATGTCGTCGGCGGGGCATCTTCATGGATGGTGTGTTGGAGGCCGCTTGGCTGATGCAGCCCCAGAGACTTGACCGACGCCATTGGGCTCCCTCATGCGCGCGGGAAGCGGAGAAGACTGGCTTGTCAGAGTGTCTCGGTGTATGCGGTGTCTGTTGAGTGTCGACTCGCCATCCCAGCAGCAGGCTGCCGTCGTGGTCGAAGTTATGGTGTTTGGGCGGTCGACGGTACCTATGTTGATTCGTTTTTTGGAGTCGCGCTTTTGGCAGCCAGACGCGAGAGCTGTGCTCCCGCTGTAGCGCTCAACCAGTCCACTAAATTTTGGGTTGGACAGTGGGGGAGGGGCATCTCACCCTGCGACTGTGATTGGAGCGCTCCCGCCTTTCGCTCCGCTGTGAGCAACGACAGACGCTCGGAGCACATTTTCCTCAGCAGCTCCCACGCAGCTCTCGGTACGTACCGAACACACGCCTCGTGACGTAGCGGGACCGGCGCATTGCACCTGGTCTGGTACCTTTAGCTCACCCAACTTGCAGCTTAGCTTCGGTAGCTTGGGTTGCTCCCGTCTGCTCTCTCCTTTGCTCTCGCCTACATTCTCATCCACCGAACCGACCTCCCTCATTCAACCTCGCCCGCGAGACGACTGCGCTGCCCAATCGACCGCCGGCTAGCCATGCGATTGTCCATGCCGACGGCATCATTGGCACAATGACGGACGCTTCACCAGAGCCAGCCCCAGTCGAGGCCCAAACGAAGCCCGTCGTCGAGGACTCCGGCTCCGAATCCGAGCGCGACATTTCCAGCCCGTCTCCCGAACCACCGAGTGCGGCGCAGAAGGGCAAGGCGCCCGACGTCCCAGAGGAGACCACGCCTGCAGATGTAGCGGGGCAAAAGGCGGAGAAGAAGGCCGAGGCCCACGAGGCCGAAGATGATGATGAAGAAGACGAGGACGAGGACGAAGATGAGGATGATGATGACGACGACGATGATGATGATGAAGACGAAGAGCCGAGGCTCAAATACGCCAGATTGACCCAGCATCTGGCCCCCATCTATCGTAATGGCGACGCGACCAGCGCATTCCTTGTAGCCGGAGACAAGATGGTATGCACCTGTGCACGCTTTACACTTCATGCTAGCTGACAATGTCCGCGTAGATTGTTGGAACGCATAATGGCGTTATCGTAGGTGTTTCTTCTCCATCCTCATGACGTCTGCTTACAAGGTCTAGCACGTAATTCAATTGCCCATGTTCCAGTCCCTTCGAGTTTACAAGACCTTCTCCGCCTCCGTCACGAGCATTTCGATATCACCGAATCCTCCACCGCTCCCAACGGCCCGTGCAGAAGCTGTTCAGAGACTTGCTCAAGAAGCCGCCGAAAGTGTTGCCAGGAGGCCCTCGACGCAGCAATCGGGCTCGCCAGCAGCTTCTCGTAGACCAAGGGAGCCGACGCCCATCCCGAACACGCCCTCCAACAATATCCATGTTGCGACGTCGTCCATGGACGGAAATGTCTGCGTGTTTTCCCTGACCGATCCCAAAGACACCCAGCTGCGCAACTTTGCCCGGCCCGTTCAGGGCGTGGCCCTCTCCCCCGACTTCAAGAACGATCGGACATACCTCTCAGGTGGTTTGGCTGGCCAGCTTATCCTGACGGTTGGAGGATCACCTGGACGGAGTACATCCACCACCGTGGGTACCGCTGCGGCCACAGCGTCTGGATGGCTTGGTAGTATGGGGCTGGGTGCGAACACTGGCAAGGATACTATTCTACATTCCGGCGAAGGCACCATCAGCGCGATCAAGTGGTCTCTATCGGGCAAATATGTCGTGTGGCTGAACGAACATGGCGTCAAGATCATGCGCTCAAAGCTCCATCTGGATAGCGGAGACTCTGAGGATGCGTGGAAGCGTATTGGGCATATTGACCGCCCGCAGACCGACGAGTGGGAAGCAATGGCGAGCGCGTGGAAGGGCCGTGCCGAGTGGATTGATGAACAGGCCGTCGAAACAGACGAGACCGAAGTCGTCCATACTGATGTCGGCACTCCTACAACCGAGAGTTCGAAGCCCTTGGCCACCTCGCATTATAAGAAAATCGAAAGGCTTGTTGTTGGATGGGGAGGTACGATATGGATTATCCATGTGCACCCCGGCAGCCCTGCCACTGGTAAGCGTGGGAGTGAAAGGACGATTGGCCGTGCTGAGATCGCCAAACAGTGAGTCCATCATGATTCTCTTGAAGGATTTTGGCTAACGTGACGCAGCCTCCGTATGGATTGCATCATTTCTGGAATTTCGTTATATACCCAAAATCTCCTCCTTGTTTTAGCATATGTTCTACCAGACGACGACGAAGACAGCGACGACGAAACCCAGCTGGCAAAGGGCCACAAATCAAAGCCTTCCACGACCTCGAAAAGCAGCGAGCCTTCCGGGGGTAGAAGGCGTCGGCAAAACCATCTGCCGCCGGAGCTCAGATTGATCGATCTCACATCGCAAGCTGAAGTCGATAAAGATGGCCTCAGCGTGAGTCGATGCGAGAGTCTCACGTCCGGCGACTACCACTTGGGTGTGCTTCCAGCTCAGAATGCCGCCTCGGCTGTCTCTGCATCAAAAGGAGCCCTTGACACCATTGCGGGTATTGGCTCGGACATGTGGAATGCCGCCACCAACCCGAGGGCCCTCTTCAGTTCTGGCGCGAGTATCAAGAGCAAGAATAGTGGCGATGATGTCTCCAGTACTCAGGTCCCGAGCATGGCCGCAGGCCCCCGCAGACCGGCTCAGCAAACAGTCCATCCGAATCTGATCAAGCCCGGAGTCAAGGTCTTCATCCACAGTCCGTTTGACTTTATCCTGGCCACAAAACGCGATCTTGGGGACCATCTCGGGTGGCTGCTCGAGCATCAAGAATATCAGAAGGCCTGGGAGCTTCTTGATGAACACCCGGAGATCATGGCGGCGCCCCCTGAGAACCTGCATGAGCTAGTCCCGACAACGCCGGATAGGAAGTCGGCGAGCCAAGATGAACTACTGGACGATGGATCGTCGGTCATGGGGTCAGTGGGTTGGGCTAAGAATCCAAACTCCTCCGCTCAGAAGGAAAAGCGCCGGATCGGCGAGCTTTGGATACGGGAGCTTATCGAAGCTGGCAACTGGTCCGAAGCCGGTCGCGTCTGCGGCAAGGTCCTTGGATCATCCGAGAGGTGGGAGAAATGGGTCTGGACATTTGCCGGTGCCGACAAGTTTGACGAGATTACCAACTACATCCCGTCCGAGCCCATGTACCCGCCGATTCCGCGCACCATCTACGAAGTCATTCTGAATCACTACATTCAGGCAGACAAGCTGCGATTTAGAGAACTGCTGGATCGATGGTCGACAGACCTCTTTGACATCAAGATTGTCACCACAGCGTTGGAAAACCAACTCAAGTACCGCGATGTGCGCGAGGACAGCATTGAGGGTGGTGAGAGGGGTCGTGACTGGAAGATTGTTGTGGAATCATTGGCACGCTTGCATGAGGCAAATGGCCGATTCAGAGAATCGCTGAAGTGCTACATCAAGCTTCAAGACGCTGACTCTGCATTCCGGCTCATTCGCGACAACCATCTTGCGGAGGCCGTTGCAGACGACATCCCCAGCTTCATCGGCTTGCGGGTTCCACAAAACCGAGAGCTCATGCGAGAACCCGACTTTGAAGCGGCCACGGCTGAAGCGATAACACTGCTTGTTGACGAAGCCCAGCACGGACTGGTCAAGCCTTCCGTGGTTGTGTCGCAGCTTCTTGAGAAGGACCTGAAGCTGTATCTCTTTTTCTATTTGCGTGGCCTGTACAAGGGCGAAGGCATTGAGGAGCATTCAGGCGAGAACCGCGACAGGATTCTGATGGACAGTCAGTCGCTCGTTGATGAGTTTGCGGACTTGACCGTTCAGCTGTTTGCCAAGTACGACCAGTCCCTGCTGATGAGCTTTTTGCGGTCGTCGACTTCATACACGTTTGAAAAGGTAAGCAAGATGCCCTCTGCTCTCCTGTTTAATACTAACAACCGCAGGCGGTACAAGAGTGCGAGAAGTACAAGTACGACGATGAACTGGTGCACCTCTACTCCAAGACGGGCCAGATGAAGCGTGCACTCTACCTCATCATTGACCGACTCAAAGACGTCAAGAAGGCCATCGACTTTGCCAAACTGCAGGACGACCCGGACCTGTGGGAGGACCTTTTGGACTATAGCATGGACAAGCCGAGCTTCATCCGCGGTCTTCTCGAGGAAGTCGGCACGGCCATCAACCCCATCAAACTCGTCCGACGCATCCCGGAAGGGCTCGAGATTGAGGGTCTTCGCGAAGGCTTGAAGCACATTATGAAGGAGCACGAAATCCAGCACAGCATCAGCTCTGGCGTGGCAAAGGTGCTCCGCAGCGAAGTCGCCGCCGCCCAGAACGAACTGCGGCAAGGTCAGCGCAAGGGGATCAAATTTGAAGTCGTCATTCAGTCCACGCAGCACATCGACGTCCAAGTCCGCGATGTCGTTCCCGCGCCGGTCAGCGCCGAGGACCTTGAAGAGAACTTTCTCCAGACGAAGACGGAGCAGCCGGGCCACACGCACGAAGCGCCGAAACCGGGCCACTGCGCGCAATGCCGTGAGTCTTTCACGGAGTACGAGATGGAGACGCTGGTTGGCTTCGCATGCGGCCACGTCTTCCACCTCTCGCACCTTCTCGAGGTGCTCTACCCAGGCAGGAAGCTAGACAACGAATACGGACTCAGCAGCGAGGAGTCGATCCGCAGTGGATACAGGGTGGGAAGCAAGGTCACGCACGCGCGGTTGTTGAAAGATCGTATTAGGGAGGGATGTCCTGTCTGCACGCACCGGAGCGCAGACGTGCCCGCGTAGACTACGGGTGTTGTAATTATAGCGAGTTGAAAGCATACGGCGGGATAGCCTGTCCATTTCAAGTCTTTGATCCTACCTACCTACCACACATCGTGACACTAATGTCCCACCATCATCTGCATCTCCTTAGGTCACAGGTGACACATGTGGGCCCCGCGCACGGGCCGCAGCGGCAGATCAGCGCCACGGCCCCCGATTCGCCCCTCCCCCACGCGCCGCGCCGCGCCTGAACGACATGCCATCCCATCCCGCCTCCTCTCCGCTCCGGAGGACGTCGCGGCGAGAACCCCATGCATTCCGCGACGTTCGGCAAGGGAAAACGGTATGGAATCCTGGGGTATCTCCCGGAGCAGGGCTCAAAGGAGGCCGAGCTGTAACTTCTCCCCCCCCATCCCACCCCTTCTTTCCTCGATCGTCACTAACAGTCGCCAGATACGCCCTAAACGCAAGCACCTCCCCGCTCCTCCTCCTCCCCCCCGAGATCCGCAACAAAATCTACGCCCTCCTCCTCGCGCACCGGCGCATCCACGTCCTGCACGCCCCGCGCGCCCATCCGCCCAAGTTCCACTGCCTCACGCTCCGCGCGTCCGCGAACCCGTGGACGCATAAGCGGCGGCATGTCCTGTCGCGGGGCATGACGCTGTTGGCGGGGGTGTGTAGACAGCTATACCGCGAGACGGACCTGATTCCGTATAGAGAGTGTGTGTGGAGCTGGGGGAGTGTGGCGGTCATGGAGCGGTTTCTGGTTGCGGAGCGGAGGCTGGGGTGGGTGCAGCGACGGGTGTTGAGGGAGGTTTGTGTGAAGGGACGGGGAGGGGCGTGGAAACGGTGTAGGGGCGTTTTGGGCGGGTTGGAGGTTGTGTGGTTTTGGGAGGGGGACGGGTGGGGGGTTGAGGTTGTTGAGAGGAGGGGAGCGGAGGGGGAGGGGAGGCCGAATTGAGATATGACGCCCGAATGAAGATGAAGAATACACGACGTATACGAGAAGGTTGAACGGCATGATTATTGCGGACCGCTCGATATAGGGTTGATGCGAAAAGGGGACACGCTGAGCTGGAGTTGGTTGATACGGCTGATATCTGGTCTGCGGCGTGAATGCGCGACAGATCCAATACGAGTCGCGGCTTCAGGATAAAGAAAGTCAGATCATGGTCCCTTGATTCCCAGCTCAAACTTGAAGGCCATTGTGTATGAGCGATCCAGGCACATCCAAAGCGCAGAGCAGATGCATCACCTCCCACGAAGGGGCCCCCCCAGCATCCAAAGCTGTACCGACATCGTGTCATTCTCAGGTGCAATGAGGTGGCAAGTTCTCTCCCAACACACTCACGCCATCCCTCCGAAGTATCAACGTCAAGAACTGCCATCTCCTTTCCAGTTAGTCTCTCTGCTATGACCTCTAAGAAGCCCATCGAATCAATATTCTCAAAGTTCCAACATTAGGAAACATCGCCACGCAGATGGTGACATCCAAAGCCTCGAAGTACGTGTGAGTACTTCAGGCAGCAGGAACAGACGGGGGATCTCTGTCTTCACGTGAGGAGAGAACACATTGACATTCATGATATGCGCCCCTGACTATTTTTCAAACTTGTCTTGTCTTGATGGGTACGTGTTCGCCAGATACGTGTTGCACTTGCATATTCTACAATATCCATCGTCGCACGTTCGTGCAATTATGGGTTCGTGACGGCCAGATGCAAACATCAAGCTGGTACCTGTCAGCTATCACCATACAAAGTTGCCAGATGTTCGTAATGATCAACGAGCCATGTATTCATCTAGACTCTGAACCCAGTTTTGCCACCATGCAAAACGCCCGACAAAGAAAATATCCAAGATGTCTATTCATACACGACGTAAAAGTCTTCCGGTATCCTCCGCCTCATTACAGCCTTACAGCTTCATACCCAACGCCTTGTGCACACGCATGCTCTGCCTGATGCTGAGATCCAGCATGATCTCCTCAGAGCCACCGGGGATAGCGTAGGCACGGACGTCACGGTACAAGCGCTCAACCTTGCCACCCTGGCCGCCGCGGGAGTACGACAGACCACCGAAGATCTGGGACGCCTCACGCGCGCAGAACTCAAAGGTGACGGTGGACTGGGCCTTGAGGGAGGCAATAGCACCGCCGAGCTTGAGCATGGCCTCGGTCTCGCCCATCTTCTCGCACTGGAAGACGACGTTCTCGAGCCAGTTGTAAGAGGCCTCGATCTGGCGCGCCATGTGGGCGAGCTTGAGGCGGATGACGGGGTGCTCGATGAGCTTCTTGCCGAAGGTACGGCGCTTGTTGGCGTACTTGACGGACTCCTCGTAGCAGACGCGAGAGAAGCGGAGGCACTGGATGATGATGCCGATACGCTCGTGGTTGAAGTTAGTCATAATGACTAGGATTGTTAGCAGGGTTCACGACCGTTGATGGTGATTGATAACATACCTCTGAAACCCTGGTTCTTCTTGCCGAGGAGGTTCTCGACGGGGACCTTGACATCCTCAAAGGTGATGTAGGTGGTGCCGGAAGACCAGACACCCTGGCAGTCCATACGTCTCGTCGTGACACCGGGGCCTCTCTCGATGAGCAGCAAACTGACGCCGTTCATGCCGGGGCCGCCAGTGCGGACGGCGGTGGTGAAGTAGTCACACCAGATACCGTTGGTAATCCACTTCTTCTCGCCGTTGACGATGAAGTGCTTACCGTCCTCGCTCAGCTTGGCCTCGCAAGTCAGGTTGGCGACATCAGAACCGGCGTCGGGCTCGGTGATGGCCAAGCAGATGCGCTTGTCACCGTTGAGGATGCCAGGCAGGATGCGGTCGACCAGAGACTTCTGGCCGAACTTGACGAGCGGTGGGCAGCCGATGCCGAAACCACCGATGACGTTCCAGACGAAACCACCGGAGGCGGAGCGGGAAAGCTCGTCGGTCAGGAGCATCTCATGGAAGAGATCCCAGTTGTCGGGGTGTACGGAGGCGACGGTGTTCTTGGTGTACTGGGTAGGGTAATGGACACCCAGCAGACCAGCCAAGTAGCCGCGCTCGCCCATCTGCTTGTAGATCGCGGGGTCGACCTCCTTCTTCTCGTCCCACTCGGTAACGTAGGGCTCGATGTTGTTGGTCATCCACTCGCGGACCTCGGCACGGAGAGCGGCGTGCGTCTCGTTGAAGTAGGGGGAGTGGTGCTTCACGGTGTCAGTCAGAACGAGCCATTCACAATCTCTGCAAGCCGACTTACTGCGTGGTACCAGGCCGGGTCGGCGTAGGGGATCATGTCGCCAAAGGGGTCCAAAGGCTCCGACTCCTCAGTCTTGGCAATGACCTTCTTCTCGGCCTTCTTGGTGGGCATGGGAGCGGCGGCGGCGGCATCGGGCTGGGCGGCCTTGGGCTTGGAGTCGAGGGAGCCGACCTGCAGCTTGGCCTGGTACTTCTTCAAGATGCCCTCGTTGTGGTACTTCCAGAACTGCTTGGAGGCGTCCTTGCCGGCCACACGCTGGAGGATCTTCTTGCCACCTGTGAACCGGTTAGCTGACGCCGCACACGATCTAGGATGAACGGCAGAACGCACCAGGGTGGTCGTCCTGGAACTTTGTGAGGTCGTAGACATCGCCGTCGACGATGATGAACAAGTCCTCGGGCTTGTTGTGCGACGCGACGTCGCTGGTTGAGAAGGTCTTGGACATGGTTGCGATGCGAGGGGAGCTGTCGTCGGATGATGAGATTGATGGGTATCTGGACAGGTAGGGAAGAAAGCAAAGGTTCCTTTCAAGACAGACGAGGGGGGGACGGTGATGTTTAAAGACAATGGCGTCGAGTCGTGCGTGGCACAGGGGACAAAGTGTTAAAGAACGAGTCGCGACGGCCACGGTCGGCAATGAGGATGGGCTTTGGGGGTGGTCAAGGCGATCACATGCTTGCGGTAAAGCTTCCGCCGTGGACGTCCATTGTCGAATACAGGCACAATGTCCGCCATGCAGCGGCACCCCGTGGCCCCCACAATCTTTACGACGCTCTGCAGCATGGAAACGCTGGTCTCGGGGCAGCGAGTGTGGGGAAACCTGCTGAACCATTCCTCGGTCAGTCGCTAATTGCTCTTTTCTCAGTGGCGGACGCGTTCCGCCTGCTTTACCTAGCACCATCACTGGTGAGCATCCGGAGGCTGGGGCCATTCTCTCGCTGGTGCAGACAGATAGCCTTCCGCTATCCCCGTGTTGTCGACTGGTTTTGGCGCTAGGCGTGTCATGTGCGCCTGTTTCCTGCACCTGTCTGACCAGTCAGTGCCCCCATTGATTGAATTTCTCGTTGCGTTGGCCGTTCCTTTCCCTTGGGGGTTGCGTTGCGTCCGGGGGCGTCGCATGTGATTCTTTTCTCTGTTTCGGGAACGTCGCTTGCTGATGTCATCGACCTGCTGTTTCCAAAAGTGGCCCTGGACCTCGGCATCTTTTTTGGGAGCAACCTCTTGGCCAATGAGCAGCGCGGGGTTGGTCATGAGGACCCACTTCACCACCGTACCGCTGTTTTGCAGCCCGTGGCACGGCGACGCGCTCCTGGAACGGTAAGGACGCACACCGATGGTGAGGCATGCACCCCGAGTCAAGCACATGATGCCCAGTCAACCACGGAAGAAAAGGATAAACCCCATGGGCAGAACTGAGATTAGGGTAGCATGCCGGCAGATTACCCCGTATAAAGCACGTGGGCGGTCTGGGATAGCCGGGAGGTTGGATCTTGACCGTCGATTGCTGGACTCCGGCCGTTTGAGGTCTCGACCCCCGTAGCCGGCAACCAGCGCCGCCACCCGGCCGACACATCGTCCGGTCTCTTACCAACCTCATGTGTGGCTGTCATGGACGCCATCATCGATTGAATAGCATCCGCTCCAATGTGATTGCCCGTTTCCTCCCAATCACCTGCCACCCATTTGCCACTGTATGCTTTCGAAGGAAGAGGGATTGGGGCACCCGTTGTCTAATCCCAATTGCCTTATGTTTTTGTTCAGGCTTGAGGCTTGCTAGCGACGGGATGATATGTTAGCTCTGAAGCCAGGAGGCCACATTTCTACTGATCTCAAGACAGGTCGGTAAAGGTTCTGCACGAGATCCCTTCAAAGCCTTCTTGAATCAGTCACTTCTCAACTCTTAGAACGCTGTTAACTCTTCATACATTTCCGGTTGAAAAAAATACTGGTTTCAAAATTGGAGGATGTACCTCATTAGCTACAGGAAAGCTCCAGAAGAAGGACATCCCAACAATGAATAAGGGCCACTGGCATTGGGCATGCAAACTGGTGGAGGGACGACACAAAAAATGCCTGTCACTTTATTTCCTTCTCATTTTGCATCTATCTTCAAGGTCCATGGAGCACGAAGCGTGCGTGCTTGGTCAATCCTTCGTATCCAATCAGCAACAGGCGGCGAATCATCCTCGTTCTTCTCCATGGCAGCTGGAATACGCCGTGCGAAATGCTCAACAATAAAGAACCAAACATCAGAACAGAGTCGTCTTTACCGCCACACCACCATCGTATTGATGAAACTACACGTAGTTCACGCGGGGCCTGGGTTGGTATTCTCGGTAGCAAAAGATCACTTTTCTGTCCAAAAAGTACCTCACATCCGACCCCACGCCGAATACAGGAACCTGCGGCCCGTCGTTCCTTCGAGCCTCTTCGTTACAGGCGCCCAGTCTCTCCCGTTTCTGCAGCTGGCATCCTCACACCAGATAATGTTCTCGGAATGGTAGTCCCTACCCATGCCATAAGAGACCGGATCAATTTGACGAACCACGCCCTCCATACAGGAAGTTTTATTGGTATCATAAGTTGCCGGGCTCGAACGCTGGAGGAACACCACGCTGCCGTCCCTTGCCCAACAGTAAACAGCAGTACAGTACTCACAACTCACAGAGTGCTGTTCCATTGAGCCGTCCCACGAAGCGGGAATAAATGGATCCCCAGGAGTAAGTTTCGAGGCCTCGTTACATGTGGGTATGGGTTCGCCAACAAGTCCTGGCCTCGAAGACGCCATCGAACTGCTCACGCCGATGCGAAGGTCCGCCCCGAGGCAGCTGCAAATTCGCGGATCGAAACACTGCAGGAGCCTGGGGAATTCGAAGTGCGGGCAAAGCAGGTCCCTGCCATGCCTGTTCCCAAAGTCGCGCAGCCGGTCCAGTACGAATGCATCCGTAATTCGTTCCTCGCCCAAAGTGAAGATGGGCAGGGTCCATTCGATTTGGAACCACCAAGTACGGCTGACGGCTGAGATTGACGGCGGGACGGTCCGGCGGTGGCCCTTGGCGGCAGGAACACCAGACTGACATAACTTCATGCATTTCTCACAGTCGACAAATGTAAATCTGCGCTGGTCCTTGGCACGCAGACCGCTCATCAATTGGCCATTGATATCCGTCATTGAGACGCAACAATGCCGGCAAAGATTGACGGCGCCACGCCTGCAAAGGACGGGTGCCTCAAAGCGTTTGGAAAACTGCACCGGTAGATAACTCCGCCGACACCTAAAGCAATCCGTATAGTCGCATTTTCCACGCTCAAGATGAGCCAGGCGGCGTCCGTAACGGTAGCTCTCTTGGAACACGGTCAAGTTGGGGTTCTTGACCTTCATCGTGTAGCAGTCGTCGCACAGGTTCAAACGCGTCACAAGCCCCCGCAGCATCGGGAGCCAGCGATAGATAGCCCCTGAGGTTTGGTAATCCAGATTGAAGCAGACCACTTCTCGCCCCTGAATCTCTCGCACAACTTGAACGGCCTGGAACGCCACGTCCTGGAATAGCCGGAAAAAGGTGAAGCAAGTCTGGCGGAGTATGTACAATTCGTGAGGTGGCGCCTTGCGCATGATGTTGATGAGAATCTCCTCCGGAAGTTGAAGCAGGCGGCTTTCCCGCATGTTGCGAATGTGGTTCTTGTTCCATGTCGAGAGACTGAGCCAGCTTATTTGAACCTCTGGGCTGTCGGCCTCTGGGCACTGGCTGAGACCGGTCTGTTCTTCGGGAACTTGTGCATGTTGGGGCTTTTTTTGGGCAATTGGGAGGCATTCTTTCGTTTTCGGAGCTTTCTTCTTCGCCTTGTTGAGCTTGGCAGCTTTCTGGCGCAGGATATGCAGCTTCATTGTGAAGAGAGGTTCAAAGGAAACGAGAGTGAGTAGTTTATGATGCAATGCAGCGTCAGCGAAAATTATTTCGAGCTAGAGGGTGGGAGCTTTCTCACTGCAAACTCAACTTGTCCTCGAAGGCTCAAAGCCATATATGTATCTTGGTTTCAGATATCTCCGAACGGCAAAGTGCAAGGTGCTACCAGTGTTTCTGAGTAAATCTATGCACCACAGTGGAAGATTTATGCTTCGGAGATGCCAAAATACTAACTTTGATCAAAGAGGTACTCGAATCTGTCTCAAGTCCTTGACATATCAGAAAGAAAGATTGTAAGTGCTTAATAACCTCGCAGAAAACAAAAAGCAACGCATCCAACTATTACCAATTGCATTTGGAAGTCGCCAGAAGCTGACACAACCTACCTCCCATTTCATGGCGTAGATTAGGAAAACAGGAACCCGAGGGCTTTAGTTATCTGATTTACTATGAGCCTTCCCGTGTTCAGACGCAAAGGTTGCTGAAAGAACCACAAGGCATGACCTCTTGGGCCCAGACACCCTTGGAATGCGCATTCTCAAAAGGTATGATGGAGATTCACATGTTTCTGCGAAAGGAATCCTTGTTCTCATTTAAAGCATTTATTTGCCTGAGAACACCTACACTGGATGGACTGAGAACTTCCTCAACAACAACCGTTTCCTGACATTCCGCTCGACACATTGCCTCAACTATCAGATCTGCAAATAATTACCTCTGTGTTTCGGAGTACTTCACGATACTACCGGCAATATGTTTGATTTCCAGATGGAACCTTTTTCGATAAAGCTCTTTCTGATCTTCCTTGGCCTGGAAGTTGCATGTCAGTTCCTTGAAAGGCGCTATCCTCGCAGATGGGATCCATCTCTGGAAGAAGACGCGGCACACGAGCATCACGCCCAAGAAAGACCTGCATACGTTTCCCCTCGAATCCCATCAAATGAAAGTCGAAACAATGATACGTTGCAGTTTGCAAAAGGGAATAACATAGGGGCCAGCTCTCCTGCGGAATTATCTAGCAGCGAAGGGAACAATGATACATCGCAGGTCACACAACGGAATAACATAGGGGCCAGCTCTCATGACAAATCATCTGTCGACAAGAGCTCTTTGAAGAACACAGATTCGGCAGACGTCACCCCCGTTCCACCATCGCTGCTTATAAAGCCTTTGGTCCTAATACCCGAGACTCGACACCCCTCCCGATTCAAGATGCCAACCATCCCTCTTCAGAAACCATTCGCAAGCAAAAAGAAGGGGTCTTCACCCGAGTTTTCGAGTTGGGAAGTTGCCTTCGAAGGAAATATTCGCAGGTCTCGGCTATTGCAGTTGCCTGACGAGCTGTTGCTTGAGACCATGCACGCGACCGCCATCGACGACTTGTACATGCTTCGCCAAGTTTCCTTCACATTCTGGCGTCTGTACCAGGGCCGCGAGTTCGACAGGTTCTACCGAACACACATGCAGCCATTGACGGTTCCCTCACAACAATTCCTGCCGTTACCAGCAGGATTTCGCCACGACAAGAAAACAGTCACAAGGGCGAGGCGCAACGCGTTCTGCGAACCTTGTTTGGAAGTCCTAGAGTCGGGAACTCATAAGGCGAAATTGGGAAAGGAACTATTCTGCTCATTTTGCAGAGTCAATCACTATGCATGGCGGTTTTCCCCGGCGCAACGTTCCAGCCCTGACGCGACACGGCAATGCGTCATTCCCGACGGGTTTATTCGACTCTGCCGGCACCGACTGGTATCTATCAAAGCCATGCGTACCCTCTTCTTTCACCATGACGGGACGACAAGATTGCAATACAACGACAGTTACACCATAGAACAGTGTGAAGAATGTCGTAGTCAAGCCTTTCACAGTGGCTGGGACGGTCGCCGCAGCGAGTTGGGACCCCCAAGCCTGTGTCTTTCCGCTCAAAGGTGCAAATCTCAGCATTTTGCCCGACTGTCTCTTAGCTGGACGGTACCGCTCCTCCAGATTTCGGAAGATGCACGTGTATCGATGACGGATGTTCAAAAAGCGCTCCAAGAGATTGAGAGCAAATGTGGGTTCACGACCTGTCCTCACTTCAACTTCACCCATGGCCGACTGCTTCGAATGCTGGATCCACGGGTCTGCGTCTGTTTTGGAAACGATAATCGCTTGGGGAGTCAAAAGGAGCACGATTCAAAAGATACTGCAAGCACACAGATACGAACGAGTTGCCGCAAGGAAGCAATTCAAAAACGAACATCATACGGCAATCAGTTTGAGGCAGTGTTCCATGGCGGCTACAATCACTCTATGCTGTGTGAATTTTGCGATACAGAATATCTGCTGATAAGGTACGGTAGGCACGTTTTTTTGCGTCGAAACACTGGTGCGGACCTGACTTCTTGGGGAGGCACAGCATACTGGTGTTCAAAACTTATGTCAGCGCTGGAGGCGAGCTGTTGTACGCTAGAACGTGACGAGGAAACCAAGCATCTTACTTGGTGCGATGAAAAAGATTGCAGGAATGGAAAAACATAGGATGCACATTTCATACTGGCATACTGGAGGCATCGAAAGAAAAAGCGCAAATGACAATGCCAATAGGCAGCAGGCGATCATCCCATTATTTGAGCAAAATGCCATATGTTCCAAATAGACGGCAAAGGCGAAGGAGGCGAGAGATAACGGCGAAGGAGACGAGAGATGACGGTGAAGGAGACGAGAGATGACGGTGAAGGAGACGAGAGACAGTGGCGAAGGAGACGAGAGATAACAGCGAAGGAGACGAGAGATGACGGTGAAGGAGACGCGAGATACTAGCAAAGGAGACGAGAGACAAGAGAGCTAATGACAACAGGTAACAGAGAAGATTGATACTTGAGAGGGAGTGGAAATTGCATTGACCTATCTATCGAAGTCCGCCCCGCGGGCGCCGACCGTCATCTGATATCATTGAATTCCGTCCTAAACGAAATCGAAGCGTCCCTTAGGGGTTTGCAGTCTGGCCGGCGGGAGCTTGAACAGCGGGAGCCTGTTCAAGTGCCGCGATTCTCTGCGTGAGTTCCGAGACCTGATCTTCCAATTTGGTGATTCTGTCAGTCTTTTCCTGGACCTCATGACGAAGCTTGGCAATGGCACCATCGGGACTAGTGGTCAAGCCGGCGACGTCTGCCTTGAGCGTGGCGTAAGGTCCAGCTAGCTGGCTGATTTTGACTAGCAGTAGCGGTGAACTTCTTGAAGTCTGTGTCCAGAGCGTCGTGGCTGGTTTTAAGGGCGTCGTGGCTGGTTTGGAGCGTAACGAATGGTCCAGCTGGCTGATTTTGACTGGCAGCAGCGGTGAACTTCTTGAAATCTGTGTTCAGAGCGTTGTGGCTGGTTTGGATGCCGGTGACGTCTGTTCTCAGCTTAGTGACGAGAGCTTTCAACTCAGTCTTGGCTGGAAGCTTTTTTTTCAACCAATCTTGGTGGTGGTGGTGGTGGTTGGGGGCAAGACCAGTGAAGAACATGATCGTGGTGGACATCTGCAAAGCAGCGAGGGGATCTTCATAGGCGGCAAGTGGCGCGAGCAAGCCGAATAGGCTGCCCAAGAGGATGAGCCAGCCGACGATATCCATCGTCGCCTTCGTCGTCGATCTTGTCACAGTCGGTTTTGTCGTCTTTTTCCTCGTAGGAAAGCAGCAGCGAGTGACGAGGAGGGAAGACGAGGAGGAGGGAAGACGACAAGGAAAGAAGCGGGGACGAAGGCGCGTCTGCGTATGTCCAGGTGAGTAGATTGCCTGGGGGACGCGTTGCGAAGGAAGGCACGTAAAGAGAAATACCTTTTGGTAAGGAAGCGGGAGCCTGGGTTGCTCTTGCCTTGGGATGAGAAATCCAATGACCAGTGATCTCACCTCAAGGTGAATTGCCTGATGAGAGTGGTCGAGGCAACCCCAGCAATGGTTTAGGAAGGGAAGGACCAGGTTGTAACCTGACGAAAGGACCTCCCTGATCTCAATACGCACTTCACCTTTCCAACTGCCTGCTTTCCATGTATAATGCTCCAGTAATCCGGCCTGTTCACCTTACTGTGCCAATGCCTCACGCAAGCATCAGTGTCGAAACACTCAGAGCGGCTTGTGGCGCTGTTAAAGGCGGAAAAGACTGGTGGTGGTGAGTAGGAACACCATCACTGTAGCAGAACTTGCACAAAATACTCCATGCTTCTGAATTATATCAATTTGCAACTTCATTTTTGTTTGCGAACTTTGAATGACTGCTTCCCGCCTTTATGGTCTCTTGCCTTTTAGTCCAGCTGCTGCTGTCCTACACATTGGCTGATTCAAGCTGGGTTTGAAAATATCAGTGAAAAGAAGTTTAAGTTGCCGATTGGTAGTTGGCCTAGGGATGAGCGGTTAAAGGAAATCGGGACTTTAATGGGGCACAACTTTCTCGAGGGAGTAGAGGCGTTCACCGCAGCTCTTTTCAAAGATGTCCTGGGTTGGTCACAAGAGGAAGTCATTGTTCTCAACGCTGGAGTCCGAGCGGCGGTCCATAAGAAAGATGCGCACCCTATTTTCGACTTCATTGTTGTGACTGGTCAGAAACCAAAGTCGGGCTGACTGAGGTACGAATAGTAGAGATACATAATCTTGTTCAAATGTAATTGTCTCACCCGCCTGCCCACGTTGAAACTGATGCATGAGGTTCCATTCATCTTAAGACGAATAAGAGTCCCCCCTTTCAAAAAGTTTCAACCTCATTATATAGTCATTTCATCCTCATTGTAAAGAAAAATCAAAAAGTATTTTCTAGACCTTTAAGCAGACAACACCTCAGGACCCCTTCGCAAGCTTAAACATAGAACAGAGTAGATTTAGCTATCTTTTCAATCGTCATCATACGCATTGTCCTTCTTCCACCAAATCGTGATATCAATGTCACTATCCTCATTGCTTTCGTATTCTTCTCTCCACAAGTCCAGTTGTTTGGCAGAGACTCTTGCCCAGAGTGAGCGTCTGGGACGGAAGAGCAGATCATGAGGCTGCTCAAATTGAAAAACAGTGTCGTGGCATTGTACTGTGATTCTGTAGCCACTAAGGCTGTCGAAGTCATCAGCTGTGTAGTCCTCGTCCACCTCGACTACTAGGAAAATACTTCCACCGTCATTCAGAATCGCGTAAGCCCCAAGTCCTCCAGCTCCTGCAGTGGTTCAGACTTGAGTTTGGGTGGTGTCGGACGGCGAATGGCCAGTTGCATATACCCCGTTTGAGGCAGTGGCGGTTCGTCCGCACGTGCCCGAAGAATCTGGGTGGGCAATGCGTCTTCAAGATTGGGAGCGGACTTGCGAAGACTAAATTTAAGAAAAGAATTATGGCGGCGATTGCCACGAAGTTGAAAGATGCCATAACGAGCGAGGTTTTGATCAGATTGATCAGCAACTCAGGGTGACCAGGATGTTCGAGAAAATTTCAATCGTTGTTGAGACGAGTGTTTTTGAGACTTGCTCAAAAGAGAATATATTTAACCTGAGTAGCTAGATGAACGTGCTGATAGCCAGCTAGCAACATTTCCATGACTGCATCCGCTGATTCCGGTCGGATCTCAGAGAGCAATTATCATAGTAGGTAGCACGGAGATAAGCGAAACCATATTTTGCTGTTAATACGTTGTATGAATAGAACCGGAAGTGCTGGCATAACGACTCTAATTGATTAAGCTTATGTAACACACACCTCTGGACTTTGACAAGCCAAAACTCTCGTACCGAGTCAACTGCTCACGCTCGTTCCGCTGGCGTGGCGCAGCTGCAACTGGACAAGGCAGTGACATGACTGCAGAGAATGTAAACTCGGTGCCCAACGACGATGAATTCCCTTCCAGGTAAATCTCATCGCGGTTCTCTTCATGAATCTTCCTTCGGCGGTGTCGCATGGTGAACATCCTCAACCTGGCTGGAGGACGCATATGCATCTACATGGGTCTTGGAGAACTCTCTAGCCGGAACACCACGTGCAAACAGAATGTCCAGCTCCTCATATGTCCGTCCCTTAGCCTCAGGTAGACGGAAGAAGGACCAAACGAAGATGGTGCAAGCAGTGGCGGCCCAGAAGAACCCAGCCTTCCCGCGCAAGTTCCACTCTGTGGGGTTCCTTCGCGCAATATGTCAGTGTTCCTGCGATTGATGTCTTCAAAATGAAGTTGTGCGTGCTCACATCATGTAAGTCTGTAAGACCTGCGAAACGATGTTTACTAGTTGATACGCGTTTCGAGACAGAACGACAGTCAACGGCCGAAGGCGGACTGAGGAAGTCTCGCTGATTACACTGTACTGCAGATGAGGTGAGTAACGAAGGCTTTGTAGGAACGCTCCGGATTTCTTACAGTGATCGGACCGATGGTAAGGGACTGATGCATTGTTAGTCGGCGCTGACGATCATTCCAATACAGGATGGATAGCTTACGTAGATGAAGAGCCAGAAAACACACAAGCCACCAGACGGCCATAAGCCTTTCTTGCCAGCTGAAACGTCAAGAAGACCAATAATGAACAGGATCACTGTCAGAATACCCGTGCCGGTGACGTATATCTGGCGACGGCCCCAATAAGTGATGAGCCACCAGGAACTATGCATGCATTGTGAGTAATCTTCTACCAATGTTATCACCCCTTGAGATTTGAAACTCACAGGCAGGTACCGATGAAAGCCATTCCCTTCGCACCAAGACTCAATTCAAAAGCATTGGCCGTGTTCATGCCGGCGGTCGTGAAGAAATACGTCGGGGTGTATGCAAAGCTGCTGCCGGACATGACTTGGCCAGCGAAGGCGATGCAGCAGATTTCCGTGCGTCGGAGGTCGACACCCTTGAAGCAGTCCTTGTATGAGACTCCACTCGTGACACCAGCTTCAACCTTGGTGGTATGGACCATCATGGCCAATTGAGCATTGATCTGGTCTTGAGTCTTATCGCCGCTGAGTCTTTCAATTGATCGACGAGCTTCGTCGAGTCGGTCTTTGCGGACGAGAAACCAGGGGCTTTCGGGGGCGAGGTATGAGATGACCATCAAAGGAATTGGCCACAACTAGTTGTAGTCCGTAGTCAGTTACATCATCTCGCTGGGTTCGGGTCGGATAATCTTACCCATTGAATTGCAAAGGGGATCCTGTACGCCATCTCGCCCTCAATACTGAGGCAGCCACGAAGTACGCCGGCGGCAATAAGCTGACCCGTCGCCCAACAAAGATTGACCTACAAAGTGTCAGCAAATGTTCGAAAATTGAGTCGCTAGGTATCAATTTACGTAGGTAGTCATGTATCCACGAAGGTTCGTCGGACAGACCTCGGAGGCTAAGCAAATCTTTAGTGAGCAGTGGATCAAGAAGAGTCTCAATATGGAGGCCTACCGTATGCTGGGCTGAGTGTGGCAAATACACCCCACGAAAAGCCACAAAGAATCTGTCCGACAAGGAGCATGGCGGCAGAGTGGGCGAAGAAGACGACAAAAATGAAGCAGTTGAGGAATCCCATTGCTACGATCATGACCCAACGGTAGCCGTACTTGGATGCGAAGAAACCGTTCATCAGGCCGCCTGTATACATCAGTACTGTGACATAACACCATACCGTCTTAGTATCTCACCGAAGATGGCACCGGTCGTGGCAGCCATGGTCAAACCAGTCTGCCACGGCCCAGAGACCTGGTATCCGATCTCATCGCCATACCAGCTGCCATATTTCTTCTGGAACTCGGGGTACGCAAAGAAGTTGTTGATCAGAATGACATCGTATCTAGTCGAAATAAATCAGAAGCCCGACGGTCAACAAAGCATGATTCAGTCTCACCCTTCCATGACGATAGACATTGAAATCATGACAGACCAAAACACCGCCTTTCGGTTCTGGGACAGGGCTTGCATCAAAGTCTGTGCATGCTCATCATCAGAGGCTTGCTTCGCCTCAAAGATGGCCGACTGGCCCAACTTCTCCTCGACCTCATTCTCGGCTGCTTTGCGGAGGTGTTGAACCTCGTGATCACCCTTGGTAGCCATAATGATTGACACAATCTGGTGTCAAAGAAGACAGTCTCCACGAACCCAAGTCCAATGTCCAAGAGCTGGGACCGTCATGGCTTTATAAAAGCCCGAACCATCTCACTTTGGGTTGTAGTCGTACTGCAATTGGCCGACATGTCACTACTACCGAACCATGCATGTCCCTATAAGAGCCGAGCACTCGGCACACACTCAGCGCATTCTGGCTAAATCTCACATGCTCTCTAGACCCATTCAAGAATGATCCGAACATTAAGATTTTCTATCTCCACATGAACTTGGCCGGCCCCCACACGTGAATGAAGCAAAGTCTGGGGTATGGGGAGAGCTTCACGGCTCTTGATTGGTCTATGCTCGGGAGCGACCGGGCAACTCCTGGCTCCGGGCACGGTGTTTCGACATCGATGGACGCGATGGATGATTCGACAAGATCGAGCGGCCCAATCAGCCAAAAAGAATAAGCTAGATACGGGTCCTCTCGAGATGTCACTGTGAGCACATGTTCATCTTCAGGTTTGTTTGAAGGCCAGTAGTCTGCCAAGAACATTGGGTTGTTGCGGGGAAGCGGCATTGGTGATACGTGGTTGGTCAAGAGATTGCATAGATTGGAGATTGCGGAGAAGCTCCGCTAGTTAGAACGGGGTCAACTGACGAACGCGCGAGCCTGTTGATTAACTTGGGGAACTCGGGGTACTTCCCCGAGCGACTTCAAGGCTCTGATAGGTCCTTTTGCGGAAAAAGGAGTTTGCCAAGGTAACGTGCCCGGAAAAGGTCGACAAACCGGCATGTTGGAGTTGAGAGTACGGGCGTATCCGTTGCGGGGTTTGTTAAACCCGAGTGCTCCCACCGGCTGTTGGGCTCGTGAGGTGGTGCTTCGTAAAACCCTTCCGCGATGCCCGCCTGGCCCTTCCCGGGCTTCCTAACATGGCCATGGTCACACACAGAGCTCTGATTCTTGATGCGATTGATCATCATATAAAGTTGCCTGGTGATCGTCAACCTGTGGATTGCGACATGCTTCATGGGTGTTCAACGATGTGGAGAACCTGGACCTCTGCCAAAGTTTCCACGATCGAAGACAAAGTCGATCTAGGACCAGTTCACCTAGAATATTGTGACAAGGCTTACAAAGATTCCAGAGGGCAAATCGAAAGGAGGACAGAAAAGCCGCAAGACCTGCGAAACTCGGGCCACGTCCCACAACTGCTATTTCGAACTAATGCACCCCTACTTCCGTGAGCAGAAGCGACCGGCATGCATTTCAGACACACTTGAACATCATCACGTGGGTAAAAACAGTCATTAATTCAACCTCTGAAGTTTCACAAACGCCTAAAAGTAAATCCCTTAAACCCATGAAAACAAGCCACCCTTACATCTGACCCTCAGATCTAGCCCTTTGGTGAAAATATTCGGCCGGAAGTGTGCTCTCAAATGTGTCCAGCAGATCCCGATGTCCGTGAAATAGAATTGTGACTTTGGCATGGATCTCCGCAATGTTCCTGTCGGCTTCTTCCTGGGTCTGCGGAGCGGCTTGGTTGAATTTACTAAGCGCTTGGATGAACGTCGGGTAAACATCTGGCTGCGTTGTCTCGAACCGCTTCTATCACCCGTGTTAGACGATGATATCGTGAGAAGTTGGATGCAACCGACTTTCACATCTTCTAAGAACTTCAGACTCTCTTGGAATTTGGGCTGTCTCAGCAGAGAGTCGCCGTCCATGCCACCAAAATCTACATCCTGGTCTGGCTCGCGGATCGTGGGAGGCTCGGAGGACATTTTCAGCTTCTTAAGTTCTTCAATAGCCAGATATCTTGAGAACTGATGGGTGGGTAAACAGCCACTTCAGTGTTCGCCGGGGCTCAAGTTCCAGGCAGGGTATGGGGACAAATGAAGACCGAGATGAAAATCAGCACACGCAAAAGATTGGGGTCAGACACGAGATAATCGTGAGTCTGTCTTTAAACGATGCCCTCAACCCCGCTCATGGCTCGACGTTTCCGCCCGCGGCAAATGGACAGATGGAACCGGTAAGCAAAATAAACAACTGTTGTGGATTAAAGGAATGCCTCTGGTTGGTCCACCATTTCGAAGGATTCACTTACATAAAATGATGTAATAACCACGGCATCTGCAGCCAGCGCGCAAATTGGCGGCGCAGCAACTTTGAACACATGACCAAGTTCAAAAATCGTCAAGATGGCCGTTGTAGAATTGTCCGAATGATGTTTCCATTTGCGTCCCCTGAAGGACCAGAATTTCTGAAACATTGACCAGCACCTCATCCAAGGATAAACAACTCTTCTTTGCTGAACCTTTCCCTGATGCTTTCGTTATCCGACTCTGGCATCAGAGGTCCCACGAAGGTATCACCAAGCAGAAGCCAACCATCATCAGTCTGTCTAAGAACGAATGGAATGGGTCCACCATAAAGGAGAACGACAATATCGCCGGGCTTTGCACAGGCTGGTGCGAGTCCGTAGAAGCCATTGGCCGTTTCAAAAATGCGTCTTTGGTCGCAAGATCTCGAGGCGGCGATTCGGAAGCGATTCGCCTCGCCTTCACATAGTGCCACTTCTAGGGGGTCGTAAGTATCTGGCGTCTTTCCTGCAACGCTGAAGAGTTTTTTGATGTAAGTAAGATAGTCTGCGTAAAACCGATGTCGGTCATCTTGCTCCAGATCAAACACAAACTCGTAGCCTTCCGTGAAGTTGGTGGTGGGTGTTAGTCCCATTTCAAGGAGTGCCCCAAATGGGGCATCTTCTGAACCGAATAGTGGGTAAGACTTCGTCGATGACACCCGGTGCCAAATCTCAAGGAAGGGATGCTTCTTAGCTTCGGCAGGGGTTATGTCCTCTTTGAAATGGCTGATGTCAAAGACCTCAGTGGTCCAAGCGAGGGCATCGAAGCGCACACCAGAAAGGCCGACCTTGCCATCTGATGAAGGCTGAAATTCAACAAGACTTGGCAGACCGTGTTTATCTCCCTCTTCCCACGCCGTCACCGACATGCTGTGAAGAATGTTGCCGACGTCCTCGCTGACATCCCATCGAGGTACCCATGACGGAAATTCTGTGCGCTCGTACTCAACGCCATGCTTCGCATAGCATAGAGGGGCAAGACTATCACTGCTTGCTACCGAGGCCTTCACCACATCGATATAGACCTCCGCAACCGTCTTTCTGTAGTCAACACTAGCGAGCCCCTCGAGCGTTGCTTCATTAACAAGTCCCAGTAAACCGTAGACCTTGTCTCTGGGGTTTGTAGCGTTGAAGTCGCGAAAGCTCAATAGAATCTCGAGGAAGCTCAATTCTGAAAGTTCGCTTTTATCAAACATGCTGTACGCATTGTCCCAGGCAATTCCGTCGAGTTCAGCAGGTATATCATAGTCGTTTGCAAGATACTGCTCGCTAAGCCAGGCGGCCGTGACGCCCAGTCTGTCCCATTCGAACGAGTAAGAGCCGACATAAACCTCAGATGAGCGTGCCAGCACAATTTCCTGGACACACCACACCCTTGTGAACCAGGGCCTTGATAAGAGCCATTTGAGAGCGTTCCAGTTACTCGAGTCGGGCTTTGGGAGACCTAAACGTTGAGCGGCGGAGGCGATGTCAGAGATGGAGACACCAGCAAAACCTTCCATCTTCTCCGTGGCAATCGTGAAGTGAGCCATGCTCAGTAGCTCAACCCCACGAGCCAAGGCTTGATCCTCGCACGCTTTGTAGATCGCTTCCATCAGCGGAATAGCACTTGCGGTCTCGTTGTCTTCATCAAGACCGAGCCATACAACGACAAGGGACGCCCGTGAATAGACATCGCGCATCAGCTGGACTTGCTCTGCCCGTTCTTCCATGTCCTCCTGGTCTATGCAAAGTGCGTCGGCCCAGATGAGTACCTCCTCGGTGGGAAGTCGAAAGTGGCGAAGGGCGTCGAACAGACTCTTTGTGACGGAAACCTGTTGGCCTTGACATCGAATGTCTTGGCGCTGAGATGGGTCGCCCCAGACATATGATAAGGCGTGAAATGAAGGTGGATCATCAATGCTTGCCTCTCGCAGGTTCGTAGCGATGGGGTTGGGACCAACTCCAGGTTGGAGAACAAGGACTCTGATGCATCGACTCGGCAAACGTCTTGAGTAAATCGATGCCATCTTCTCATCGGTAACGATTGCTCAGTACTGAACGGCGAGTTGTGTATTTGAGCTGCAGATGACAATCAGCGAGATCGGACACTCTTGAAGAACAGGAAACCTGAGTCCAAAACATGAAGAATTTCGTGGTGGAAGGATTCCTTGAGGCGGGGGCGCTAAACACCGTTAGGTTTGATTCGTTGCCACGTAGCGTGATTGAATTAATGGGTCTTGGCATGCTGCCTCGCGCCAGCATGCCACGATCTCGTAACTCGTGATCGCAGCCAACATCACCAGTCATCTTATCTTATCTCAACCGTCTAAACAAGCGAGCAGTTCTAAGCATATCTCCATACCGCACTTTCTATGTTCACTACTTCGTACTTGTCGACCGGCAAGGACATTGGATACCAGACACTATGCCTACCGCTCCCGCAACGTTCCACCTATTTCCAAACCTCCCCGCCAAGCTTGGCGCTCACATCTGGGAGCTGACCGTCGAACCCCGCATCGTCGAGGTACGCGAGTGCATTCGTAAAATAGGTCCTATCAACGTCAACGGACCTGAGCCAGGAGCGCAGACAGTGGACTGGACGGTGAAACGTCCGCGAATGATGCGCCACTTGCCCTCGCCTACCCCAGTCCCGCCCAGCTGCAAACCTGCTATGATTCCCGTGGGCACCTGACTACACATGCCGATGATGAATATCACTATGAGAAGACCTTTTCAGGGATCACTACGAAAGCCTGAGACGGGTTCGACCCTCTGCCGGAGGGTGACCCTAAGCGGGAGCGTTATATCTGCTTCAACTTCGATAGTGATATGCTCTCGATTGGGTGGGTACACGTATTTACACCCGTTCCTGGCTGTAGGCTGTAGCCTACCAGGTCCGCCGGCTTTGGCTTAGGAGCAACCTCGACAACAAATACTTTTCTCGCACCGAGTCACTTTTAATTGGCAAACGGTTCAAGCATGTTGTCATCTGACCTGTTTATGGGGCATCAGGTCAGGCTACCTTACTTAATGACGGGAGATACATACTTTTCCTGTGGACCCGAGAAAGTGTACTTTATTGATCCTGAAGTGATGAGAGGAACGGTGATGAACAGCGTCGACCTGGATGCAATGGTGGCCAGGAGCACGAGGAGCTTGACAGTATAGCAGGAGAGGAGGTCGATTCAGAGCTTTTTATCCTGAGATTTGTTTTTAAAGATAAAAGCTTGGAGTGATCTGGTGCCAATGAGTACACCATGATTTTGCCTAATGCTACTTGCTTTGAGCAGGTAAGTATATGATTTCAGTATCTAAATGAAAGAAACGAAGAGAACCAAGAAGCTAGTCGCTGCTTGTGCCGTCAAAAGTCTTCAAGCAAGCTTGCCACAAACACAATCAAACATCTTCTGCCGTTGCTTTGGTTGGTGATTTTAAGCGTGGCTTGCTCAGCTTTATAAACCTTAAAGGGCAACCTTTCTCCAAAGTCTCGCATAGCAGATTCTTCCCGTGTGAGTAAGTTTTGTTGTGGGGTTCCTACCTACTAGGGTACTTTTCATTCACCTTCCCCCGTTATTTACTGATTGTTGCGTAGATCTTGCTCTCTCCCGATTGGCGCTATCGCCTGTGTTCATCGCAAGCTCAAGAACTTTCGGCTCTAACAGTGAGACTTCTCCGGCCTAAAACACTCTCCTTCCTCCCTGATTTCTTGGAGATTTCTCCTCTGCCAATGCCATATCTTCCTAGCGACACTGTCTCATTATTGACAAGCTTTTGCAGGACCCTTTGTGGAACTCTCGCGTCTGCCATTCTTGTGTGACGTCAGCTCTGTCGTCGTCGTCGTCAGCTCTGTCGTTCAGCTCTGTCTTCCAGCTCTATCTGCCGAGAGGGAAT
Source organism: Colletotrichum viniferum (assembly GCA_020226115.1). Classification (NCBI taxonomy): domain Eukaryota; kingdom Fungi; phylum Ascomycota; class Sordariomycetes; order Glomerellales; family Glomerellaceae; genus Colletotrichum; species Colletotrichum viniferum. Next base: position 283,735 of record JAGFBE010000020.1, on the reverse strand, counting down.
CCTATCTGCCACAGCGCTACTACCCATTCAAGCCTAATCAAACAAGTTAATCAATCAGCTAATCAAAACGAGGCCTTTTTCAGAATCAATCAGCTAAATTCATAATACCCTCGGTTTAACTATTTTAATTAAACCGAGGGGCCTTAGATTATCTATTAGTCTAGGATCTAGGCTAATTAGAGCGCTAGAATTAACCTAGGGGCTTAGGGCTAGAGCTACTTAGCTTAAAGCTATTAAAGTGTTATAGTTAGCTATCTAATAGTAAGGTCTGCTAATAGAAGCTAGAGATTGACGTATAGTAACAGTACACTAGGGTTATAGCCTAGGTTATAGGTTGTAAGCTTTATTATAAACTAGTCTTTAGAAGCTAAAGTAATTAGTCTTAGACTTAATAAGTTATTTATAGTAAAGGTAAGCTAAAAGTATCCTAGAGGATAAATATAAAATTAATTACTAAAGAGCTATAGAAGTCTAACTATAAGCTAAGCTTAAAGTTATATTATATATAAGTCCTTTATTTAATTAATCCTACTACTTATAAGTACTTATTCCTTTTACTATATAAGTACTTATTCTAAAGTAAAATAAGTACTTATTCTAGTATCTACTAAGCGCTTATTAGAGGTCCCTTATCTATACTTATTCTTTATTATTATATAACCTATACTATAGTTCTTTTATTTCTAGGTAGCTTATTATTATTCTTATAATCCTATAGTATAAATGTCTTATTCTAACTACTTAACGCCTAAGTAAGCTAGTTATCTATTATCTTTACTTATAGGTTATAATATTAGGTTTTCTCTCTAAAGGTTTTATCTTTAAGACCTAATATAAGTAGGTTATTAGTTCTAAGTTAGGGATCTATTAATTATACTTTCTAATTTACCTATAATACTAACACTATATTAGGTTATATTTAAAAACTAAAATCTTTTAATACTTTAACTTATTATTATTTATTTTAAATTCTTTAGTTTACTAATAAGAGTATTAAAAATAAATACTTTATTTGAATTATTATTTATATAGTATATATTATTTACTTTTTTTAGATTCTAATATTTATAGAACTTACTATTATCTAAGTATTCTTTATAATACTTTAGAGGATATAATTTATACTTATAGGTTTCTTTAGTTTATATTATATAGCCTCTTTTTACTAATTATAATAAGTAGTAAATTGCTTAATAGTAGAGTCTAATCGTTTAAATAAAGCTAAAGTAGTAGAGGAAATAAAGCTTTATAAAAAGGCTACTATATTATAGTAAAAAGCTAAAGTTTACTAAAAAACTCAGTTAGAGTTAAATAAATTACTAGCTAAATTAGAGTAATTATAAGAGTAGAAATAAATAGTGTTTAAGAAGAGGAAGATAGCTATTACTAAGTCTCTAGTAAATATATTAGATTTTATATTAGAGGTATAGTTAATAGATACTTAGAGTACTTTAAATATAGATGCTTTATTTAAATAGAATCCTATTACTCTAAGTTTCTTATTAGAGGAATCTTAGTTATATTCTAGTGTTTTTAATTAAATAAGTAGTCTTTTTTATTAGGGTTTATCTACTTTTATTAGTAGTTAGATATATCTATAAGGATATCTAATTTATAAGTAGCTAGAGGTGTTTATTAAAGTAGTTAGTTTAATTAGTATAAGTATAGTCTTCTATTTTTAGTATTATTACTAGTAGATTATAAGTTCTTCTGTTATATTAGTGATATTTTTAGTAGGTTTTTATATGTTATCTTTATATCTATATCATTTCTATTTAATGAGGTATTAATAACGTTCTAGTTCTTTAAGGTAATTAATAATCTATTTAACTTTATATTCTAGTTTATTATCTTCTATAATAATAATGCTATTTATCTATAATCTATATAATACTAGTTTAAGAAGTAAGATATAGAATACTAAGTAATATTTTATAGTTTCTAAGAGTTTAAGTTTATAATTAACTAGTGAAATTACTTATATAATTTTAAAAAGTCTAAGTTTTTTAAAGTTAAGTTTATTATTTAGTTGTTTTATTTTAATATTTTATTATATAAAATAGATACTATCTCCTTCTTTTAAAATTAGTTCTTTAATCCTTTATTAATTACTAAACTATGCTATGTATTATTATATGAATTTAAGTTCTTTATATACGTTATTTTAAATATCTTTAATTTATTATACTAAGCTTTAACTATAGCTAGGCCTAGTTATATATCTCTATAGGTAGTTAGTTTAAATCTATAGTTAAAGTAAAAAGGGGATTCTTTAGTATTTTCTCTAATTACGCTATTATAGGTAAATTAGGTAATTAGTAGTAATATAACTTAATTATTTTAGTTATAATTAATATAGGCGTAGAGATATATTTTAAAGATTTAGTTAACTTTTTTTATTTATCTATTAGTTTATAAGTAAAATGTAGTAGATATTACTTATTTAATCCTAAGGTATAATATTATTAATTTTTAGAATTTAGATATAAAGATCTTATCTCTATTTAATATAATTTCCTTAGGTGTTTTATAGTTAGTAATAATATATTTAGGAAATATATAGGTGAATTCTTTAGTATTACTTGATTTTTTATATAGGATGAAGTAAGTATATTTTGTAAGTTAGTTTATAATAATAAGAATACTATTAAAGTGTACTCTTATAAGAGGTTCTTAAGACTTTAATAGTTTAGTAATAAAGTTAAGAGATATAGAGTATTAAGCGGTTTATAGTATAAGTAAAGGTTATAGTATACTATAAAGTTAATATTAAGTAGGTTTACTTTTTAAGTATACTTTATAATCCTTAATTACTTTTACTATATATTCTCTAGTAACCTTTTCTCTATATTATTATTATAGTCATTTCTAGGTTTTTATAATTCTTTAGTAACTATATATAGAGTAAGTATAGAATTTTATAATAGCTTTATTATTTAGTTTACTAGATAGGCTAGTATTAAATTATCTAGTTATTATTAAAAGTTTAGTTATTAGTATTAGGTCTCTATTATAATAACGTTTAAGAATTACTTAAGTTTCTTTTAGTACTAAGATATTATAGTTTAGTTATTAACTAAAAGCGTTAGCTTTACTATTTTCTAATTCTTTTTAATGAATAATTTAAAAGTTAAATTCTAAAAGGAATTCTAACTATTATATTTATCTTTTATTTAACACTTATTAAGTTATAAAGTATAAAAGGTTTTTATAGTTAGAATAGATAAATATTTTATAAATTATTCTTAAGAGTTCTAATCTCTATTCTTTAAAGACTTTAATAATTACTATAAGTTCTTTATTATAAATCTAGTAGTTAAGTTCTAGTTTATAGAGTTTATAAAAGAAAAAAATATAAAGATATAAGTGTTTTTCTAAGTCTTATTAAGATAATTATACTCTAAAGGTAAAATCTAAAATATCTATTTTAAGTTTAAATTATTCTTATAGGTTTAGAATTATTAAAACTAGTTTACTAGATATATAGTTTTTAATTTTCTAGAAAGCTATACTTTAAGCTTTTTTCTATTTAAATAGTTAGTTTCTATAACTAAAGTTTATAAAACGTATATTAATTTTACTATAATACTTAATAAATCTTTAGTAGAAGTTAACTAGTTTAAGAAAACTTTATACTTCTTTAAAGTTTACTAGTATTAGCTATTTTTTAATAGTTTAGACTTTCTTTCTTAATATACTAATATATTTTAAAGTAATAATAAATCTAAAGTATTCTACTTCTTAGGTATAGAATATACTTTTCTCTAGTTTAATTAGAAGTTTAGTATTCTAAAGAGCTTATAATATAAAGTATATATATTCTTTATATTATTCTATTATAAGAGAGAATATAAAGATATTATTAAAGTAGATAACTATAAAGATATCTATAAACTTCCTAAGAACTTAGTTAATTATATTTTAAAAAGTAGCTAAGGTATTAGTAAAGCTAAAAAGTATAATAAAGTACTTAAATATCCTCTATATATTCTAAAAGTAGTTTTTTATTCTTATCCTTTTTTTATTTTAATAAGGTTATAAGCTCTTTTAAAGTCTAATATAGTGAAATAGTTAGCTCTACAAAGGAGTTACTATAGTTTATTAATTAGTAGTAATAAATACTAATTTTTAATTATTATTTTATTAAGTATTTAGTAGTTAATATATAGTTATAGTTTACTATTCTTCTTAAGTATAAATAGGATTAAGCTTTCTACTAGTGAAATTAATTCTCTAATATAGCTTTTCTTAAGGTTTTTATTAAGGTATTTATTAAGGGCTTTTATTTTTATTTAGTTAAGTCTATAGATTTTATTAAATTTAAGCTTTTTCTCCTACTTAATAGGGATTTTATAATTGAAATTTATATATTCTAGTAGTTTAGCTTCTAGTTTAGCTATAAAGAGTTTTTTATAAACTCTATACTTTTCTAAGATAAATAGAAAAGAATTGTTTTTTTAATTAAGATCTACTATTATTAATAGTTATAATATAGCTTCTTTTATTTTAAAGTAGTAGAAATATCTTTTTATTACTCTTTAATATATTAATCTATTTAAAGCTTAATTTCTATAGTATTACTTAGAAACTAAATGATTATAGTCTTAATAGAGTTAGCTTTCACTTTAATCTATTTATAGGTTATTTATTTATAACTAGAGTAGTTTTAATACTATATTATATATTTTTATATTAGTAATATTAAATTAGATTCTTTTTTTCTAATTTAAATAGCTTATTTTAAGAGGTATAATCTTATTATAAATAATATCTCTTTTATATTTAAATTCTTCTCTTTCTACTATTTATAATTAGTATAGTTATTCTTTACCTCTTTATTATACTTCTAGCTTATTAATAGCTTAGAGAGTAATATAATTAGCTTTAGCTCTACTATTAATTAGTATAAGTATTATTTACTAGTTAATAATAACTTTAAGTTTAAGGTTACTTTTATATCTTTAAGATGTCTAGTAGATAGATCTTATACTTATTACTTATTATAATCCTTTTTTAGTAAGTAAGTTTAGTTTTTTAACTACTATAGTTATTTAAAATAGTAAATCTATTTCTCTTCTTATTATACTTTAGTTAAGCTATTCTTATAGATTCTAATCTATAGAGGTTTAAGTCTATTATTAGTAATTCTCTAAACGTATACTTTTTCTTAGTAGTATATTTAGTATTTATCTTATTAGTATTTATCCTATTTTATATTATAGTTATATTAATATTTTATAGAGAACTATAAGCTTAGTTAAAAGACTATAATATTATCTTTAAATAACACTATTATCTATCTAATTATAGTAGATATTAAGTAGATTTCTTAAATAGGTTTATTATTATATTTTCTAAAATAGAATTAGTAATTATATTTTTCTCTTATATACTCTTTATATTTATTATAAAAATATTAAAACTAGAAAAAAGTTTAATAAAATTAGTAGTTACTTTTTAGTATAAAGTAGTCCTCTATATATAGTTATAAAGTGTAGTTCTATTCTTACTAAGTTACTAAAATACTATAGAAGTATTATTACTACTTATTTTATAGTATATTAACTTCTTAGAATTTTAGAAGTTATTTAATCTTATTCTCATTATTAGATTCCTCTTTAGAGCTAAAGTTATCTATATTAAAAATAAGCTTATAAGTAGTTTCTATCTAAATATATTAATAAATAATATTATAAAGTTTATTTAAATTATAAAATAAGTTTTCTCCTTCTCTAAAAGTCTAATTATTAGTTATATTAAGGAGTTATTACTCTATTAGAAGGTTATATTAGTGTTCTAGTTCTTTATTAGTTATATTAATAGGTTTTAACTATTAGATTTATAACTTCTTATTAAGTTATTTTTTTAGTTTTCTTATAACTTTATTATTACTAGTATATAGTATTAATATAGTTCTAATCTTAAGTTCTAAAGTAGTTATATTATAACTAGATCTTCTAAAGTTACTATTTTTAGGATAGTATTTTAATATTTCTTTATCTTTAAAGTAGATTTAATAGTTATTATTATAGTATCTAGTCTATAATAGGGATATATAAGGGGTTTTTAAGATTATATTAACTTATTAGAGTTATTTAGCTACTAGCTTTTAAGAAAGCTTTTTAGACTACTTATAGTCCTTAGTAATATATCTTTATTAGTTATAGTTATAGTACTTAAGGTTCTAAAGCTTCTTATTAGCTAGTTTAGTTATTATATTAAGGTCTATAGGTCTACTATACTATCTATATATAGTACTTTAGTAAACCTTATTATTTTAGTTATTATAAGGTTAATTATTATTATATTAATTATTAAATTTTAGTTAGAGCTGTTATTAATACTTACGCTCTATATTAAGTTTTTATTACTTTTCGCCTTTTTCTCTATAATATTTAAATAGTTAGTTATTAATTTTAATAGTAAGATTAGTATATTATAAGAAGTTATTAAAGCTATTAACTTTAATAATTTTATCCTTAATATTATTTTTAAGTTTTTAATAAAATATAAAGATCTTAGTTTCTTTAGTAAAATTAAGTTAAATATTAAGTTATTAGAATATAATAGTGAAATCTTTAGTAGATTTAGTCTACTTAAGCTATAATAGTTTATATTTAGCTTATTATTTCTTATTAAAGTCTTAGAAAAGAGAGTAGAAGATATCTTTAAAACCTTAGAAGCTATTATAGATATTATAGGTTTCTATAGAGTATTTATTTAGTATTTTATATTTAAGGAATTCTTTTTAGATAAGTTTAAACTCTCTAAGTATTTATTTTTAGAAATAAGTAGCTATATAAACTACTTTTTCTATTTAATTAATAAAGTTACTATAGTAGAAGTTCTAGTAGTTTTTAACTTAAATTAGAAATCTCTTAAAATATCTTAAAGTACTATTATAAGTTATTCAAGAGCTAAGCTTAAGCTTCTACTATCCTCTTATAGATATTAAAATAATATTAATAGTAGTTTAAAAAGTATTAATTTTTTCTTAGAATTTCTAAACTTTTTTAAAGTTAGTATCTCTCTTAATATCTTTTTCTAGTTTTTTATAGACTTACTTAGCGTTCTAGAGTTATTTATTAAAGCTATTTATAGTTTCCTTACTTTTATTAATAAAAGTCTATATTTCCTTAGATTTATTCTCTTATGTTTAAATAATATATTATAGCTTTTTATATTCTTCCTTAGTAAAGGATCTCTCTCTATTAGAGTTATATTTAAGGTTTAATATATTATAGTCTTTAATATTAGTAAGTTTCTATACTAGGCTTTAAAGCTAGTTATACAAGAAAGATAAAGATCCTAGAGTAGAAAATTTAGCTAAAGTATAAGAAAATATTTTATCTTTTACTATTAGTAAGTATTAATAGTTAACTTACTAAATAGAAGTAATTAAAGTGTTATAGTTAGCTATTTAATAGTAAGATCTACAAATAAAAACTAAAGATTAATATATAGTAATAATATACTAAAGTTATAGCTTAAGTTATAAGTTATAAGCTTTATTATAAATTAGTCTTTAGAGACTAAAGTGATTAGTTTTAGACTTAATAAGTTATTTATAGTAAAAGTAAGCTGTGTTATAGGCTACGCCTACTTATTACGTCTAGGCGTTACTATAGACTTATAGAAATTCTGCCCTTAGCGACTGCGTTCGCTTAATAAGCGCCCTATACTTATTTTTCCTCTATATAAGGAGTATTTTAGAAACTTCCCTTTTTTAGTGTAAATTACTATAATTAAAGTACTTTTAAGTTAAATAAATTATAGATTAGTTCTTTATATATTTAAACTTATATTAAATACTTATTTTACTAATTATATAGTATAATAGATAGTAAGTAAGAAATAGAACTAATTAAGCTTAAAATAACTAAACTAAAAGTAGTATTAAGAAGTATATAAGTATTTAAATTAATTTATATTATAATTACTAAGCTAAGTAACTAATTTAATAATATATTAATTTTACTATAAATTATTAATAAGCTAATTATAAAGTTAATATAAATAGTAATAAGTAGTAATATTTTAGTACTATTAGTACTATATTCTATAGTATTTCTACTATTAGTATTATTAATACTACTATTTTTAGAATTAAATATTACTTAGGAAATAAATAGTATTTAATATTTAAAACTTCTCTTTAACTCTTTAAAGTTTAAAAGTAGTTATAATAAATATACTACTTAAGTATAATAAATATATAATAAAATTAGAATAGATTAAGCTTTCTATTTAAGTAATTATAAAACTTAGTATTTAATTAACTTCTACTTAGAACTAAAAGTATAGCTAGTAGTTATAGCTTTCTATAAATCTAGTAGTAGTAATAGCTTATTTAAGCTAAATATTTTTCTAGTATATTTAAACTATATTTATAGTAACTTAAATATTAAAAGTAAAGCTTTTAGAAAGCTATTAAAACTTAAAATAAAGTATAATGAATTTTTCACTTTATTTTTATTCTACTTTAAATATACTATTATAGAAATAAGTAGCGTAGTATAGCTAGATAGAGTCTAGATTAACTACTTATAAAAAGTACTATTTTATAAGCTTTTTAACTACTTAGTTAACTATTTAACTTTCTATAAGTACTAAATATATAAACTTTATATAAGATATTATATAAAAACTAAAAGAATTATATTATATTTATAATATTATATATTAGTTTATAACCTTTAGAATAAAATTATTACTTACTAAAGTAGATATAAATAGAGATATTAGGATAATAAGGTTAGTATATATTTTATATAATAGAATAAATAAAGGCTTTAGTAAGGAAATATATTATTATTTTAAATATAACTAGATTAGCTATTTATAAAGAGATTATTAAAAATTAAAGAAATTAAAACATAGTTTTAAAATAATAAAAGCTATTAAAGAAGTATTATACTAAAACTTAGAAAAAGATAAAAAAGAGGAAAATACTTCTAATTTAAGAAATAAATAACCTTAATATAAAATTAAGTATTAGAGATAATAGAAAAAAAGTAAGCTAAATAGAAATAATTTTAGTTAGAATATAGTATAAATAGACTTTTTATAATATTAGTAGTTAGAGTTAATAAAAATATTTCTACTAATATTTTAATAGATTATAGTTATAATATTTATATAATAGTAGATTATTAGTATACCTACTACTTTTATTTACTATATATTAACTATTAAATATAGTGCAATAGGGCAAGAGAGAAAACTTATCGATCGTACTAAGCACTCTACTCTAGGTGGAAAAACCCCTAAAAATGCCCTAAACACTTATATATTAATTTTCTAGATAACTATAAGAGATATAAGGGTAAATATATAAATATAAGCCTAACTAACTTATATTTTATTTATATTTTCTACTCTTTTTATATCTTAGGTTATATAATTTCTTAAGAGAAAATAGGCTACTAAGAAGAAGTTTAGTGATATTATCTCTATAGTATTCTACTCTATTATTACTTTGAATAATTAAGGAGGTATAGTAGGGATTAAGAAGGAGAATAAAAGTAAAGCTAATTAAAAGTAGAGGAGCTTAGAAATACTTATCTTTATTTAATTTTCAAAAGGTAGGAATTAATAGATTTTTTCTATAGGCTAGGCTAAAGAACTTTAAAAGCTCTTTTAGAGGGATAGTTACTAAAGTTATTAAAAGAAAATAGGAAATTATATAAAAATAAGTATATTTTTTATTTATCTACTTAGTCTTTTTTATTATAGGCTAATTAGGCTTCTATTTACTTATATAAACTTTTTCTTCTTATAATAACGCTTAATACTTATAAAAACGCCTATTTAACCTTTTACTTTTAGATTAGAATTACTAAAAATTCTAAAAACTTTACCTCTTTTTATATATCTTTTAAGTTTTTTATATACTAAAGAGAGGAAGATTTAAACACTTTTACTTTATATATTTAATGTTCTATTTAGCTTTTAATCTATATTTTCTACTATTCTAACTAGTAGCTAGTCTTTCTACTGATTTTTTCTTAATATAAGCTTAATTATAGTCTTCTCTTTAGATCTCTTTAGCTTACTATATATTAGGTACTATCTATCCTTTTAGTATAGTTAGGACTAAAAAAGTGTCCTAAAGTTATATAGCTTAAGCTATATCTTTAATTAAGTTATCTTAAGTAATGAGGAATTACTTTAAGGTTAAGTTATTAAGTTTATTTACTATAAGTAGTTTAAACTTTCTAATTCTTCTTTTAATTTTTATATAGTAGAGCTCTTTTTATTTATTCTCTATTTTAACTTATATATCTTTAACTTTATTTAATATTTCTCTAGAGTAGTTTTTTCTTTTTATATTAATAATAAAAGTTATAAGATTAAGGTTATTATTATAAACTATATCTTTTATTTTATTAGTTTCTCTTAGAGAAGCTAAGTCTTTAGCTTTAATTTTAATTAACTTTTAAGTAACTAATATCTAGTTAAATATAGCCTTTCTAAGGCTTATATTTATCTTATCTTTTTATTATTCTTCTTACTTCTTTCTCTTTAAAACTTTTAGCTAGTTTTTAAACCTAGTTTTAGGTTTTAATTTTAAGCTTTTAAGTGAGGTATAGAAGCTAAACTCCTTAGTAATAAGCTTAACTTAGTAGTTAAAAAGGTTTTTATAAAGATTTAGGTTAGCTTTTTAGGCTTTAGTAGTAGTTTCTAAATATAAAGTTTTAATACTAAAGATACTTTATTAAATAATATATCTAATAAAGTCTATAGTATAGAGGCTATATTTCTATAGGTTTTCTTTTAATTTAATTTAGAGTTATAGAATAACAAAAGAAGTATAATTAATAAGCTTTTAAGTCTCTATTAGTACTTTATAGATTTTATACTAATTATAAACTAATTTAATTATAGTTTTAAAAGAGGTTTCTAACTTATTTAAGCTACTGCTATTAGTAACATCTTATATACTATCTAAGTAGAAGTATAAGCTATTTTTATGATTAATAATTAGGCTTATGTACTTTCCTCTACTATTATGTTATAAAAAGATAATAAAATTGCATAAAATAAGCTTATTAGCTAGAACTTTATAATACTTTATTATAAGGTTATTATAAAAGGAAACCTAAATAATAAAAACTTTTATATATTGTTTTTTAATAATATCTCTAATAGTTAGGTTATAAGCTGCCTTAATATAGCTTTCTAGAAAGAGATCACTTTAATATAGAAACCTTAATATATTATAGAGGTTAGAAAAGACTTTTACTTAGATATCTTATTTTTAGATTTCCTAAGTTAGGTTTTTATTATTATTATAAAAGAATCTACTTTATTAGTATCTAGTTAGAGTTATATTAGTGAGGTTATTATTAGTACTTATTTATTTAGATACTAAGAAGGATCTATTTTAACTAAGCTTTAGTGCTCTATAAAGCTTTTAAAGTATAATAAAGAACTTAATAGGTTTTATAGTTTTAAAGAGGATTTTAAGGAGTTTTTTGTTAGATTATATAGGTTAGATATATTTAGTCTTATTTAATTTAATATTTACTTTACTAAGGTAGTTAAGATAGAAATTAGGAGGCTATAGGGGCTGTTCTCTTTATAAGAGTAGAGTAGATATATCTACTACTTATAGAGTCTTACTTTAAGAAATTAATTAGTTTTTATAAAAGTGTATAATATAGATTATAAGCTTTTATTTAATTCTATTAATCTAGTTAACGTCTTATATAGTTTTATAAGCTTTCTAAAACTTAGGATTATAGTCTCTAGAGAATAGAGATTAAGGGGTAGTAGAGGTAGTTTAGTGAGATATTATATAATGTTTTATAGTAGTCTAGAAGAGGAGCTATTAAGTTATAAATATATAGAATATACTAAATAAGCTTATATTACTATTTGTTTAGGTTATAGTAATTAGATGTTTTAGAAGGAAGAAAAGAGTTAAAAAGGTGAATTTATAGAGGGTGAGGAGGTGTTAATTATAATATTAATAGTTTTTACTAAAAGTTAGTGAAAGTAAATAGGAGGAAAAAGGTATAATCTTTAGGATATATAAGTGATAGTTAGATTTAATTAAAGTTTTATAGTTAAATATGAAAATGTTTATTAAAGAAGAATAGTTATTATATATATAAATATATGAGGATGTTTAGTAGAAGGTTAGTAGGTTAAAATACTTCTTTTTTATAGATATTATAAAAATAAATTTAATACTAGTAGTTAATAATCCTTCTAAAAATGTGATTTTTAGATAAGGAAGGAACTAGTTAAGTATATAAAGTAGTTTTTTTTGAGGGTAAGATTTAAGTAATTACTAGATATAGCTAGTAATTAGATAAAGGTAAAGTTAGATACTAAGGATAGTAAGTAGAAGAAGAAATAGTAACTAGTATAATTTAGTAGTAGGAGAAAAAAGGATATAGTTATAAACTACTTAGTTAGACTTATAATTATATGTTTTTAAGGAGAAAATTAATGCTTATAGCTATAGAAGAAGTGAGGTTTTTTATAATTTAATTATAAGATATATAAAGTTAAAAGCCTCTTTTTTATAGATAGTAACGTTTTAATTAATATACTTATTTTATTTTTACTATTAAAACCTAAATAAATGCATTCTTTTTAGTTTAGTTAATTTTAGATTTATAGTAAAAGGTTCTTTAAGTTATTCTTTTTTATTTTATTAATAGGTTACTATAGTAAATAAGCTTTTAGGTTACTATAGCTACTATTTTTAGTATTAACTACTCTTCTAGTTAGATATAAAAAGATATATTTTTTCTACTTAGCTATATCTCTTCTTTTTTCTTCTTAATATATTATTTTTTATAATCTTTAGCTTAACTAATACTTTATAATAATAACTAGATAACTTCTAAGTAGTATAACTATAGATATTAAAATTAATTTAAGTTACTTTTATATTACTACTTTAAACTAAGTATATAAGCTCTTCTCTTTCTCTCTTATACTAGTTTCTATAAATTATAAGGATAAAGAAGGAACTATTTATTTATTTAGACTTATTATACTACTATTAGTTATAGTAAGTTATCTTTTTAAGACTATTTAGACTACTACTAACTTATATATAGGTTTCTCTTTCTCTTTTTTAAACTTTTATTAAAGGTTTTATTAGTTAGGTTTAATATAAAATAAGCTTTATCTATAAAATTACTATTAATAAAAGAATTAAAGGAATAGCTCTAAAGTTTTAGTATTTACTTACTAAGTTCTTAATAATATATATAGAGCTAATTAATAAAAAAAAAGTACTAAATAGGTTTCTATTTTTTATAAAAGAGGTCTATATTATAAAGGGTTATACTAGCTTCTAAGGATAGCTATACTAAAAGATAAATAGATTAGAAGTAGTTAAAGCTTTATTAATTTATATATATAGCGCTTAGAATCTCTTTCTATATAATAGATACTTTAAGCGCTAAGTAAAGATATCTTTTAAAACTAAGTAGAGTAGCTACTAAGTTACTATATCTATTTCTTTTTAGGAGTATGTTTTCTACTAAACTAAATAGGAAGAGGCTTATTCTAATTATATCTACTATAAGAAAAGCTCTTTATACTTATATAAGCTTAATTATAACTAAAAAACTACTAGTTAGATTAAGTATATTAAGAAAGGTAATAAAAAGAAAGGTATTTCTAATAGTACTTTTTATAAAAAAAGTAGAGGTATTAATATAATACTTTATTTTAAGTATAAATATCCTAGAAGTAAAACTATTATACTAGTATATAGACTGTTAATTAACTAATTTACTAAGTTAGCTCTAAAATATAAATTTAAATTATAGTAGTATTTCTAAGTAGTTTCTTATAAAATCTTTAGTAAAGACTTTTATAAGTAAGTTAGCCTTTTAATAGTAGAAATGAGGTTAAAGCGTAAAGATAAAAAGAAGAAGAAGGAGGCTACTGTTTATTATACTTAGAGATTAGTTTAGCTTAAGTTTAAATTTTTAAGAGATAGTATTAATTTCTTTTAAGTTTCTTAGCATTTTTTAGTCTTTTTAGTATTTATTAGTTTTTATTATTATATATCTCCCCTTCTTTTATAATAATATATATTAAGGGCAAAAGAAGCAATATAAATATATAGTTAATATAAATTATAGTATAAAGGTGACTAAATATAAATAAATAAAACGTTACTTTTCTTACTAAAAATAGATAAAATTTTAATAATTATTATAGATTTAGCTATTTTCTAGTTTCTCTATATCTTTATATTAGCTGTTAAATCTTTTATTCTTTATAGAAATGCTTACTATAATTTTATTTTTTTTCTGCTAGATATTAACTTTAGTTTATAATGTTTTGTTTTATTTTTATAATTGCTTAATTTGCGTTTTTATAGCGTTAAAGTTATTAGTCTCTACTTCTTTTAGTATGAATAACTTATTAAGGTCTAGGATTTCTACTAGACTAGGCGTATTAAGATTAGGTTAATTTATAGTAAGAAAGACCTTATTAAGGACTTACTTAAGGTTTAGTTAGACTTCTATTTTAGAGATATTATCTAGATAGCTGTTTTTATTTACTATGAATTTCTTTAAGCAATTACTAGCTATAGTCTACTTAATAGGAATTCTAGTAAGAGTTTTAAGTAAATAGGATAAAGTTTAGAGAGATATTTACTAGATATAAAAAAGGCTTAACTAATATATACTAAGCTTACTAGAAGAGCTTTTATTAATAGATAGCCTTATATTATAGATAAGAATAATATCTCTAACTTATAGCTTTTTATATTATATTTTATATTTATTTCTTTAGTTATAGTTTTTAGTAACTTAGTAGTACTACTTTGTAATATATTTAAGAGCTATCTACTAGTTAGAATTAAGTTATTTAAAGATCTATATATATAAAAGAAGTTTAATCTTAGTATTTCTAATTTTTAACTAATTTAGTACTTACTAAGTAATACTCTTAGTTTTAATTAGAGTGATTAAGTTATAACTATAAATAAAATAAAAAGAAGAGTATTCTATAGAAAATCTAACTGATATTTAGTTAGTAAATAGAGCTATATAAAGGACTGAAGTTTAGTTCTTTCTGCTAAAGTCTAACTAAGTTATAAAGGTATAAATAAGAGGTTAATATCCTTTTTTAATAAATCTATTAGTTTTTAAATTATATACTAAGATAATAAGGTATTATTTCTTATAGACTTAATTAAGCTTTTTGATAAACCTCTTGTTTTTTAGTCTCTTATTAACTATAAAGAGCTTATAGATCTTATAGTAGTAGATTATATCTTTTTAGATAAACTTAGCTATTATTTTTAAGTTAATATTCTTAGGAAGTTAATAAGCTTCTATATAACTAATAAGTATATTATAAGCTTTAACTAGAAAGTAATTACTAATCTTCTAGATATTAATATAAATATGTTAAAATAGGATCACTAAAGGTATAGAAAAAGTGTAAAGGTCTTTAAATTACCTTAGTTAGGCTTATATATAAAGTAGATAGCTTTTTATTTTATTACTTATTATTTAATATATATTTTCTTAGGTATATTATTTTTAGAGTCTAGCGTATATTATATTATAGCCTCTATATTTTCTTTTAGTATATATATATTAGATTAACTTCTTTTGTTCTTTTTTATTATTAACTATTTGTTTTAGTATTAGGTTTAACTTTATTCTTTTTTAAAAGAGAAAACTATTTTAAAGTATATATTTTACTGTATGTAATTTAAATTTCTTAAAATTAATCTAAGAAATAGTTTTTAGGTATAATAATAAAGCTAAATACTTAGCAATTTATTATAATTATTAAAACTAAGCTTATTTAAAGCTTAATAGATTATCTACTCTAGGTTTAGGATCCTCTTCTACTTTAAGTATATAGATAGAGTTATTAATTATTTTATTTAAATCTTCTTCTTATTTAGCTTTTTAAATGTTAGATTCCCCTACTAGTTTATATAAGAGACTATCTATAGCTCTATTCTTTATATTAGGTATATAGTAAATATTAAAATTAAACATTTTAATCTAAGTGATCTATTATATAAGAACTACTCTAAGTAAATCTAAAGTAGTACTACTAATCTAATCTATAAGGACTTTTGTGTTAGTTTTAAAGGTGAATTATATATTATATAAGTAGTTTCTAAACCTCTTAAAAGTAAGTAAGACTAATTAAAGCTTAAGCTTTTTTATATTATAGTTAAAGGCTATACTAGTTTAAATTCTATTTTTATATTAAGTAATATATCTTTTGCTCTAATAGTATTATCTAAGTATAACGCCCTACTTCTTAGTACTTATATTAGTAAATAGATAGATTTTACTAGCTTCTTCTTTATAATTAATAAATTAAAGTAATAGAGAGCTAACTAGGTAAAGTTTAAAGGTTTCTATAGCTAGCTACTATTCTAGCCTCTACTTAAAGAGTACTTCTTTTTAAAGAAGTTTTACTAGTAGGGTAGAAATAGTCCTATAATTTTTAATCTATACTTAATAGAACTTAATAATATTAAGAAGACTTTTAACTACTATAATATTATTATATTTTTCCCACTTAAGGATTTTAATAACTTTATTCTAGTTAGGCTTATATCTTCTACTACTTACTATATAACTAAAGAGGTTAATAGTAAGCTAGTAAATCTAAGATTTCTTAGGAGAAATTATAGTACTAGTAAGCTTAAGGTTTTAAAGTACTATATTTAGGTTAATAAAGTGTTTAAAGATATATAAACGCACCCCTAGAAGCTTAACTATATAGTTACTATTATATATTATTCTTAGCTTTCTAATAAAAATGTTATTAAAGAAAGGTTAGTAAACGCTTAAAATAAGGTTATAGAGGATTCTCATTATAACTTTTATAAACTAAATAACTAAATTTATCACCTCTTAAAGTAGAGTATATATTCTAAATAGCCTTAAAAGTATAGTAAATATAATTAAATCTTAACTTAACTTATTAAGTAAGACTTAGTTATATCTAGAAAATAGGTTTAAAAGGCTTATAATCTTATAGTTAGTAAAGTCTTTTAAGAATTTATTAGCTCCTAGAGGAATAAAGGTATCTCTAATGCTAATCTTATTAAGTTTTATATATAAGTTAATTAGCTTTATATTGCTATTCTTTTTAGCAATAAAGAACTAGAAGTTTCTATATGATCTATAAGATTCCTCTAAAACTCCTCATATTACAACAAAGTAAGAGAGAAAACTTATTAATCATGCTAAGCACTCCACTCTAAGCAGAAAACCCCTAAAAATGCTCTAAATATTTATATATTAATTTTTTAGATAACTACAAAAGATATAAAAGTGAATATATAAATATAAGTCTAACTAACTTATACTTTATCTATATTTTCTACTCTTTTTATATCTTAGGTTATATAATCTCTTAAGAGAAAATAGGCTACTAAGAAGAAGTTTAGTGATATTATCCTTATAGTATTCTGCTCTATTATTACTTTAAATAATTAAAGAGGTATAGTAGGGATTAAGAGAGGGGATAAAAGTAGAGCTAGCTAAAGCTAGAGGAGCTTAAAAATACCTATTTTTATTTAATTTTCAAAGGGTAAAAATTAATAGGTTTTTTCTATAGGTTAGGCTGAAGAACTTTAAAGGCTCTTCTAAGAGGGTAGTTATTAAAGTTATTAAGGGAAAACAGGAAATTATATAAAAATAAGTGTATTTTTTATTTATCTACTTAGTTTTTTTTATTATAAGCTAACTAGGCTTCTATCTATTTATATAAGCTATTTCCTCTTATAATAACGCTTAATACTTAAGAAAATGCCTACTTAGGCCTTTATTTTTAAGTTAAAAATACTAAAAATTCTAAGATCTCTACTTCCTTCTATATATCCTCTAAGTCTTCTATATACTAAAGAGAGGAAGATTTAATTAACCTTACTTTATATATTTAATATTCTATTTAGCCTTTAAGCTATATCCTCTATTTTTCTAGCTAGTAGCTAGTCTCTCTACTAATTTTTTCTTAATATAGGCTTAATTATAGTCTTCTCTTTAGATCTCTTTAGCTTACTATATACTAGGTACTATCTATCTTTTTAGTATAGTTAGAACTAAAAAGGTGTTTTAAGGTTATATAGACTAAGCTATATCTTTAATTAAGTTATTTTAAGTAATAAGGAATTGCTTTAAGGTTAAGTTGCTAGGTCTATTTACTATAGGTAGTTTAAGCTTTCTAACTCTTCTCTTAATCTTTATATAGTAGAGCTCTCTTTACTTATTCTCTATTTTAACCTATATATTTTTAACTTTATTTAATATTTCTTTAGAGTAGTTTTTTTTTTATATTAATAATAAAGGTTATAAGATTAGAGTTATTATTATAGACTATATTTTCTATTTTATTAGTCTCTCTTAGAGAGGCTAGGTCTTCAGCTTTAACTCTAATTAACTTTTAAGTGACTAATATCTAGTTAAGTATAGCCTTTCTAGAACTTATATTTATTTTATCTTCTTATTATTCTTCTTACCTTTTTCTCTTTAAAGCTTTTAGCTAGTTTTTAAACCTAGTTTTAAGTTTTAGTTTTAAGCTTTTAAGTGAGGTATAGGGGCTAAACTTCTTAGTAATAAGCTTAACTTAGTAGTTAAAAAGGTTTTTATGAAGATTTAAGTTAGTTTTTTAGGCTTTAGTAGCAGTTTCTAAATATAAAGTCTTAATACTAAAAATACTTTATTAAATAATATATCTAATAAAGTTTATAGTATAGAGGCTATATTTCTATAGGTTTTCTTTTAATTTAATTTAGAGTTATAGAATAAAAAAAAAAGTATAATTAATAAGTTTCTAAGTTTCTGCTAGTGTTTTATAGATCTTATATTAATTATAAACTAATTTAACTATAGTTCTAAAAGAGGTTTTTAACTTATTTAGGCTACTACTATTAGTAATATCTTATGTATTATCTAAGTAGAAGTATAGGCTGTTTCTTTAATTAACGATTAGGCTTATATATTTTCTTTTACTGTTATATTACAAAAAGATAATAAAATTATATAAAGTAAGCTTATTAGCTGGAACTTTATAATGCTTTACTATGAGGTTATTATAGAAGGAGATCTAAATAATAAGAATTCTTATATATTATTCTTTAATAATATCTCTAATAGTTAGGTTATAAGTTGCTTTAATATAGCTTTTTAGGAGGGGATTGCTTTAATATAGGAACTTTAATATATTATAGAGGTTAGGAAAAACTTTTATTTAGATACTTTGCTCTTAGATTCTTTAAATTAGGTTTTTACTATTATTATAAGAGAATCTATTTTATTAGCGTCTAGTTAGAGTTATATTAGTGAGGTTATTATTAGTATTTATCTATTTAGGCATTAGAAAGGATCTATTTTAACTAGGCTTTAATATTTTATAGGGCTTTTAAGGTATAATAGGGGATTTAATAGGCTCTATAGTTTTAAAGAGGATTCTAGGGAGTTTTTTATTAGATTATATAAGCTAGATATATTTAGTTTTATTTAGTTTAGTGTTCACCTCGCTAAGGCGGTTAAGATAGGAATTAAGAGGCTATAAAGGCTATTTTCTTTATAGGGGTGGAGTAGATATATCTGCTACTTATAGAGTCTTACTTTAAGAAACTAATTAGTTTTTATAAAAGTATATAATATAGATTATAAGTTTTTGCTTAATTTTATTAATCTAATTAATATCTTATATAGTTTTATAGGCTTTTTAAGATTTAAGATTATAGTTTCTAGAGGATAGAGACTGAGGAGTAGTAGGAGTAGTTTAGTGAGATATTACGTAATATTCTATAGTAGTTTAGAAGAACTATTAAGTTATAAATATATAGAATATACTAAATAGGCTTATATTACTATTTATTTAAGTTATAGTAATTAGATATTTTAGAAAGAAAGAAAAAGTTAAGAAAGTGAATTTATAGAAGGTGAGGAAGTATTAATTATAATATTAATAGTTTTTACTAAGAGTTAGTAAGAGTAAGTGAAAAGAGAAAATATATAATTTTAGGATATAGAAGTGATAGTTAGTCTTATTTAAAGTGTTATAATTAAATGTGAAAATGTTTATTAAAAAAAGGTTATTATTATATATGTAGATATGTGAAGATGTTTAATAGAAGGTTAGTAGTTTAAAATGCTTCTTTTGATAGATGTTATAAAAGTGAATTTAGCACTAGTAGTTAATATTCCTTCTGAAAATATAATTTTTAAGTAAAGAAAGAGCTAGTTAGGCTATAAAGTAGTTATTTTTAAAGCTGTGATTTATAGGATGTAGATAGTGATTAGATAAAGGTGAAGTTTAGTAGTGAGGGTAGCAGTTTAAAGTGCTTTTTTTTATAAATAGTAACGTTTTAATTAATATATTTATTTCACTCTTACTGTTAAAACCTAAATAAATATATTCTTTTTAGTTTAGTTAATTTTAGATTTATAGTGAAAAGCTCTTTAAATTGTTTTTTTTTATTCTATTAATAAGTTACTATAGTGAATAAGTCTTTAAGCTTTTATAGTTACTATTTTTAGTATTAACTAACCCTTTAGTTAGGTATAAAAGGGTGTATTTCTTCTACTTAGCTATATCTCTCTTTTCCTCTTCTTAATATATTATTTTTTATAATTTTTAGTCTAACTAATACTTTATAATAATAACTAGATAACTTCTAAGTAGTATAATTATAGATATTGAAATTAACTTAGGTTACTTTTATACTACTACTTTAAACTAAATATATAAGCTTTTCTCTTTCTCTTTTATACTAGCTTCTATAAATTATAAAGATAAAAAAGGAACTATTTATTTATTTAGATTTATTATATTACTATTAGTTATAGTAAGTTATCTTTTTAAGACTGTTTAAACTACTACTAACCTATATATAGGCTTCTCTTTCTCTTTCTTAAACTTTTATTAAAGGTTCTATTAGTTAGGTTTAATATAAAATAAGCTTTATTTATAAAATTACTATTAATAAAAGAGTTAAAGGAGTTACTCTGAAGTTCTAGTATTTACTTACTAAGTTCTCAATAATATATATAGAGCTAATTAATAAGGGAGAAGTACTAAAAAGGTTTTTATTTTTTATAAGAGAGGTTTATATTATAGAAAGTTATGCTAGTTTTTAGGGATAGCTATGCTAGAAGATAGATAGATTAGAAGCAGTTAAGGCTTTACTGATTTATATATATAGCGCTTAGAATCTCTTTTTATGTAATAGATGCTTTATTCTAAGTATAAATATCCTAGAGGTGAGACTATTATATTAGTATATAGACTATTAATTAACTAATTTACTAAGTTAGCTTTAGAGTATAAATTTAAATTATAGCAGCATTCCTAGGTAGTTTCCTATAAAGTCTTTAGTAAGAACTTTTATAAATAAGTTAGCTTTTTAATAGTAGAAGTGAAGTTAAAGTGTGAGGATAAGAAGAAGAAGAAGGAGGCTACTATTTATTATACTTAGAGAAGTAATTAGTCTATCTTAAGTTTAAATTTTTTAGAGGTAGTATTAGTTTTTTTTAAGTTTTTTAGCATTTTTTTTTTAGTCTTTTTAGTGTTTATTAGTTTTTATTATTATATATCCCTCTTTCTTTTGTAATAATATATATTAAGGGCAAAAGAAGCAATATAAATATATAGTTAATATAAATTATAGTATAAAGGTGACTAAATATAAATAGATAAAATGTTGCTTTTCCTACTAAAAATAGATAAAATTTAATAATTATTATAGATTTAGCTATTTTTTAGTTTCTCTATATCTCTATACTAGCTATTAAATCTTTTATTTTTTATAAGGATACTTACTATAATTTTATTCTTTTTCTATTAGATATTAACTTTAGCTTATAGTGTTTTGTTTTATTCTTATAATTACTTAATTTACGTTTTTATAGCGTTAAAGTTATTAGTCTCTGCTTCTTCTAGTATAGATAACTTATTAAAGTTTAAGATTTCTATTAGACTAAGCGTATTAGGATTAGGTTAATTTATAGTAGAAAAGACCTTATTAAAGGCTTACTTAAGGTCTAGTTAGACTTCTATTTTAGAGATATTATTTAGATAGTTGTTTTTATTTACTATAAATTTCTTTAAGTAATTACTAGCTATAGTCTACTTAATAGGAATTCTAGTAAAGGTTTTAAGTAAATAGGATGAAGTTTAGGGAGATATCTACTAAATATAAAAGAGGCTTAACTAGTATATACTAAGTTTACTAAAAAAGCTTTTATTAATAGATAGCTTTACGTTATAGATAAGAATAATATCTTTAACTTATAGCTCTTTATATTATATTTTATACTTATTTCTTTAGTTATAATCCTTAGTAACTTAGTAGTACTACTTTATAATATATTCTAAAGCTATTTACTAGTTAGAATTAAGTTATTTAAAGGTCTATATATATAAAAGAAGTTTAGTTTTAGTATCTCTAACTTTTAACTAGTTTAATACTTACTAAGTAATACTTTTAGTTTTAATTAAAGTAATTAAGTTATAACTATAAATAAAGTAAAAAGAAGAGTATTTTATAGAGGATCTAACTAATGTTTAGTTAGTAAATAGAGCTATATAAAGAACTGAAGTTTAGTTCTTTTTACTAAAGTTTAACTAGGTTATAAAAGTATAAATAAGGAGTTAATATCCTTTTTTAATAAGTTTATTAGCTTTTAAATTATATACTAAGATAATAAGATATTATCTCTTATAGACTTAATTAAGCTTTTTAATAAACCTTTTATTTTTTAGTCCTCTATTAACTATAAGGAGCTTATAGATCTTATAGTAGTAGATTATATTTTTCTAAATAAATTTAGCTATTATCTTTAAGTTAATATTCTTAGGAAGTTAATAAACTTCTATATAACTAGTAAGTACGTTTTAAGCTTTAGCTAGAGAGTAATTACTAATCTTTTAGATATTAATATAAATATACTAAAATAGGATTATTAGAGATATAGAAAAGGTGTGAAGGTTTTTAAATCGTCTTAGTTAGGCTTATACATAGAGTAAATAGCTTTTTATTTTATTACTTATTATTTAATATATGTTCTCCTAGGTGTATCGCTCTTAGAATTTAATATATATTATATTATAGCCTCTATACCTTCCTTTAGTATATATATACTAGATTAACTTCTTTTACTTCTTCTTATTATTAATTACTTATTTTAGTATAAAGTTTAACTTTATTTCTTTTTAAAAGAGAAAACTATCTTAGAGTATATATTTTACTATATATAACTTAAATTTCTTAAAATTAATCTAAAAAATAGTTCTTAAGCGTAATAATAAAGCTAAATATTTAGCAATTTATTATAATTATTAAGACTAAGCCTATTTAAAGCTTAATAGATTATCTACTTTAGGTTTAAGATCTTCTTCTACTTTAAGTATATAAATAGAGTTATTAATTATTTTGTCTAAATCTTCTTTTTATTTAGCTTCTTAAATATTAGATTCCCCTACTAGTTTGCGCGAGAGACTGTCTATAGCTTTATTCTTTATACTAAGTATATAGTAAATATTAAAATTGAATATTTTAATCTAAGTGATCTATTATATAAGAACTACTTTAAGTAAATTTAAAGTAGTACTACTAATTTAGTTTATAAGGATTTTTATATTAGTTTTAAGGGTGAATTATATACTATATAGGTAGTTTCTAAGCCTCTTAAGAGTAAGTAAAACTAATTAAAGCTTAAGCTTTTCTATATTATAGTTTAAAGCTATACTAGTCTAGATTCTACTTTTATACTAAGTAATATATCTTTTACTCTAATAATATTATCTAAGTATAGCGTTCTACCTTTTAGTACTTATATTAGTAGATAGATAGATTTTATTAGCTTCTTCTTTATAATTAATAGGTTAAAGTAATAGAGGGCTAACTAAATAAAGCTTAAAGGTTTCTATAGCTAGTTACTGTTTTAGCCTTTACTTAAAAAGTACTTCTTTTTAAAGAAGTTTTATTAGTAAAATAGAAATAGTTCTATAATTCTTAATTTATACTTAATAAAACTTAATAATACTAAAAAGACTTTTAATTACTATAATATTATTATATTTTTCCTACTTAAGGATTTTAATAACTTTATTCTAGTTAAGCTTATATCTCCTACTACTTACTATATAACTAAAGAGGTTAATAGTAGGCTAGTAAATCTAAGATTTCTTAAGAGAAATTATAGTACTAATAAGCTTAAAGTTCTAAAGTACTATATCTAGGTTTATAAAGTATTTAAAGATATATAAATACACTTTTAGAAGCTTAACTATATAGTTACTATTATATATTATTCTTAGCTTTCTAATAAGGATATTATTAAAAAAAGGTTAGTAAACGCTTAAAATAAAGTTATAGAGGATTCTCATTATAACTTTTACAAATTAAGTAACTAAATTTATTGCTCCTTAAGGTAAAATATATATTCTGAATAGCTTTAAAAGTATAGTAAATATAGTTAGGTTTTAACTTAACTTATTAAGTAAAACTTAGTTATATCTAGAAAATAGGTCTAAAAAGCTTATAATCTTATAGTTAATAAAGTCTTCTAAAAATTCATCAGCCTCTAGAGGAATAAAAATATCTCTAATACTAATCTTATTAAGTTTTATATATAAGTTAATTAGCTTTATATTACTATCCTTTTTAGTAATAAGGAACTAAAAGTTCTTATATAATCTATAGGATTCCTCTAAAACTCCTCATATAACTCTCAATTTAAGTATATTAATAACTTTCCCCTATAAGGCTTTAAAGATAGAAATCCCTTTCTCTTACTATATAATATATAAGATAGTTCTAATCTTCTATAGTGAAGCTATATAAAGGTTAATATACCTATATTCTGTGAAATTCTATACTAACACCTTTTCTCAATTTATAAGAATATATTTAAGCATTTTGATCTCTTTTAGTAAAAAGTGTAACTAAATAACTTTAAGCTTTAAAAACCTTTCTAAAGTAAAATAAATCCCTTAGTTAAACTATACAAATTATAGATATATATAGCTAGTAAAAAGGAAGTTAGAAAGCTAATAATAGCTTTCTACTTCTTAAGTTAAAATCTTCTTTTAGTTTTTCTAATTATTAGGAATAGAACTATCTAAAAGTAGATTATTAACTAGATAAACCTTTTTATCTTTATATTTATATATTATATAGATACTAATGAAACCTTAGTTAAGCTTAGGGTTTTTTCTAATTAACTTAAAAAATATTTAATTTTTTAGGACTTTAGAAAGGTTTTACTAGCTTTTAGTATTCTTAAGAAAGTAAGCTTAAATAGTTTCTATAATTAGAGTAACTGCTACTTTAGTAATAGTTCTTAAGATATTAAGTATAGCTAAAGGTGAAATTAGAGTAAAGTATTAATTAGTCTTAGAAATAGCTTCTTTTTGTTTAAAAAGATTAGCTTCTTTTTTTTCTTAAGTAAGAAAGCGCTCTTTTTTATAGTCTATTATAGTATTAATATAGTAAGTTTGAATTTTATTATATATATCGCTAAGGTTTTAGTTAGTTTTAGGTTAGCCTTTAGTAGCTTTAGAGGTGTTATAGATGTCTTTTATATAGTTTTTCTATTTAGAGAAATAGCGCTAAATCTAACGTAAAAAATTTAATTATATAAGACCTACTAAAATACTGATCTTCTAGAATTTATTACTTCTATAGTTTTTTACTTTTATTATAGTAGTAATAAAGCGTTTTAAATACTTAAAAGTAAGTTTAGTAGAAATAGTAAAAAGAAGTCTAAGGAGTAAGTTATAGTTAATAGTTTTAAGGTTTACTATTATTATAGTTATTATAATTTTATAGTTATTAATCTAAATAGGTATATAGTATACTTTAATAAAGCGTAACTTTAGGTTACTTTTAGCTATTATTCTTATTATTAAAGTAGTAGTGGAAATTAGAATATTATAGTTTAAGATATATTAGTAACTTATAAGACTAAATTCTATATTAGTATTAATTATACCTTATATAAGTGAGTAGTTATTAGAGTACTTACTACTAATAGAGATCTTTAGAATAAGTTATAGTATAATAATTATTAGAGCTATTTAGTTTATAGTTATTAAAATAATAGCTTTAATTAAAAAGACCTTTAGATAGTTTTAGGTTTAAATAGCTTTATTATATTTAGAAACCTAGTTAGTTTATTAAGCTTTTTCTTTTAAGGTTTTAGTAAAATTTATAAAGTTTATAGGAATAAGTATATAGATAACTTCTTTTAGATTATCTATAAAAGTATATATTTTTTTAATAAACTCTTCTCTATATTTTAGCTAAATCTCATAGACTTTTTTAACTAGTAAACTAACTAAGCTATAGAACTTATATAAGATAAGTTTATTAATAAGTTCTTTATTTTTAATAGATTTCTGATTTTTATTATTAAGGAATATAGCTAGCTAGAAGTTGCTTTTTAGAAGAGATAGTTTTAAAATAGGTTTTAGAAGAGGAATTTTAATAACTTTATTAGATATTACTTTTCTTTCTATTCTAAATACTTTTTCTAGTTTTAAAGTATTAGTAAGTATAGAAGTTAGTTTAAGAAGGCTTTTTTTCTCTATTTTAATATCTAAGTTTTCTTCTTATTTTTCTTAGTTAAGAGGTGAATTTTTCTCTATAACTAACTTTTTTAGTAAGTCTAAATGATTTTTAGAATAAGGTTATAAAGAAGAAGGTCTTTTTAAGATAGTTAGAGTATTTTTAATATCTTATATAGTGAAATAGACCTTCTTAGAAGGAGACTTTAGAGCTTTCTTTTTAACCTTTCTAGGATTTAGTAGCTTTAGTTTCTTCTATAGGAATAGGTTAGCTTTATATGTTTTTAACTAAGTAATTATAAGCCTAAATACTATGAAATTAAGCGAATTACTTTTAGTTAAACTATTAAGTTATACTAAGTTATATAGGTAAGAAAACTAAACTAAATCTTTATATTTCTATTTATTAATAGCTAATACTTAGAAAGTAGAAGTCTAACTAAATACTTTATTATCTGATATAATACTTCTTTTTTTTATAAACCTATAGGAAACCTTAATTAAGTTAAAGTTATTATAGTCTTATAGAACACTAATAAGTGTAGATTATAGTTAGCTAATATTTTGCTTAAGGATTTTAGTAGCTTAAGCTTTTATAGCCTTATAGCTATTTTGATTTTTGAGGTGAGTAATAATAGCTTTTTAGTTAAGTTTACTATTTTATTATAATAAGGTAATAATTATCTAGGGAATAAAAAACTTATTATTTTAAGGTTTATAGGAATAGCGTCTTTAGAAGTACTAAATTAAGCTACTTCTTTTGTTAGCTATTTTTTGAAGATAATAGCTTTTTTTAAAGTTATAATCTATATAGCTTATATATTAGTACTAACTATATAGACTATAAGAAAAAAGCTTAAGATTTTCTTTATTAACTTTAACTAAATAGACTAAGGCTAAATAGTAGTCTTCTATAGCTAGAGAAGAATAAGCAATCCTTCTAGTAGAGATTTTCTAGTTATCTATTATTTTTACTAAGTTAGAAAGTTATTAGTTTAAAAACTAGCTTTAGAGGTTTTTAATACTTTAGTTAAACTTAGCCTTACTTTTTTTAGCTTATAGAGAGGGGGGAGCTTTCCCTCTTAGTACTTTTAGAAGTATAAGAAATAGAGAATAAGTAAAAGTAGTAATCTAGAAGGTCTACTTCTAAATAGCTTTAGAGCTAAGCTAATTTATTAAATTAATTTTAAACTTATTAAAGTTTTTTTTCCTAAATAACTTATAAATACTAATCTTTATAAGTAAGGCTATTCTATCTAAAGCTAACTAATTAAATTTTAATATAGCTATATAGATAATTTAAAGGCTAGTTATAATATTAAAGTTATATTTTATAGCTTTAGTTTAGATATTATTAATCTTTTATAGAAACTATATAGCTGTTTTATAGTCTAAATCATCTATTATTAGAGTTATAGAAATAATCTAATTAATTTAGTTATCTAATAGTTTCTAGTAATCTTTATTTATAGCTCTATAGCGCTAGATAAAATATATTTTCACTTATAACTAAGTTTTCTTATTAAGTTTTATTTAATTATTAGTTTAGAAAAGTATATTTATATAGAAAATAATATTTAATACTTTTAAAGTATTAGTTATTTTTGCTACTTCTACTATAACTTTATAGCTTTTAAGAAAATCTAAAATGTTATTTTTAGTAAAGAATAGTGCTCTAGCTATTCTAGGTTATAGCATTTTAAATCTTTAAAGTCTTAAGCTATACGCTTTAGAGACCTTTTAATGAGATTTAGTAGAGTCTAAATAGCTTTATATACCCTTTTCTCTTAAAGAATTCTCTCTAAGCGTTATATTTATACTAGAAGTACTACTCTTAGAAGCTATTACTTTAAAGACTTTAGCTTTTATAATTGTTTTAGAATTTTAATTTAAATCTAAAATTAAGAGAGGTCTCTTTTATTAAGGTTAGTAAAAAGAAGGACTTATAAAAGGACTTACTGAAGTATTACTAGTAACTAGGTTAACTTTATTATCTATTGTTTTTAGTTTAAGTTATTTATTTTAAACTAAAGTTAAAGTTTTTAGAGCTTTAGAGTTTAGTAATATTATTCTAAAAAAGATATAAGTAAATTAATAAAAGAAGAAATAGAAGAAAGCTTTACTAAAAAAAGCTAAAATAAAAAGATTATATAAAACTTAAGTAGAGCTAATAATTTATTAATAGAAGGAGTAATAGAAGAATTTTTATAATATAAGTTTAAAAGAAAGATAAAAAGTGAGGAGAGAGATAAAGAAAGAAGGGGATATTTTTATTATTATTTCTATCTTTATTTTTTTCTTTTATCTAGAAAGTATATATATATTTATTATTCCTCTTCTTTTTTACTATTCTAATAGTAAGGTTATTTTATATTTTAGGTGTTTTTCTTTTCTCTCTATAGGAGAAATCTAGCTATATTTAGTAGTATTCTCTATAACTTTACTTTATAACTCTTTTCTTTTATAAATTAAGCTTAAGATTTAATAAAGTCTATAATAAAACTATAGTATTAACTATAAACTTTTAAAAAAGTGTTTTACTCTAGCTACTTATTTACTACTTAAGAATATAGAAAGAGAGAAATCTAAAGAGATATATATACTTTTCTTTCTATAGAGTTAGTATAAAATCATTTTTAGAAAGGAGAAATACTTTTAATTAAGCTTAGAAAATGTTTCCCTCTTTATTTTTTAAAGAGTTAGTATAGTTATAATATTTTTCTTTTTTAGCCTTTTATACCTTTATATTTATAGTATCTTATAATTTAAAAAAGCTAGATCTTAGTATTTCTATATATAAGCGTAACTTAGATCTTAAGTTTTTAGGCTTTTTAGTGTTTTCCCTTACTAGTTAATATATTATTAGAAACCTTCTAATAAGTTTAAGTGAAGAGAAATTTCTTAGAATAGATTAATTAATTTTATTCTTTTTAAGGTTTATAAGAGGAGTAAAATAAATCTTATTACTTTTATAACTTTAGTTTTAGAAGTAAGAGTGAAATAAGTTTACTTTATTTTAATTACTCTTAGGTTATTATTATAGTAGCTTATAATAAAGCAGTATATAATGATTTTAAATAAGTAAATAGTAGGCTAATAAGAAGGTTTAATAAAGTTTATATAGAACTTTACTTACTCTTTTCTATTTAATAAAATACTCTTTTTCTTAAAGTTTTTTAGACTTCTATAAGTTTAGTTAATTTTTAATTCTAAATATCTAAGCTATTACTCTTTACTTTAAGAAAATAGAGGTTAAAAAGGTGTTTTAAATAGGTAGATAGTAGGTTAATAAAAAGGTTTAGTAAAACTTATATAGAACTTTACTTACTCTCTTCTACTTAATAGAATACTTTTTTTCTTAAGGTTTTTTAAATTTCTATAGGTTTAATTAATTTTTAATTTTAAATACTTAAGCTATTACTCTTCACTTTAAGAAAATAGAGGTTAAAAAAGTATTAGCTAAATTTTTTTTTAATATAGTAATATTTAAATTACCTTTTCTTTTAAGCTTTTTTTACTTTAGTTTAATAAAGTAATATAGAATAACTATAAAAAAAACCTTTTATAGTAGTTTAGCTTATATTTTTTTATACTAGTTACTAATTTTATAATAGAGTAAAAGAGAAAACTTATTAATTATATTAAGCACTCTACTCTAAGTAGAAAACCCTTAAAAATACCTTAAATATTTATATATTAATTTTCTAGATAACTATAAGAGATATAAAAATGAATATATAAATATAAGTCTAACTAATTTATATTTTATCTATATTTTCTACTCTTTTTATATCTTAAGTTATATAATCTCTTAAGAAAAAATAGGCTATTAAGAAGAAGTTTAGTGATATTATCTCTATAGTATTTTACCTTATTATTACTTTAAATAATTAAAGAAGTATAGTAGAGATTAAAAGAGAGGATAAAAGTAAAGCTAGCTAAAGCTAGAGAAGCCTAAAAATACCTATTTTTATTCAATTTTTAAAAAGTAAGAATTAATAGGTTTTTTCTATAGACTAGGCTAAAGAACTCTAAAAGCTTTTCTAAGAAGGTAGTTACTAAAGTTATTAAGGGAAAATAGGAAATTATATAAAAATAAGTGTGTTTCTTGCTTATTTATTTAGTCTTTTTTATTATAGGCTAACTAGGCCTCTATTTACTTATATAAGCTATTTCCTCTTATGATAACGCCTAACGCCTAAGAAAATGCCTACTTAGGCTCTTACTTTTAAGTTAAAAATGCTAAAAATTTTAAGATCTCTGCCCTCTTTTAATATAACTCTTAATCTAAGTATATTAATAACCTTTCCCTATAAGGCTTTAGGGATAGAAATCTCTTTCTCTTATTATATAATATATAGGATAGTTTTAATCTTCTATAGTAGAGCTATATAAAGGTTAATATACTTATATTTTAAGAAATCCTATGCTAACGCCTTTTCCTAATTTATGAGGATATATTTAAGTATTTTAATCTCTTTTAGTAAAAAGTGTAGCTAAGTAACTTTAAGCTTTAAAAACCTTTCTAAAGTAAAGTGAGTTCTTTAGTTAAACTGTATAAATTATAGATATATATAGCTAGTAAAAAGGGAGTTAGAAAGCTAATAATAGCTTTCTACTTCTTAAATTAGAATCTTCTTTTAGTTTTTTTAACTATTAGAAATAGAACTATCTAAAAGTAGATTATTAACTAAATAAACCTTTTTACTTTTATATTTATATATTATATAGATACTAATAAAGCTTTAGTTAAGCTTAAGGTTTTTTCTAATTAACTTAAAGAATATTTAATCTTTTAGGATTTTAAAAAGGTTTTACTAGCTTTTAGTATTCCTAAAAAGGTAAGCTTAAATAGTTTTTATAATTAAAATAACTACTACTTTAGTAATAGTTCTTAAAATGTTAAGTATAGCTAAAGGTGAAATTAAAGTAGAGTATTAATTAGTTTTAGAAATAGCTTCTTTTTATTTAAGAAAGTTAGCTTTCTTTCTTTTTTAAGTAAAAAGGCGCTCTTTTTTATAATCTATTATAGTATTAATATAGTAAGTTTGAACTTTATTATATATATTACTAAGGTTCTAGTTAGTTTTAGGTTAGTTTTTAGCAGCTTTAGAGGTGTTATAGACGTTTTTTATATAGTTTTCCTATTTAGGGAAATAGCGCTAAATTTAATATAAAGAATCTAATTGCATAAGACCTACTAGAATACTAATCTTCTAGAATTTATTACTTCTATAGTTTTTTACTTTTATTATAGTAGTAATAAAGCGTTTTAAATACTTAAAAGTAAGTTTAGTAGAAATAATAAAAAGAAGTCTAAAGAGTAAGTTATAGTTAATAGTTTTAAGGTCTATTATTATTATAGTTATTATAATTTTATAGTTATTAATCTAAATAGATATATAGTATACCTTAATAAAGCGTAGCTTTAGGTTACTTTTAGCTATTATTTTTATTATTAAAGTAGTAATAGAAATTAAAATATTATAGTTTAAGATATATTAGTAACTTATAAAACTAGATTCTATACTAGTATTAATTACACCTTATATAGGTAAGTAGTTATTAAAGTACTTATTACTAATAGAGATCTTTAGAATAAGTTATAGTATAATAATTATTAAAGCTATTTAGTTTATAGTTATTAAGATAATAGCTTTAACTAAAAAGACTTTTAGATAGTTTTAGGTTTAAGTAGCTTTATTATATTTAGAAACCTAGTTAGTCTATTAAGCTTTTTTTTTTAAGGTTTTAGTAAAGTCTATAAAGTTTATAGGAATAGATATATAGATAACTTCTTTTAGATTATCTATAAAAGTATATATCCTTCTAATAAACTCTTCTCTATATTCTAGCTAAATTTTATAGACTTTTTTAACTAGTAAATTAACTAAGCTATAAAGTTTATATAAAATAAGTTTATTAATAAGTTTTCTATTTTTAATAAATTTCTAATTTTTACTATTAAGGAATATAACTAGCTAGAAGTTACTTTTTAGAAGAGATAGTTTTAGAATAGGTTTTAGAAGAAGAATCTTAATAACTTTACTAAGTATTACTTCTCTTTCTATTTTAGATACTTTTTCTAGTTCTAAAGTATTAGTAAGTATAGAAGTTAGTTTAAAAAAGTTTTCTTTTCTTATTTTAATATCTAAGTTTTCTTTTTATCTTTTTTAGTTAAGAAGTAAATTCTTTTTTATAACTAACTTTTCTAGTAAGTTTAAATAACTTTTAGAATGAGGTTATAAAGAAAAAGGTCTCTTTAAAATAGTTAGAGTGTTTTTAATATCTTATATAGTGAAATAGACCTTTTTAGAAGGAAACTTTAAAGCTTTCTTTTTAACTTTTCTAAGATTTAGTAGCTTTAGCTTCTTTTATAGGAATAAGTTAGCTCTATATATTTTTAACTAAGTAATTATAAGCCTAAATACTATAAAATTAAGTAAATTACTTTTAGTTAAACTATTAAGTTATACTAAGTTATATAAGTAAAAAGGCTAGACTAAATCTTTATATTTCTATTTACTAATAGCTAATATTTAGAAAGTAGAAGTTTAACTAAATGCTTTATCGTCTAATATAACACTTCTTTCTTCTATAAACCTATAAGAAAATTTAATTAAGTTAAAGTTATTATAGTTTTATAGAACTTTAATAAGCATAGACTAAGGTTAGCTAATATTCTACTTAAGAATCTTAGTAGCTTAAGCTTTTATAGCTTTATAGCTGTTTTAATTCTTAAAATAAGTAATAATAGCTTCTTAGTTAAGTTTACTATTTTATTATAATAAGGTAATAATTATCTAGAGGATAAAAAACTTATTATTTTGAGGTCTATAGAAATAATATCTTTAGAAGTATTAGATTAAGCTACTTCTTTTATTAGCTATCTTTTAAGAATAATAGCTTTCTTTAAAGTTATAATCTATACAGCCTATATATTAGCACTAACTATATAAGCTATAAAAGAAAAGTTTAAGATTTTTCTTATTAACTTTAACTAAATAGACTGAAGCTAAATAGTAGTCTTCTATAACTAGAGAAGAATAAATAATCCTTCTAGTAGAGATTTTCTAGTTATCTATTATTTTCACTAAGTTAGAAAGTTATTAATTTAAAAACTAACTTTAGAGGTTCTTAACGCTTTAGTTAAGCTTAGCTTTACTTTCTTTAGTTTATAAAGGGGGGGAAGCTTCTTTTCTTAGTACTTTTAGAGGTATAGGAAATAGAGAATAAGTAGGAGTAGTAATTTAGAAAGTTTACTTCTAAGTAGCCTTAGAGCTAAGCTAATTTATTAAGTTAACTTTAAACTTATTAAAGTCTTTTTTCTTAAATAACTTATAAATACTAGTTCTTATAAATAGAGCTATTCTATCTAAAGCTAACTAATTAAATTTTAATATAGCTATATAGATAATTTAGAAGCTAGTTATAATATTAAGGTTATATTTTACAGTTTTAGTTTAGATATTATTAATTTTTTATAAAAACTATATAACTACTTTATAATTTAGATTATCTATTATTAAAATTATAGAAATAATCTAATTAATTTAGTTATTTAGTAGTTTTTAGTAATCCTTATCTATAGCTTTATAGCGCTAGATAAGGTATATTTTCACTTATAACTAAGTTTTTTTACTAAGTTTTATTTAATTATTAGTTTAGAAAAGTATATCTATATAGAAAATAATACTTAACACTTTTAAAGTATTAGTTATTTCTACTACTTTTATTACAGCTTTATAGCTTTTAAGAAAGTTTAAAATATTATTTCTAGTAAAAAATAGTACTTTAGCTGTTTTAGGTTATAGTATTTTAAATCTTTAAAGTTTTAAGCTATATACTCTAGAGACCTTTTAATAAGATTTAGTAGAGTCTAAATAGCTTTATATACCTTTTTCTCTTAAAGAATTTTTTCTAAGCGTTATATTTATACTAGAGGCGCTGCTTTTAGAAGCTATTACTTTAAAGGCTTTAGCTTCTATATTTATTTTAGAACTCTAATTTAAATTTAGAATTAAGGAGGGTTTTTCTTATTAAGGTTAGTAAAAAGAAAGACTTATAAAAAGACTTACTAAAGTATTATTAATAACTAAGTTAGCTTTATTATCTATTATTTTTAGTTTAAGTTATTTATTCTAAACTAGAGTTAAAGTCTTTAGAGCTTTAGAGTTTAGTAATACTATTCTAAAGAAAATATAAGTAAATTAATAGAAGAAGAAGTAGAAAAAGGTCTTACTAAAAAAAGCTAAAATAAAAAGATTATATAAGACTTAAGTAGAGTTAATAATTTATTAATAGAAGAAGTAATAGAAGAATTCTTATAATATAGGTTTAAAAGAATAATAAAAAGTAAGAGGAGAGATAAAGAAGAAAAGAGATATTTTTACTATTATTTCTATCTTTATCTTTCTCTTTTATCTAAAAAGTATATATATATTTATTATCTTTCCTCGTTTCTACTATTCTAATAATAAGGTTATTTTATACTTTAGGTTTCTTTTTTTTCTCTTTATAAAAGAAGTCTAGCTATATTTAGTAGTATTTTCTATAACTTTACTTTATAACTCTCCTCTTTTATAGGTTAAGCTTAAGATTTAATAAAGTTTATAATAAAACTATAGTATTAACTATAAACTTTAAAAGAAGTATTTTATTCTAGTTATTTATTTACTACTTAAGAATATAGAGGGGGAGAAATCTAAAAAGATATATATACTTTTCTTTCTATAGAGTTAGTATAGAATTATTCTTAGAAGAGAGAAATACTTTTAGTTAAGCTTAGAAAATATTTCTTTTTTTATTTTTTAAAAAGTTAGTGTAGTTATAATATTTTTCTTTCTTAGCTTTTTATACTTTTGTACTTATAACGTCTTATAATTTAAGAAAACTAGATCTTAGTATTTCTATATATAGGTATAACTTAGATCTTAAGTTTCTAAGCTTTTTAGTATTTCTCCTCACTAGTTAATATATTATTAGAAACCTTCTAATAAGTTTAAGTAAGGGGAAGTTTCTTAGAATAGATTAATTAATTTTATTTTTTTTAAAGTTTATAAGAGGGGTAAAATAAATCTTATTGCTTTTATAACTTTAGCTTTAGAAGTAAAAGTGAAATAAGTTTATTTTATCTTAGTTATTTTTAGGTTATTATTATAGTAGCTCATAATAAAGTAGTATATAATAATTTTAAATAGGTAAATAGTAAGCTAATAAGGGGGTTTAGTAAAGCTTATATAGAACCTTACTTACTCTCTTCTACTTAATAAGATATTTTTTTTCTCAAGGTTTTTTAGACTTCTATAGGTTTAGTTAATTTTTAATTCTAAATATTTAGGCTATTACTTTTTACTTTAAAAAAATAGAGGTTAAAAAAGTGTTTTAAATAGGTAGATAGTAAGCTAATAAGGGGGTTTAGTAAAGCTTATATAGAACCCTACTTACTTTCTTCTACTTAATAGGATACTCTTTTTTTTAGGGTTTTTTAGACTTCTATAGGTTTAGTTAATTTTTAATTCTAAATACTTAGGCTATTACTCTTTACTTTAAGAAAATAGAGGTTAAAAAGGTGTTAGCTAAATTTTCTTCTAATATAGTAATATTTAAATTACTTCTTCTTTTAAACTTTTCTTACTTTAGTTTAATAGGGTAGTATAGAATAACTATAAAGAGAACCTTTTATAGTAGTTTAACTTATACCCCCTTATATTAGTTACTAATTTTATAATAGAATAAAAGAGAAAACTTATTAATTATACTAAGCACTCTATTTTAAGTAGAAAAACCTCTAAAAATGTTTTAAATACTTATATATTGATTTTCTAGATAACTATAAGAGATATAAGGGTGAATATATAAATATAAGCCTAACTAATTTATACTTTATCTATATTTTTTACTCTTTTTATATCTTAAGTTATATAATCTCTTAAGAGAAAATAGGCTACTAAGAAGAAGTTTAGTAATATTATTCTTATAGTATTCTACTTTATTATTACTTTAAATAATTAAAGAAGTATAATAGGGATTAAGAAAGAGGATAAAAGTAGGGCTAACTAAGAACAGAGGAGCCTAAAAATACCTATCTTTATTTAATTTTTAAAAAGTAGAAATTAATAGATTTTTTCTATAAGCTAGGCTAAAGAACCCTAAAGGCTCTTCTAGAGGGATAGTTACTGAAGTTATTAAGAGAAAACGGGAAATTATATAAAAATGAGTGTGTTTCTTACTTATCTACTTGGTCTTTTTCGTTATAGGCTAACTAGGCCTCTATTTACTTATATAAGCCTTTTCCTCCTATAATAACGCCTAACGCCTATAAAAACGCCTATCTGACCTCTTGCTTTCAGGTTAGAATTACTAAAAATTCTAAGAACTCTGCCCCTTTCTAATAGTAACTATATAGTTTTACTAATAACTTAGCTTAAATTAAAGTGAAAAGTATAGCTATATTATATTTTAAAATTAGAGGCTATATATAGTAGCTTTTTATTTATATAGTAAAGAGGTTAGATACTAACTTATTCTTAGGAAAGTTATAAATAGAATAAAATAATATTATATATACTATAGTAGAGAAATAAGTATTCTATAGAAAAGTAGAAGTTATTATTACTTTATAAAAATAAAATAAGTTCTAAAAAGTAAGAGAAATCTAAAAAGCTTACTAACTAAATACTACTTTTTTTATAGTAATTTACTAGAAAGTTATTAGAAGTTAGGCGTCTAAAGTAATTATAGAAATATAAACTATAAGTTTAAGAAATATTAAGAAAGTATTTAAGATAAAGAAACTAGAAAATTATTTAGGAAAACTACTATAGTATATTTATAATAAGTTTATAAAATCTTTAAGCTTATTAAGTTATATTTCTTATTTTTAAGTTATCTTAATATAGACTATAAAATCCACTTTAAGTATAATACTTCTAGCTAAAAAGTATTCTTACTTTAGGGCTTTTTCTATAGTATATTAAAAGAAGAGCTTTTAATACTTAAAAAAATACTTCTTAATTTACTTAATAAGAGCTTTATTTAAGCTAGTAAATCTTCTACTAATATATTAGTACTCTTTATTAGAAAACTAAGTAGAGGATTATAGTTCTATTATAATTACTAAGTATTAAATATTATTACTAAATAGAATTACTATTTTTTACCTCTAATTTAAGAGATTTTTTAGAAGGTTAGTTTAGTAAAATAGTATATAAAATTAGATATTATAGCTACTTTCTATAAGATTTATATAGTAGAAAAGTACTAAAAGAAAACTACTTTTTATATATAATATAGGCTTTTTAAGTAGCTAGTCTATTTATTTAAACTAAATAAGGCCTTAATAACATTTTAGTAATATATTAATAGTATACTCTAAGAGTTTTTTAATAACTTTATAATAATATATATTAATAATATACTAATTTATAGTAGTAGCTTTTAAATAGATTATAAATAGAAAGTTTAGAAAGTCTTTTAAGCTTTTAAAAAAGCTAGCCTTAACTTTAACTTTATAAAGTATAAGCTTTTAGTAAAAATAGTAAAGTATATAGAATTTATTTTAAAAGTAAGTAAGAATATTACTTATAATATAGAGAAAGTATAAGTAATTATTCAGTAAGAAGTATTTATTTTAATAAAAAAGTTATAGAGTTTTCTAAGGTTTATTAATTATTACTAAATATTTATATTAGAGTACTTAGGAGTTATAAAGCCTCTCACCTTCTTTATAAAAAAGGGAGTACTATTTATTTAAAGTAAAGAATAGAAAAAAGTATTTTAAACGCTTAAATACTACTTTTAAACTACGCTAATATTATATTATTTTAACTTATAAGTTCTAATAACTATTAAAATAAACTAGTTAAAGTTTACTTTAGAAGATATATTAACTTAAGAAGATATATAAAGATAATATTATTTTATTACTTTTTATTTATAAAAGCTTACCTCTACTTAATATAACTATTTAATCTATAATAAGAAATTGTTAACATATAACATTCTTTTATAATAATAATAATAATATAAGAATAATAATAACGCTTAACTTACTTTAATATTCTATAATAAATAAACAAATAACATTTAAGGTATAAAACCTTATATAAAAATACTCTATTTATTATACCTTATAACTATAATATTAATTATATAATACGTATATTTATATAAGCACTTTATATAATTAGTAGTTTAGTAGGTTACATTTCAGGTTATCTTTCCCCTCACTTTTTCCTACTAGAGGATATAACTTGCTAATTATATTAACAGAAATCATTATAATATATTACTTCTCTTATTATTATCTATATAATTAAATGCTCTTTAATACTTAAGATTATCACTTTTTATTATAATATAAGCCTATCTATAACTTTATACTATATAAACGTATATATTACACCTCTATATATACTTATACTTATACTAATAAGTTATAAGCTTAGCTTAGAAATAACCTCTATTCTTATTACTTCTTTATTTTTCCCTTACTTATTTATAACGCTTTACCTTTATTTAAAGGTTATATATACTAAAAATCAATTTTTTAAATGCTTTTCTATCTATATTACTTTTATAGAACTAGAAATACTAGCTAGATTAGTTATTTAGTTCTATAAAATTTATTTTCTTTAAATCTATATACTAAACCTTATTTAAATTAACTATACTTCTATTAATTTTTCTCTAAGTAAATAAGCTTTTATTACTATTTTATTTAATTTATATCTTTTAAATTATCTTTTTAAACTATTTTCTAAGCTATTACTAATTTAGTTTAGACCTATACTTATAGCTTAATAGACTTTTTCTTAACTAATTTACTATATAGGATATATATCTCTTTAGTTAGATATAGGTCTAACTAAAGAAGATATTAATTAAAAAGAAGGAATAAAAACTACTCTTTTTTATAAATTAAACTTTTAACCTCTAAGTTTATAACTATTATAACCTTACTATAAGACCTACTATACTATATATATAATAGCTTTTTAGTTAATAACCTCACTATTATTAATCTTTTATAAAGCTTATAATTATATATTATATCCTATTAAAGTAATAATAACTAATCTTAAGGTTTAGTTTTTTAAGCTTATTAGTTTAGAGAACTATAAAGTATAAGCTATATATATTAAAGCTTTACTATATAGTAAAGATATTACTATAGATCTTATTAAGCTTATTTCTTCTAATAATAAAGATAAAAACTATAAAGCTTTAAGTTATATATAGTTATTCTATAATAATAGACCTCTAAGGGTTATAAAAAATAATAAAAACGCTTATACTACTTAAGAACATCTAAAAGCTCTATATAAACTTATAGGTTTTATAAATAAGTTTTTAACTTATAAAGAGTTCTTTAATACTTCTTTAGATAACTTTAATTCTATAGAAGAATATATAAATAAAATAAAAGAACTTATAGATAATTTATCCTATAATAAGCTTAAA
Organism: Colletotrichum viniferum; assembly: GCA_020226115.1. NCBI lineage: Eukaryota > Fungi > Ascomycota > Sordariomycetes > Glomerellales > Glomerellaceae > Colletotrichum > Colletotrichum viniferum. The sequence goes on along the minus strand of JAGFBE010000020.1, from coordinate 243,724 downwards.
TTACCTAATTAAGTAATTATAGCTTATATACTTAATAGTCTAAATAAGACTTATAAGGCTTTTATAACCTCTATAACTTAGTCTTTTAGGACTAACTTTACTATTTATAACTTAGACTTTTTATATACTAGTCTTATAGATAAGTATAAGAGAAAAGGTAGTAGTAAAGTAGTTAATAACACTACTAAAGGTAATAATAAAACGAATAAAAAATAAAATAAAAACTAGGAAAATACTAATAAGAAAAATAAAAATAAAATTAATAAAAAACCTTAGAAAAAACAGAAAGGTTTATACTATAAAAATTATAAGAAAACAAACTATACTAAAGAAAACTACGCTTTTCTATATCCTGAAAAAGCATCTAGCTAGTGGAAAAAACCCTCTATTAGTACTACTAGTACTAAAAATAAAGAAAAGGAAGTAGTTAATATAACTACTTTAGAAGAAAATACCTCCTATATATCTATAAATAATTTTAAAAATCCTATAGATTTAATAGATTTATCTTCTAATAAAGAAGAAGAAGATATTCTCTTTGAGAATATAAGCTATACTGCTCTTAATAATAATATAAATAATACTAATAATTCTTCTTTAGGTTATTTAATTAACTAATCTATTATTAAGGAAAAAGGAAAAATAAAGAGTTATAATAATAAGAATAAAAATATAGTTAATATCTATATTAATACTATAGCTACTATTTATATCGTTTACAACTATAACTTATTATAAAATCATAAAAAAATCAATAAAACTATAAATTAGGGAGAAGTAAAGACTCTTACTTCTAAAATAAAGGGTGATTTAATAATATATCTAAATAATAATACTATAATACTAAAAGACGTTTATTATATACTTAAACTAGGTATTAATCTACTTAGTCAATCTAAGTTAGATTCTTTAGGTATTACTTCTATTATATAGAAACAACCTATTTTATATAATATTAATAAAGATTATATTATTACTATAGGGGTAAAGAGAAATAACTTATATTTCTTTTAATTTCCTATTAATAATAATAATAACTATATATATAATACTATAAATAATAATATAAATAATAATAATAATAATAATAATAATAATAATAATAATAGCCTCTAACTATAGCATAAACGTCTTAGATATATATATATATATAGACTCTTTTAAAAATAAAAGATAATATAACTGTAAATATAAATATAAATAATAAAAATAATAATAAATTACAGCTCTACAAAGCCTGTTTTCAAGGTAAATTTATAACAAAGGCTAGTAAGCTATAGGTTTATAATAAAAATCTAGATTATCTAGATTATATAGCTTTAGACTTATATAGGCCTATAACGCCTATTATATATAATAAATATATATATTTTATTATCTTTATAGATAAATATTCCCATTTTATATAGGGAAAATTACTTAAAGATAAAGAGAAGTATACTATTAGTAAAGCTTTTCTTAAATTTTAAGCTGAAGTAAATAATAATAATAATAATAAAAGAATAAAAGAAGTATCTATAGATAGAAGTATAGAATTTAATAATTATTACTTTAAAGCTATATATACTAAAAGTAGTATAATATATAATAAAAGACCTCTTTATATATATAAACCTAATAGTTTTATAGAGTATATTATACGTACTATAGTTAATAAAATAAGAACTATACTATATAATTTAGGTTTACTATACTACTTATAAAGTGAAGCCTTATATGCTACTCTTTATATATATAATAGAACTCCTCATAGCTCTATTAAGTATAAAACGCCTTATAAAATAAAGAATAATATAAAACCTAATATAAATAATATAAAAGTGTAGGGTAGTATTTATTACTATAAGAATAAAGATCCTTCTATAAAGAAATTAAATATATAAGTATATTAAAGTTATATAATAAATTATAGATCTAATAGGTATAAAATCTAGGATATACAACTAAGAAGAGCCTTATAGTCTAGAGATGTTAAAATCCTAGAAAATACCTTTATTTCTCATTATAAAGAGCTTCCTTTAAGTATAAATACCTACTATAAGGATATAAATAGTAGTATTATGCTGAACAATAATAGATATAATACTGCTTAAAAAAATCTATAAAGAGATATTTCTAGTTAATTTATCTCTTATAGGAATAATCCTACTATAAGTAGTGATATTTCTATAACGAATAACGCTCTTGTGAATCTAAATGATAATACTAGTATTAATAATAATAATAATAATAATAATAATAATAAAAATAATAATATTAATACTAGCAATAATAATAATAATACTAGTATGATTAGTTCACATAATGATAGTATAAAAACTACTAGTATTAATGATAGAGAAATAAATAAACAAAAATCTAAGTTATTAATAGAGATCCTCTCTCTATTAGAAGAAGCTAAAAAAGACTATAAATAGGTTAATAATACAGTTTATAATACTAAAAGTGTATTATTATTTACTATAGTAGATTGTTCTACTCTTAGTATTTATAAAATAAATAATAACGTTTTAACTGATAATAATAGTATTGCTAGAACTAGTACTATTAATAAAGCTTCTTATATTTTATTAGTTATTATATTAAATAAGCCTTCTAATATATAGTAAGCTTTAAATTCTCTTTATAAAGATAATTAGATTTAAGCTATATAACTAGAAGTAACTTAAATAGAAGATATAAAAACTTAGGAAATTATATAAAAACTAGATAATATTTATCTATTAAGTAGTAGATAGGTATATACTATAAAATTAAAAAATAAAATAAATAATATCTATAAATATAAAGTAAGATAGGTTACTTAAAGTTATAATTAATATATTAGTATTAATTATTTAGAAACTTTTTCTACTACCTATAGACTAGAAAGCTATAGGTTTATAGTTATATTTGCTTTAAAAGAAGGTTAGACCTTTCTGTAGTATAATATTACTACAGCGTTTATATATACTAATATAGATATAGATATATATATAATATTACTAATAGGTTTTTTATATAATAAAACTATAAATAAGTTAGAATTTAATTTTAATTATAACTATAAATTAAATAATAGTAAATATTGCTATAAGCTTCTTAAAGCTTTATATAGGTTAAAGTAAAGCTTTAGACTATAGTATAACTATTTAAAAGCTATATTAATATAATTAGGATTTATTATTTCACCTTATAATGAAGTAGTATTTATACTTAATAAAAATAACTATAAAGCTATAATTTGTTATTATATAGATAATATACTTTTAGTAGCTAATAATACTACTATTAGTGAATATATATATAATAAACTAAGGTAATATATAAAAATATAACTATTAGGGGAGCTTAGTACCTTTTTAGGCTGTAAGTTTGAGATAGATCGACTTAATAAATCTTTCTTTATATATCAAACTAAATATATAGAAAAAATATTAAATAAATATAATAAAACTAATATAAATCTATTTTTAACTCCTATAAGAGATAGTATAAAATTATATATAAATATATATACTACTATAAAAGAAGAAATATTATAATTTCAGTAGCAGATTAGAGCCCTTATATATCTAGCTCTAAAAACTAGGTATAATATTGCTCTAGTAGTTATAATATTATTAAGATATATAATAAACCCTTTAAAAGAGTATTTTTTAGCTTTAGATTACTTATAGGGATATATAAATAATTTTCCTAAAAGAGGAATTTATTATAATTATAATAATAATATAATATAGGATTTAATAGGTTATTTAGACTCTAATTAGGCTAGAGACCTAGATAATAGAAGATCTATATTAGTTTATATATTTTACTAGGGATTATATAATATAATATCTTATAGTACTATAAAACAAAAAATAGTAGTACTATCTATTTATAAAGCTAAATATATAGCTTTAACTAAGGTAGTAAAAGAAGCCCTATATCTATATAATAGTTATAATTTTAATTTAACTAATCTAGGTTTTAAAGCTATAAATAAACCTAAGATTTTTATAGATAATTTAGTAGCTAAAAAGCTAACTAAAAATCCTAAATTTTATAAAAAATCTAAGTATATTGATATAAAGTATCATTTTACTAGAGAATCTTTATTAAATAAAGATATAATATTATTTTATATAGACTCTAAGTCTAATATTGTAGATATATTAACTAAGCCTTTAGGTAAGGTTATATTTAATAATATACTTAATATAATAAATAATAATAACAATAAAGAAAATAATAATAATATATATAATAATAATAACTGTATTAAAGAAATAATATATTAGTTTTTCTCTTACCTTTTTACTTATAAGGTTATTTTATAAGAGTTTTTTAACTAGTTATAAATATATTATATATATTATAGGAATATTTTTCTTATTTTTCCTATAGGGTTTTTAAGTTTTTTATATTTATAACGTATATATATATTAAGTGAGTAAGCTATATACTATAAATCAACTATATATACTTTAAAGGGGGATGTTAATATATAACATTCTTTTATAATAATAATAATAATATAAGAATAATAATAACGCTTAACTTACTTTAATATTCTATAATAAATAAATAAATAACATTTAAAGTATAAAACCTTATATAAAAATACTCTATTTATTATACCTTATAACTATAATATTGATTATATAATACGTATACTTACATAAACACCTTATATAATTAGTAGTTTAGTAAGTTACATTTCAAGTTATCTTTCCCCTCACTTTTCCCTACTAGAGGATGTAACCTGCTAACTATATTAATAGAAATTATTATAATATATCACTTCTCTTATTATTATCTATACGATTAAATGCTCTTTAATACTTAAGATTATCACTTTTTATCACAATATAAGCCTATCTATAACCCTATACTATATAGGCGCATATACTACGCCTCTATATACGCTTATACCTATGCTAACAGAAATTATTAGTAGTAATTACTTATTTAAGCGTATAGAATACTAAATTAAGAAACTACTCTAGGTTTAAGGTTTTAACTAACTATAAAGGTTTTGAATACTTTATATAAAAGTAGTGTTTAATAAAGCGTTAGAGTTATTAAGTAGAATAGTTATTAAAGTATAATTTCTATTTAGAATACTAACTAAGCTACTTTATAGCTATACTTAATATATTTTTATATTATAAATAAGATACTCTAAAAGGTTAGAAAGATAAATAAGAAAAAAGAAGAGTAATATAGATAATCTCTAACTTCACTTTTAGAAAAGTATATAGATTAACTATAGTAAGAACCTCTACTATAATAGTATTTAAAACCTTAGCTTTATAGTACGCTTAAGATAAAATATAAGTAGATAACGCTTAATATTAAGATATTTACTTAGTAGTAAAATAGAGAGATTAAAACTTTTCTTCTTAATTAAACTTAAAACTATAAATTACTAAATATAGTATAAATACTTTTAACTAATTAATATTTAGAAATTAGATCTAAATATTAGAATTAATAGATAAAAACTACTTTTAAAACGCTTTCTAAATATAGTTAATTTAAAAGTACTATAACTTAGTAATAATAGGCTACTTTAGTTAAAATAATATACTAGTTATCTTAGCTTAGTAGTATTTCTAGCTAGAGTAGTTATTAGCTATCTACTAATTTATAAAGAACTATAATAGCTATAGTAAGAGAATAATATAGTAGTAAGTAAAATATAAGCTCTTCTAGCTACTATTAGTAGTAGAATAACTATATTATAACTTTATTATAAACTTTATAATAGATCTCTTATAAATAATAAATATAGAGTTTTAATACTTCTAAGTAATAGTAAATAGATTTTTAAAAATAATAACTTTAAAAGGGATAATATTTATAAATATAGAAATATATATAGAATACTTTATTAACTATTATTATTAGTTTTATAAAGTACTAAAGTCTATTATTAGTAATAAAAGTAGTAACTAAATAAACTAGTTTTAGTAATAGTTTTATATACTTATAAAGATTAAATAGCGCTTAAGTACTACTTTCTACTTATAAATAAATAGAGTAATTAAACGCTTTAATTAAGAAATTTAAGTAGTTCTATAAATAATAGTTACTTTTACTTAAAATAACTAAAAAGTTTATTTACTTTCTATTTAACTAGTAATTAATAGCTATAATATAGCTATAACTAGAGTAAGCTTTTTCTTTTTTATATATAAATACTATATTAACTTAGTATTTATAGTTTAGCTTATACTAAAACTAATAAACTTATATAAGTTAGCTACTAATAAGTTTATTAATAAACTTAAGTTAACTATAGAGCTAGTATAAACTACTATTATAGTAGTTTAATAGATAATAGAGCGATTAGTAAATATTAAGAAAATACTAGCTAAACGCTATAAAGTAAGTAATAAAGTTTAATTATTATTAATAAATTTCTATATAGAATAGCCTTATAAGAAGTTAGACTAGTTATATCTAAAATATAAAGTAACTAAAGTAATCTTACTAACTATAGTTAAGTTAAACGTTTTAGGTAAGATTTATAACTATTTTTATATTAGTCTATTATATTATACTATAAATAACCTACTTTTAAACTAAAAAGTTAATAACTTCTAACTACTATCTATTTTTAAAAATAGAGAGAATAAATAAGAGGTTAAGTTTATTTTAGTAGTATAATAGAAGTATATAAGTAGAAGAAAGTATTATAAAGTATTAGTTAAATAAATAAAGTATAGCTAGTTTACTTAAAAACTTCTATAATCTTTATAGGATAACTAAGTAGTTAATAAGTTTAAAGAGAAGTATAGCTTTATAGATAAGAATAATAGTAACCTTTAGTATATAGTATTATAAATATATAATAATAAGTGAATAGAGGTAGGATATAGAGATTATTAGCATAGGTATAAGCGTAAGCAGGGGCGTAGTATATACACCTATATAGTATAAGGTTATAGATAGGCTTATATTATGATAAAAAGTGATAATCTAAAGCATTAAAGAGTATTTAATCGTATAGATAATAATAAGGGAAGTAATATATTATAATGATTCCTATTAATATAGTTAGTAGGTTATATCCTCTAATAGGGAAAAGTAAGGGGAAAGATAACTTAAAATATAACCTACTAAACTGCTAATTATATAAGGTACTTACGTAAGTATACGTATTATATAATCAATATTATAGTTATAAAGTATAATAAATAGAGTATTTTTATATAAGGTTTTATATCTTAAATGTTATTTGTTTATTTATTATAGAATATTAAAGTAAGTTAAGCGTTATTATTATTCTTATATTATTATTATTATTATAAAAGAATGTTGTATATTAATATCCCCCCTTAAGGTATATATAGTTAATTTATAGTATATAGCTTACTAACTTAATATATATATACGTTATAGGTATAAAAAACTTAAAAACCCTATAAGAAAAATAAGAAAAATATTTCTATAAAATATATAATATATTTATAACTAGTTAAAAAACTCTTATAAAATAACCTTATAAGTAAAAAGGTAAGAGAAAAACTAATATATTATTTCTTTAATGCGGTTATTATTATTATATATTATTATTATTATTTTCTTTATTATTATTATTATTTATTATATTAAGTATATTATTAAATATAACCTTACCTAAAAGTTTAGTTAATATATCTACAATATTAAACTTAGAGTCTATATAAAATAACATTATATCTTTATTTAATAAAGATTCTCTAGTAAAATGATACTTTATATTAATATACTTAGATTTTTTATAAAATTTAGAATTTTCAGTTAGCTTTTTAGCTACTAAACTATCTATAAAAATCTTAGGTTTATTTATAGCTTTAAAACCTAGATTAGTTAAATTAAAGTTATAACTATTATATAGATATAAAGCTTTTTTTATTACCTCAGTTAAAACTATATATTTAACTTTATAAGTAGATAGTGTTACTATTTTTTATTTTATAGTACTATAAGATATTATATTATATAATCCTTAGTAAAATATATAAGCTAATATAGATCTTTTATTATCTAGGTCTCTAGCCTAATTAGAGTCTAAATAACCTATTAAATCCTATATTATATTATTATTACAATTATAATAAATTCCTCTTTTAGGAAAATTATTTATATATCCCTATAAGTAATCTAGAGCTAAAAAATACTCTTTTGAAGGGTTTATTATATATCTTAATAATATTATAACTACTAGAGTAATATTATACTTAGTCTTTAGAGCTAGATATATAAGAGCTCTAATCTACTATTAAAATTATAATATTTCTTCTTTTATAGTAGTATATTTATTTATATATAATTTTATATTATCTCTTATAGGAGTTAAAGATAGATTTATATTAGTTTTATTATATTTATTTAATATTCTTTCTATATATTTAGTTTAATATATAAAGAAAGACTTATTAAGTTAATCTATTTCAAACTTATAACTTAAAAAGGTACTAGGCTTCCCTAATAGTTATATTGTTATATATTACCTTAGTTTATTATATATATATTCACTAATAGTAGTATTATTAGCTACTAAAAGTATATTATCTATATAATAACAAATTATAGCTTTATAGTTATTTTTATTAAGTATAAATACTACTTCATTATAAGGTGAAATAATAAATCCTAATTATATTAATATAGCTTTTAAATAGTTATACTATAGTCTAAAGCTTTACTTTAACCTATATAAAGCTTTAAGAAGCTTATAGCAATATTTACTATTATTTAATTTATAGTTATAATTAAAATTAAATTCTAACTTATTTATAGTTTTATTATATAAAAAACCTATTAGTAATATTATATATATATCTATATCTATATTAGTATATATAAACGCTGTAGTAATATTATACTACAGAAAGGTCTAACCTTCTTTTAAAGCAAATATAACTATAAACCTATAGCTTTCTAGTTTATAAGTAATAGAAAAGGTTTCTAAATAATTAACACTAATATATTAATTATAACTTTAAGTAACCTATCTTACTTTATATTTATAGATATTATTTATTTTATCTTTTAATTTCATAGTATATACCTATCTACTGCTTAATAGATAAATATTATCTAGTTTTTATATAATTTCCTAAGTTTTTATATCTTCTATTTAAATTACTTCTAGTTATATAGCCTAAATCTAATTATCTTTATAAGGAGAATTTAAAGCTTACTATATATTAGAAAGCTTATTTAATATAATAACTAATAGAATATAAGAAACTTTATTAATAGTATTAGTTCTAGTAATATTAATATTATTAGTTAAAACGTTATTATTTATTTTATAAATACTAAGAATAGGATAATCTACTATAGTAAATAATAGTGTACTTTCAGTATTATAAACTATATTATTAACTTATTTATAGTTGTTTTTAGCTTTTTCTAATAGAGAGAGGATCTCTATTAGTAACTTAGATTTTTGTTTATTTATTTCTCTATTATTAATACTATTAGTTTTCATACTATTATTATGTGAACTAATCATACTAGTATCAGTATTATTATTGCTAGTATTAATATTATTATTTATATTATTATTATTATTATTATTATTATTATTATTATTATTATTATTATTATTATTATTATTATTATTATTATTATTATTATTATTATTATTATTATTATTATTATTATTATTATTATTATTATTATTATTATTATTATTATTATTATTATTATTATTATTATTATTATTATTATTATTAATACTAGTTTTATCACTTAGATTCACAAAAGCGTTATTTATTATAGAAATATTACTACTTATAGTAGGATTATTCTTATAAGAGATAGATCAACTAGAAATATCTCTTTATAGACTTTTTTAAGCAGTATTATATCTATTATTATTAGGTATAACACTACTATTTATATCTTTATAGTAAGTATTTATACTTAAAAGAAGCTCTTTATAATAAGAAATAAAGGTATTCTCTAGGATTTTAATATCTTAAGACTATAAGGCTCTTTTTAGTTATATATCCTAGATTTTATATCTATTAAATCTATAATTTATTATATAACCTTAATATATTTATACGTTTAGTTTCTTTATAGAAGGATCTTTATTCCTATAGTAGTAAATACTATTTTACACTTTTATATTATTTATATTAGGTTTTATATTATTCTTTATTTTATAAGGCGTTTTATACTTAATAGAGCTATAAGAAGTCCTATTATATATATAAAGAGTAGTATAAAAAGCTTTACCTTATAAGTAATATAGTAAACTTAAATTATATAGTATAGTTTTTATTTTATTAACTATAATACGTATAGTATGCTCTATAAAACTATTAAGTTTATATATATATAGAGGTCTTTTATTATATATTATACTACTTTAAGTATATATAGCTTTAAAGCGATAATTATTAAATTTTATACCTCTATCTATAGATACTTCTTTTATTCTTTTACTATTATTATTATTATTTACTTTAGCTTAAAATTTAAGAAAAGCTTTACTAATAGTATACTTCTCTTTATTTTTAAGTAATTTTCCCTATATAAAATAGGAATATTTATCTATAAAGATAATAAAATAGTAATATTTATTATATATAGTAGGCGTTATAAGCCTATATAAATCTGAAGCTATATAATCTAGATAATCTAGACTTTTATTATAAACCTAAGGTTTACTAGCCTTTATTATAAATTTACTTTAAAAACAGGCTTTATAGAGCTATAATGTATTATTTATATTATTATTATTTATATTTATATTCACAGTTATATTATCTTTTATTTTTAAAAGAGTTTGTAAATATATATATCTAAGACGTTCATGCTATAGCTAGAGGCTATTATCATTATTATTATTATTATTATTATTATTATTTATATTATTATTTGTAGTATTATATATATAGTTATTATTATTATTAGTAGGAAATTAAAAGAAATATAAGTTATTTCTCTTTACCTCCATAGTAATAATATAATTTTATTAATATTATATAAAATAGGTTGTTTCTATATAATAGAAGTAATACTTAAGGAATCTAACTTAGATTAACTAAGTAGATTAATATCTAGTTTAAGTATATAATAAACGTCTTTTAGTATTATAGTATTATTATTTAGATATATTATTAAATCACCCTTTATTTTAGAAGTAAGAGTTTTTGCTTCTCCTTAATTTATAGTTTTATTGATTTTTTTATGATTCTTTAATAAGTTATAGTTATTAATAATATAAATAGTAGCTGCAGTATTAATATAAATATTAACTATATTTTCATTTTTATTATTATAACTCTTTGTTTTTCTTTTTTCTTTAATAATAGACTAGTTAATTAAATAACTTAAAGAAGGATTATTAGTATTATTTATATTATTATTAGGAGTAGTATAGTTTACATTTTTAAAGAGAATATCTTCTTCTTCTTTATTAGAAAATAAATCTATTAAATCTATAGGATTTTTAGAATTATTTATAGATATATAAGGGGTAATTTCTTCTAAAGTAGTTATATTAACTACTTCTTTTTCTTTATCTTTAGTACTAGTAATACTAGTAGAGGGCTTTTTCTACTAGCTAAATACTTTTTTAGGATGTAAAAAAGCGTAGTTTTCTTTAGTATAGTTTGTTCTTTTATAATATTTATAGTATAAACCTTTCTATTGTTTCTAGGGTTTTTTATTAATTTTATTTTTGTTTTTTTATTAATATTTTCTTAGTTTTTATTTTATTTTTTATTCTTTTTACTATTATTACCTTTAGTAGTATTATTAACTACTTTGCTACTACCTTTTCTCTTATACTTATCTATAAAACTAATATATAAAAAGTCTAAGTTATAAGTAGTAACATTAGTCCTAAGAGACTGAGTTATAGAGGTTATAAAAGCCTTATAAGTCTTATTTAGACTATTAAGTATATAAGCTATAATTACTTAATTAGGTAATTTAAGCTTATTATAGGATAAGTTATCTATAAGTTCTTTTATTTTATTTATATATTCTTCTATAGAATTAAAGTTATCTAAAGAAGTATTAAAAAACTCTTTATAAGTTAAAAACTTATTTATAAAACTTATAAGTTTATATAGAGCTTTTAAATATTCTTAAGTAGTATAAGTATCTTTATTATCTTTTATAACTTTTAGAAGCTTATTATTATAGAATAACTATATATAACTTAAAGCTTTATAGTTTTTATCTTTATTATTAAAAGAAATAGACTTAATAAGGTTTATAGTAATATCTTTATTATATAGTAGGGCTTTAATATATATAGCCTATACTTTATAGTTCTCTAAGCTAATAAGTTTAAAGAACTAGACCTTCAGATTAGTTATTATTACTTTAATAGGATATAGTATATAATTATAAGGTTTATAAAGGATTAATAATAGTGAAGTTATTAACTAAAAAGCTATTATATATATAGTATAGTAGTTCTTATAGTAAGGTTATAATAGTTATAAACCTAGAGGTTAAGGGTTTAACTTATAAAAAGAGTAGTTTTTATTCTTTTTTTTAATTAATATCTTCTTTAGTTAGACCTATATCTAACTAAGGAGATATATATCTTATATAGTAAATTAGTTAAGAGGAAGTTTATTAAGCTATAAGTATAGGTCTAAACTAAATTAGTAATAGCTTAGAGGATAATTTAAAGAGATAATTTAAAGGATATAAATTAAATAAAGTAGTAGTAAGAGCTTATCTACTTATAGAAGAATTAATAGAGATATAGTTAATTTAAATAAAGTTTAGTATATAAATTTAAAAAAGATAAATCTTATAGAACTAAATAACTAATCTAGCTAGTATTTCTAGTTCTATAAAAATAGTATAAATAGAAAAGTATTTAAAAGATTAATCTTTAGTATATATAACTTTTAAGTAAAAGTAGGGTATTATAGGTAGATAAAGGAGAGGTAAAGAAGTAGTAAGAATAGAAGTTATTTCTAAGTTAAGCTTATAACCTATTAGTATAGATATAAATATAAGTAGGGACGTAATATATATACCTATATAGTATAAAGTTATAGATAGGCTTATATTATAATAAAAAGTAATAATCTAAAGTATTAAAGAGTATTTAATCGTATAGATAATAATAAGGGAAGTAATATATTATAATAATTCCTATTAATATAGTTAGTAGGTTATATCCCTTAGTAGGGAAAAGTAAAGGGAAAGATAACCTGAAATGTAACCTGCTAAACTACTAATTATATAAGGTGCTTACGTAAGTATACGTATTATATAATCAATATTATAGTTATAAGGTATAATAAATAGAGTATTTTTATATAAGGTTTTATACCTTAAACGTTATTTGTTTATTTATTATAGAATATTAAAGTAAGTTAAGCGTTATTATTATTCTTATATTATTATTATTATTATAAAAGAATGTTATATGTTAACAGAGATAATAGTAGAGTAAGCTATAATTAAAAAGTTAAAGAGAGATAAAAAGACTTTATTATAGTATAAAGCTATAGAAAGGTATAATAAGGCTAAAATAGGTTTAAAATAAGCAAATAATAAATAGAATAAAAACTCTAGAAGTAATCTCTTTATTTCTCTTAGTTAATATAGTTTAATATAAGTAGTAATAATAATATTAATAAGCTAAGAAGTAGTTAGAATTTATAAATAGAAGTAGGATAGAGGTGTAATAAACTTTATAGAGGACTTTAGCTATATTAAAGTAAGCTTAAATAAAGTAGTATAACTAGGTTTTATTAAGCTTAACTAGGAGGGATATTAAAGTAGTAGTAATAGTAGAAATACTAAAAATAGAAGTAACTAGAGAACTAATAGAAAGTATAAGAGAAGTATTAGTACTAGTAGTAGCTTTAGTAGTAACTTTAGCGATATACTTCTCTTTAGCTTTAGTATAGATCTTATAGCTTTAAATAGAGATAGTATAAAGAAGCTCTATATAAGCTTTAATCTATAAGAGAAACTAGTAAAAAGGTTAATATTTATACTAAAATAGTAAAATAATAGAGATTTACTAAAGTTTATTTATTAATACTATAATAAGTAAAATAGTTATAGCTAAAAGAAGTAAACTTCTTATAGTAGTAGATAATATCTTTATTACTTTAGTAGAACGTTAGTTTTATAGAATTAAAATAGTAAGAGAGTAGTATATATATTAATATAAATAGACTTAATAGATTTATTAAAATAATAGATATAGTAGATAATATTACTTAAAAAATAATTAGTTTTATAATAACTAAAAAGTAGCTAACTAATATATTTTACTTAAGGATATTATAATAAGCTATAATATTACTAAGTATTTTAGTTTTAGTTATAGTAGATATATACTTTAAATAAAAAACTTAGTAAATAGGTCTTTAGGTTTTATCTAAAGAGATACTACTAAATATAAATTAATACTTATAAAAGCTTTAGTAGAATATTTAAGAAGTAATAAGTAAATAACTAAAAAATATATAATAGTAAACTTCTATATAGTAAGATAAATAGAGAGAGATTAGAGGAAGTTATAAAAAAGGTTATTTTTAAAGTTAAAGTTTTTAAAAATAAGCTTTTTAGTACTAAAAGAGCTAATAGATTTAAAGTAGTTAGAGAGTAGGTTTTTAAAGTTAATAGAAAAAAAAGACTTTATCTCCTTATTAGAGTTAGAGAGAGTAAGCTATATAGAGTTAATTATAGTGAAATAGTAAGAAAAAGATAGGTAATAATATATAAAAAGTAGCGCTATTTATAGAAACTAAGTAAGTAGTAGCTAGATCTATATAAATTAGTAATTAATAAAGATTTAGGTTTAACTAATTTATAAAATAAATAGACTAGAAATATACTAAAAATATAGCTATAATAATAATAAGTTAGTTAAATAATAGTATAAAAAGGTTAAATAACTTACTATTATATAGATTAGTAAGAAAAAGAAAAACTAGAAGTAAATTAGGTGTGAAAAATCAAATTATTATATTATTTACTTATAGAGCGTAGTAAGGTTAGTAGTTTAGATTAATAAAGCTCTAAGCCTATTTTTAGCTTATACTAACTACATTTAGCTTATACTTAACTTATACTTATATAAGGGCTAAAGGGGGGGGTATATATTATAAGCTATACTTACTTATTATATCTAAGTATTACTATAGATCTATAGAAATTCTACCTTTAGTAACTACGTTTACTTAATAAGCGCCTTATACCTATTTTTCCTCTATATAAGGAGTATTCTAAAAACTTCCCTCTTTTAGCTTAGATTACTATAATTAAGGCACCTTTAAGTTAAATAAACTACAGGCTAGCCCTTTATAAGCTAAAAGTATTCTAGAGAATAAATATAAAGTTAATTACTGAAGAGCTATAAAAGTCTAACTATAAGCTAAGCTTAAGGTTATACTATATATAAGTCCTTTATCTAATTAATCTTACTACTTATAAATACTTATTCTTTTTACTATATAAGTACTTATTCTAAAGTAGGATAAGCGCTTATTCTAATATTTACTAAGCGCTTATTATAGGTCCTTTATCTATACTTATTCTTTATTATTATATAACCTATACTATAGTTCTTCTATTCCTAAGTAGCTTATTATTATTCCTATAATCCTATAGTATAAATATCTTATCCTAACCGCCTAACGCCTAAGTAGGCTAGTTATCTAATATTCTTACTTATAGGTTGTAACATAAAGTAAGTGGGGCTTAGGGGCTAGTGAAGTAAGGCTAAAAGCAAAAAAAGGACTATATAACCTATATTTAAATATAGAGATTTTAAAAATAGGTCCTTTACGAAGAACCTCTATACTATATAACTTCTTTATCTTATATCTCTATATATACTAATTCAAATTAAAATAGTTAAATTAATTAAGTTTACAGTCGAAAGTGAATTAATTAGTCAAATTTGACCCTCAGATTTGGCTTGATTGATTGGTTAGCAGCGCTGATCTGCCATCTGAGATGAACAACACAAGCGTCGCGGAAGGTTACGAGTCCTCATTGCCAGACTTACCGTACATTGATCGTCTGGAAGAAAAGTTGGCCATCCTCAAAGCGATCAGCGAGACGGAGATCCCCAGCGAAACACCCAATGAACCGCCAAGGCGTATTGACCAGACTGGAGTCAAGGAGAACGTCTGGGCTGCTTTCTTGGTTGCAACTGTTGACGAACTCCAGCAGTTCCTTGACTTCAAGGTTAGAAGTGGCAGGTTCTTCGTCGAAACGATTGAAACAATACTTGTTGCCGTTGACTTCGCAGTTGCGAACATCATATCAATAGGCGAGTAGCTGATTTATTGATTAGATGCACAAAAAGTGATGCATCAAACTTAGTAGCGAATGCAATCACAGTGATGAACAAGCGGAATACCGTAACATCTTCATACGCAACATCCGCTGGGCAAACAGCATCCTCCAAGCAGGCAACACCCTCTAAACCGGCAACGAGCAAGAGTGGCGTTGGCAGCGGCATTCAAAGTCTGCTAGGCAAGGCGAAGAAGAAGACACGCAACCAGTTCTCCATTGACCAGGTAAGTTTGCTGGCGTCTGGTTTCATCGAATCGTTTCATCGTGCTGACATTGTTCACAGACTAAAGAGAGGGATGGACGGAAATGCACACTACTTCATACCACCGTCACAGAGGCTGTCCACATATATCCGGTGGCCCAATAGCAGGTCGCAGCAGCATGTAAAAACGCACTCTACGCGCTGGGATTCATCTGGGGCAGCA
This sequence comes from Colletotrichum viniferum, assembly GCA_020226115.1. Lineage (NCBI taxonomy): Eukaryota > Fungi > Ascomycota > Sordariomycetes > Glomerellales > Glomerellaceae > Colletotrichum > Colletotrichum viniferum. The sequence goes on along the minus strand of JAGFBE010000020.1, from coordinate 227,027 downwards.
ACACGTGCGACAGGTTCAAGGACACACTAAGCATCAAGGACTTTGACATCCCCAAGAATATGATCACCCTTGACAATGCACCCCGCCATTTGTGGGATACTGGGAAGATCACTTTCTCCCCTGTTCTGTGTTTACCTCACAGGATCGACCTATCAGTTCGCGTCTTGGAGCCCTTGGACTGGGGCAAGAGGAAGGGAGCAGGGTCCGAGCTTCCCGAAGGCATTGCGACGGATCCCAGAACTAAGATGAGAGGCTACAAGAACCTGGCCGACAGGATTATCAAGAAGCCAGCAGCACAACCAGTCGAAGTGTGTTTCGTATCCGCGGACACTCAGTATCGGATCAACGACGGGCACCGTTTCACCATCACCTCAGACGAACCCAATATGCTACCAAGTGCAGAGCTCCTGAAACTAAGGGACCGCATCATGACCATGACGACGCTGAAGGGAGGCTGGGACGTCGATGAAGATGTGCTGTCTAGCTCCAGTGGCGGGGATGATGCCCCGAGGGTTGTGTTTGGAGATGGAGATGTTGAGATTGATCTGAAGGATAAGGTACTTGAGTGGAGTGAGCGTGCCGGAGAATAGCTTGCTCCGTTGACCGTTGACGAGACGAACGAAATGGCCTGGACCTCGTCGGCGATCCGGCAGTCAGAGGATATGGGAGACATCTTCTCTCTTGAGAGCCAGCCGGAATACCAAGGTGAGAGCCAGGGAGAGGATTAGCAAGCCCTGCCTCCCTCTTCGCTTGTCGGTCCTGAAGCTTCAGACGAAGACGACGACGACGACGGCGACTTGATTTTCGACGAGATTGTGTCGCTCCAAGAACAGTCCATGTTGAAAGAGAACAAGAATCAGCATTGAGAGGTTCCGCCGAGCTTCAACCCAGGATTTTACCGTTTATCAACATGGGCAAATACGCTGGCTGAATCATGAACTCCCCAATCGTTGTACGCCACGACGGTTGGCGGCTGAATGACTATGCCTGCCTTCGCTACACGCGCAATTCAATCAACAGCCTTAACTTCACGAGCCATGATGAACACTGTATTGTGTAAACGTTCTTGAGTCATAATTATAAACAAGAGGCTTCCATGTATGATCTTCCAATCACGTCAGACAAGATCTTTCTCCGATTCCGGTTCCCCGAGCTTCAAAATTGAGTTTCCTCTGTTTACTCGGGTTTACGCGCATACACAAGATTACTGCGACATGATTAGCTTTTCTTCGATTTCATGTACGCATGTTGACGCCGAATGAACCGACTTACAGGTGATAGAAGGGCTGGAGACTCAGGTCCTTCAGAGCTTTCCGCATCTCAGCAACGAAGACGATGATTTCGGCGTACTCCCAGCCCATTATCTCCTTGAGAAGAAAAAGCGCAAATCCCTCGAGCGACTGGTCCAGGTACATCCAGTTACACTCGCCGATTTCCTTGAGCATGGGGTCAGCGGGCCACGCGCCTATGGGGATAGGCCATTTCTTCTCCACAATGTCGACAAAGCCAGCTTCCCTGAGGGCCTTGGCGATTCCGTGGTCTCGAGACTGCTGAATGGTCTTTCCTAGCTTGTCTGTGGCCTCAAAGAAGACTTTTGCCCATCTGCGGTAGACGTGGTCTTGAGGCAGGTCCTCGCCAAGAGCCTGAGAATGATCTTCAATGTCAAGCTCCTTGATCTCAATGTAGCCACCCGGTTTAAGATGATCAAATGCTTGTTTGTAGAGAGCAGGCCAGTCCGAGATGCTGGCCTCGAGATGGCGGATGTGGATGTAGTCAAAATCGGCGTCCCATGTCCATGGCTGCTCAATATCGTCGACCTGGAACTTGCAGTTTGGGGGGACCCAACCAGGCTGAATGGGCGATATATCAACGCCTGTTACCTGTGCCGAGGGGAATTCGTCGGCGAAGTCGCTATGGGTTTGTCAGCGGTTGCGAGATTGGACCAGAGCGTGCACCGGGACTCACATGGCCCAAATGCCTGTCCCCGTTCCAAGGTCAAGAATCTTCTATTTTTCCAATCAGAAACTGCTAGGGCTGAGATATCTTGCATTGAGGCTTACTTGGGGGCTGTCACCAATTGGAGTAAGGAACAGCCTATCGTCAAGAAATAGAGTCTCCCAGTAATGCCTTCGAATAAAAGAGTTAGTCCAGCTCGTTGTATATAGGTGACGTTCAATAATCAAAAGAACGTGAGCATAGTAGAAGCTTACGCAATATCAAGCCCTTCATTCTGCCTCTCGTCATTCGGGAGGCAATAATCGGTCTTTTGGGTGTAAGTGCGCCCGTGAAGGCGCCGATACTCGGTAATGCTCTCGCTCAGAGATGCTGTCGAAGCTGTATGGACACTGTAATCAATTATTCGCAATTTTGTGAGCGTCTATTCCCATACGCATAGAGCCTAGAGTTTCAAATCACCTCTCCCCATCCCCCTGGGAGGCCCCGTCGTCAACAGCGATGCCCTGCTCCTGGTCGGCGGTCGTCAGCATACCTCTCGCCATACTGCGATTCTGCAGCCTTAAGGTGTTGCTTCGCCATGGTACACTTACTTCATTGGCCGGGTCAGGAGCTATTTGCGCCTCGTTGGCGGCAGTGGGTGGAGCTGGAGCCTGCATTTTGCTTCGGCCTGATTTTCCGCGCAGTCAATGTGAAAGAACAAAAGACTCATGGAGGAAAGGAGCATGGGAGGGAACATCAGTCTTTAAAATGACCTGAGGAAGAGGCAAGATAGCCGCGAACAGGGAAGTTACCCCTCTTGTCCAGCCAGTTGTTTGTCGTTGTTGGTGCTCGCTTTGCGAGCATCCACCCGAGATACCGGAGTCTTCGCCCGCCTCCGCGCACGAATTGGACACAATTTTTATTCAGTTCAGATGCAGGCTCTAAGCGAATTGTGAAAGGTATGGGTCCATTTCCGTGTCCATCGAGGAGCCAACAAACAGCAGACAAGGGGCTCGACCAATCAGTGCGAAATGAGGAAGGCTGTATGTACATGAAGACAAGGGTCTGATTGCGTTGCTTGAGCCAAGAGCTGACGCATTTGCAGATTCCGGTCAACAGGTAGGGAATAGTCCCACTATGAATGACACCTTCAGATCGAGAATGGATGCAAGAAATCTGCAACTGTGTTCAATCGACCGAGAACTAATCAACCAACTTCAAATGATAATTAAGGAGCCAGGATGAACGAGTCATGACGATGAAGTTAACGACGAAGATAGTCGCTTGGTTTCAAAGCTTTCGTGTGTTTGAAGACACTCTGTTTCAAAAACGTCGGCGGTCGTCTAAGTCTTCATTTCTTCCGCCGGAGGAAGTTTCGTTCGCTTCTTCTTCATCGTTGTCATAGTTACCATGACTGTCCCCTGTATTGGTCCTAGGCTTCCTTCCGGGGGTTAAGACTTGTGATGTGTCCTCGATGGCGTGCAAGTACTCCCCGTGAGCCTCTTTTGGTTATTCTCCAGGACGGAGCTACTTAGCCGAAAACAACTCCTCTTTTTTAATCTTCAAGAGTTCAATCTTGACGAGATTGCGACCGAAAACGTGGTTGTTCATGATGTGTGTCTTGGCGTTGTGGTGTTGTGAGGTTGGTGGTGTGGTTGATTTGGAGGAGGAGTTGTGGTGTCTGACAGGGTGGTCTTCTGTGCGGGAGCGTTGAATCACAATAATAGTTAGACTTCCTTTGAATTGGAATGGCGCACGAAAGTCCTGGTCAGTTGTCGCTAAGAATGATATAGGGATGAATGAGAAACGAGTAGCCAACTGTTGCTCTCCCCTACCTATTTCTTAGGTGCGGGACGGACTCATGCTTGCACATTTTGACGATCGATTCGTGGACTCTTTCAGAAAACTATCTAGTACAAACTTCGTCAGCTTTCATGCGAAGACAACATTTCCTCTCCCCCTCCACGCCTATTTAAAATGAAAACTCTATAAGTCACATTTAACTCATCCAAAACCTAAACAACGCGTACGGACTGATTACGTGATCAAATCCCGAACACAAGGGCCGTGCGCGCGTGGCAGTTCTCATCTGGCGACACTGTGCGCTCAGTGCGTCCCGTCGTCGCGTCACCCATGAGCATGAAGCGGTTCATCTCGTCAACGCGATTGAGAAGATCAAACACCCAGAAAACTGGACTATCTGCCATAATCTCATACAATCATCCGTTGAGATATAGTACAGGGAATCACTCATTGTTCTTGCCCAGGATTGACAGTACAATGCCTGCCGTCACGCGGAGTCTCCGGTCGTCGACGCGCCTGAGCGCTGCGGCGCCGCCGGCGGATGAGAAGAAGACGGCCGTTGAGAAGAGCAAGGCCCCCGCCAAGACCAAAGTAACCAAAAAGGAGGCGACTACCAAGGCTCAAACGGAAGAGAAGACTTCGAAAGCAGCTGGCGCCGGTCGCAAGAGGAAAGCCGTTGAAGCCGAGCCGGAAGATGAGCCGGAACTCAAGGCCGAGGAGACCAAGAAGCCAGCTGCGAAGAAGGCCAAGGTGCGCTTCACCCATACCCCCACGGACCATGCTCATCTTCTGACACCTTCGCAGAAACCCGCCGCAGGCAAGAAAGAAGCACCGCCGAGAAAGACCAAGGACGAGCTCAAAGCGCTCCGCGACGCATCCGCTTCCGTGCCGGACGTCAACCCCGACGCCGAGCGGAGGAGTCCGCCGGAGGAGCGGTACTGGCTCATGAAGTCGGAGCCGGATGTGCGGATTGAGGATGGGTATGAGATTAAGTTCTCGATTGACGATTTGGCGGCGAAGAAGACGCCCGAAGGGTGGGAGGGTAAGCTTCCTTACCATCCCCATCTAAAGACCGGTAGCTGACGATGATGCAGGTATTCGCAACTATGCGGCCAGGAATAACCTCAGAGACATGCGCAAGGGCGACAAAGCCTTCTTCTACCACTCCAACTGTAAGGAGCCGGGGATCGTGGGCATCATCAGCATCGTGAAGGAGCACTCCCCAGACTGTAGGTAACCCCCTCCCCAGCTCCTGAGCCGCAGCTGACGACGGCAGGGAACGCGTGCATCAACGACAATCCCTACTCCGACGACGCGGCGCCGCACGACGGCAGCAAATGGAGCCTCGTGCACGTCAAGATCGAGCACAAGTTCCCGCGCATCGTGCCGCTGTCGCTGCTCAAGGAGGTCGGGCCGAAGGGCCCGCTGGCGAACATGCAGCTGCTCAAGCTGGGCCGTCTCAGCGTGAACAAGGTTACGAAGGAGGAGTGGGACGAGGTCATCCGCATGGCGAAGGAGCTTGACGAGGACGGCGAGTGGGAGAAGGCTGTTGAGGAGGGCAAGAAGTTTCCGAATTACTCGGCGACGTAGCGTGTTTGCTTCAAACCAGTTCAATTAGGGGCTAACGCCTAGTATGCAAGTGGTATCAAGGGTGGTGCGTCGGTTCTGCACCGTCTATTCCCGTCAAATGCGCATTTCGAGCACCGCTTTTCCGTTTTCCTTTGCTTTTCTGTACCAATAGCCAATTTTTCTCTTTCCGATATCCACACAGCACATTTTACGCCTGCAACTTGGCCCTTGTAGCCTCCAACACAGCCTTGATGCCCTCGTCCAGGTCCTCGATGAGGAGAATCATCTGGATCCACACCAGGCTCTTGCTGCGCAGCACCTCCTTGTCCGAAGTCTCGTCCAGGCCCTTGCCCAGCCTGGACAGCACCTCGCGAAGACCCAGCGGGAACTCGGGCGTATCGGGGCTGACGCCGACCAGCGGCAGGCGGACGTAGCAGTTCCACGTCGCGGGGTGGGCTGCGTCGAGCGTGCGCATGGCCTCGACGACGTGGGTGATGATCCTCTCGAGGCACGAGACCTTGGCGAAGGTGGCAAACATGTCGAAGAAGCGCTCGGCGACGTCGGGGGTGAAGAAGGACTGCTTGCGGGAGATGTCGAAAATGGCCATGGGTATGGCGCCGTCCATGGCCGGGTTGTTCTTGAGCTTCGCGGCGGCGTCCTCGTCGATGACCTTCTTGCCGGAGACGGGCAAGTCGTCGCCCTCCTCGTTCTCCTCGTCCTCCTCGTCGCCAAAGCGGATCTCGTCGTCGTCGTCCATCTTCTCGCCCGCCAAGGGGTTCGCGTCCTTCTTCTTCCCGCTGCCGCGCTTCGCGTCCATCTTGGCCAGCCACTCCATCTCGCAGCGCGCGTACTCGAGCCACAGCGTGCCCTCGGTCGTGCAGAACCGGCACCCGCGCATGAAGTACCCCCTTGCGCCGCCCATGTCGCCGTTCTTAGCGGAGCGTCTCCCGGCGTGGATCCACAGGTCGGCGTCGGTGGGCATCATGCGCAGGGCGGCGGCCATGGTACGGCGCCAGCGCTTGGAGGCCTTGACGTCCTCGGTGTAGGCGAGGTACTCGAGCCAGAGGTCCTTGCGGGCGGGGTGGCGGGCGACGGCGCGCTCGTAGATGGCGAGGACGCGGGCCTGGGAGGCGTGCTGGGAGTTGACGTGGCCGACCTTCATGCGCCGGCAGCGCTTCTGGCGCAGGGCGTCGAGGGAGGTTTCCCATTTCGCGTAGGAGGAGAAGTCGGCGGGGTCGGAGCGCGGGGCGAGGATGCGGTGTTCGAAGTCGCTGCGTTTCTGGACGATGGTGCGGATTTCCTCCTGTGGTGGGTGTGTTAGGATGGTGTCTTGATTGGGGGTATGTCTTGGATGTCTGTCGAGGTCGAGGGCGAGGACGGAGGTAGACTTGCCTTTGTGAAGATTTCCTTTTCCTCCCATTCGCGCAGTTGGGGAACGGAACGCTCCAAGTAGAAGCGGGCCTTTTCGGCGACGGCCATTGTCGTCGAGTCTGCAGGTGAGGTCGGGCTGCTGCGGTGGTGGTGGTGGTGACCTTGTCTGTCGGTGTCGGCTACCGAGTGCTGCTGCTCGCCTGACGAAAATGAAGCAGATCGGGATCGAGATCTGCGAATGCTTGACCAGCATTTGGAAAAAAAAAAGTTGCGAGGCTGAGCACAGGCCCCATCAAACCAGTGGGGCCAATTTTATCGGTGTGGGGCAGCAAGAGCTCTTGAGTCGAAGCTGATTGGGCTCTGGGATCTTTCAGCCTTGTGCCAAGCTCCCCGGCGGCGCTAAACCATAAAGTGCCTCCGCCATTCCCTGTCCCAAAGCAGCGCCCGTTTGGTGCCATTGGTGCCATTGGGGCCATTCGGTGCCATTTGGTGGTAAACAGCAGGGCAGCACGCACGAAAGAGAGGAAGCTCCAGTGGGTTTCTGCCGGTTTACATTCTGTCATCATCTTCCCTGCCATGCAGCTCCACTGTGACGCCCCGAATGCTCCGGGGGCCGCACGCTCCCCGCGGTGTCATTGCTAATGCTGCCCGCACTTGCTGCATCGCAGCGTTACTTCACTGCTGCTGCTGCTGCTGCTACCTCATTGCTTGCTTACTGCTGGCTGCAAACCATAAGGCGCCTGCCTGGGACAAACGGACACAAACACGCGATCGGCCCGCCGAGGCACAAGGCACCGATTCCACTATTATTGCTTAGGTCCCTTCCCTTCCACATTCCCCTCCAAATTCCCATCTTCCCTTCCTCTCCCACCTCTGCTACCTTGCCTCCCACACACACCTCACCTCGACACACACAACACCACCACCGGATCACCCGGATGACCCTCTCTTCCCTTTGTTTTGCTTGAGCTGTCCCTTCCGCCATGTCGTCCAAGTACAAGGGCAAAGACGGCGGCGTCGTGCTGACCTTCGGTGGCCAGTGGGTGAGCTGGTCGCACACTGCCATAGCTTACAGTAAGTCGGACCATTTTCCGGTTTGCGATGGAACCTCGTCGCGATGCTGCTGCGCGCACAATTCTCGTCGCCTGCCCGCGCCCTTGGGACGGCAGCAGGCGCACCACCACCTGAACAGCTGGACTGACCTCTCCCCGCGCAAACAGCTGCCTTCATTAGCGCATTCATCGTCGGCGTCTCCCTGCACTTCCACAAGATTGTCCAGAATGAGTGGTACGGCTACCCGGACGAGTGGTTCCCCTCCGTCTCCGCGACCATTGGCGACCGGTACCCCGAGCGGTCCTTCTTCATGCTCTTCATCGCAATCACCTCCGGCCCGCGCTTCGCACTCGTCGGCCTATGGTACCTCCTCACCCGCCGTCCGGGCCAGACGCTGCCCAAGTTTACCTTTGCCATGGGCATTCTGCGCACCTTCATGTGCGGCGGCTTCACCTACGTCACCTCCACCGACGACCACGACTGGCACGACATTTTCATGATCTCCTACATCGTCGCCTCGTTGCCCTGGACAATTGGCTGCGTCACGCTGAGCCCGCCGAATCCCAAGGCGATCAAGTACCGCAAGACGATTGCTTACTCCTTCTTCGGCACCCTCGTGCCGCTGATTTACTTCTTCATCCAGCACAAGGTGCACCGCGTCGCGGGAGGTGGGCATCCCTGGATTCCTCGCCTGCCGGCGCTCAATTGCTAACAGAATCCAGCCTACACGATCTATGCCTTCTTCGAATGGGCGCTTATCCTCTTCGACGTTGCCTTCGACGCCGTGACGGCCCTCGACTTCGACACCTTCGAGGTGGTGATCAGGGATGTCAAGGGTTCCAGCAAGGGGTACGTCCAATGGCTCCCGAAATAGTCTTGTACATACCAGTACAGCAGACCAAATAAATCCGCTTCGAGGCTCCCTTTCTAAGGCTTGCAATAGTGAAAACCGGTCGTCTGTCCCCTCTGCCGTTCTCGAGAAGGAGTAGGTCCCCCCATCCCTGCGCTCGCGTGTCGACAATCGCTCACGTGCGCACAGGAAAGAAAAGGCCAGCGCCGGTGTGCTGACTGCGCGCTTCACCTGGACCGAGGCCCTCGATACCGCTGCCGATGTCTACCATGGCTTCATCTTCTGGTCCATGTTGACGAGTCTGGGCGTTTTGGTGTGGTACTTCCCGCTGTGGCACATGGGTATCTCCGGCTACGAGGCCTTCGTCATGTCCACGATCCTGCCCGGCATTTTGGGAATCCGCTCGGTTCGTTCGCTGGTGATCAACAACCAGCGGTTCGTCCACCTGATTTCTCTGGTTGGTCTGCTGGCCTATCTGGTTTTGGACCCTGCGAAGCGCCTGTTCACGGTTGGTTTCGCCGTGGCTACCTCGTGCCTCGGCTGGGTTGCGACTTGGCACTCTGAGAGAGCGCACCAAGCGCGCCTCGAGTCCAAAATTCTGGCGTGGACAATTGGCCTGATCGCCTCGTCCACTGCCAAGTTCATGTGGTGGACGAACAACCCCCTCTGGCCCGTCATGCACGCTGCCAACGGTGGCTGGAATGCCACTGGCTTTGCGATTGCTGTGGTTGCGTGTTTGAGGTTTACCCGAAAGGCACCCCTGACCCACGGCGACTACCCTGAAGACTCCAAGGGCGCTTCTTCCCTGCTCGCTGCCTTTGGTGTTGGTGGTCTGTTCTTCGGTATCCACTCGCTTCTGTCTGACACCAGCACCATGATCCTCTGGGTCTGGGATGGTTACCCGATCCGCGGCCCCACAGCCAACACCTACGGCTGGATGACCATCATCGCCATGACCGCTGGTCTCCTGGTCGGTCTTTACCGACCCGGCTTCATGAGCTCATGGACCGCGTACGGTGTTGGCTGCGTGGGTGCGGCCATCCTCACCTCATACCACCATTGGTTCGGATACTACGGCGCTCTCACCACCGCCTTCTATCTCATGGGTCTCAGTGTCCCCTTTCTCTCCAACGCTACCAAGAGAAGCCCCGGTCTGACGTTTGGCCTGGGCTTTTTCATCTACAACTTCATGGTTCTCTTCCACGTCTGGGTCGTCGCTTATGCCTTCGTCCCCGGTGGCCCTCTCGTCCGTGAGCACACTGACTGGGTCATGATGACCACCTTCATCCTCATCGGTGCTGGTGTCTTTGACCTCACCTCCTCGCAGGCCCGCCGCCCCGCCAAGAGCCGCTCCTCCCCCTCCCAACACAAGAAGTACAATACCATTGCCGCCTTCTTCGTCAACATTGTCTTCCTCGCCGCGGCATTCATGCGATTCCCCACCAACGACTACAAGCCGTACCACCCCGAGGACCGCATCCTCACGGCTGGCATCTGGACCATTCACTTCTCTCTCGACAACGACATGTGGTCCTCTGAGTACCGCATGCGCGACCTCATCAAGGAGCTCGAGATTGACGTTGTCGGTCTCCTCGAGTCAGACCTTCAGCGTATCATCATGGGCAACCGTGATACCACCCAATTCCTTGCCGAAGACCTCGGCATGTACGTCGACTACGGCCCAGGTCCCAACAAGCACACCTGGGGATCCGCCCTCCTCTCCAAGTTCCCCATTCTCAAGTCAACCCATCACCTTCTGCCCAGCCCGGTTGGCGAGCTCGCTCCCGCCATCTCTGCCACCCTTGATGTTTACGGCCAGGAGGTCGACGTCTTCGTGTTCCACTCCGGACAAGAAGAGGACCCCGAGGATCGCCGTCTCCAAACCGAGTATCTCTCCAAGCTCATGGGCAAGTCAACAAACCCGTCCATCCTGCTCTCCTACCTCGTCACGAAGCCCCTCCAGGGCAACTATAACACCTACGTCAGCCCGCTCTCCGGCATGCACGACGTCGATCCCACCGACTGGGACCGATGGTGCGAGTACATCCTTTACAAGGGCCTCAAGCGCACCGGCTACGCCCGCGTCAGCCGCAGCACCATCACCGACACGGAGCTGCAGGTTGCCAAGTTCGTCATCCCCAAGTCCAAGGACGAGGTCGCGCAGATCGAGGCGCAGAGTGACGAGACGAGGAATAGACGCGTCAGCGAGCACAGTGTGCCCCAGGGATGGAAGTTCCCCGACATGTTCAAGGGGCAGGGCGTCAGGGATCACAGGTACCACGTCTTTAACGAGCCGAGGTACTATGACAACTAAAAATAGGTTCCGAGATATTGATCTTATGAGAGATGGGAAGGGGTGGTAATGGCTGGGTTGGGCTTTCCTTTGTCGGGGTCGGATCATGTGGTGGCTGTATATCCTAATATGAGTTTATGTTAATTGAGTTACGTCTACATTTCTGTCTTGGCTGTGAGTGGGTATCGGTAATGGATGAGGTCCTGCTTGGAGTCGGTCTACGTGTCGACACATGTTCCCGAGGGAGTGACAGTGGTATATAACGACTCCCCACGCATAGCTTTGACCAATAATCAACAGCAGTGAGACCTACGGCGGTTAGGTTCTGCGAAGTCGCTCTGTCTTTGAATTACAGACGAGTTTTGAGACAGCTTAATTGATGAGAGATCGTCTTGTGACGAACTTGGCCGAAACTTGCCAACTGTTCAGCGTTGCTCATCCCCGCTCCGTCCATATTCGACGCAGAATACAGGGATTGTAATGAAAGACGAGGAGGGAAGTTGGCGTTGATGGTGCGTGATACCATTGGTTCCGTTGACATTCATGCGCAGGGGTTTAGCAACAACATCAAGATGCCTTGGTGAAATCATTTCACATTGCTTGCTCTGGGAGGTAATGTCTGCGTTTTCGGCGAAGTTTATATATCTGCTGGTGAGATCGATCTTTTTGAAGAGCGATGGCCGGCTGTAGTCAGCGAGTGATTTCGGATGTGGGGTGTAGAGACGTGCGGATTGGGATATAAATGCCGGTATGCACATAAGGAAGTGGGTTTCAAGGTCAATGATAAGGTCATGCTGCATGCCTTTGCAATTTATCCGTCTACTTCCTACTATGAATTTTCTGTCGTCTAGGCTTAATCAAAAAGGGCAACGTCTCAGACTCGGTTCTTTGTTCAGTGCCACTCGTCCGTTCTGAGAGAGTATGCAGTTCAGAATAAGGAGGTTGTCATAGAAGAACAACTCGATGCAGGGTGGTGTGGATGACTTATCTTGATGACATCTGAGGTTGGGTTCTTGACACTTTGGCAACATACTTGTTCTTGGCGCTGTCAAATCCAAGCCCGTGGAGACAAAACCCGATTGGGCTGTGTAGAAGTCGCAGTAGAAGGAGCCTGTGAGGATTTATATGGCCTCTGATGACTTACTTGGTTACGCATTCCATGCGCCAGTGAGACGCTTCATCTCGACTGTGGTGTTCGCTGGGCTGGGTTCGTGAAAGCACGTGGGTTCATATTGGGCGGCGTGGTATAGCGTCAGCTGTGGCTGACAAGGATGGTTCTTTGAGGGAATCCGGGGTTGAGATGCTACCGACGGCAAGATTCGTATATAAACGTCTCGTGGTGCAGAGTACAAATGTCTTCCAGGAAAAGCAATCTGCTCCTTTTCCTCCGCGAGTTGGCCTCTCAATAGAAACGACGGGCTCTTTCGTAGTGCTCTGCCCACGCGTTCCCATACGTTTCGGCAATCACTGTATGTGGTATTTTCCTCAGCGTGGGCCGTTCACTTGGTGTCTTCCTTCTTCCGCGGCGTGTACAGAGTCCAACGCGGAGCGGACGACAGACGACGTTGTTGAAAGCTTGAAAATTGAAATTGGGGGCGAGAGGAAGCGTGTCCTCGACGAACCTGCCGGCCTTGGAAGACATGGGATGTTGGAGAAATAAGAATGAGCACCTGATCGCTAACTTCCTAGAGAGCAGGAGGAGTCACTATTGCTGAAGACAAATGAATTATTTGAGTTGATATTTTATACCTAGCAGGCGGGTGAGGAAAAGGAGAAGACGGAGCACCGTTGGCTGTTCTGTGTGCTGAGCTGTATTTCGGCTGGGATCTGAATGCGCGGCATTCGTCTAGGGGTGTAAGTAGCTTAGGTAGATGCGCTGGGTAATTTGTTTCCGAGCAGAGACGGAAAGATGTATTCAGATGACAGCTAATCCTGAAGTTTGAAACAGTTGCTTTGGCCTTAGGCAACGCCACGATTCCCTTTGGCATGGCGGACGGGTATCATATCTTGTCACAGACCTCTCAGGCAAAGAGCAGCGAATACGACGTAGATAGAGGCACCCAGAAATAGTGTAAGTATTGTCCCGCCGTTCAGAGGTAGTTGAGTTCTCGTTGAAATTGACGGAGAGAAGATTGGCATAATCTCAGATCTATTAGACCAACAAGGTGCTAAGAATCCCGGATCGAGTCATTGTGTTGTGTCCTGGCTCCAGCTTGGATCTACGACACGATGTCACTTTATACTCATAGCCTGCACCTGTGCTTGGATATTTGACGATCTTGTGAAGAGTCGAAAGGGCTACGTGAGATGGTTCTTTGCATGGAAGACCAACAGACAATGAAATTGTGGGAGTGCCCTGGTGAATTGACATAGCCGCGGTGCCAACTGTTTGGGGCATCTCCCGCATAGCCATCAATGAAGATGACGCAAGGGATTATTGCTGTTCTCCACCATTTAGTATCATGGATGTATTAGCACCGAATAATCATGAATAATCATGTGATGTTATTTAACCGTCAGTTTCCCCGCAGACTATGCTCAAATTCTCGAGATGGCCGGACAAAATAGCCGGGCAGAAATGCCGGAAGAGCCGTTTTGCATCGGTTTAGCGTCCAGTTCGAGAGACGACGATACTGCGGCGTGGTCCCAGACAACGAAGACCATTCTTCTTGCAGAAAACATAATGTCTAGCCTATTACCATGTCTTTATATAGGTGTAGGTTGAAAATGGGCCCTTGAACGAGGCATGGGCGATCATCAGACGGCTTCGTTCGCATCGTGCATTTGCATCATGCCAGGCCGCTGAACTCACCGCATGACCAGGTCACTAACCTCATTAGCAAGCTTTCATATATTTAATAAATCTGTCATTCGTGACAGATAGAACAATGAAGGCGATATCTTCCTCTTGCTCAGTCGCCTGTGGTAAAGGGCAGCTTCTGCAACCTTGTTAGACGGTATCGGGTGCACGCTCCGTTTAGGTAAAAAAAAGCCTCGGAACTCCGGATCTGTCTCGACGTTGGGCATCCGCGCCAACCTATTGAACTTGAATACGCGACAGACTGAGAAGTGAAAGTGGTTGAAAAGCTTTCTGGGTGTCGTGACAATGGTGGCGGCTGTCGATGAGAAAGGGGATTGGATGGGGCTCCAAACCCCAGCGTCAATACGATTGCTTGGTTTTCACTGTGTTTTGATTTTGTTGTCAAAGCTTGAATTGCTGAAATAGCATCGGGAAGGTTAACAATAGCTAAAGGCTGCCGGCTCAGGAGTGTATCTAAAGCTCAGCGCAGCATACTAATCAATTGAGTCAAATTCGAGGGTTGAATTTAGCTGATTGAATCATTTTTCACAATAATTTTATTTGTTTTACTAGATTTGAATTGAATTAGTTAATAAAAGTACTGCGACGTAATGTTCCTGTTAGTATAGAGGTATATAATATAATGCTTTTTTATATAGTTTATAAGCTTAAATATAGGTTATGCTCCTTTCTTTTCTCGCTCTAAGGTAGTAGGCTTATACTCTAATCAGAGTATTAATAGGTACTATATAGTATACTATATACTATATAATATACTATAATACTATAATCTGTAGTATATACTATAACTACACTATATATAGTTATAATGTAGTTATAATACTAAAATTTAATTTATAGTATACTGTATACTATAACTATATGTAGTATATAGTATACTATAAGTACTATAAATACTATAAATTATACTATAAACTATTAAATATTATATTATAATTATTAAATATTAGCTATTAATATTAAGTATTTACTTTTAATAATAAAATACTAATTAATAGTAATTATTATATCTTTTAAATATTTATTATTACTTATTAATTATTATTTATTAAGTATTAACTACTAATTATTAAGTATTAGGTATTAATTATTAGTTATTAACTTTAAGATCTTATTTATGTATTATTAACTATTAAATATTAACTATTAGTTATTACTTTTAAGCTATTAGTTATTTCTAGTTATATAATATAGGTTTAAAGTGCTATTTTAAGTTAAATATACTATTATTACTATTTTTAATACTTTATATACTTGATATATTAATGCTAGATCTTTCTTATATTTCTATAGATTCTTAAAGAATTATTTAGAACTTTATAAATATAAAGTAATATATTATTATCTTTCCTATTTAGAAGTACTTAGAATTACTTAATAGTTCTAAAAGTATAATAATAAGAAGTTATATTTACTTAAAATAGAGTATTAATAACTTATAAATACTATATAGCATACTATATACTATATATAGTGTAGTGTAGTTATAATACTAAAAATATTTTTATAGTATATTATAGCTCTACTTTTAAATCTATAATACTATAGTATAATACTATATACTATACTTAAAAAACTAGTTATTTAATTCTAATGAATTAACTAATAATTATTTATAATATGTTTTTAGTTATATAGTTAATACATTAGTAATTAATAATTATAATATTAGTTAGTATAGTATTAATTATAATATACTATTAACAATAATTAATATATATATATATTATTACTTTATAAGTTAACTAATAGAGATATCTTAATAGTTTTATAATATTAAATTATACATAAACTATAATAACTAGTTGTTAAGAACCTATAAATACTACTATTAATATATAATACTATATATAATATTATAATTAAAATATAGTATAATTTATAGTATATAGTATACTATATACTATAACTACAGTAATATATAGTATAGTTATAATACTAATATTTAACTTATAATATACTATATACTATAACTATATACTCTATAGTATACTACATACTATAACTATATATAATATATAATACTATAGTACTATAGTAGTTAATGCTCTTATTATAGGCTACGCCTACTTATTATATCTAGGCGTTACTATAGACCTATAGAAACTCTACTCTTAGTAACTACATTTACTTAATAGGCGCTCTATACCTATTTTTCCTCTATATAAGAAGTATCTTAGAAACTTCCCTCTTTTAGCTTAAATTACTATAATTAAGGTACCTTTAAGTTAAATAAACTATAGACTAGCCCTTTATATATCTAAGCTTATATTAAATACCTACTTTACTAGTTATATAGCGTAATAAATAGTAAGTAGAAAATAGAGCTAATTAAGCTTAAAATAGTTAAGCTAGAAGTAGTATTAAAAAGTATATAAGCGTTTAAATTAATTTATATTATAATTACTAAACTAAGTAACTAACTTAATAATATATTAACCTTACTATAAGCTATAAATAAGCTAGTTATAAAGCTAATATAAATAGTAATAAGTAGTAATATTTTAGTACTACTAGTATTATACTTTATAACGCTTCTACTAGTAATACTACTAGTACTACTACTTCTAAAGCTAAATATTACTTAGGAAATAAATAGTATTTAATACTTAAAAGGCCTCTAGCTGTTCACTATGATTTTACCTACTTAGAGCGACAGACCTCCTAACTCCACGCCTCCTAATAATATACATAGCCTTCAGTCACATAATTATAACCTAACAACCTCTTAAGTCTCTAACTACATCCTTTCGTCCTATCTATCGCCTCAGCAATAAGAAGCTAGCTAACTATTTCTGTCTTATATAGCTCTCCTAACCTCAGCTACACTTATATATACACGTCACACTAAACAACCTCACAATCTTTAACTTCACTTTAGCAATAATATAGTTTATAATTACTTAATTACTACAGACTACTAAACTATTAATCTATCCTCTCTCTTATGTATTATTTACGCTGCTATTAAACACTATCTCTATTACTACTTCAGTATCTACTATTAAGTCTTTACTATTATTATCTTCTTATTTAATTAGGCTAGCTAACGCCTTTATAGCTATATTATTATTAGCAACATTCTCTCTATTAGTTAGTATAAAGTGTACTTACTAATATATCTTTAGAGGGCTACCTCTACTTTAGCATTATAGAGGGCTTATTTAAAGAAAGGCTACTCTATAAAGTATATAAGTACCTTATCTACCTCTACTACTAAGTTTATACGCTTACTATTAATTAAGTTATATATTATAAGGTCTCCTATAGAGGTATTAATAAAAGCTCTCTTAAATATTATTCTAACTATATACTCTCTATATATTTTAGATTACGCGAGAAAAGAGCAGGTTTTATTAATCTAATTAATATTAAACTTTATAGTAAACTTTTATATGTTATTTATATTAATAGGCGTGCTAGGCTTAGAGTATCTATATATAAAGTTAGGTACTAACATTGTGAAGGTTTCTTATAGGTTATAGGAAGAGGAAGAGGGATAGGCGTAAGGCTCTATATATAGAGCTTTTTATACTTCTAGCTGTGAGAACCTCTTATAATAACCTCTTTAGTTAAGGAGTTATCTTTTATATAGTAGCGTTTGCAGCACCTTGCTAGAAAGTTCAGCAAAGCTATTGCTAGGCTATAAAAGCTTTAGTAACCTATTCAGCCCTAATATAATTAGCCCTACTATATATAGCGCTGCTGCTGCTAGCCTTACGCTGCGTAGCTAGCGTTATTGCTGTTCTGCCGGTCTATTTAGCTAGGGCGTGCGTTTAACTTTATGTAGTAATACTTAGAGGGTTTGCTTACTAGCAGGAACGTATGGGGTTTCTGTACTGTTTTCCTTAATTAGTAGAGGGCATAGGTTAAAGTGTCTATATAGTGTTTCTAGAATTATATCTGTATATAGGGTGAATTTTGCTATAGTCTTTTTGTAGGGGGGCTGCGTTATAACTATAAACTCAATTTAATACTTAAAGCTTTTCTCTAACTTTTTAAAGTTTAAAAGTAATTATAATAAGTATACTATTTAGGCGTAATAAATATATAATAAAATTAGAATAGATTAAGTTTTTTATTTAAATAACTAAGAGGTTTAATATTTAATTAACTTCTACTTAGAACTAAAAGTATAGCTAATAGTTATAGCCTTCTATAAATCTAATAATAGTAATAGCTTATTTAAACTAAATATCTTTCTAGTATATTTAGACTATACTTATAATAACCTAAATATTAAAAGTAAGGCTTTTAGAAAGCTATTAAAGCTTAAAATAAAGTATAATAAATCTTTTACTTCGTTTTTACTCTACTTTAAACGTACTATTATAGAAGTAAGTAGTATAATATAGCTAGATAAAGTCTAAATTAACTATTTATAAAAGATACTATTTTATAAACTTCTTAACTACTTAGTTAACTACTTAACCCCTTATAAGTATACTAAATATATAAACTTTATATAGGATATTATATAGAAACTAGAAGAATTATATTACATTTATAATATTATATATTAGCTTATAACTTTTAGAATAAGATTATTATCTACTAAAGTAGATATAAATAGGAACACTAGGATAATAAAATTAGTATATACTTTATATAATAGAATAAATAAAAGCTTTAGTAAGAAAATATACTATTATTTTAAGTATAACTAAATTAGCTATTTATAAAGAGATTATTAGAAGTTAAAGAGATTAAAAAATAGTCTTAGAGTAATAAAAGCTATTAAAAAAGCATTATATTAAGACTTAGAAGAGGATAAAAAAAAAGAATACTTCTAACTTAATAAATAAATAACCCTAATATGAAATTAAGTATTAAGGATAATAGAGGAAGAGTAAGCTAAATAAAAGTAATTTTAGTTAGAATATAGTATAAATAAGCCTTCTATAATATTAGTAGTTAAAGTTAATAAAAGTATTTCTATTAATGTTTTTATAAACTATAATTATAATATTTATATAATAGTAAACTACTAATATATCTACTACTTCTATTTACTATATATTAACTACTAAGTATAATAACTATATAGTTTTACTAATAACTTAGGTTAAACTAAAGTAAAAGATATAAGTATATTATACTTTAAAATTAGAAGCTATATATAGTAGCTTTTTACTTATATAGTAAAGAGGTTAGATACTAACTTATTCTTAAAAAAACTCTAAATAGAATAGAATAATATTATATATAATATAGTAGAGAAATAAGTATTCTATAAGAAAATAGAAGTTACTATTACTTTATAAAAATAAAATAAGTTTTAAAAAGTGAAGAAAATCTAAGAAATTTACTAATTAAATACTACTTCTTTTATAGTAATCTACTAAAAAGTTATTAGAGGTTAAACGTCTAAAGTAGCTATAGAAATATAAGTTATAAGTTTAAGAGATATTAAGAAAACGCTTAAAATAAAGAAACTAGAAAACTATTTAGGAAAACTACTATAGTATATTTATAATAAGTTTATAGAGCTTTTTAAGCTTACTAAACTATATTTTTTACTCTTAAGTCGTCTTAATATAAACTATAAAATCTACTTTAAGTATAATATTTCTAGCTAAAAAGTACTTTTATGTTAAAGCTCCTTCTATAATATATTAAAAGAAAAGCTTTTAGTACTTAAAAGAAATACTTACTAACCTACTTAATAAAAACTTTATTTAAACTAATAAGTTTTTTACTAGTATATTAGTACTTTTTATTAAAAAACTAAATAGAGAATTATAGTTCTATTATAACTACTAAGTATTAAATACTATTACTAAACAGAACCACTACTTTTTACTTCTAATCTAAAAAAGCTTTTTAGAAAGTTAGTTTAGTAAAATAATATATAAAGTTAGATATTATAGCTACTTTTTATAAGATTTATGTAATAGAAAAATACTAAGAAAAACCTATTTTTTATATATAATATAAGCTCTTTAAGTAGTTAGTTTACTTATTTAGACTAAATAGAGCCTTAGTATTATTTTAGTAATATATTAATAGTCTACTCTAAAAATTTCTTAATAACTTTATAATAGTATATATTAATAATATACTAATCTATAGTAGTAGCTTTTAAATAAACTATAAATAAAAGGTTTATAAAGTCTTCTAAATCTTTAGAGAAACTAGTTTTAACTTTAACCTTATAAAGTATAAGTTTTTAGTAAAAATAGTAAAGTATATAGAATTTATTTTAAAAGTAAGTAAAAGTATTACTTATAACGTAGAGAAAGTATAAGTAATTATTAAGTAAAAAGCATCTACTTTAGTAAAAAGGTTATAAAGCTTCTTAAAGTTTATTAATTACTACTAAATATTTATATTAAAATATTTAGAAGTTATAAAGCCTCTTACTTTCTTTATAAAAAAGGAAGTATTATTTATTTAGAATAAAGAACAGAAAAAAACGTTCTAAACACTTAAATACTACTTTTAAACTACGCTAATACTATATTATTTTAACCTATAAACTTTAATAACTATTATAATAGACTACTTAAAGTTTACCCTAAGAGGTATATTAACTTAAGAAAGTATATAAAGATAATACTATTCTATTACTTTTTACTTATAGAAGTTTATTTTTATTTAATATAACTACTTAATCTATAATAAGAAACTATTAGTAGTAATTACTTATTTAAGTATATAAAATACTAAATTAAAAAGCTATTTTAAGTTAAAGGTTTTAACTAATTATAAAAGCTTTAAATACTTTATATAGAAATAGTATTTAATAGAGTATAAAAGTTATTAAGTAGAATAGTTATTAAAGTATAACTTCTATTTTGAATACTAATTAAGCTACTTTATAGCTATACTTAATATGCGCTTATATTATAAATAAAACGCTCTAAAAAGTTAAGAAAATAAATAAATAAAAGGAAAAGTAATATAAATAATCTCTAACTTTATTTTTAGAAAAGTATATAATTTTACTATAGTAGAAGCTTTTACTATAATTATATTTAAAGACCTAACTCTATAATATACTTAAAATAAAGTATAAGTAAATAATATTTAATATTAAGATATTTATTTAGTAATAAAATAAAGAAATTAAAGTTTCTCTTTTTAGTTAAGCTTAAAACTATAGATTACTAAGTATAGTATAAATATTTCTAACTAATTAATATTTAGAGACTAAATCTAAATATTAAGATTAATAAATAAAAACTACTTTTAGAATACTTTTTAAATATAGTTAATTTAGAAATACTATAACTTAGTACTAATAAGCTACTTTAGTTAGAATAATATACTAGCTATTTTAGTTTAATAGTACTTCTAACTAAAGTAGTTATTAACTATTTACTAATTTATAAAGAACTATAATAGCTATAATAAAAGAATAATATAGTAATAAGTAAAATATAAGCTTTTCTAGCTACTACTAATAGTAGAATAACTATATTATAATCTTACTATAGACTTTATAATAGATCTTCTATATATAGTAAATATAAAGTTTTAATATCTCTAAGTAATAATAAATAAACTTTTAAAAATAATAACTTTAGAAGAGATAATATTTATAAATATAAAAATATATATAGAACGCTTAATTAACTATTATTATTAGTTCTATAGAGTACTAAAGTCTATTATTAGTAATAAAAGTAGTAACTAAATAAGCTAGTTTTAGTAATAGTTTTATATACTTATAAAGATTAAATAGCGCTTAAGTACTACTTTCTATCTATAGATAGATAAAATAACTAAACGTTTTAACTAAGAAATCTAAATAATCCTATAGATAATAGTTAACTTTACTTAAGATAACTAAGAAGTTTATTTACTTTCTATTTATTTAGTAATTAATAGCTATAATATAGCTATAACTAAAGTAAGCTTTTTTTTTCTTTATTTATAGATATTATATTAACTTAGTATTTATAGTTTAGCTTATACTAAAGCTAGTAAGCTTATATAAGTTAGCTACTAATAAGTTTATTAGTAAACTTAAATTAACTATAAAGCTAGTATAAATTACTATTATAATAGCTTAATAAATATTAGAGTAATTAGTAAACGCCAAGAGAATACTAGCTAAATACTATAAAGTAAATAATAAAGTTTAGTTATTATTAGTAAATTTCTATATAGAATAGCTTTATAAGAAGTTAAATTAGTTATATTTAAAGTATAAAGTAACTAAAGTAATCTTATTAATTATAGTTAAATTAAACGTTTTAAGTAAAGTTTATAACTACCTTTATATTAGTTTATTATATTATACTATAAATAATCTACTTTTAGGCTAAAAAGTTACTAACTTCTAGCTACTACTCATTTTTGAAAAAAGAGAGAGAATAAATAAGAAATTAAATTTATTTTAGTAGTATAATAGAAGTATATAAATAGAAGAAAGCGTTATAAAGTATTAGTTAAATAAATAAAGTATAGCTAGCCTATTTAGAAACCTCTATAATCTTTATAAAATAACTAAGTAGTTAATAAGTTTAAAGAGAAATATAGCTTTATAGATATAAATAATAGTAACTTTTAGTATATAGTATTATAAATATATAATAATAAGTAAATAGAAGTAAAATAGAAAAATAATAGTAGAATAAGTTATAATTAGAAAGTTAAAGAGAAATAAAAAAACTTTATTATAGTATAAAGCTATAAAAAAGTATAATAAAGCTAAAATAAACCTAAAATAAGTAAATAATAAATAGAATAAAAACCTTAGAAGTAATCTTTTTAAACGCTATAGTAAGTAAGATAATTATAGCTAAAAAAAATAAACTCTTTATAGTAGTAGATAATAGTTTTATTACTCTTATAGAATATTAACTTTATAGGATTAAAATAATAAAAGAGTAATATATATATTAATATAAGTAGACTTAATAAACTTATTAGAATAGTAGATATAATAAGTAATATTACTTAAGAAATAGTTAGTTTTATAATAACTAGGAAATAGCTAACTAATATATCTTATTTAAAGATATTATAATAAGCTATAATATTACTAAGTATTTTAGCTCTAGTTATAGTATATATATACTTTAAATAGAAAACTTAATAAATAAATCTTTAGATCTTATTTAAAGAGATACTACTAAATATAAACTAACGTTTATAAAAGTTTTAGTAGAATATTAAAGAAGTAATAAATAAATAGCTAAAAGATATATAATAATAAGCTTCTATATAATAAAATAAGTAGAGAGAAACTAGAAAAAGTTATAGAAAAAGTTATTTTTAAAATTAAAGTTCTTAAGAACAAACTCTTTAGTACTAAAAAAGTTAATAAATTTAGAGTAATTAGAGAGTAAGTTTTTAAAGTTAATAGAGAGAGAAAACTCTATTTCTTTATTAAAGTTAGAGAGAGTAAACTATATAGAGTTAATTATAGTAAAATAGTAGAGAAAAGATAAGTAATAATATATAAAAAGTAGTATTATTTATAGAAATTAAGTAAATAATAGCTAGATCTATATAAATTAATAATAAATAGAGATTTAATTTTAACTAATTTATAAAATAAATAACCTAGAAATATACTAAAAATATAACGATAATAATAATAAGTTAGTTAAATAATAGTATAGAAAGATTAAATAACTTACTACTATATAGATTAATAAGAGAAAAAAAACTAAAAATAAACTAAGTATAAAAAATTATATTATTATATTATTTATTTATAAAGTATAATATAGTTAGTAATCTAAATTAATAAAGCTTTAAGCTTATTTTTAGCTTATACTAACTATTTTTAGCTTATATTTAACCTATATTTATATAAAAGCTAAAGGGGGGGGTATATAGTATAAACTATACTTACTTATTATATCTAAGTATTACTATAAATTTATAGAAATTCTACTCTTAGTAACTATATTTATTTAATAAATACTCTATACCTGTTTTTCCTCTATATAAAGAGTATCCTAGAAACTTCCCTCCTTCAGCTTAGATTACTACAATTAAGGCACCCCTAAGTTGAACAAACCACAGGCCAGCCCCTCACAGCTCTAGCCTTAATACGCCCCTTAAGCCCCCCTAAAGCCCCCCTCAAGCCCCCCTCTAGGCGCCCCCTCTAGCCCCCACCCCACTCCCCCCCCCCCTTTTCCTAGCCCCCCTTCCAGGCCCCCCTTCTAGGCCCCCTAGAGGACCGGCCCTAGCTGGCCCTAGGTGGGGTCTGCACCTGAGATTCCTAGTCTTCCTATTAGCTCAGAGGCTGGAATAACTGTAGTTCCAGCCGTCCTTAGATTGATCAAAACAGCTAAAACGAGGGCATCGTCGTTTTAGCTGATTGACTGCGAAAAAAGCCCTATTCTGATTGCTTGATTAGTTGAATTAATTGAATGGGATTGAATAGGGTGCTGCGCTGATAAAGCTAGGGAACGTTGTAACCGGAAAGGCCTGATACAAACCGGCACGGGGAATGTGACGATGAACGAGTCAGAACGACTAAGATATGATATGATACAATATCTAATCTTGGTTCTCAAATTTCGCCTTCGCTTGCTTCTGCGAGTCTAAGGGGCTGTGCCCGCGTGCCCGCATTATCCGTCGTTCTTCCCCAAGGCGTATTCTGTTCGAATCGTTGCCAGACACATTATAGCCAGACGACGGCTGGGTTACAGACTGGTTTGGCTCTCCTTAATTCAGAGACGCAAATGAACATTAGTGCGCCTTTGTCAGGCTGAAGGTGAAATCCTTTATTCTCTCAGATGGCGCCCATTTGGGGTTGCAAGCATCAAGAGATTTCCACTCAGAAACACCTTTTAAATAGTATGAAACCCCCAGAGGACTGGCTTTAGCCAATGTGGGACAGGCTTGTTGTAGGAAGCAGCATTCGGGACAGCTTGTCTTCGACATCTATGATCCGCAGCATGGCTGCAGTCCATTTTCGTATTTGTCAACTTTGAGTATTGATTTTCACATCACTTGAGTCAACCCAGTAAACATCCCTCATTTCCTTCCTTCGCCGCGTGCAATGTCCCTTAAGAGATCAAAGAACACAGACAGAATGTGAACATTTTTCCTTGGGGTCTGAAATCAGCGGAATTATCTCTTGTTATTATCAAGCTACGAGAGGATCAGAAAATCCCATTTCAGAGGCGGTCGCCCGTCTGAGACTTCTTGATGAAAATGGGATTTTCACACTTGCCGCGCAACTTATGTAAATGTGTTGGGTGCTCTCGTGGACATCACATGACACTTGATTAGATCCTAGAATCATCAGCCACGGAGGTTTTGTGGAATCAGTTATGCTTACGAAGTATATATATATATAAGGTATATAGCGAAAAGCACTCTCACAGACGAAGGCCAACAATCCAAAGTCGTTGTCGTGGTGTGCCTTCTCATACTACTTCACCCCAGATATTTGGTGTCATTGCGTGTGTGACTTTCGTTTGGCGAACCCATCTTGAATTGTTAGTCACAGGGTTGACGCCGCTATACTTAAGATGTCGTTCACACTCAAGGCCGAATACGTAGACACCAGTGAAGACCAACAGATCTGCACCATTTTAATATGGAAACACGATCTTATTCAGTTCATATCAGCCATCCGAGATACAGGAACTAAGTGTCATGTATTTCCACTGGATCTCAAACTCCTCGCGATTCTTGAACCAGAGTTGAGAATCTGCTCTTGAGTCCTTTTTCCGAATGTTTATGCATGGAGTTTCACCTCCCAATTAATCTGTTGAACGTTCATTTTCTGCGGGCGCTTGGTGTAATCACGACGGAGGTAGAATCACATCGAATGTAGCTTTTGAGAAAGATAGTGATTAGGTCTAGTGGTTTATTTTATCTATATCTACTTTTACTACTATCGTCGCCATCCCTGTCCCTCTTTCTATCCCTATTGCTGTCGTCGTCGTTGTCGTCGCCGTTGTCATCATCATTGTCGTCGTCGTCATCGTCACCGTCGTCATCGTCGTTGTTGTCGGCGTCATTGTCGTCTCTACCGTCGTATTTACTTTGCGCCCGGTTGGTTAGAAGTATCCGTTCGGATAGCAAACCTCGAATGAATTGATCTTTACATGTGTTTTGGCCCACAGACAGTGGATAAGAGCAATTTTCGACGCCGCAGGGATATTATGGTACTTTATTCAATGTCTACATGGCCTTCAAGTACCTCCTCTTCTGAGTCCTTGACGAGCTACCCATACTCCGTTACTCATCATGGTGTTAAGAAAAGGCTTGCTGTGGCTTGGCTTGGAGCTTCATTCAACGAATTTTGAAGTAGTGACTTATTGTGGGGAATTTGGGCCTAACATCGAGAAGGTGAATATCTTGAATCGCAATTGCCTTGTTGTTATATCTTTGCGCGACTACATTTCATATTTACAGGTTTCTTTGAACAAGCAGACGGGGTTTCAAACGAGCCCAAGAAGACAAACCGGTATCTCCGCATCGGGGTAGAACCTCGTACATGCTACGGCCAGCTGCTCACACAGAAGAGATTGCACAGATTGTGCTCATTCGCGGAAATCAGCAAAAGAGAAGTCACTATCAGTCAGGGTTTCTCCTTGGGCTGGTCATCGCTACTGTCGAAGACGAGCGCGCATCTCATCATAGAGCATTTCTTGATACGCATCTCAACTCATCATCATTAAACCCAGGCAAACATGGACAGGAGATTTTGATATGATATTGAAAAAAAGACACCTCCTTCGATCACTCATGGTTTTGACGAGGAACCTTGCCGCAATTTTCAAGGCAGGCCATCCCGGCCCCGGAACAAGATGTTGCGTATACACACCACATTCACATCATCGAACATGCAGCCACGGGACAGCTGGCTGACAGTGCCGGGGGGGAGGGGGGGTGGAGATTGAGCAGCGTGACCCTTCTAGTCTTGAGCGTGAAATGAGATTTATTTTGTCTACCGCCCATCTAAGAGCAAAGTCTATATCGTCAACCCAGTTCTACTCCTACTCATACTCCGTCTGATCTCAGCGTCCTCATTCTGCTTCTTGACATTATCCCACCCAGGCAGCTTGACGGAATGGTCCAGCGCGACCGGAAGGCCCCGGTGTCTGCCACGGATCATCATCAAGATCATGACCAGCTTTGAACCCGTGTACCAGCCGCCCGCGAAACTGAACGAGTGGCCTGGCAGGCCTATGGACAGTCCGATGTTGGTGTACCCAGACACAATCTCGAACAAGAAGTTGAAGACACTGTAGGATCGCGGGTCCGCGATCGAATGGGATGTCTCGATCAGCGTGACTAGGAACAGTGAGAAGGCGATGGCCCAGATGTCGTGCGACAGCTGCCCTCGGAGGTGCTGCGATACGAGGCTCACGTGGCCCTCGGGTGTAGAGGCGGAGCCCGCGTTCGGGTTGTCGAAGTTTATGGCAGCAGAACGCTTGAGCCGCGGCTTCGCCGTGATACCCACGCCCTGGAAGTTGTTCATCCTGCTCTGGATCTGCTTGCCCACGAAGGAGGTACCGCGCCGGCCGATGGCGGCTATCCTCTTGACAGGCTTGGTGGAAAAATGGGACTTTGCTTGTGACAATGACACGCCTGATGCGGAGACTGCTGTTTGCTCTGGCCCAAGAGCATGACCAAACGCCGGTTCAGCAAAGGTTGGCAGGAGCTCATCTGTTGACTCGTTGGCAGTTGCGTCTGGGTCCTCAGGCTTTTCAGGTTCCGTGGTGTAGATTCCTAGCGACCGTTCTTCGTACACCTTGAATCACGTTAGTGAGAAAGACAGGCCTCAGCTAGAATCGGAATCCCACTTACATTTGAGTTTCGCATGACGATGATCTCCGGATATGCGGAAATGTACATTACGATGACCCACAGAACCAGAACGTCGAAATAGAGGCTTGACAGGCCAACAACCCCAAAACCTGAGGAGGGGATAGCTAAAGACAGGATTAATATCTAGACCAAAACAGAGCCTTTGGCGACTTACCCAGTGCCTGAAAGAGGGCCAGTCCAACTCGCCTCCCAACCGGGTAAGCCTCAATAGCAGAGTTGCCGATGCTGAGAACCACCAACAAGACCCAGTCCATGACCGCGATGGTGGAGAACATGGTGACAAAAACAAAATTGGCCTTCGCAGGGAACATCATCATGTACAGACGACGAGGGTACTTGAGGATGAAATCGAAAGCTTCCTTCCAGACGACGTGCTCGTCTTCATCAACACACATCTTCAGAACAAACCTGCAGAAGTAGACAGTTGCTCTAAGGAACGCAGGGAACGCAGCATTTCCAGCCAGGGAAAGGATGGTGACAATAGTCAAGACGAAGGCATCGTTGTCAAAGGCTGCTATGCCTGCGTCGAGGAGCGTCATTCCAGCGTTGTTGAACGAAGAGATGGCGAGAAAGATGCCAGCCCACCATGAGTTTTGAGAGTTGACGGCTGTGATACTCTGGCTGTGCGTGTATGACCAGGCGCCTAGCGTGATGGCCCCAAGCAGCTGCCAGAGGACGAAGTAGACACAGACAATAGTAAAGAGAATCTTGAGGGCTCGATATTCGACGCCACCCAGGTATTCGCGCTGTTCCTCCGTGAGGTCGAAGAATTGGCCGTTCCTGCCAATTGACGTCTTGTTTTCGTGGATGAAGGTCTTAAAATCGAAGCCTTCTGAAATGGACACCTGGCCCGAGTCGCGACTGAAAGGCCTCCGCCTGGGGGTGGCATTCGACTCGGGCGAGAGCGGCTCGGTGGAGCTGGTGGAGAGGTTGAGCCTCTGGCCCTCCTCGATGGGTTCCAGCATGCCGGGTGGTGCGGATTCTTGATCGACGGGCTGGCTTTGGCTTCGGTCGTGGCCCTTCTCACGGGATTTGTACCCCGTGAGCTGAAAGGCGTCTGCCTCGGCCTGTCGCTCATGTCTGCCCTTCTTTTGCTTCCGCTTGGTTCCCTTAAAAGATGACATGACAGGGAGACCAATCATGGCTCCAGCCATGCCCACTATGGTGCCGGTCTTCTTGATCCTCCTGTTCCGTTCGGCCTCGACAATATCCTCGAAGCGCTTCTCAAAGACGCGGGCGCGGAGCCAGATGGTGAAGATGGAGACGAAGACGGGACTGCCAAGAATCATCATCAAAGCGATGATAGCCTGCTGAGCGGTACTGAGTTTGCTGATATCGACCGTGTTGAGTCCGGAGGTCGTAAACGCGGAGATGACGAGGAAAAGGCTATCGATGAAGCTGACGCTGTTGGCCGGGTTCGAGATTCCGTGAAAGATGCCGGCAAAGATGAGCCCGACTAGTATGAAGTAGGCGTAGTGAACCGTGATGAAGTTCACCGGTGGTAGATACGGCCGGACGGCGGCCCATGATTCAATCATGCGGTCCGCAGTGGCGGGATGGTCGGCCTTGAACTTCTCCCATGATTGCCATGCCATCGCTGCCGATGCTCACCGCAGCGGTAGTGATGTTGTGCGCAAGTCACGCGAGCAAACAAAAGCGCGGACAGCTTCTCGAATAATTCGGTCGTTAGAGGTCAGTCTGACTGCCTGCCGTAATGCGCCGGCACTTCGGATGGGAGAAAAGAAAGGATTAGCCATGCAGGAAGAGGAAAGCTTGTTGTGAAGTGGACAACTGATAAGGAAGCGTGGCGCTCCCCCTGATCGACTGCAGGGCTGGAGGGCGCACCAATGCGTGCCCGTTTGGAGTCCTCTGACTTCTATCAGTTGGCAGTCTGCAGGGGCGGCTGGTCCCGGGCCCACCGGCTCTAATGACAGCTCATTACCCGTCGACAGGGGCCAGGGCATCATTGAACATCAGGTTGGCCAGCTGTTTCACAGGGCGCTGATCCTTCATTAGGTGCTCATGTTGCCAAGTCTCGCTACTAAGGTCGTGCCAAGTATCCGTAGCAAAGGAGGCCCTTACTGGTAAGTCGTACTTCGTACGCGCACCAGGGGTCTGAATCGTGACGTGTTTGTTCTAGACCTGGCTCCCCCCGGTCTCCCGGATCGCGGGATCTTCGGGCGGCGGGTGATCCGGTCGCACCGGAACGATTTAGTGGCGTAGGTGCTCAACTTTTATTCCCGTCCACCAAATCGTCAACTAATTCTATGGCGGTCATCCAAGCAAGCTCCCAGGTGTCCATGACACTGCAGATTTGTAGTTGAAAACCCGATATCCTAATGTACAGCCCTATGTTCAACAGCTGTTTTACAGCAAGTCATTAGCCGCCGCTGGGGGGGGGAAGGAAAGGCATGGTCTCACTGAGTCGGAGATAACCAAATCTGACCTTTCTTAAGAAAGGCATGGAACATTGTGGTAACGTTGATGATGTAGATAGGGTTTATTGAAGCTTTATCCTTGAATTCGTCTTGAACCCTCGGTCACCATAGGTGATAATAAAGTACAGTCTCTTTACGTTGAGCGATACCGACCCACCATGCGAAATCAAGTTGATATGACCTGCGTCTGCTATTTCGCCCTGTACTGCTGAGGCGTTGGTATTAGATGCTATGAGCGCTCGGTGGGTAGCATCACACTGCGCCTAGTTGTTCAATGGCCACAAGATCTTAGCTATCTAGCTCCCTCACTGGTATTTAATATTGATGTGATGTATGTTTGTCAAATAAGTAGAGCATATCTCTTGATGCAGTCTGCTCAGCATTCCGTGGAGATCTGCTTTTTCCTTCTCTTGCAATGACGTTTTCCAATGAGCCAGCCTCCCGATGCCCCCTGATTCTTTTCTACTCCTCGGATATTGGGGTGATATGATGATGCGGAGAGGACTTTGGTAACGAAAACATCTTACTAATGAATTCCATCGGTCCACATCTCTCAAGCCTTCCTTGAGATATCATACGACCTTTGGAATAACTCATCATCGCTCGAGGCAGTCTCTTATCTCATGATTATTAGGTAATTCTCCATATTCCTGGACGGCTAGACTAGCCCTATGTTCTAAAGCTCTCATCTTTCGCGCGCATTCGGTTGTTAGCTTCTTCTCGCCAAGGCATGTTCTTCTCATGCGCGAGAACGCATCTGCGGTTCAGCAGTGTAGCTCAAACAAGGCACGCCCAGATGGAGGTCAAAGCCTATGTGGCATGTCTCGTATGGACCTTCTGCAGAACAACGACTTCGTGAATGGCCAACAGGTCTCGAAGATCGATTAGAAGATATTCGATGTTGTCAAACCAGCAACATTGGAGACTCTGGCAACCCTGCCCGGGATGGGGGCTGAAGATACCCCGGAAAGCCATCCAAGCAGCGCATGAATGTTTCGCATCTTTCTAACAGACTTCAGAGAGAGAGAGAGAGAGAGAGAGAGAGAGAGAGAGAGAGAGAGAGAGAGAGAGAGAGAGAGAGCACGGTGATTGCGGCGGTGGAATCAATTATGCCTCGACCAAATTGACGACTTGGCCTTGATGGTGACGCTGGAAAACGAGAGGAATCTAGCTGAGGCTAGAGCGGGGGTGGCCTACGGAGCCTCATTCCTCGAGTGGTTTGCCGGCGAAGCGGAGAGGACATACGGCCAAGTCGTGGCCGCCGCCAACACCGGACCACGCATCCTAACCATTCGGCAGCCCCTAGGCGTCGCTGCCCTACTCGCACCGTGAAACTTATCCATAACCATAATTACCCGCAAAGATGGGACGGGTCTGGCTGCCGGATGCTTGACTGTCTGGAACCTGCAGGCGAGACATCGCAGAGCTAGCTGTATTGCTGAGGCGGTCATTAGAAGGCCTTGTCGCACATAAAAGGGTTAGACCATATAATTTTTAAACATATTTACGTGTGACGACCATGCGACCAATGCAAAACACCTCGGCGGCAAATTCATTCGAAGATGTTCTACAACCTACGTTGATAACCAGCATAAAGCAGGAAATGATCACAACTCGTAAGGAAGTGTTCGCCCCCGCCCTGGTATTTCATCAGTCCGAGGATGACAGCGAATCGGTTGAACCAATGAACAGCTCAGATGTTGGCATCGGAAGCTTTGTTGTAACTGAGAGCATCTCTCGCAGCTGGCGTGTCGCAAAAGCACTGGATACTGGCATGATCGGCATCAACGTTGGAAGCTTGAGTGCTTGCGAAGGTCCCTTTGGAGGGATGAAAGAGAGCGGGTATGGGCGAAAAAGCGGTGCGGCTGGGATCAGTGAGTATATGGCGATGAAGTCCATTTTAGTCGGTATCTTTTAAGTAGCATGGATTCTCTAGATTTAAGGATAGCAGCACACGAGTTGTTATCTCACCCGGGGAGCGGCAAGTTTACTATCATGCACTGCCCTTAGATCATCTGAAGATCAAAATAGCCACCAAGAAAAGAAATCGCAAATTCTTACTACCAGTGGTGCTCTGACGGGTCGATGGCACGAAGACTTGGGATGCAGAGTGTCTCATGAACTCATTATGTATTCTTATCGAATTATGCTGCTCTAGTCATAATACTCAGCTACTCATATTAGTTATCCTTCCACTTGCTTAGAAGTGTGAGCCACCACCGCAAGGCCCGTCGTGAGAGTGGCCGGTCAGCTCCGCAGCGCGCTTGAGGTGGCGAGCAACGTCGGCGGCGTATCTGCGCTTCTTTTGGCTGACGGGGGGAATGGTCTCCCAGCTCATCGCGTACTTGGCAACGCTGTGTGCAATGGCCTGAGTGTTGACAAGGTAGGCATCGTTGTCCAGGTTCGTGATGTCATCGCCAATCAGGTGGTAGTTGACATCGTAGGCGACACCAACTTCTCCACCGAAGAGCTTGGCCTCCTCCTCAGTCTTAAGTCCCTCAGCGCCAGTGAACAGACCACCTACGATGCATCATTAGTATTAATTCGCCAACCTCGGATTTTCAGTTTGGGTAAACTCACCACTGGGGATACCATTCTCGATGAACGCGGCATAATCCGAGCGACCGTTGAACTCAGTGGGCACGTGTCCCAGGCCCTTGCTCTCAAAGAACTCCTCGTAGTCCTTCTCAATGACATCAGAACCAGCGGGGCCGGAGAAGTTGAAGGCGCTTCCGTCTCCGTCGTAGATGGCGAGCTTGGGGTTCGGGGAGGCAATCATGTCGAAGTTGAGGTAGGCGCGGATCTTGGAAACCTCCTCCTCAGAGCCGTTGAGCTGCTTGACGTAGAAGTAGGAACCGAGCTTGCCGTACTCCTCGGCGCCCCAGAAGCCGAGGCGGACAGCGTTCTTGACTTCGAAGTTGGTCAGGGCCTTGGCAACGGTAAGGACACCAACGGTACCGGAGCCGTCGTCACTGGAGAAAGAAAGGTTAGCATCTGCTGACAATGTTGGTGGCTGATAAACGATACGACCGCGAACGACGAGGACGACCGCGAACGACGAGGACGACCGCGAACGACGAGGACGACCACGAACGACGAGGACGACCACGAACGACGAGGACGACCATGAACGACGAGGACGACCACGGACGACGAGGACGAACATGAAAAATCAAGGATGGTAGAGAAAATATAGGGAGCATGGGATAACTCACTTGATACCGGGTCCAGCGAAGACGGAGTCAGAGTGGCCGCCGATCATGAGGACGTTGTCGTGATCTCCGCCACGTGTCTCAGCAATGACGTTGTAGTTGACACGGTCCTCAATAATGGAAATGACTTTGAGGTCAAGAGTGATCTCTTCGCCAGCCGCGAGCTTCTCAACGAAAGCGAGGCCCTCGGCCTGGGTGATTCCGACAGTCGGGGCGTAAGCATCCGACTGCTCGCCCAAAGTTCCCGACAAAGCGCCCTCGGCGTTATTATAGACGATGGCGGCAACAGCACCAGCGGATTTGGCCAAGGTGGCCTTGACGGCAAAGTTGCAGGTTCCTCTCGAGATGAGGGCGACGGCACCAGAGACCTCGGCGGGGTAGTCGGCCTCCTCGCAGCCAAGGTTCGGGACGTTGACCAGAGCGGCGCCGGTGACGTCTCCAGCAGGCGTGAAGGTCATAGGTCGCGCATCGACGGCGGCGCCTGCCACGGCCAGAGTTGCCTTGGAGCCTGCAAAAGCCTCAGTGAAGGGCTGCTTGTAGACGTCGAAGTAGTCGAGCTTCTCGAGCTCCTCGACAAGCCAGTCGACGGTGGCATTGTGGCCACCACCGCCAAAGGCGCGGTTGCCCTCGTGGGCGTCGGCGATGTCCTGGAGCTTCTGGGAGCCGGCGAGGAGATCCTCGATGGTGATCAGCTCCTGGAGGGACTCGGAGTCGACGTAGGGCTTGCACTTGGCGGCGCTGGCCAGAGCCGGCAGGGCGAGAGTGAGGGCGGCCGTTCTCATGTTGGGCGGTTGGTGAATGGTCGGTGAGGAAAACCTGGCGAAGTTCGTGAGGAGCGGCGGGGCTCTGGTTTTGTATCTGTCGTCAAATTGCGCAGGTCCTGCCTCCTAGGCGCTTTCCTTCTGCGTGGCGCACAGCAAATGCGACTGTGCGAGGCAGGAGCGTTGCCCCTCAACTGGGTCGCACATGCATGCAGCACCATCTCGCGTGATCGCGCCAAGGCAATAGATAA
Source organism: Colletotrichum viniferum (assembly GCA_020226115.1). Lineage (NCBI taxonomy): Eukaryota > Fungi > Ascomycota > Sordariomycetes > Glomerellales > Glomerellaceae > Colletotrichum > Colletotrichum viniferum. The sequence continues at coordinate 192,915 of JAGFBE010000020.1, read as the reverse complement.
GGAAGCTGATGATGCTGGCACTTTTGCAGTGGTGCGGCTTTCTACGGTAAACTGGATCCACGAACCAATGACGCGGGAAGTCAAAATCAAACCCGGCGGGAGTCTAGAGTCCCAGGTTCAAGGTTGACAGGATCGATTGACTCAATTCATTGCCACGAGCCTCTGGGCAGCGCCGCTATCCCGGGACGAGAGGCTCAATAAGGAAGCTTAGAAGGATCAGAGAGGCTGGCTTCATCAGCGTCGTATCGCGACCTGCCTGATCCAGGAACGTTCTCATGTGCCAAGACTTGGCGATCTTGGCAATACGACTCAACGGTGGGCACGTCTGTGATAGGCCAATCGCTTTCTTTTTGTGCTTCGATTTAAGTCATGAACTGTCGTTACAATACTCGCAGCATTTTGGCATCGTTGCCAATTGATGACAATGTCTGTTTTTTCAATTTGATGTTGTACAGATGTGAATCACAGGAGGTCAATGGAAAGACACTAAGGTGACTAGGACCAGGATCTGAACCTCCACAACAGCTGGATCCTGGGGTTGAAGAGACGATGAAACTTTGGGTTTTTATACACATGAGATGGTGAGCTGGTAAACTATTTACTTCGGATATTTACTTCGGATATTCATTCGTGCTGAATAGATCAATCCAATATGACATGGCTTCACTGCGGAAATCATCCGTCTCAGAGCGACTCAGCTCGGTAGTCGAAGACAAAATTTTCGGGGTTGTTGGCATTATACTTGGGCCAAACGTTGGTGCCGTTCACTGACAGAAGAATAAGTCAGTATTCGAACTTAGAACCCTTCATGGCTTGTCGGAGATTTCACTCACCCGGATGGTTATTTGGGTCCAAAGTGTGGAAAAAGCTTATCCACATGCTGCACATCAGGTAACTCAACGGCTCCAAAGTGTCCTTCTGATCGGCTTGGTCGCTGGGGCTGAGAGCTTCGGATAGCGTCACGTTGTGGAAAAAGAAGGCGATGTCGTCTTGTTCCTGAGAACCGGTCTGCCACCAGTGTGCATGGAACAAAACGTCGTAGACGTATGAGTAGACGTCGACATTATTCCCGGCCCACTACAACTGGCATCGTCAGTAACAAGAAACCCTTGGTTTCAGGACACAGGAATGTTCAGCACATACCACTTGACTTGCCAGCCGCCGTCCAGCCTGCATAATCATATCTCCAGTATACGCACTCGTACGCTTCCACTGGTACCCAAGCCCAGTCTCATTCCCCGGCCGTCCTTCCAACGTAGCCGGAATGCCTTGGTCCAGTTCATCAGGATACAGCCGCGCAATCTCATTCGCAGCGTCTTTCACTGAGGCCGTCATCCCTCACCATGCTCAGAAACTCATCCGTCGTGTTGATCTTCTTCACAACGTAGTGCTGCCAAGTGCCTTCATCGCGAGTCGTTCCGAGGATCAACGGCACTCGCACAAAGTGTCCAGCCTGCATCTCCTTGGACCCGACGTCTTGAATGAAGTCGCCATCGACAACGGGGTTCGGGTGGTCGTCTGTAGTGATATTGCTGTCGAAGACGCTCGAGAGAACGTCGGCATCAACACTGCGCAGGCAGTCGAGGGTATTCGTCGAGGCGGAGCAGTTGGTCGCGTTGACGAATTGGTCATACAGAGGCTGCCACTCGCCGGCGGTAACGGACGGCCACCGTACGCGAGGAGCTGAAGCCCAGCGCTGAAAGCACCGGCCTCCTGACCCCAAATGGTGATCCTCTCGGGATCGCCGCCAAAGGCTTCAATGTTCTCCTTCACGAACCGGAGAGCAAGGCGCTGATCCTTCAAACCCAGATTCGCAACGCCCTCGTTAGCAACTTCGTTTCCATACAGGAAGCCCCAGTAGCTAAGACGGTAGTTGAGCGTGACCCCGATGAACTCCTTCCCGTTCTGCACACCGACCTGGAGGAGAGAGGTCATGTTGTACCGTGGATCTCTCCCGGTTCCATGCTCGAATAGACCGCCGTGGATATAGACTGCGACCGGCAGCAGGCCCTTGGATGAGGAGACGTTGGAGGGGCGATAGACGTTGAGAGTCAGGCAGTCTTCGGAGATGAACTGGCCCAGGACCATCTGGGTGGCCCCGTAGCCGTAGCACATGGATCCAAGAACGGTCGCATTTCTCTGTCCAGTCCAAGACGTGTTCAGTGACTGAGCCTCGCGGAAACGCAGGCTTTCGGTGGGTGGCTGCGCGTAGGGGATACCCTCGAAGAAGTCCTGATGCCAGTTCGAATGGTGAACTATTCGCGTCTGTCAGTTGCGTCTCATCACGACCAAGCCTCATCCACAGTGTAATAAATTTTGAGTGAGGTTTTTAAGAGAAACAATTACTTACCTCCGTAGTATGTCCCGTTCAACGTCGTAGCCGTAGGCACGGTGGTGTTGGTGCTGTTCTGGAACTGAGCAGAGACCGTGATGGCGAAAACGCCTATACCAAAAGTGAGGAAAGAGCGCATAATGGAGGTTTCACTTGAGTCGGTCAGCGGTCCCTATGCGCAAAGTAATCTAGAAGCCAGTTCCAAGAAGTCATGAGCACGCCGACCACGTATATATGTAGGTTACCGGAGTTGATCCCCTGCCCGCTTGATCATCACTCCAGACAAGGTTACCTAAAAGATATTGACAGATGACGACGCCACTGACTAGCTGCAGGCGCTCCGGACTATGTTGTCTCTCTGGCCATGGCCCATGAACAATCATTAGCACCTAGACAGGGCTCTTCTGGTGGTTCTGCCTTGGTTGCACTGGACCATTTGAGGCTTGGCCGTCTACCCACGCAAAATGAACGCGCGGTTCGAGATGTGAGCCACGGGAGCAGAACGACATTCATTCAATGAGGGGAACGATGAGGCGAAGACGCCAACTTGTTCCCCTGACATGAACGCAAACAACCCACTCACCTTATTTAAAGCCTTGTTCAAAGGAGATCAAAATGCCCTGATCTGCGGAGGCTTAGTGGCTGCGACTGGACTGCATGCGTTGTCATGTTCATCAAAACGCGTACTCAACTAATTTTCGTCGAAGACCTTGTCCCGGGGAGTTAGGAACACCGGAGGCAAGTTGCTAACAGCGGCTGAGTCCTTTGGAGCTGTCTTTTTGAGAAAGTGGAGATGCCTTCGGGAGATCTGCACTGCCCAAGCATACTCACACAAGATGGCAATTTTTCCGAGGCACTGCATCGATACTTTATGGAGTTGCGGGAAACCTTTTTTTTTTCTTCACTGATAGAGCCGACTGCTATCCCCAACCGGGACAAAACTCCAAGGAGAACAATTTGGGAAATGTAGCCGCTGAGACAAGGTAAATCTATGCGGTCTTATTTGTAGCTAGTATGGGTCTGCTATTCGCTAGATTCACCGCGGTACCTTTTACCTGTTGATATTGTGATAGGGTGTTTGGCTTTCATCCCTAACTCCGATGATTTGCCAAAAGGTATGATAGTCAACATGCTTCTACGTTCCCGATGACACTTCATATTCGAGAAATCGAAATTGACAACCCTCCAAGCTACTGTACATGTGATCCTGGTGTATCTGCAACCCCGTGTCGTAGTCTGGGAGTCCGTATTAGTACAGCAGATAACAGTGGGAGAACCACAAGGTCAAGCTTCTTACTCGATAGGTGGCCGGTCTGCCACACCTGGTAGACCTGATGTCTCAGCGTATGCTCTTTCCAATCCCTCTCGGTGGCGAGCACCGGCCCAACACCAAAACGCTAGGTATAGGCAAAGCATAAATGCAAGGAAGAAGGGGTAGAAACATGCAATGGAGGCCTTCTGCGAAGGCCTCGCCGAGAGGTACTCTGCGGTGGCACCACCTATCACAATCAGGAAAACAACGACCGTGCCGAGGGCGAAAAGAATCGTGAGCTGGTAGAAGCTATCCGTCATGCCTTCCGGGGAGTTGGCGATGACGCGCATATGATCAGGTATGGAGAATTTAGTCTCGAAGCGTCGCAGGTGTTCTATGACGGACGACTTGTGTCGGAAGGCGATGCGTGAAATAATGATTAATGGATTGATAGTGTCTGGGGCCGTGAGATGTCGGAAGAAGGTGCGGTGCAATATCCATAGCACTGACGCTCCGACAGCAGTAAATAAGGATATTTCGATGATCATGTTGCCAATCGCTGGGTACTGTCGACGTCGCTTCGTTGGATATGGCTATTTGGGTTTCTGAACTGAACTGGAAACTGTTGTTTTTGTGTTCTTTAGAAGGAGAGAAACCCTGGCTGTGAGAGTCTGCGAATGTTATTGAGCTGAAAGACGCGACTATATCCAAAAGCCACTAGAGACGAGCGAGTCCATCCCGCGAGCGAACTATATCTTTGAAGATTTGTCTTGAAGGCTGGTCGAATGAACGGGCTGGTCGAATGAACGACCATAAGGCAATGGATGGAAATTTTCCTGCTCTGCGAAGTGGCTCGTGGATGCAAAAGTACGGAAAAGAGTTATGAGAACGAAGGAGAAAAAGGGGGGCAAGCTATATAAGATTAGCGAGCAAAGGACACAAAGGTTAGAGACAACCCATCATAGCAAGGGTCGAGGAGAATTTGACTACCCGGGTAGTGTCAGTCACCTATCCAGGTAGTCTCCTCTATAACTTTAATACGTAATTAAGATCACGCACAGTAGAAAAAGGTCACAGCCGTGAAAAGAAAAAAAGGACGAAAAGAAAAATGAGGATGACAGTCACTTATTTTCGGGAAAAACAGGAGGTCTTAGTAGCATATACAGATTATACGCGACACTTGGGAAAACGTCAATGTACTCTTGTAATTCAATCTTCTTCAACGGTATACCTAACGCCATGCTGATCAAAGACAAAAGGTGGCCTCTCATACGCCCGCAAATTCTTTTTGCGTACTTCTCTGCTCTTCTTCAACGGCTTGGGGTCTGTAAGCTCGAATAGTAGATTGACCGAGTTTTGCTCAGGAAGGCCCTGAATATCCATCAAGGTGCACAATTGCTGGCAGAACGCCATAGTTTCTCGCGGTAATCGAGATAGATCCCTTGTTACTCATTGGTAAAGGGTCCGCCAGTGTTTCACCGAGATCGGGGTTGGATCTTTGAACATAATCGAGGATATGAAGCCATAGTTTTCTGTCATGTTGCGAGCTCATCCGTTCCTTGGGCCTGATTTCGTCGGGAAAAGCTTTCAATGTTTCCTCCGACTGACTTCTTAATTCCAGAAACCTCTTGAATCTCTTTTTCTCTCCTGTCTCCTGTTAACTCTGCGATTGTGCGCGCTTGGAATGATTTTGAGGAGGCTAACCTCGTGATCAAATGGAAGAATTTGTAAGCCAGCTTTGTTTTAGTTTCCGCCTGTCCTGAGAGAATGATTTCCAAAATACTTGCTTTCATCGATTCCAAGGTGTAGCGCAATGCAATTTGTTTTTTACCGATACCTGAGATACCGACTACAACCATTCTGGACTGCTTTCCAGGCTCTTGGTCAGAAGCCAAAGAGTTTCAGTTTCGAATAATATCCGGAACATCTTCTCTTCTCGTGAATGCGGGATACGATTCATGGATAATGCCCACCTCCACTCCCAAGATTCAATTTCAGCGCGCGATTTGGGCACATTTTGATGGGTTGATATGGTTTTCCGCTGGGGGTTGATGCCAATGCTGTCATGCCTCAGTGCATCAGATCATTGACTGACTAAGTATGCAGGTGCAGGAGCTCTTTCCATCGCATGGCATGCTGCCCGCTGTTCCTGCATGCTTCCCCGGTTGATTACTTCATTTTCAATATGAAGCAAGTGGGGATGACGCTGCCTTTGCGGTTTTCGATGGCAACGACCACCCAACACCTACCATGCACAACGCCCGTGCAGATTGCAATGGAAGTCACATCCCATCATCCGGTGCACCTCTGCCGCGTCCACAAGCTCGTCATATAGAAAGAAAGTACGGAACTTCCTGGACCTTACATTGAAAAATATCGCAATTACAGATCCAGGCAGCTTCCCATCTGTTGGGAGTTCAACGACGGAATGAGCTGCACAGAGTGTTCTCTACTGCAGCTACTGCATTCATACGCAGGACACAACCGTAGCAACTGCAATCCCATAACCATCGCTCACTTGCTGGCCTGTATATTTCTGCCTGCCGAATATCCATGACCGCGTGACAAGCATGGAAGTCCATCGGCGAAACAAATTGGGCAAGGTTCAGCCCGCTTCCTACCTTTGCAAGCACTGGGTGACCGGAACCTGCGTGGGAATGATCACAATGCAGGAAGCAGATCTCGGGACCAAGCAGATCTCCGGCGCTTCTTGCATGCTGAGTCCAGCAAGCTAGTGGTTCCTGCAAAATCTACAAGCTCCCATCATGAGCTCTCGACAGGAACTTGTTTGTAGCTCCTTCATGTTAAGATGCCCAGCAACGACTTCACATGACGGGGACCTTCTACCGCAGTCTAATTACCCAGAAAGAAGCAACCACTGCATGTCGTTTAACGCAGGAAGGAGTCTGGATGCCCTTACTAGCCATTGTCTATATAATCCCCCTCTTGACGTGACTGTGAACCAACCTTGCCCGAACATCATCCCACCTCATCCCATCCCATCCCATCCGATCTCTTTTCATCACCTCCCAGTCTACGCCCTTCGCTGCTTTGTTTTCACTCTCAAGGCCTTCTCGGTTCCTGAACTTCGCTATCATGGCTGACGACACCACCATTTCGCCTGAGATCGCCTCGGACACTGTCCAGACGCAGCCAAAGCCCCCAAAGAACTTCAGAAGCCCGACCGACTCCAGTAGCCGTAAGGTACTTCCGCCCCGCTCTTCATCATCGCTTTCATCGTCTACGGGAAGCGTGGCAATCCCTCCTCCAGGCCAGCGTCGTATCCCTGTCTCGCGGTCTGGCGTTGGTCTTACGTCTCGGCCACGATCCATGTCGCAGCTGTCAGCTATGCATAGGGCCTCTGGCTCTCGTACACTCTCCGAGCCTCCCTCTGGCATTACCTATGCCACTTCAAGCACTCAAACAGGGTCGGCATCATCAACAAGTGAGGTATCCACCCAAACCAGTCGGCCAAGCTCGCCTCCCCCTCCTGAGGCGTCCGCTGGGGTTACTTTCGCCGATTCCGGCACCCAGACGAGTCTGGATAGCTCGTCTTCCTCTCCTAAGGCATCACCTAGAGTTACTTTCGTCGACTCTAGCATGCAGACTGAGCCGACTGCCCCCACCAGAGATTCTGGAACTACGACTACGCCGGCCACGACTGCAACCATTAGCCAGACCAAAGGCCCTGATCGCAAGGGAAAGGCACCCCAATCTGGCAGACGCTTTCTAGACAACCATCCGATCGTTCAGGCTTCTTCTTCGACCTCTGTCAACCCTGGTGCCCGCCCCTCCATAGACCCGATGGTTTCCTCTACCACTGGAGTCCCTGTTACTCCAGCCTCCAATCCTACGGTAGAGGGATCCGGCATCAACAGACTCCCCGAGGTCTCTGCCCTGGCCGCAGGCTGGGCACTACTAGCGTCGGCCTCTGTTGCTGTTAGTGCTGCTGCCGTTACAATCAAGGACGGTGCAAAGTCTCAAGAATCAGGTCTAGCAGTACACGCTCTGAACAGTGGAATGGCCAGCCTGCTGTCGTTGACCTGCTTGTGCGCGTGGCGCGGGATGCGGTTGGTATCAGTTGGCGTGGATGAACGCGAAGTCCAGTAGGAAAGGGACTTGGCGCGGATCTGGGCACCCTCCTGGTTTGTCGTGGGTATTCTCCAAGTCTTTGTGGGTGCCTCTGGGATTTGGGGCGATCTAGGAGCCTTTGGCTTTGTTGCGGCCGCTTGGGCTATGTGGGCGATATTCGTTGGCTCGGCGTCAGAAGAGAACAGGCGACGCTGGCTGGGGCGGTAGGGAAGGCTTTGATGGGAGATTTCGTTATTCTGCGGCTCTGTTGTGGTATATTGGCTGGAGGGTGTGGGAGGAACTACATTATTGTGAAGGTCATCGGCCGGAAGATTCTTACTAGAAACATCAAATTCAGTCTCATCTTGTCCAACAATAGCACCTAAGTTTGTCGTGCAATGTTAGACGTAGCCCATATGCGTTTGAACTCATGAGCCTTGTCTTTCTTCCCTTCTAACTTTTCTTCCGCAGTTTGCCGCCTGGAGGCGCACCTTGTTGACTGCCGTATGACTCTCACGGGGACTTGTAAACTCTAGTGATAGCTGTGAGATGCTCTATTGAGCTCTTCTTCTTTATGATCTAGCTAAATAGCTTAAGAGAAAGGTCACTTAAGTCGAGGCCTTGTAAATACCTATTGAGTAAGATGACCCTTTGTACTGTGTAATGTAGGTAGTTGGCATCCCATAAAACAGCGGTGCTTCATCTCGGCTACGGTGTTCACCATGCTGAGTGGGTGAAGCAATTGACGTGAGCTTGCCCTGGGCGCCATGGAGCGCTGGCATGGTTGAAGGTGCTAGATATGGTTTCCTGTAGGAATCTGGGCTGAGTTGTTATCAGCAGCAAGCCTTGTGTATAGAAGTTTAATCCGACAGGCCGGGAGAATAGAAATGCTTTTCAGCAACGAAAAAAGCTAACTCGTGTTCATCTTCCTACTACTGAAATCGAAAGGTGTCTTCAGGCAGACATAGAGGGAAGACGTCGAGGCGATAAGATGGAAAGTTGGGAGGTTGATCGGCAGGATTATCAAGCTGTCCGTGCTTGGTTGCTTTAAATAAAAAGCAAACATTGGGACACATGAGTGGCTAGGTTTTTTTCCCATGAGGGTTTCCCTAGTTAGACAAAACAGCACGCATCACTGATCAACAGCCCTAGTCCAAACTCTGAGAACCCAAAAATGAATTGTGACATCCATTTGATACAGCCTCCCTTGTCTACAAACCACCAAATACGGAAGACTGGCCGACTCGTGCACGTGCAGCCCGACCTAAGACGGACATACTTACCGAAGTAGGTTAGAAGCTGCAGGGTCTGGACCCATGTATCAGCATGTCGCACACCAGGCGGCACGCCGAACGCGACGTTGCCGTTGCCCCCGTACAACGCTGATAGTGATCCCCAGGGTCTGAAGCACGCAGGCACACCACACACGCGTCGCTGGCCAACGTCTCTGTTCTAACAACATTTCGACATATTCCCGAACTTCTCGTCATGAACTTCCTTTCATTTTCTTCCTAGTGCCTACCAAGCTTTAGCCTCTGGGAAAGAAGTTCTGATGTATGCGGGCTATTGATCTTACGAATCATCAATATGGTCTGTCCGAACTTCAGCGACTGGACGTCCGGGCCGCGAGTCCATACAGGTTGCCGCTCTTTTGACTTCACTCTACAGTTTGAAGATATCATTTTCGCATGCTTGCCATGTGCATTCTTTCTTCTGCTTGTCCCACCGAGAGTTGTCCAGCTGCTTCGACAGCCAGTTACTTTCCAGACTCAGTCCAGGCTCTTGGCCAGCAAGTTGGTATGTCCAGCCGCACAATCGAAAACCGCCGTCAATGTGTCTCGCCGTCAATTTGTCTTTGACTAACTCCCATTGCAAGGTGGCCACAATAACACTTCTCGCCTTTCAGTGGACCTTCCTGGCTTTGCGCTGCCAGACCTCAGCATCCCAAACTCCTGCGTCCATCGCCGCTGATGTTCTGACTCCCGTCGCCACGCTTGCCGTCTTGCTTCTGTCTGTCCTAAACCATCAAAGATCGCCTCGACCCTCGACCCTCATCAGCCTTTATCTCTCGGCATCCATCATACTTGGAATTGCCCGTGTCCGTACACTGTGGCTTATCTCTGTACGCGGCCCTTTGCCAGCCATCGCCACAGTCGTGTTGGTTTTCACACTGGTGGTGCTCGTGCTAGAATCTATCGAGGCGAAGAAGAGACTTGCCGCGCCTGGTGCCCCTCCCGACGGCAAACATGCAACTCCCGAGCAGAGCAGCGGGTTCTGGTCGAGGACTTGCTTTGCGTGGTTGGCGACAACTTTCTACTTGGGGTATTCCAAAGTTATATCCCTCAACGACTTACCAGGGCTCGATTCGAATATGGAGAGTCGCGTTCTTCACCAAAGTCTGGTTGTTGCGTGGGACAAACGTACGTCTTTTACGCCGGTGTGTTCCTAACGAAGTCTGCAGCCCCCTTGCTAACCTCATGGCTTTGTCAGACGACCACCAAAGTCGCCATAGTCTCCTTAAAGCTTGCTTCAGGGCGTATCTTTTGCCCTTCCTGGCTCCTGTTATTCCCCGGCTCTGCCTCACAGTCTTTACATTCGCGCAACCATTCCTCATAAAATCGACCGTAACTTTTGTGAGTAACGGTAACCCAGACGTCAGCTACGGCAGAGGCCTTATTGGGGCCTGGGCTTTGGTGTACCTGGGCATCGCGATTAGCAACTCGGTTTACCAGTACCATAACCTTCGCTTTACAACTAGGCTTCGGGGAGGGTTAATCGCGCTTGTCTACCAACAAGCTGTCTACACAAGAGACGTCGATACTGGGGATATCACGGCAGTAGCCCTGATGGGGACAGATGTTGAACGTATCTTTGGCGCCATGTCTATGTTTCATACGACGTGGGGTTCGCTACTTGATATTGCTGTTGCGAGCTGGCTTCTAGGACTGCAGCTGTCCCTCGCCTGCCTAGCCCCGATAGTCCTTGTATTGGGTATGTGATGCGCGGCAAATATTGTATGGAGTTCGCTAACCAGACTATCTCGCAGTCTTCATCGCTATAATGTCCAAGATCTCTGTTGCCAGCAGAACAGCTCAGATGCGGTGGATCGAGAAGATCCAGGAACGTCTTCGTGTCACAACGACAGTGCTTGGTGAGATGAAGGCTGTGAAGATGCTCGGGCTTACAGATGTTATGTCGACAATGATTCAGAGACTGCGGACTGACGAGATCAACACCTCAAAGTCTTTTCGGAAGCTGCTTGTGGCCACTCTGTTGCTCTGTAAGTCTCTTGTCTTCGGCGACGATGAAAATGTCTATTTCCTGACGGGCAACCCCAGCGCTCACCCCTATTAATCTTGCTCCTATTGTTACCTTTGCCGTCTACGTCATTATCTCAGTATTCTGGAAGAACGAAACTCTTTTACCCGCCCAGGCCTTTGCCTCTATCGCATTGCTTGGGCTCTTGACCACGCCCGTTGTCATGTTCATACAGCTACTGCCAATGATTGTACAGTCGTTGGCATGCTTCGACCGCATCCAAGACTTTTGCACCTACGGTCCCCGACCTGCAACTCTCGATAGCCAGAGTAGCACCTTCACCTCGCCATCTCCAACCGATATTCATCTCGTTCCATTGACAAACGCGGGCGACAGCAAGTTTGCGGACTCACAACAGCGGTTTTCCGTCTCCTTCAAAGGGGATAGCTTTGGATGGAAGAAGGATCAGGCTGTGCTTCACGACCTTACCGTTGACATCCCTCGAAACGCGGTGACTGTTGTTATCGGTCCCGTGGGAAGCGGCAAGTCATCCTTCCTTCGCGCAATACTGGGCGAGTTGATACCCATGTCTCCTCTTATTGCCGTTCCAGCCGTTGGAAACCCTCCTGACAAAGGTGGCGTGGCATATTGCTCACAGAGCCCGTGGCTTGAGAACGGAACGGTTCGGCAAAACGTACTCGGCGTTTCACTCTACGACCAGAAGTGGTACGATGCTGTTATCTCAGCCTGCGGTCTCGAAATCGATTTACAAGCATTGCAGAAGGGAGATTACACACTCGTTGGTAGCAACGGTGTCAATCTAAGCGGCGGCCAGAAGCAACGCATCGTAAGTGGCCTAAAATGTTTCTTGAACGTTGAACTTACATTAACATCCTATCTTTGTCTCCCTTAAGGCTCTTGCTCGAGCTGTCTACTCGAGGCAGAAGATCGTTGTTCTTGACGATGTTTTCAGTGGCATGGATGCCCACACGGCTAAGCATGTCTCGACCTGTCTGCTTGGCACTGATGGTCTCCTGCGAAGGCAACGCGCAGCAATCGTCGTCGCAACGCATAGTCGTGAGTTTTGGCTTCACATTGTGACATCGAAATGGGCTTGCTAATGAGAATGCAGATGAACTAATGGCCCTTGCCGACTTCATCATCAGCCTCGATAATGGCAGGATTCAAGAACTCGGCAACCCCGCAGTTCTCGTGCGAGGTCAAGGCTATACGAGCAAGCTAGGGCTGAAGTTGTCATCTGAAAGTGTGAATGCACAGGAGTCTGATGATTTTGTGACTCCCATCGAGCAGACAGCCACGCCAACCAACGAGAACGAGAACCACCAAGAACAAAGGCCTCATACCGATACCCGACGCAAGAACGGGGAGAAGGCAGTTTACACATACTACTTGAAGAATGCCGGCTGGAAGGCAGTGACCCTCTACTCAGTTTCAGTCGTCATGTGGATCTTCTTCTCAGAGTTCTCTAGTAAGCCGAACCCTTTCGCACTGCAATATAGGGGGAAATTGGCAACTGCCGCTGACAATTTCATGTGACAACTAGCCGTTTGGGTCAAGTGGTGGTCGGAAGCCAATTCCGCTAAGGCTAACACGAGCGTGGAGTATTATTTGGGCATGTACGCCGTATTTGGCGTCCTTGGCACTCTGGGAGCTTCTTTGGCTGCCTGGTTTGCATTCCTTGACATCATCACCAATACGGCTCTTAAGCTGCACTCGGACCTTCTCAAGACTACCATGGCGTGAGTTCATGTGTACCACATCATGTTGTATGTGGGACAGTAATAATCGTATACCTCTCGCGGGACAGAGCATCCTTCCGTTTTCTGACCACAACCGATAATGGCGAGATTCTCAATAGGTAAGTCACATTAGGTGATTTTTCATCGCAACGAGGTGCTAATTTGTGGCCGTTCACAGGTTCAGTGAAGACATGCAGCTACTGGACATGGACCTGCCGTCCAACCTGGTGAATTACACTTCCAGTGAGTATGTCATCCACATGAATATGCGCTGTTGCTCACGACTTTTCGCAGCGGCCATGTTTGTCTTAGCTAAGCTCGTTATTCTCGCCGTCTTCTCCCAATTTCTCGGCATTGCCCTCCCTTTCATCGCCATCGTCGTCTATTTTCTGCAACGCTTCTACCTTCAGACGTCTCGCCAGATCCGTCTTTTGGGGATCGAAGCCAAGGCGCCCCTCTACACCTGCTTCTCTGAATCCGTGGCTGGAAGTGTGACTATTCGTGCTTTTGGGTGGCAAACCCAGTACCAGGAACGTAACTATCACCGCATTGACTTGTCCCAGAAACCAAGCTATGTTCAAAGCTGTATTCAAGCGTGGCTTACGGTTGTTCTTAACCTAGTTGTGGCTGTGCTTGCTATCGTCCTGGTGGGTGTAGTCGTCACTTGGTATGATAAATTTAGTGCTGGAAGCGTTGGTGTCAGTCTTCTTATGGTTATTGGATTCAGTGAGATATTGGCACGCCTGATCCAGAGTTGGACCAAGCTTGAGTCTAGTGTGGGGGCTGTTGCAAGAGTTAGACGGTTCGTAGCAGAGACCGAAACGGAACACAGTGCTGGCAAGGGACGGTTATCTCGGGACTGGCCCCGTAGCGGGGCTGTCAACTTCTCCAACGTTGTGGCGTCTTATGGGTGAGTGTTCAAGTGTCTTCCCCATCTCTTTCGGTCTCGGAACTAACGTTACGCCAGTCCTGACGCCGAAACCATACTCAAGGGAGTATCGCTTTCGGCGAAGGCCGGCGACCACGTTGCAATCTGTGGTCGCTCAGGCAGCGGCAAGACGTCGCTTATCCTTAGCCTACTACAGATGACAGATGTAAGGGAAGGCAAGATTGAGATTGATGGCGTCGACCTATCAACTCTCGTGCCATCGGAGCTTCGTTCTTGCATCAACGTTGTTTCCCAAGATCCTTTTCTCATGCCGGGAACAATCCGATTCAACATTGATCCGCTGAGCGCCGTCTCCGACGACGACGACGACGACGCAAGGATCACACAAGCTCTCGACAGAGTTGGTCTTTCGAGACATGTTCGAGAGCAAGGCGGCCTGGACGTAGAGATGGACGATAAAGCTTGGTCGGCCGGTCAGAAGCAGCTCCTCTGCATGGCTAGGGCTATGCTTCGGCAGTGCAAAGTTTTAATTCTGGACGAGGCCATGAGCAGGTAAGCATTCGTGAAAAGCTTGTCCTCAGTATGAAGTTCACGCTGACATTATCGTTACCCAGTGTTGATAGCGAGATCGAGGCGGTTATGCAGGATGTTGTTGACAATGAGTTCCGTGACTGCACTGTTTTGGCTGTTATGCACACGCTCAAGCACGTCTCCCGATACGACGCAGTGGTCCTTCTTGGTGACGGCGAAGTCTTGGAGACTGGAGAGCCATCTTCACTGATTGCGGGAGATGGTCCGTTTGCTGAGCTTTACAGAATGAACTCGAACTGACCACGTCATTCGATGCGCGGTCAAATACGCATTAGTCAGATGGTTCGCTCTTTTCTACAGTTCATTTCCTTCAAGTGGTCTTGTCCATATGTTATAGGTACAGATCAATCATGTTTTCCAGCCGCTCTGCGCTCTGCACGAGTGATTTCAATCTTCTGCCACTTTGGCCTTCACTATAAATACAACTTCCTAAATAACTGCTCAGATCGCATGATACATGAAATTGTATTTGTGCATTAGCCGTTCAGGCCAGGGCCATACCGATTGGAATGCCTGCTCAGTGTCTCCGGTGAACCCAAAAAGGACGAATTTGGCTACTTCTCAGACGCCACAGTCGGGGTATTTCACGGCAATCCGAGTGTTTATGATATCGGGTGCAATGTTGCTCCCCGCCAACAACATGTGCTCGCAGTGCTTCGTGTGCTCGTACGCTCCTATGTATCCGTCAATCGCCTTGACCCCGTGTCCGTTTCCGAGTATGATGGCGCGGTGCATCTTCTTCCACATTGCCGTGCAGTGTCGCACGTGATACTCCCAGTTGACGTAGAGCCCTGTATACTCGCCCGTCATAATTTGCTCGTGGGTCAGGGGCTCGGTGCGGTTGGGGTCGAGGAACCATTCCAGGTGATTGGCTTCGTCGAATTCGCGCGACAGTTCTGCATCGTAACATTGAGTTGGGAGCCAGCAAAAGGATATCATGTCGAAGTGGCAGCCGTTTTCCCTGGCTTCTTGAGGCGTGTTGCCGCAGGGCTTTATCATGACCTTTGGGCCCCTCTTGTGATGTGTTTCGCTCATGATCGTCCTGCAAATGGCGTGTTCGACAACCCCAGTGAAAGCGAGAAGTACAGTGACAACCGTTGCTAGTAAGGGCAGAGAGAACGCAAACAGGCGCGACGATGGAGAATGCTTGTGATTTGCCGCGGGGACTTCGTCGTGTTCGTCCATGAGCCGTACCATTTGTTCATCGCAAACATCATCTGATGGCAAGCATTGGATAGAGGTGTTGTTGAATGACAATCATCTAAAGACGAATTGTGATGAGATTGCCTTCCAGTGGTTTTCCATATTGGTAAGATGTTGGCACAAAAGGTTGAATTCTGCAATATGATGTGCTTGACGGCATACAAGGAACTTGACGTAGGCTCGGCTCAGTGAGCGAGCATATCTGTGCGGCCCAAATCACACCATGGAATGGTCAATACGATTCAAAATCAAAAATCAACCTCGTTGCGGGGGTATCGGCGGCAAACTGTCAGGTCAGCTTTTGACGCCGCCGCATGTGTGCATGGGCGTGACGCCGGCGACAAGCCGATACTTTTTCGGCGCCACGCCCTTGTCTCTCCAGAATGTTGACGACCTTTGAAAACCAATCAATCGGGTAACCCGCTACCTGCTAGACCTGCCTGCTAGTCGTGCCTGTGCCAGAAGTCCGCCATTTGGTTATGTGGTTTCTCGTGAATACCTCACTCGTATCGGGTTCCCCATCAGCGACCTTATGCCAACTCCGGCGGATGACCGAGCTGTAGTGCATGGCATCAACACTGCAAGATTTACACCAATATTTGAAGTCGACTTGCAATGGTCTCATCAAAGCGACATGCGAATCAATAGAGGCCATTTTATAATAGTGCATGAGGCACCCTTCGAATTGCTCCTTGGGTCCCAAGACTTTGTTGACGGACTACGGACACACTTGTCCTGTCCGCCTCTTGTCCGACCCAGCAAGAGTAGTAGTGAGTGATCGCCTCACTACAAGGGATTGCACTTGAAATACTGATATGATTCGCGACCTACATATAATTGAATAGGAGGTCAGGAGATCAAAGAAGCTGCAAAAGCCCTCGAAGACTAAGAACATCGACGGGAGATAGCAAGGGAATACCTGGAACGGAAGAAGTTAGGGACCGTCACCGATGCTACAAATGCATAAAGTAGCGACGGCGTTGAATAGATATGTGTTTATTGCTCGTCAAATTCGCTACGTGAGTCGTAACCGAAGAAGGGTGGCGCCATTTGACAATCTTTTCGCCGTCTCACTCGCAACATCGGGAATGACCAAACCCGCTTACGGCTATGAAAAGCAAAGCCGACAACGATAGAGACAACTACATTATGCGATGCGATGCAACCCTCGGCATCAATTACATGCATTGTCATTGGCACGCGGAGCTTCAAAGCCAGATAGCCGGTGGAAGTCCGATCTTGGGGCCAATGACCTGCTCACCAAAAGATCCATGCTCATAGGCCGCAAGCCGCTTATTCGTATTCTCCGCTAGTATAGTCGATGTGGTGGCTGCAATAGGACGCACGCAAGTGATAATCCATAGTAAATAAAGATAGAAGTGACTGGAGATGGCAACGGCGATGGCGGACGACGGCGGCAATAAGAACGACGGCCACGACAACAACGATAATGATAGCGTGTACACAGGCAACGTAGTAATTCTAGCACAGGAAAATCATGCGGCCTCTAAGCGTTTCCTGAATTAACTTACACTCTGTAGTTAGTTGGCTAATGTCAGGAGACTGCAGCATCAAAAGTTGCCGTCACAATCGACAACTTCCATTCTGAAGGTGCAACTGTCTCAATTGCGTCAGAATCAAGGTTGACAGCTCACCATCTCATCCCCCACAAGCTTGGGCCGTCGCCAAACGAGCACAAAGCGCGGCCCCATGGCGGAATTCCTGACATCCCTTCGCATTCGAAACCCCATCAAAGCCGAAAGCCGACACACGGCTTTGAATAATTTCCCCAAATTCCACAGAAAACGTCCCCAACCCCAGAATCCAGGTTGTTCTTAATACAAGTTCCCCATTTTCAGCAGGGGATGTGTGTGATCAGACCGTCTCTCGTTGGCTCACATGCCCAAGTGCGAAACGAATGCGGGGGCGGGGGGAGAGGGAAAGCCACCCAGCCCACCGCATCTTCGATATGAATCTTGGGGTAAGCCAGGCTATCTGCGGTCCCCCGCGGTTCTTTGACGTCTTTTTCCCCCGTGACTAGCCGCTTACGTGCCCTGACAGTCCCGAAACAGGAAGGTTGGCGGGCGCGCTGTGATAAGACGAAGGATTCAAGGTCAGCCATGGCTGGGGGCAGACCTTCGGCTTTGAGAACCGCTGAAAGCCGAAGGTAGGGTTCAGATACTTTTTTGCAGCATGGCGTAGGGACGATGTCAGATTATCGGCACGGACGGGAAAGACGGAATTGGAGTTTTGGGTTTTAAGAGCTCATGGCCCACGGGCGTTATCTTCGGGCAGTTTTGGATTGGCCTGGTGATTTTTCTTCTCTTTCTGCTAATGTCTGTCGGGAAGTGAGGTTTGAGGATTGATTTCGGATATCATCATACACAAGTGACCATGGCGCCAGAGACAAATCATATCTGGCTCTGGCTAGGCGTCGCCGCCGTTGGAGGCGTGCTCTATGTGAGAATCACCGAAAAGAGAGGCTGCATGAAGATGTGACTTCAGCTGACAAAAGGAAAGGTCGCCGGCATCGTCGCCTACCGCATCTTTTTCCACCCCCTGGCAAAATACCCAGGTCCCTTTATCGCAAAGATTACAGATGGCTATCAGCTCTACCACGCATGGAAGGGTGACCGCCATCTCGACTTTCACAAGCTTCACAGCAAATATGGTGCGAACCTACCCTTTCCCAATGCACTCAGACCTTACAAAGGCTACCGAGGTATCACAGAACGAAGACTGATCGTCGATGTAGGCAAAATCGTGCGCTTCGGACCCAACTCCGTCTCCTTCAACTCCGCGACATCGCTCAAGGAGATCTACGGGTTCCGCTCGAACGTTCGCAAAGCCGAGTTCTACAACGCCTTCGTCCATCCCGCAGCGAACACGCACAACACTCGCGACAAGGAGGTCCACGCCCGCAAGCGCCGCGTCCTCGCCCATGCCTTCTCAGACAGCGCCATGAAGGAGATGGAGCGCTACATTCTCGGCAACGTGCGCTCCTTCACCACCGAGATCGGCCGCGGAGGCTCTCCCGACGCCAAGGGCTGGTCTTCCACTAAGAACATGGCCGACTGGTGTAACTACCTCGCCATGGATATCCTCGGTGATCTGTCGTTTGGCAAGGCGTTCCACATGCTCGAGGCTCCGGATAACAGGTTCGCGTTGGATCTGGTTGCGGCTGCGACCAAGAGGCATCTTATCTGCGGCACGATGCCAATCGTCGACAAGCTCAAGCTCGATAAGTTTCTCTTTCCGACGATTGCGGCCGGTCGCGCGAGGTACATGGCGTACAGCAAGGGACAGCTGACGGAGAGAACGAAGCTGGGCGAGGACACCGATCGTCGAGATTTCTTCTACTACCTGCTCAAGGCGCGCGACCCCGAGACGGGCCAGGGTTTCTCGACCCCTGAGCTTTGGGGAGAGTCAAACCTGCTGTGCGTATTCTTACCAAATGTCTGAATCAGAGTTCATACTGACGAAAACAGCATCATCGCCGGTTCCGACACCACATCAACCGCCATGGCCGCCACAATCTTCTACCTCGTACGCAACGCCGACGCCCTCAAGAAGGCCACCGAGGAAGTCCGCAGCAAATTCACCGACGTCGAGGAGATCCGCCAAGGCGCCACTCTCAACTCCTGCACCTACCTCCGAGCCTGCATCGACGAAGCGATGCGTCTGTCCCCCTCCGTCGGCGGCCTTCTTCCCCGCGAGGTTCTCGCCGGCGGCATGACCATCGACGGAGCCCACATCCCCGCCGGCACCGTCGTCGGAACGCCGCACTACACCATCCACCACAACGAGGACTACTACCCCTCGGCCTACTCGTACATCCCGGAGCGCTGGATGGTCGGCGCGACGAACCCTGTCAGCGGGCGGCAGACGACGGAGGAGGACGCCGCGAGGGCGCAGAGCGCGTTCTGTCCGTTTTCGATCGGCGCGAGAGGGTGTATCGGCAAGGGGCTAGCGTACGCTGAGATGTCCACCACGATCGCGCGCACGTTGTTCCTGTACGACATGCGCAAGGCGGTTGGCGTCGTTGACCCGGCTGAGGGACGGGCGGATCTGGAGGAGGGAAGGAGGAGGGTTTCGGAGTTCCAGCTATTCGACACGTTTACGAGTATGAAGGATGGTCCGTTGGTGGAATTCCGGGCGAGGGCTTAGGGTGAGGTGCCAAGCTCATGATGTCTTGGTTGGTGTTCTTGGAAGAGCCTGAATGTTTCCATCATGGCCCCAGGTTGGCAAATATGGCCGGACTTTGTTGTGGGTTTCAATTGAGCATTGGGAGTAGCGTATATGAGTTGCATGAAGCCTTTCGTCATCGAAGGACGATGAGTCTTACTCTTTCTTGGTTAGCACATGTCAGCGCAACAGAAGATAAAAAATGAATGAACGAAAAAGATTGAACCATAACCCATAATGAGGGGCAAGTGGGGATGGTCCTCGTGAGCTCTTGTCCGTCCGAACTTGCGCACCATTCAGAAGCTTCTGTCAGCTCTTCTCCAACTGCCATATCCGGCTCTTGATCGGCAAACGGGGAGCTCCCTGTCAGGTACAGCCCCCATTCTCACCCGTCATGCCGTCCGAACCTCGTGTCTGTTTTCTTCAAGCTAAGCTCCATCCTCTCTGATTCGTGCGTCACGAACGCGGGGATCACGGAGCCGATGAACTACGAACTACTGCCGCCCGGGTTCCACACCGCTGCAACCTCACCACCACATCTTGTGATCGCGCACCGGAGGCGATTTGGGGAGCTTTGGCCGGTTCTGCGGGGATTCGCTGAAGGTGTGTGGGAATGGCGCTGGGTTCCTTGGTCGGCAGATTCGACAAGCAATGCGGGGGCGGGACGAACGGCGGTCGATCCAAGAGCTGGCGCACCCTTGTCGTCCATGGACTGCCGTCGTCTGATTTCGGGTGGTTATCCGGAGGAAGATTGAGTCTGGGGTTTGCGCGGCCTCGGCTGTCCTCGTGTTCTCGGGCGAAAGCAACCCCCGAGCCCAATCGCCTGAGGGTCGCCCGAGAGATGCCCCGCTGCGGCCATAGTTGAGTGCTAGTCATGAACATTGGCGCGTTCCATTTCAGGGAATAGTTTGGAGAGGGGGAAGTTTTGCCAATGCTCGTGATGTCAGTGTTGATGTCTTGGGTCTTGGGGAAAGATGCAGGTCCCGCTCTCGGTCCGTGAGGGGAAGATTGATGGATGGCTGGTGGTCGTATGCAATGCGAAGTGATATAAGAGCGGGAGAGGGTCGCGGAATGATACCATATCTCCTGCCTGTCGCGACAACCTCCCGGACGCGTCGTTCTTCAGTCCTAGGCTCCTCACAATGAAGTTCTTGAGCACCCTTGTCGGCTTCGCCGGCCTCTGCGCCGCTCTCCCCCACAACACCAGGCAGAGTTGGCCCAATGGTCCTCTTGTGGCTAACGGAGGCGAGGCCGTCGATGCCTCTGGCAACCGCGTTGTCTTCGCTGGCACCAACTGGCCTGGCCACGGCGAGGTCATGGTCCCCGAGGGTCTGCAGTTCCTCTCCGTCGAGGGCGTTGTCTCCAAGATCAAGAGCATTGGCATGAACGCCATTCGCCTGACGTATGCCATTGAGCTTGTCGACCAAATCTACGCCAACGATGGCAAGGACATTGACTTGAAGACTGCCTTTGTCAATGGTCTCGGCGAGACGAACGGCACTGCTGTGCTTGCCCAGGTCTTGGCCAACAACCCTTCCTTCACGGAGGCGACCACCCGTCTCGAGGTTAGTGTACCTGAAGATCGTCAGATTCTATCATGCTGACTTGCAAACAAAGGTCTACGACGCTATCGCTGCCGAATGCGAGAAGCAGCAAGTCTACATCCTCCTCGATAACCACATGTCCAAGGGCAAGTGGTGTTGCTCCGGTGACGATGGAAACACCTGGTGGGGTGACACCGAGTTCAATGCGACGAACTGGGTCCGCGGACTGACCTACATGGCCAACCACGCAAGTCAATGACCACCTTCTTCAATCTTCACAGACCGCTAACATATCACAGGGAAAATCCTGGCCCGCCTTCGTCGCCATGTCCCTCCGCAACGAGCTCCGCCAAGCCACCAACAACCCCGACCTCGTCTCCGCCTCCTACCACTGGCAAGACTGGTACAAGTACATCCAGCAGGGCACCAACGCCATTAACGGCGCGAACCCCGACGTGCTCATCTACCTGTCCGGCCTCAACTACGACACCACCGTCGCGCCCGTCTTCGAGGGCACCGCGCTCGAGCCCGGCACCGAGACATTCAACCTCGCCGACTTCGAGGGCTACGCCAACAAGCTGGTGCTCGAGATCCACAACTACGAGGGCTCCATCGGCAGTTGCGACTCGCTCAAGTACAACCTGTACCACAAGGGCTTCCAGGCGGCGAACGCGAGCGACCCCGAGACGGTCAATGTGTTCCCTGTCGCCCTGACGGAGTTTGGTTTCAACATGAACGATAATACGTACCAGAATGTGTACTCTACCTGCTTGTCGGAGTATCTGCCTGAGTACAAGGCTAGTTGGTTCATCTGGGTCTTGGTGGGAAGCTATTACACCCGCCAGGGCACGCAGAACTTTGATGAGAGCTGGGGATTGCTGAAGGCTGACTGGTCGGACTGGAGAAACCAGGATTATGTTGACCAGCAGCTGGCGCCCATGGTCGCTGCCTCTTTGGCATAGCCGTATGGTGTTGTACATAGTCCTAAGTATTGACGAAGAAACCCACAAATCTGCTTACACCTTTGCTGGCAGGACTTCGGCTGCACTCGGAGAACTGTTTATTTCTCTTAGAAGCGACTTGCAACTCGAGAGTGTTCGTAGTAAATGAAGTAGAGTTTTGAACGGCGAGGACCGTGTCTCTGGCAAAAGATACTCAAATGCGCCCATGTATGATACTTTGACGAGTTCATCCACAGCACATTCAGGGGATATGAATTTTCTACGATAGAACTCGTGTTCCATGTTTAGGCCGCGGCTTGCCGGTCAGTGGAGCTTTCCTGGCCAGCCCAAGCTAGCCGGTCGAACTCAGACACGCCATTCATGGCAGATTTGCGCGCCTTGGATGCTGCGGGCGGCCCCTTCATTGTAATTGAAGCTTCCGATGGAGAAACCTTTATCTGCTACGAGAGTGCTACCTCGAAGGGCTATGCTGAGTGCACCAATTATCACTTGGACCAGTCGGACCGGGGTCGGCAATGGTCGTCACAGCAGCACGAAGACGCCAGTATTGGGCTGTCAAAATAGCTCTCTGGCTTCAATCTCTCATAATACAGGTCTGTCTTATTTGAAAATGGGCTCAGCACGCTATTGCCAAGAGCAGATGTTGTCGTACTGAGGCCTTTTCTTTTTCCCACGGCCCGACATGGTTGTAATATGGATGCGCCCGGCGGCAGTAAATGGGAAGATCACTGTCAAGTCGTGAGGAAATGACAGGGTCCCCGTGTGTAAATGCAATTAGCAATAGAGAAATAAAATCCACTATGTCCAGAGATTAACCCAGAAAGATCGCGTTTCGGCTGTGAGACTTTGTAGGAGCTTGACCCGTCTAACGTTTTAACGAGGGAGAGAAAGAGGAAACGGGTGTGAGTAAAGTTCGTGGGGATGTTGTCTTTGACGTGTTGAGCTGCACTGGACTCCGACCAACTGACACGGCCCGCAAATTGCTATGTGCCACGGTGTGCCACCCACTCCCGAGCCCACACTCGCTGGGTAAGACAAACATTCAAGCACTGTTACACTCCAAGTCGTCACGATTGGGTGTCTTGCATCAATCCTTGAAAGAGGGGAGGATGAATAATAGATTTCGTCTATTAGCATTTGGGATCCTGTGGTAATGACATATCACCTCGGGATTCAAAGTTTTCCGGCTAGATCTTCCTGCGTGTAAGTGTCATTGCAACGGGCATTAAATGTCCGAGAGTGTTTATAAAAAGAGCAAACGGTATAGTCCTGTGCCTTTTGCAGTTCCCATGAGCAATGAAACTACAACAAAATCTTCTCATACGCCCTTTCGGACAGAACACAGACTCACTTTTACGAAAACGTAACATACAGCGATGTCTTCACCATTAGCCGCCTGTGCCGTCGTTTTCTTGTTGGTAGGAACTACGCCCTTCAGAATACACCATACAGAATCTGTATGATACTTACATCTTTTATGTACCTACAGTGTCTGGCATACGTCTGTGGAAAGGCCCTTTACAATATTCTACTCCACCCTTTGCGCCATTTCCCAGGTCCCAAAGCATGGACTGCAAGCCGAGTACGCTACGCAATATCGCAGATCGACGGCCGACCACACGAGGATCGTCTCCGACTCCATGACAAATACGGCCCGGTTGTGAGGATCGCCGACAATGAACTCTCCTTCATATACCCCGACGCGTGGAAGGACAGCAACGGCCACCGCAAAGGATCGAAGCCCGACAACGTGAAGGAACCACTTGGGACTGTGGGTAATGAGCATAATCTATTCGGCGCCAGCCTTGAGGACCACAGCAGAATGCGCCGTGTCCTATCCCATGGGTTCTCGATGCAGGCTATCTTGGACCAGCAGCCACTCATATCCGTTCATGTCGACCTGTTCATCCGACGGCTTCACGAGCACTGCAAATATGGTAAGTCTCCCGTCGATATGGTGACGTGGTATAACCGTGTCACGTTCAAGTCATTAGCGATCTGTCCTGGGGCGAGCCTCTCGGGTGCCTTGCGAAGCAGCAAGGCCACCCTTGGATCGCTGCCTTGAGTCGCGCCGTCAAGCATCAGATGTTCCGTGACCTCGCTATGCGCTTCCCCCCCCTCTCCCCTTTATTGGAGTCACTAATCCCAGTGGAACTCTCTCGTGGGGAGGAAGAGAACTTTGCCCTGGCTACAGCCAATGTAGAGAAGCGGATCGCTGAAGGGGGTTCCCGCCCGGACATTTTGGAGTCTATGCTCCGACAGAAGGGTGAAAAGGCAAGTCTCTTTGTGGCGAAACCGACGCCGGATAACATATGCTGACAACAATCTCCTCCCAAAAGACGATTGAGAAGCGCGAGATGGTTAGCAATAGCTTCCTTCTCATGGTGGGCGGGTCCGAGACATCGGCGACGGCGCTGTCCGCTGTCACATTCTTCGTCACGTCTCATCCGAAATTCATGGAACGCCTTTCCAACGAGGTCCTTTCAGCTTTCCCCAGAGAGGAAGACATCTACGTTCACTCCGTTCACAAGCTGCCCTACCTTCTCGCCGTCCTGGACGAGACTCTCCGGTTAAACCCACCGCTTCCCCACACGTCACCATGGGTGGTGCGCAAAGGCGGCGACGAGTTTTGTGGGTATTTTGTGCCCGAGGGTGTAAGTTTTCATCCTTGCTCAAATCTGTGCCGGCAGATAGAAGCTTCTACTGTGTAGTCACTAACCTCCTTAGACCGTTATCAGCATCCCCCATTGGGCAATGTACCACAGCTCGAGCAACTTCACCGAGCCCGAATCGTTCATTCCGGAGCGCTGGCTTGGTGATCCCCGGTTCGAAACCGACCAGAGAGAGGGCCGGAAGCCCTTTTCCTTTGGGCCTCGAAACTGCATCGGAATGAAGTATGTTGAAACCTTGTAGTTGCCTGTTTCAATGCTTGCGACATTCTGCTGACAAACCTCCGAACACAGTCTTGCGAATATTAAGATGAGAACTATTCTGGCCAGGGTCAGTTGGAACTTCGAAATGCGGTTGGCTGACGAGAGCAAGAGTTGGACTCAGGGACAACAGGCGTGGGTTGTTTGGGAGAATCCCGACCTAATGGTGTACCTGACACCTCGTGACCGGTCCGTTTGATGGACGGATGCGATGAAACCTTAGGTTCGTTTTGCATGAGAGGGAGAAGAAGGGAGCAAAATCGGAGTTCTCCGGAACATATCTGTGAGCATGCCATAGGATGTGCTGGTGAATCAGGATGGATACCAACTTCATTTCAAGTGCACGTGGCGACACGCCAAGCTGCGCGGGTGAGACACAGACAATAGAAAAGATTACACAAATACATCCGGATAGTTGATTGACAGCCCGACCGGTCAAACTAGCCACATGCCTCACTATCAGCTTCACTTTGCATGAGGTGGAAAAGGCTATTGCGACCAATGCCCATCAATAACTTCGTCAATCGACGCGTGATGTCTAGCCTTCCAGTCAGTCAAGCTCACATCTCCCACTTTGGGTATTTGCGTGGGTCGGGTATTTGAGGCATCTGCAATTCAACAACCTCCGTCTTTCGGCAACCGCAAGCTGGAGTCGCCCCCATCATCCGACCAACGATTCGGCCATTTGTCTCCAAGAACGCCATTCCGTCGTCATGCGACATGCTGTACTGTAGTCCTGGTATCCTCCACGCTCTAGCTCCGCGAGCTTCGTACTTGAGGGCAAATAGACCAACGCGAAACAGCGCTGTCTTGTGGCAATGATCGCAGTGAATCGTCGCAAAGTCCATGTGCGGGCCGCAGTGCATTGGTCCAAACTTTCCGCTAACGGAATACAGATGCGTCTGGCCCAGACCTTCGACTGACTTCGCGAGTGTAAGGGCATCGGCAAACCACCGGATGATCTCGTCGCCTCCTAGCCCAAGAGATTTCACCCACCAGCCCCGCCATTGCCGGCATCCCTCATGATGTGATAGAAGGGCTTCTTTCATCGGGTCTACCAGACAGTTGTCTTTGAGATGCTTCATGATGACCTCATTGTTCGCTCCGTAGATCCTCGACGCTAAAGTCTCGACAAAAGGCTCCAGCTCAGGCCCTGTAACAGTGAGGGTAATGTTGATAGATGATTTCAGATGCTGCACATCGTTGCCGAATCCAGTTGGCTCTACTATCAGTTGGACAACTCCAATAGCTTCAAATTTCGCCCAAAGCGTATTTTCCTGTGACCCAATTGAAGGTCGACCATATATCGGTGGGCTGATTTGATCCCCGAAGTCCCAGGTCCACACATCGTTGAAATTGTACGCCTCGGCCGGGTCCAATCGCCGATCATGAATGGCCAATTTCGGAGTCATAAGCAAGGGGCTGTAGTCGCCAGCCAAAAGGCGCTCCTTGTCTATCCAAAGTAACTCTTCGTAGAAGTCTCTAGAGGACGACGTCTGCAGAACTCCAGTAATACCTCGGAGAGCGTGCAAAAAGTCGGCATCTTCGCGGTGCCATTCCGAAGATGGCGGGTTGGGATGACCGAGTTTCTCTGAGAGGACCAAGACCCCATCGTATCAGATTTCCAGTTTCCATGTGGACGATGCCTTGTACTTCGTACAAGCTGCCCCCGAAGTGCTCTTGAACTTCTCTGTAGAACTGAGTCTCAAGTTTCTGAAGTAGCATAGGATCTCCGGTGTCAACTGCGAGATGAAAGTCCGCAGTCATAATCCTGACGGCTCTGCTACGTACGAACTCCATGGCCGTCCACATGCGTTTGAACCAACGAGCCTTGCAAACTCCGGCGATGGCCGTCAGACGCTCCATTGAAGACCGTCCCTCTGTTATCTGGCTGAATAGCCGAGGCAAAACGTCATCCAGGTAGACAACTGTAACATCCGCCTGATGAAAGATCTCGTGTATCACCAGCAGGATGTTCCCCTTGAGGGCGTCTGACCACTGGGGCACACTAAAGTAGTCGTGCCATAACTCAAACGCAGCTTCTCCAGACTCCTCAACACCACGATACGTACGGACCGGCTCTTCAGTGACCGTCCTTTCCACCCCTGGGTCCTGTGGAGAATGAAGGTGTAACTGTTGAGTCTGAGAGACAGTAGGATCCCACACGTGGGAGATCGCCAACAGGCTCACGTTTGTCGCTTTAAGTCAATGTAAATGCCTGTCAAACAGGACGACTTGCCATCCCGTATGGGTGGTTATAGTCTTGCTAGAAGCTGTGGCCTCATCTTGATGCATGTTTGGCATTGTGACTTTGAATGTCCGAACGAGAGCTGTCTTTGCGAAACCATTCTGGCATATTAAGCATCGCAAGCTATCGGGATCTGGCTCGTACCACCAGGTCTCCATGCTGGGAACATCCATGATGATTCTGTTTGTTGTTCAGTTGAAAGTGTGCCTAGTGAGTTTTTCTAGGCGAGGATCATAAATGGAAATTGGCATCTAACTGCCAAGATGGGCAAACTCAGCAGATTATGGACACATATAAGCATGCTGTGCTTGGAATTTCTCCAACCCCTCTACCAACTTGTTTCCATGACTGCAGAAGACCCTCTCATGCACCGACAGGGTATGTCGCGGTGAGCAGGGGCTGTTGTGGATATTCACTTATGAACAAGCCCATTCACACTGCATGCATATGCTGTCCCATCAGTGCAACCACAGAAACCTCATGTTGGTTCTTGACCAAGTCCCTAGAATAGTAAGGCTCCATTTACGTGAGGACACCCTTCTTATAGATTATGCAGGCTTACATGACAACCCAAGTAGCTTTTGACTCGGCATAATTGAGTTACGAAAGAAGTGTCCGCCTTGGGAGACCAATTCTTACGTAGGAAGTGCAGTGTAACTCATATTGCTGCTTGGCCCCCTGGGACGAAGGACTTATAGCTCTTATCTGCGAAGCTTGTCAGGTGTTTAATTAGTTGATTGGTATGATCGTTGCAAAAGGGGCAACATGCTCTTGTTGTCGAATCATCAGTCACGCGATACAGGTTCTCATGTAGACAGCAATTTCTATCTATGGGTCGATAAATTGTTTTCATCAAAACGGACAATTTACAAAGAAACCTAGCATACACGATCTATTTCGTAGTTTTCAGTCGGTCTCAATTAGTTTGAGTCGTCTTGGGAGTCGAATCCATCATCGTAATCATTCCCATCATCGTTACCGTCAGACTGTTCGCTCAACTCGCCACAATTTTCATCCTGATAGTCGGTCTGCACATTACTCTGTTCATACTCATGTCCATCTGAATTTTGATAGGCCTCTGGCGCATATTGTTGATGTTGAAAGTACTGATTCTGTGGCTCATAGCAGTAATCGGGCTGGGGATTGTAGAGCGAGGATCCTGAATCAGACGCGCCCTCATTATCACTTTCAGACAGATCTTCGTGTGATTGCTGATATTTGTTGTCCTCGCCGGGCAAATCACCATACTCACTAGCACTTTCCAAGACCTCTTGGTGTGCGTACGGATGTTCAAATTCGCTCGGTTGCTGAGAAAAGTGCTCGTCATTGTAATTCATCGGCGAAGACTGATCCGAAGTCACGGATCGGTCGTCGAAATGCTGAGAATCGATGCTGTGAAGGTCACCGTGGTGGTTCATGTCGGTATAGTCGGTACGTTGGTTTAAGTACAGAGGGTTCACAGATGAATGTGACTTTAGGATATTATGGTGAGTTCCTGTATGATGCTAGCAGTGCTAGCTTAGAGGAAGGGGTGTGATTGACAACCTTCATCAGGTATATGTGTATACAGTTCTGCCCAAATCCAGACAGACTCCGACTCTGGGGCATTCAGCAAGTGCAAAGTAGTCTACTTCTTCCCCGACGATGACAGCGAAAACGCCGACAGTCCCAATTACGGGGCGAAAGTTTTGAGACATTTCCGTGACGAACTGGACTTGGAAGACGACACAACCCTCGATACCAACATGCTTCAAAAGCTTCTCCTTGCCGCGCGAGATATTAAAGAAAAGATTCTCACTCCTGGCTTGGCGTGGGCAGCGTTCTTCTTGGTACTGGCCGCAGGTTTATTTGCCATCTTCCCCTCTTCTTCTATCTGGCGGGGTCGAGACGCACCGCATGCATGTGGACCATGGCCTGTGCCGGACTTTGCATGGGCTTTGGTCTCATGTCAATCGGTGCTACATTTTTCACCACTCAAGGAACTTGGGCTTTGCTCAGTAGCGATGAGGAGTTGACCTCAACTTTGAAACTGACACATGGGGACATTGTCTATTCTCAGGGTCACCACCTGAAGGGAGTTTCAGTGACCGCGCTCGTTCTGAATGGGTTATTTGTTCTCTCCACGACACTTGCCGCGCCGTTACTCGGAATCGTTCAACAATCAACGGGCAAACGGGTAGACCCCGCCCTCCTATGACGCATGCTGGTGCAGGCAAACCCCTCCTCGGCAAGAAGAAAATCAAGTTCTCTCGGGGAAAGCCCGCATTGAACAGGAGACGCAAGTAGTCATGAGTTGATTCTGGTCATGAGTGGCTCGGGAATTTGAATTTGGGGTCTAACATTACGTTGCGGGACGTTGGGGTCATTAGATTGATGTTTTTGCCTGGGGAGGGGGTACTGGGCGCGTGAGTTCTGTTTGAGGAATAGGGCGGTTGCGCTGTTTGCCTTTTTTTGTCTTCCAAGTTCGGTTCTTTAATGTTTAGATTCCATTAATTTCATTTCTTCCTCGCGTACAACGTAGATAAATGCTGGTGATGTACGGTGGTAAGAACTTACCCCAGCGATGTTAGTACTACTAGTCCACAATGTGTCAATCTTCCGAACTTGGTCAGGTAAGGCAAACCTTCAATCAGACCACATGAGAATACCAATCTTTACAGGTCGAAGAGATACAAATGGATCAAAAAGTCGAATCTTTGCTTCATCAAGCGTTTGTATTCTCCCCCATTCACTCTGCCTTAGAGAACAACAGCTTTCCGCCACCATTCGTAACCCTTGTGCGCATGCTATCCGCCCGCTCTTCCACTTCTTCAGGACCGGTGGCCGTAGTTTTAGAGCTATCCCAGCCTGAAAGTTCATGGAACAACAACGCCAAACTTGAGCTTTTCCATATAGGCATCCCGCGCTGATTGTTGCGGATGATCATGACTATGAGCATCGTAAATGTCATGAGAACTAAACTGATAGGGAGAATTAGTGGTGGCCAGGTGATCTCAATGTACGTGACACTGCTCATCGCCACACCGTCGAGGACTGTGTTATTGGCCGACGTTCGGAACGCCTCCGTCATGCTGTTGGCAACCTCATCCATGAGCTCTGCTATGTTGTCGAACTGACTAAACGCCAAACCTAGTCTTGGCGTAATACGTTGACGAATCTGTTGGTTGGTCCCAGATGTAGAGCTGTCGTTGGTTGTTCCCACCACTCCAGTAGTGCTCATGGACGTTGTAAATAGGTCCACCAGGTATTTAGCGATGTCTTTGTAGTTGCAGTAGTTGATCCTGAACTTTGTCTCTTCGGGCAGTTGACCTGGACTGGCCGGCTCCAACCCAATAAATGCATTAGCGGCATTGCCCTCGGTAGTGCCATCTCTGGTCGTCACCAGTGCTGTGCGAGGCCCGACTAGCGGTGCTGCACTAAAGTTGGCGTAGTAAGGCGTTGTAAACGTTCTGGCGCAGAGCTCTAAAGTACAGTGCATTGCCTGTGAAACTGGAGGGACTGTCCGCAGTGTGTCATCGGCTTTGACATAGTCGTAAGCCGTTATGTTAGGGGGGAACTTCACAAATGTGAAGTTACTGAGGACAGCTCGTCGTGACTCAGTAAAGCTGGGTACTTTGCGAGAATTCCACGCATCATACAAAGTGGTCTGCCACTGATCCCCGGCAATTGAATTCCAAATTGTAGAGTAAGGGGTTCTGACAGAGGCCCCGCCTGTTATGCCGAACACCGCGTTGAAGGTGGCGTCTTGGGAAGGTACCGTATAGTTACAGTCAATCAACTTGTATGTCTCGTCTGGGTTGACGACGCAAGTTGGGACCACTGTATCTGTAAGATCTTCACAGCTACTACAGACACCCAATGTGGTTAGTGTTGGCCAGTTGCATCGCTCGAAACTGCAAGGCAGCGATGGAGCTGGAGTAGCATTCCAAATAGGTGCCAATATTGCTGCTTGCATCTCGGATTGAACACTCGCAGCGCCATAACATTGCCCGAATCTAGCATTAAGGAACGAAGGATCGTAGATTCGAGTCTCCAGAATACCAGGGCTAGCGTCTTTCACTGGTGTGAGAATGACCGGCTGCGAAAAGACTGACTGGATGAATGGGTCAGCCAGCAAGGATAAAACCACCAAGATGGACGCAAACGAAGCAAGCAAAGTCTTCCGGTTTCTAATTGATGCCAATTGGAATGCTCCCCAAGGACCACGAGAGGCGTTGTCAAATAGTTGTAGGTCGCTCAGCTTCTGCGACCTGTTCTGGAAGTGAAGCCATTTCAATTGCGATATAACTTCGGTAAGGACCAGAAGACAAGCGGACTTTGCGAGAGTTCCCAGAAACGATACGACGACAGTGGGAGTGAGGGATCCTTTGCCCAGCCCCCATTGGTCAAGTCTTCGCCCCTGTTCGTAAGATAGGACGCCAATGATGGATGCCATACAGGCAAGGCTGAGAGTGGAGGCAGCAATCTCCCATAGCCAGAGACGATGTACGAAAGAAGATCCTGGCCCTGCTCTTCGAGCATCCGGGGGTACATCTGCATTGCTTCGTGCGGGAGCGGAAGGACGAATGTCATGCTCAGACAAATTGTCCTCCTGTTGTGCCGCCCGTATGAACGATTCTGAGTCCGTCTGACGACCCTGGTCGCTTTCAATGTCGCGGCGGCATCTACCAATGTCGTCGTGCGATATGCTCATTGTCTCGCTCTGGGCAAGTTGGTTGTTTCCATCCGGCTCTGAGGTGGAGTGACTCGTGCCTGCTCTGTTAAGCGTCGCTGAATGCTGTAGCGTTGAAGAGTTTGGCAATGGCTTCCTGCTTACAGCATGAGTACCGTTTCTCGTTGCCGGTAGATGCTGAAGCGCGTATTGCTGCAAGGGCGAGCAGGCATGCATGGGCTCCTCGTGGCTCAGCAACTGAGATTTAGAGTTGAGCGAAGCGGAATCTCGGGATTCATCGATAGGGACGTCCACAGACGTGGGGACGGCCAGATAGACAGACATCGTACCCAATGCTCATGCATGCGTGCACCCAAAGTTGAGAGAATGAGAACCTAGCCGACGAATCTTCGGGATTCTTAACAATAGGTATTTATTCGACTTTGAGTCTTGTTGCATAAGCAGGCTGCATCCATGCGATCCTTCAGAGACAGCTGAAATGCGGGAATGATGCGATATGGCTCTGCTGGTCAGCTTGGGACTATTCATTGGTCAAA
Source organism: Colletotrichum viniferum (assembly GCA_020226115.1). Lineage (NCBI taxonomy): Eukaryota > Fungi > Ascomycota > Sordariomycetes > Glomerellales > Glomerellaceae > Colletotrichum > Colletotrichum viniferum. The sequence goes on along the minus strand of JAGFBE010000020.1, from coordinate 160,482 downwards.
CACGATTTGTAATTGGAGATCTTGTGTTCCAACATGCAGGAATCGACCGCAGTTAAGGTGGTTTTCTGTCACTGATGCGGTTAGTCCCATGCGTGCCGCCTGCCGCAGCCTGATTCTCACCTCCTCACCTCTCGTAGATCTTTTGGGCAGACCCGACCGATTCAAGAGGTTAGGTCGACTTTGAGGCAGAAACCTGCAGGTTTTGAATGAGGTTCAGCTGATTTAATCGACAACTACTTTTAAACAACATGAAAAGGGGATTGCCTTTATTGTTATTCCTAGGCTCATTTTCCCTTAATCATTACTGATGTCGTTTTCATCGTCTTCGTGGACGTTGTCGCCGTCCCTAAACTCATTACTGCTATTGTTCTGTTACCACTATTCGCCCGAATAGTCCAAGGTTATCAATACTCATCCGAAACATGTTATATTTCACAAGAAACTTTCGTGAATTATCATAAGGTACGACTGAGAACGCTGCCATGTGTCTCCGGACGGGCCGAAGGTCGGAATCCTACAAAGCGATCATTTCAATGGTGTAAACGATACGTGGAAGGTACTATTCCCAATTATGGCGAGGCTCTGCTCTTGAGCCGTAAGATTTGCTTTGTGATAAGGTTTGAGCCGAGTGTGAATGGGGTCGAAAGTCCTCTGGATGCTTACAACATTCCATACCACATGTGGAAATGACGGCAATGAAGACAGTCAGCCAGCAAATGATACCCCAGCCTTAACATGTTGCACCGGCGCTGCCGGGCCACTGGCACGACACAGGTGTAAGAAATGGATTCGATACCCTGTCACCATCCCTGCAGCCTGATCTGCCACAATGGCCGAAGCAACTTTCATTTTGCCTGATCAACCATGGTAAAATCTGATTGCAAGTTTCTCAATTCTCGAGAGAGTGACAGCAAGAACATAGAAGGGATGGAAGCAAGACGCTGGAGTATTGGGATTCGTGACGCCACCCGGTATTTGAGAAGCTGGAGTTAGCAACCCATTAGAGAGCAGTTAAACCATCCATGTCAATGTCATGAGCGGGCTGAGCTTCACACTTTTCCCGCTCGTTGAAATTTAACCGAAACGGCGGGATTCAGGCATTATCAACGAGCTTTGCTCCACTTCGCAGGTTAAATACGCGGAGCGAGCAGTGCAGTAAATCTAGCTAAACATATAGATCTTTTCCCCGAAACATGGGTTTCTGCTTAGATAACCTGAAGTATCCCGCTGGATCGCAAAGCTCACATGACAAAAAGCTGCCCAACTAAGCCTCAATCGCGCAAACCGAGGACTTTGCGGCCGCAATATCCTAAGTCTGCCCCATCATTAGAGCGGTTGAGACAGAAAGCAGGACTGTCTGCCCCAGATTGGTAACCAATGTGGTTAGGCAACCAATCTGTCCGGGTTACTTGAAGAACAAGAGAGTGCCTTCTAGGATTTCACCAGGTAGTCGAAGTCGTAAACACTCGTATTCTGAACAGCGGTAAGACGATTCGTGAGTGACTGAAAATTTACTCTGAAGTTTTTTTCAGACACTATTGACCTTGAGGATGTGCAAGAAGGCATGGCGATGAAGACGTCTCGGAGCAGACGTCGACAGGTTCATACGCCGAGTCGATTTCGAAGGCCGGGCCGGATAGCGGGACGGCGGTGGAACCGGCGGAATTGGCATAATTGTCGCATAAGTGCATCGGAGTGTTATGCACGTAATATGCAGCTCACCGGAACCTATGCATAGCACAAGCGTGTCGGAGCTCTCTCATTGGTCCGGTCGAACGCGCTAGAGTCAGCCGCGAACAAGGCTGCGAAAGGCTGAAAACAATTCTTCCGACGCCCAATCCACGCGATCGGGTGACCTTTGACAGCATTTTCCCCCATCATTTTTGGTACAATTTCATTTAGACGTCCCTCAATTCCAGCGAAATGACATAGCCGCTGCCAAAACGCACCGAAAAGCGCAGCAGATTCGATCGCGATACCCAAAATGGTGGTCTGCAAGTTCTACGAGCAGGGGAACTGCAGGTATGGAAGTACGTCGCGCATCCCCGGTCGCATCGATCGGCCTGCCAAAACAAACCCAATCATGGGCCAAACACATGCAGAGCCCGCACGCTGACATTGGCGACCCCAGATAATTGTCGATTCGAACATCCCCGAGGCCAGTCGAACAACCGATTTGCAGCTTTTGGCGGGAACTCCGGAGGGGGGTTCAATCGCGGCGGAAACGACAGTTCGTGCTCATCATCCTGACCCAAGGGCGACACTACGTACTCACAGTCGCGCAGCCCTACCGTACATGCTATCGAAGGAAACGATCGAGAAGGACTTGACCTCTGAACAACCACAATGGATCCTGTCAGCGTACGGACCGGGGAGGGACGCCCCGGAGCAGCTGTTCGGCGGACCGATGCGCGAGCAGAGCTTTGAGGAAATGAGGCTTCACCATGTCATGGCGACGGCCTCGGGCAACCCACAACAAGCGGTAGGAACCACGAATCGTATCTCGCCGGCGGGCGGCTGACAATACGCAGCTCAATCAAGCGCAAGAGCTGTACCAGCAAGCACAGCAACAGATGAAGACCGCGGTCGGAAATCTGGACGGTGCGATCCAATTCCTCATCTCCGCCGAGCAGAAGCATCCGAATCGAGTCGATATCTGCAAACAAGGGACGTTACCAGGCGGAACGACGGGAGAGTTTGCGGTCGGCAAGAGGGCAACTGGTTCGCTCGGCCAGGCGAACCCCTTCGGGTCTGGGGCATCTTCCGGAGCGTCCGCGAATCCGTTCTCTTCTGGTGGTCAACAATCATCAGCCTTCGGCAGCGGAGCTTCGACGACAGGTAGTGCCTTTGGTCAAGCATCCGCTCTTGGGCAGAAGCCCAACCCGTTTGGTAGTGGAGCCGCCGCACCTGCGTTTGGCCAGCCTTCGCAACCGACATCAGCGTTCGGCCAAGCATCGTCAACACCGGCATTTGGTCAACCCTCTCAGCCAACGTCAGCCTTTGGCAGCGGCGCGCAGAGCTCAACCCCAGCATTTGGCCAGCCGTCGCAGCCTTCATCGGCTTTTGGACAGCCTAGTGCTCTTGGAGGAGGGACGTCAGCGTTTGGTCAAGCATCAGCGCTTGGTCAGAAGCCAAATCCCTTTGGAAGTGGTGGTGCCTTTGGACAGCCTGCCCAGTCTAGCGGGACAACGACCAGCGCGTTCGGTCAACCTTCACAGCCTGCCGCATCTGGTAGCGCATTCGGTCAACCGTCACAGCCTGGGGCTTCCGGCAGCGCATTTGGCCAACCTTCACAGCCTGGGACTTCCGGCAGCGCGTTCGGACAACCATCCGCGCTTGGAGGTGGGGGAAGCGCCTTTGGCCAGGCGAGCGCACTGGGGCAGAAGGCGAATCCTTTCGGAGGCGGCGGTGCGTTTGGTAGTGCCAGTGGGAGTACTACCAATGCCAGTACGTTTGGACAGGCGGCCGCGAACACCAATAACGCGAGCAGCCCTTTCGGGCAACCGGCGCAGAATGCGACTCAAAACGCCAGTCCTTTTGGTGGTCCATCGCAGCCAACGCAAAGCGCGTTTGGCCAGCCATCTCAGCCCGGAGCGGCGGCCAGTCCCTTTGGTCAACCAGCCCAAACCTCTCAACCGGCGGCTGCCAACCCGTTCGGACAACCATCGCAGACGCCGGTGGCTTCTAACCCATTTGGCGCGAAACAAGATGCGCCAGCAAGTGGCGACATGGACGCACAGCCAACTCAACCAACGAGCGCCTTTGGTCAACCTTCTCAACCACAAGCAGGCGCCAATCCCTTCGGACAAGCCAAGCCTGCATTTGGTCAGCCAACAGGACTTGGAGGAGCAGCGCAGGCAAACCCATTCGGTACACAACCTGCAGCCCCAGCCGCCCAGCCACAAGCAGCACCTGGAAGCGGGCCTTACCCGCCGGGTAGCTCTAAGCAGCATCCTCCCGTGTCAAACTACAGCTCGAAGGGGATGGACGGGAGACTATCAATGTTCAAGGGCAAACCTGTCGTATACCAGAATAATCTTCCTGGAGTGCGCGCGTTAGACGGAGGGTGGAAGCGAGTCTGGTTCCCCGACGGGCCGCCGAATTACAACAAGGACACGGAGCTTCCTGACGAGGCATATGATGAGAAGTCGAAAATGCAGTGGCAGGCTTTCACTCAGAAGGGCCAGTTCGAAGGGGGACTCATGCCTGAGTTGCCACCAAAGAGGGAGTTTTGCCTTTGGGATATTTGACTTGGTCTGGAGGATGCCAAGATTGGCGGAAAAGGAACGCGTGCCGCCTTGTACTTTCCATGCAAAGGAACCAGCATTGCAGGGCGTTATATCATCAATACCATAGGATAATCATAAAAATTAGCGGATAGAGAGGTATTTGACCGGGCGTTTTAACACCGACAGCACTGCGCCCGTCTACGGGCGTGTCCTGGGACCCAGACCCCGCCGATACAATCACGGCTATGCACAGCATCACCACACATCATAGCGATACGAAACTTGGGGTCATTGTTTTATTTGGGTGGTATCTAGACCTCCAAACTCGGCCCGCCGCAGCCGTCTGGCACGAGAGCCTTTCGGCATCCTCACGCACAGCGGCGCAGCATTCCCAAGCCAAAGCCCATACTGTTCGTCCCTCTTACAACAAGTCCCTTATCGGTCCCGATCCGCGGCGTATTCCTTTTTCAGGAGGAAAACTTAGGCGGCGATGGTGACCTCGACCTCGACACCAGCCTCGATGTTGACGATGATCTGCTTGACGATCTCGGTAGGGGCGTTGAGGCTAAAATGCTTGTCAGCGAAATAATTCTTCACGCCCAAAATGCAGCGCACGCGCGCGCACAAGGGGAAACACGTACTCAATGAGACGCTTGTGGATGCGCATCTCGAAGCAGTCCCAGGTCTTGGAACCCTCACCGCAAGGGGTCTTGCGGGTGGTGATCTTGAGGGTCTTGGTGGGCAGGCGGACGGGGCCGGAGACGCGGAGGTCCTTGGACTTGGCGCGCTCGATGAGCTCGGCAGAGACCTTCTCGAGGGACTGGACCTTGCGGGAGGAGAGGGTGATGCGGATCTTGTGCGTCTTGGGCGCCTCGCCGAAGTCCTTGTCCTTGTTGTAAGACATTTTTGCGGGATTGAACGGTTGGTTCTGGGGGTTGATTGATGGAGGAGAATTGGGCGAGAATTGGTCCTTCACGACTCGAACGTTGGTTGCGGCAAAGTGATGAAGGCTGGTTGGGCTCGAAAAGAAGCTTGGAGGGAGAGGCTGCGAAAATTGCGATCGCGAACTTTTTCGTGGGGGAAAGTTGTAGGGCTTTACCGAAAAGGCGCTAGTCCTGCTTAGGAGTAGCGCAGGGTGGGATTTGTACGTACTGCGTGGACCCACTTCCGCATCAAGCTCCAGCCGGGAAGCTGGCACCGTGGGGTCTTGCATCGACCATGAATCATCCGGCGAACGACATGACAGCTCAGCTAAGCCGCATGCAATAAGATACACGACGACCGCTCTCGCGCAGAGCACCTCCCTCATCCTCCCTCCCTCCCTACAATCAACAATCTCCGCCAACAGCGAGGAACGAACACCAAAATGGCGACTCTCCCACCCTTCGCCCCGTTTCCCTCATCCACATGGCGCTCTCATCTCACCCCGCAGGACTGGAATGCCCTCATCGACGCCTGGACGACGCTCTCCCAGGCCTACCTCGCCCAGACCGACGCCCAACTTTCAAAGGCAGTCTCGAAAGATGACTCCCTCCCAGTCTTCCTCTCTGCGTTCATTACCGAGGTTGCAGAGGCCAGCCCAGCCGCGACAATAGGCTCATCCCCGCCAGCGAAGGTGCTTCTCAGGACGGCGTTCACCCTCACAGCCCGCCTTCTTACTCTCTCATCACCCCCGCCAATCCCGCTCACGACACCCACCTTCCTCGCCAGCTTCAGCAAGCTCTTCCGGAAAAATTCGCCAGCCGTTCTGACGAAGGCGTGGAAGGCACACGCCGCGGCTTTTGAGACGTCGCTTGCGGGTTTGAAGAAGTCGCTCACACAGTCCCTGGAAGCAGGGATGAAGGCCGATCTCAAATCGCTCGAGAGCAGGCTGGCCGGGCTGAACCACCTGCTGCATGCATCTCCCGACGCGGCGGGCTTCTTTCTCGCCGGGTCAGATTTCTCAGACGGTCTGGTGTCTGCATTCAAAATCACGAATCCGCCATTGCGAAAGGTGCTGATCACAACAATGTACATCTGTCTCATCGGGCTCACAGAGGGCGAGACGCCGCGGTTCGGGATGCTCGCCGACGTCCTCTTCTCACTAAAGTCCGCAGCGGAGGCGCACAAGGCCGGACCGCTCAACGTCAACGACTCCCTCGTGGCGGAACTGGTCACAGTCACACCCGTGCTGAAGCAGCTGCTCAAGCGAGCGGAGGAAAAGGGCGCGGCGTCGACGGCGCTGAAGACGAGGATCTCGGCACTGGAAGGGTTCAAGAAGCCTGGTGGGGGTTTCATGAGGCCCAAGAGGCTCGTGAAGAGGAAGGTCGACAAGGGCAAGGGGGTCGTCGACGCGGGGGATGTGCAGGCTGAGTTACATATTCACAGGCAAAGCCAGATCGCGCTCATCCAGGATCTATTTCCCGATCTGGGGTCCGCGTTTGTGTCGAAGCTGTTTGATGAGTTTGGTGATGACACGGAGGTTGTCACGTCGCATCTGTTGGAGGATGATCTGCCGCCACATCTCAGAGACCTGAACCGGGGCGAGCAGCTGTACGTCTCATTCTTCCCACTCCACCCAAGAACAATCTTGCTAACACGGGGCAGATCACCCAAGATAGAGCGGCGCTTCAGCCACGACATCGCACCCAGACCCACACCACCACAACTACCCCAGCGCCACAACGTCTTCGACGACGACGAACTAGACAGACTAGACCTCGACGTCTCCAAACTCCACTTCGGCAAGCGAAACCCCGAAAAGACAGCCGACGACGTGCTCAAAGACCGCTCCACCGCGCCCAACAAGGCCGCCATCCTCTCGGCCCTCGCGGCCTTCGACTCGGACGACGACGAGCGCGATGACACCTACGACGCAGACGACGTCGGCGGCACCGTCGACGCCGGCGCCAACGAGGAGGCCGACGGGCAGAACGACGCCAGCGAGGAGACGCTGTTCAAGGCGTACCAGGCGGATCCGACTGTGTTTGACCGCCAGGCTGCGACGAGGAGGGGACAGCCGAGGACGAGGCTGAGAGAGGAGACGGGTATGACGGATGAGGCTATTGAGGGGTGGGCGGTTATGCTTGCGAGGAACCCGGCGCAGAAGAGGAGGTTGGAGGCGAAGTACAGCGGCGCCGCGGCGTTTACGGGTGCGCAGACGGAGTTGCGGTCCACGGCGTGGAGGGCCAGTCCTGCAGGATCCGGTGCTGAGGAGTCGGAGCAGGATGGAGTCGGCGGCTCGTCAAGAGGTGGAAGAGGTGGGCGCGGTCGCGGTGGTGGTCGGGGTCGTGGTAGAGGCGGCGGGCGTGGAGGGAATGTGGCGGGTCCGACGGGAGACAAGGACACGGAGGCGGCGCGGAGGAGGAAGGAAGCCAACAAGGGTTCCAGAGCGAATCACAACCGCCGCGACCAGCGCGCGAGGAAGATGGGACGAGGGGGGCTGCCCGGATAAGGGGCTATTGGCAACAGAACTACAGCTAATGTACAGAACTACGGCTAATGTAATCTTTGCCTCTTGGCACCCGGGACCGAACCGCCCGGCATCATTGCAGCTGACCGTTTGCCGGTGGCCGTTGATGTGAAGACCTCGTCGTCATACAGATCCTCCGCGCTGAGCGTTAGGGCGTACGGGCTCTTGACGTCTACGATGCTGGGCGTCCCCGGCTGCGGGGTGAAGCCGAAGGTTTGGACTGCGGCGGGAGATATGGTGCTGGAGAACGATGACCCGACTTCCTCGACCCCAGTGTGCCGGGACCAGAGAACGTGGTCCTGTGGCGTCGCAAGCTCTGACGTGCCGCCGAGCGAGGGTAGTTCGCCGTGGTCGCTCTCGAGTCGGCCGATCATGGAGCGGAGGGATTCGCGCGAGCTGCGTCTGCTGTCGAGATAGGTGCGTAGGTCGTAGCACTGTCGGCAACTAGGGTAGACAGGGTAGCAGTCTGACTCGTCTCGGTACTGCGGCAGTTGGGGCCGTCCTTGCTGGTCGCACCGTTCTTGGATATCGTCGAAGAGGTCGCCGACAGGGGTGAAGTAGGTCACGCGGGGGCCGGCCCCGAAGTACTTATTCCGTCCCCAGAGTTGGCCCACAAGGGCATTGGTGTCTGCGTCGACTACTGCGGCACCGCTGTCGCCTTCAACGCCGATGCCACCGCGAATCCATGCTTCCTCGTCATCGTCCGGGTCTTCGATGAACCATTCGCGTGTAGCCTTGCCTGTACCGTTGTCCTCTCCCCTGACGTAGGCGGGTACCTCGCAGACTTGTCCACGCTGTTGCCCGGATGTTCGCCCCGTGGATACAACTGACCCGCCTGGCACAATGGCCGAAGTGGTTTTGATGGGTACTTCTTTCAGGAGGGGCATTGTCTCTGAGGGGAACCGGCGAAGAATATTGGCTTGCGTGGTCTTTGCAGCGATCAGGATCCAGTCCGTCACGATCAAAGGCTGTTCTTTCCCGCAGTCCTCCCAAAAAGGGTCGTGGGAGATGCGGGTTGTCTTGAGGTCGATGCCTGATGTTGCGGTGAGTTTGCCAATGGTGAAATCTTTGGATTCGTCCATGGTATCGTGGCGCTCCTCGATGCAGCGGGATCGGTCATTTGGCGAAGGGTGTTGCACGCTGACTTCGCTTAGGTGTTGGTACGCGTCGACGAAGGGATGGAAGTTGGCCAGCCAGTAGTTTCCACCGCCGATGACTAGACATGGTCCCAGAGTTGAGGTACTCTCCTCGAAGTCGTCGGTCCCTGCGATGCCGATGCTGTCGCCCATACATGGGTCCTTGAAGTAATATGGGTTCCGGGCCATGCAGATATCGTCTGGCATGTCCTTGCTCAACCCTCTGGCCCAGACTAGACGTTCCACGTCGCCAATGGAGAATTCGAAAGATATTGTTGGGCGGTAGATCTCAGGCAGAAGATCTTTCACGTGGGCTGCGATGATAATCCGTCGTGCTCGTGATGGTTGCTTCTTAGTCATTATACAGACGCGACGGGAGCCGGGAGTCTTGCCGCGGGTGACGCTGACGACGTGGTTCGGGCCGCACCACGTTGGGAGGAACTCGGTTAGAAAGGGTAGAACGCCATGCTCCCAAACCATCGGAAAGCTGGCGCTCTCGATTAGGCGGCAGATTACCGCTCGTGACGAGTCACTGGGACTATCGGCTGCGCGAGGTGCTTGGCCTACGAAGGTCAGACGAGCGTCTTGGGTGTCGGCGTTACGTACCGTTCTGCCTTTTATGCTTCTTTTCCACAGCTGCTCGCAGCTGTTCTCGACATTTCTTCTTGGCGATCGTGACGGACAGGCTTTGCCTAGTCGCCTTGTCCTCCATGGCATCCTTTGGATTTGGAGCTGTGTTGGTGGATGGTTGTTCGGCGGACTTTTCGAGAGTCATGACAGGTACCATCGGCTTCGGGACCGACTCGACGGCCTTCCCGTTGCCTTCATTGGCGTCAGGATGTGCACATCTGATGTGGCACTCCAAGATTCTCTTGCTCTGGAAGGAGTTCTCGGTACATCCTGGCGCGGGGCAGACGAGAAGGTGCTCTAACTTGACGTGCCAGGTCAGTCCTTCCTTGGAGGAGAACGCCGGCTGGTCGCAGCCTCCCCAGTTGCAAATGTGTGTGTGGACCGCCTTGAAGTGGTTCTTTAGCTCCTGCTCCCGGTCGAAAGCCTCATCGCAGTGCGGGCCGAGGCAGACAAATCGGTTTTGGGCACGCTCCACCGTCCGCTCGGTAGGCGACGGAACCCGAGAATGCGGAGCTGACGTGAGAGCCGGCCACTCATAAGGAAGCTCAGTCTGCGATGGAGACAGCCCGGAGCCTGCTGACGACGGCTGGGAAGTGGATGATGAGGAGTAGGTGACGCTGCTCACGGTGCTCAACGCTGGGGGAGGTGCCTGGGCAGAAGCAGGCTGGAACATGTCAAGCCCTGACTGGCTGTCTACAGGCAAACTTTTGATACAGCTTTGGTCGAGGTGCCCGAGTCCCTGGCTCTGGGACCAGGCATTGTCTCCGTAGATGGCTGGTCCGCCGTACAGCTGCGTATCGACGAAGGGCTCGTCCGTAGGCGGCCAATAAGGCGGCAGCGAGGCGGGTATTGGCACCGCAGCAAAGGGCGGGCCTTGATGGATGTGTTTACGGATCTTGTATGGCCGCTCACCGAGAGGAGCTTGGCGCCTGGGTTGGGACATGGTGAGATTTGTGAGAGGTCAGCCGGCGTGTAAGCCAGGCTGGATGCTGTGATGAATGGTTCTTACTCCCGCTGGCGAATCGATTGGCAGGCAGAATATGGTTAATTGAAGGAGAGAGCCCAAGAGTTGAGGTGTTGCCGGGAAGGTAAGGAGTCGAGAACGGCGGGGGAGGATGACGGGAGGAGCTGGGCGGCGGCGGGGAGGGTGGGAAGGTGATGCGGCACAGCTATTCTGGTTGCCTGATGAGGGGTATACAGTGCCTTGACTCTAGTCCCTGCACAGTTAAATGTTTGGCGAGATTATGAGCACACACAGTAGGAACAATCATTTCCACCCATTCAACACATCTCGCCATCCCGGCGGCCTCATCCGGGGTCAGCATCCCACGAACCATGCGAACCATGACTGCTGTGGCCCGCTTCAGATCTATCGACGTTAGATTCACGGTTTTGTTTATTGCCGAGTTTTTGGTTCCACTGGCGAGCATCTTAGCGGGTTGCTTTCACGAATCTTTCCAATCTCGTCTAGTGATAGGCATTTCGCAACGGAGGAGCTGAGCGGTTGGGAGATTCAGAAAACCACCTTCATTCAACTACTATATGTACATGCTGCCCTTCCTCTCACCCTGATCAATCCATCGTAAAGATCATCTTGTCGCAAATTGTCTACCCAGCCAGTCTGAAAACATAGCGACACTGTTATCATGGCAATCACGACTTGTGCCACCTAAATCATCCAGGCGGCAAACGAGACAACTCCGACAGTGACAACTGCCAAGCGTCCCATAGATCCAGACGAGTTGCTGGCTGCAGAAGTCGAGCTCGAGCCGCTGCCACCAGAGGACGAAGACCCAGACCCAGACCCAGACGAAGGCTTCAAAGTAGCCTGCCCAAAGTCGGCCGAGAGCCGCTCGCACCATAGTCCGACGGTGGAGAAATCAGCCGGCGTCTTCCCGGCATCGAGCTTAATGGTGAGAGTGTTGGTGGACGCCGCCTTGGTGACCTGCTCATTAGAGATGCGGAAGCCGTTCTTGATGACATCCTCGGTGGCACCCCACCAGTAGAGTGCAGGCGCCGAGGCATCCTTGAGGGTGTAGTCGCTGATCATGAGAGTTGAAGCGTCGACAACGGTGACTGTGCCGCCGAGGCCGCCGTCGAGAGAGGAGAGCTTGCCGGACCACCCAATTTTCTGGGTCATGGTGTCGTTGCCCTGGCCAGAGACGAGGGCAGTGAAGACGGCAAGGCCGGTAAGGAAGGCTGAGGTGCTTTGGCCAAACATTGTTCTGAGTTGTATGTAGTTGAAACTAATTGTGAAAAAAAGTGGAGAGTTGTAAGAATCTCTTATTGTGAATGCGGGTTGATAGTGATGCGTTGTTGCAACTGCCAATGAAGGCGGACATGTATGGAGGTTATATACCGAAAAGACTTGGACTTCTTTGGAATCAATGCCATCTCGTTTGTGAAAGGAGACTCGAATCCAAGCATCCATGAACTTTGGTGTGTAATCCAGCTAGATCCTTTGCAACTTTAACTCTTGCCTAAATAGGAAATTCTGATGATACAGTATGATGCACTAGCAGCAGGTACCCGAGCTTAAGCTTAAAGTGTGCTGTGGCTTCCATCCTTCAAGTCCAAACAACGCACGTCCATCTTTGCCTTGCGGGTGGCTTACATGTTGAAAAGTGACAGACATCAGCTTCTCAGGGCTATGTATCCGAGAAACTCATGAATAAGGCGAGAGAGGGTCTTTTTGAGACGGACTTGGTAGTAGAGTCTGGTGCTCAATGTTGGTGATTCCATCTCATGCGTTCTGATGTATATTACCAAAGCTATTGGTTGATAGAAGAGCCTGCTCATTAGAGTCATGCGTGGAGTAAGACTGCGAAGTTATTGGCCTTTTAGGTCGCAAAGCAGTCCCTTTCCTATGTCCCTGAAGGTGCTCCAACTCGGGCCCCTGGGCAAGGCAGATTCAATGTCATGATTATAATATCAGACGCTGAGGCTGTATTATCTAAACTTCCAAACCATGATTAGGGGAAGTACAACGTCGCAAAGAAATGCAGTGCACTAATTAGCAGCAAGCCACATCATGTTGCGTCCAGCTTTCTGTGTCTGCGGGCAATGCTCGAGACCCAACCCCGCCTCTCACATACTGACTGCATTCGGAAAGGTTGATCCATCATCATGCAAAACAACACTCTTTGGCAATTCTGATCCCTCATCATCAGGCACACGTCAAAGCCATCATTCAGCTGGCGCCTGTCCATGTAAGTTCCAAGAACCTACAGCTGAGGACTCAACCTGCTACAAAAACATAAGAATGACCACGTTCTGGGGATATTGAAATATTTTCTTAAGCCATCAAATCACTTTCAACTAATCAACCATACCTCTATCCTGACATTCGGTCAACTGATCCTTTCCGGTAACACCATTATTTGCTCAACATGGAAAAACCTGTTATCCAAGATCAATATTTGGCAGCGCGGGCTTACTTTCCCTGCGTCATTGGCATGCTTTTTCTTGAGAGCATCGTTCGACTTCCTGCGCGGCTCCGCAGCTTAGCACATCGTGGTAAGCCTTTCAATTTGCATCAAAGATTTGTTACACATATACTGACAACCACGTCCAGGCCGTCCATTCATCAAAGCATCATCGGGCCACACACGCATAGCTATAGCTCTGCATAAGCTATTGACTCTCCCATCGCCAATTCCCACCCTTACGAATCACCATATCGCCAATTTCCTAAGAGTCGCCGTTCTTCTCAGCCTGAACATCTTGTTCGGAGTAAACGATAACGAGTTCACTACCGACTTCAAACTTTACGGGTGGCTCACAATCGCCAACGGCGGCCTCGCCCTCCTACTAGCAGCACGCACGAACCTCTTCTCCATCATCGCTCAAATCCCATCTCCGGTTCTTCTCGTCTACCACCGCTGGATCGGCATAGCAACCATGGTCCACGCAACCATCCACTTCGCCCTGAACACCCAGCACTACATCGCCACCGACCAACTTGCTGACTCGTTCTCCAACCTGCGCATCCAAGTCGGCGCTATGGCATGGGCGTCCCTCGTCCTCATCTCCCTCACCTCGGTCCCCATTATACGCCGCCGATTTTTCGAGGTCTTTTACTACTGCCACGCCCTCTTCTTCCTCTTCGTCGTGGGCGCACTCATCCACGCCACCAAAGGTCCTGAGTTTCTCCTACCTGGGCTTTTGCTCTGGGGGTGCGACCGTTTCCTGCGCTTCTACTACAACTTCCGCTCGATCAACACGACTTCCGTGCAGCATCACCACGGAGACGTCGTCAAGATCAAGTTCGAACGGATGAAACCGCGGCATCCGGGGCAAGTTACCTGGGTCCAGATCCCAAGCATGTCTTTCTTTAACTGGCACCCCTTCACCATCGCGTCTGCGCCCGGCGATGATGGTGCGACTCTGGCGATCAGAGGGTTGGGCGGGTACACGAGGAAAGTCCAGCGTGTCGTTCCGGGTGATGGAGAGACAAGCAGCGAGGACGTGACTACGTGTCAAGGCATGGAAACAAAGACTGTAAAGCTTCGAATGCGACTGGATGGACCATACGGTGCCGGCCGAGTCTGTTGGGGCGAACAGCCGCTTACAGTGCTCGTTGCCGGCGGCATTGGAATCACCCCCGGCATCAGCATTGCGACGCATCTCATCCAGCGAGCCGCGTCCGCCGATGCCTGTACTCTGCAAGGGAGGTCGTGGCATATTCACATGTTATGGGCTGTTAAAGATGTCGAGAGCGTTGGGTGGTTCGGCGACGAGTTGAGAAGTCTTGCTTCGTTGGCTGCCGATCCTGGTGTACCTGCGACTTTAAATCTTTTGATTTATGTCACAGGCAGAGGAGCTACACGGGCACATCATAGAGAGAATGGATACGCAACGGTTGGTCGACCTAGTCAACATAACATTCCTGGAGAGTTAAGGTAAGGCCGTCCGGATGTGTTGGGATGGTTTGAGGGAGTGAGGAGAATGCACCCTTGTCTGGACGCAGCCGTCAATGTTTATGGTCCTAGTAAACTCATCCAGGATGTCAGGATCGCAGCATGCAAGGTCAGTTCTACCAAGAGCACGTTCTACGTTGAAGAAGAAGTGTTCAAGTTCTAGTCGTTGTTGACGGCGTGGCATGTTGGGAGACAGCCAGTTGTCGCGGTTTAGTCACGGAATTGAGATGATAGTGCAGTGTTGATCATTCAAGCAAATCTTCGACAGAAGTCTTTATGATTAGTTGAGCTTTTAATCAAGATCTATCTATCGAAAAAGCCTTTGCTGAACGCCTGTCACTTAGTTGGGGCAGCTGACGGTGTTGCCGCTAATGGTGCAAGTTTGGCCAAGCTTCTGATAGCAGCTTCCAGAAGTGCACTGTCTGATGTCGTTGCCCTCGGCACAAGCTCCAAGCTGAATGCAGATTGCGGCCTACAGAAAGCGTTAGCTGTTGACCGTGATTCGGATTTGGGATTTACACTAACGGATACGGGCACTGCAAGGGCAGCAGCGAAAGTGAAAACGATCTTGAGGAACTGCATCTTGATAGATTTCCTCATACTGGCTAACGGATGGTCGTTGAGTGCACTTTTAGTGGAAGGATAGGTCTGAGTGATTGTAACCCATCGACTAGTTGTTGCGGATATGCCCTCTTTATACTCTATCCTCTTAACGTTCAAGGATAGCAGCATTAGCATCAAAAAAATATGTAGCCAAGCCCGGTGAGTGTTGTCCTGGGCCTTAGCAGCCTGCACATCTGCCTCAAATCCTCGATAGCTACCAATAAAACTAAAGGTCATTTTCAAACTCTAAACGGCGATATCAGCTACTGCTTTTCCGGGACGACCGAGATTCAGGTTGTCTAAAGAAGGACTTTGATTAAGGTCTGGGCACTCAGCTAAAGTTTGCAAGAAAGCCACGGAACTCGCGGACAAGACCATGACCCGAAGGACCAAGTTTGAGATGGTTTTGTTGGCCAAATAGCTGAGCCGCTCAACCTTTTAGTCTCAGAATTCCAGAGCCCCTTCGACTTAGTCGGATATTCGGTCTTGGTTACCATATCCAGGGAACGGGGCTGGACCTACAGCTTCTGCACTGGGCTGTTGTTCACGACTCTGTCTACCTAGTGGGCCGTCTTCTTTCACTTGGTGTGGACGTTCATGCCAGAACTGGCTCAAGAGGAAACTCTTTCAATGCGCTTGATCTCATTTGCGCCCATGGACACAGCCAATCCTCCGTCAGGATATTGGACAAGATACTTCAGAGGACAGACAAAGCTCGAATTGACGATCTCCACCGTTACGAGACAGGGGAGGAGCTCGTTGGCTTATTGCATCTTCACGGAAGCGCCAAACCTAGACTGTTCTCTCCACGAACACCAGCGTTCGAATTTTGTTTGCCTGCTAGATGGAATCGTGTTAATCCAAGACTACCTGGAAGCGTGGTTTATCTGCTTGAAACGGGGGGCTTTTCTCGCTTTCGAAAGCCGAGCAAGACGCGAAGGGTCACACTTCTGCGATCGCTACTGGACGAAGGATGTAATCCAAACACCCTAAGTCAGCCAGGCAACAGATCGCCATTGCTCGTCCACATAATGGCTGGCAACCTTGACAGCGCAAGGGTTCTCTTGAGACGAGGAGGCGTAGTAAGTCTAAGTACCAGCGACGCCTACGGGTGGACTCCAGTCGCATGGGCTTGCGCCTACGGGTGGACCTCTTTTTTTAGAAGAAATGGTTACTACGGCCGGCAATCAACGACTGTGGGATTTCGAAGTGACCGTGTGTCTTACATGTTGGGACTACGGCACCAGCTCCTACAATTACACACAGGCGAAAGCCTTACATATTGCGACAATAGGCTCGGCAGAGACGGTAGCCTATCTTCTCAATCAGGAGTACGCGATTGATCTTGATATCACTACGTCGGATGGGACGACTGCGCTACACATAGCCACAATTCTTGGACAACATGATTCGATCACCCTTCTCGTATCCCGCGGTGCAAATATTGATGCCCAGGACCATCATGGCTTTACGGCCCTCCATATGTCCATACATCATTATAACGAGTCGGTCACAGCATTGTTGCTGAAATTGGGTGCAAAGCACCTGAAGAGCAAGAATGGCAAGACTCCGTTAGACATGACCGCGTATCGAAGTAGGAACATCATGCGAATGGTGCAGGACTCCATCCTAGGTGCAGCGGCCACTGGCACAGGTATGACTGCTCAAGAGAGGCACATGAAAGCCACAGTATGGGCGGGCTCTATGAAGTATGCAATCGACAGAGATGATGAAGAAGATGTCGAGAAGCTTCTCGATGGGGGATGCTCGCCTAACATTATCATGAGGTCTTGTCGAACCTGCACCCCTCTTCTCTATGCTTTGGGAAAGAATGACGTCTCTGAACGCTGTGTGTCAGTTCTCATCAGTCGAGGGGCAAGCTTTAAGGGAATGGCTTGTCGTCGTCACGGCAATGGTAGACGGTACAACGCAGTTACTTGGCAAGGCTGGCAAAGGGGCTCAAAGATTAACGATGGCAGTGGCAGTGGCAGTTCGTCAACGTCTGATTCTTCATCCTCCTCATCTGAGGACAGCAATTCAGATGATCAAGCGTGGCCTATTAGTGGTTTCACAACACTTGATTTCTTCATGGAAGGCGGGAGACCCGAAGAGACTCTCCTTACCTATTTAGAAGCCATTCCCCCGGCAGAACTTATCTGGCTTGTAAATAATTCGACACCAGCACACCGAGCCATTAAAAGAAAGTCCAGCTATCCACTGGCGGTCTTACTCTCGCATTTGAATCGAGTTGAGTCTTCTCTCGGTCGCAATTTGGCGAAGGAGGTAGCCACACAGTCGAAAGGCGATAGCGGCAACACTCCTTTACACCGAGCGGCAATCAAGAAGAACGTGGTCGCGGCGAAGCTTCTTATCGCGCATGGGGCGGACCCAGACGCTACTAATTCATCCGGCATGGCCCCTCTGCACATGGCGGCGGATCATGACGATGCCGCGACGGTAGAGTATTTACTCGACCAAGGTGCTTCGATTGACATCAGAGACTACCGAGGTCGCACAGCACTCCAAACAGCTATCCTTAAAGACAACATCCAAGCGATAGAAGTACTGCTAGAGAGAGGGACGCGAATTAACGTCAATGACGGAGGCAACAGTTTCCTTTTCCTGGATGAAATCAAGCCATTCCACATGCTGCTGGCGACAGGCATGAAAATCAATCAGCTAGAGGCCCTGGGCCTCCCTGTTTGGTCGTCTGCCCTTGTCAAGGTCGAGATAGCGACATTTCTTCTCAATTCGGACTTTGCCCGAGACATCGATATCGATCTTCAAACGATGGTACTCTGGCAATCCTGGTGGCAGGTCCAGCTTTTGGCCAAAGGATCCAGTTGTCGATGCCTCCCACTATTCTACCGGCGCCTGGGTCCTACCTTCTTGCGATGGCTGGGTCAGTTTCAAGACACAACGAGTGAGAGCCAAAATTTCAGCCTTCTTTGCTTTGCGGCTCAGCATGGTCGTGTTGACGAAGTCGGAAATCTGCTGAAAATGGGACTGGATGTGGATTGTGAAGGGTCAGCTGCAGGAACCGCATTGGTGGCTGCTGCCCATGAAGGTCGAGCGGAAGTGGTAAAGATATTGGTTTTTCATGGCGCCAAAGTAAAGTACAAGAGCGGGCAAACCTGGACGAGCGCAGTGAACGCAGCAAAGTCCTTCCCGAAGATTGTTCAGTGGCTGCTTGTTGGTAGGTTTGGTGAGCAGGGAAAGCTTCAGATGCCTGTAGAGACTTCAAATGGTTCCATCGCTGGAACCCGACCTTGGAGCGGCGTGCGACAAGGTGTTTTCTTGTTGGAAGGGAAGTTTCAAAGAAACATGAACCATTCAAGCATCAAGTGGTTGCAATGCTTAGAAAAGGTCAGAAGGATGATGCGAGGAACGGTGGCAGTTTCTGAACTTTGGATGCCGGCGTCGGACTGAGTAACGGTGATGAATCTGCTAGTTATTCCCACTCGGTATCTCCCTTCGTGTCAAATGATTTTTGACAGAGAGAATATGAATACAATTGAATAAACCGAATGCAGATTACCACCCGCTCCGGAACATGCCCAGATATGCTCATATCGATGTTTGCGGGACCGTGGCGCCCGCTAATTCTACGCCTAAGACATCATCTTCACCTCCGTGGCGGGCTGAGCCGGGCGGCTGCAGTCAAGCGGCCGGATTGCATAAGTGGCAGATTGCCTCATTCCTGCCAAACGAATTTACCCCAAAGCGGTGCAGTCGCATCTGGTGCCAATGGCGCTACAGCAACCTCATCTCGGGTGAACTCCAACCTCCAAACGTCCCTGGGCTTCCAGCTCACAATTGTTCGACCACAGATGCCTTGACATCGCCCTCCATGGACAAAGACGGATGCTCCATCGATGGCAATGGGGATTTATACGGCCTTGGCGTGCGCATCGGCGTCTACTGCCAATGGGTCTCGTCCTGGATCCGCATGCTGGTGGACACGGAGAGCATCGAGGATGTCCACGGGGTCAACGCCATATTCGTCTTTGCAGTCATCATCGCTACGATCTTGGCGCAGGTCCATCGCGATGTGAAGCCGATAGAGTTGTACATCATGCTGCAAATCTCTCTTGGTTTCTTCATCACGGTGCTCAGCACGATAGGAGTCCGGAATCACTTCTTGCGACCGAAACGAGTCAAGCTCATCTGGCATCACTACCAAAAGGTCGTCGAGAAGCGCAGACAGAATGCGGAGCTGGGGGAGAAGATTTGGAGTCGCCATCGGTTCAAGCAAATCTTCAAAGAGGAGCGAGAGAGGAATAATGTTGTCAAGGCGTTCTACCAATCCTTGTTTAGGATGGGCCGCGAATACCTCGAAGATGCCGCTGCGAAACAGTATCTTTCCAACCCGACTTTCGAGGTCCCTATCGAGTACCTGACTCCATTCAAACCTCGTAACATTTCATGGGTTGGGGTTGTATGGAGGACGGCTATTCTTGGCGTCGTGGCGGGCTTCAACGTCTATTTCTGGTTCTACATCGCAAACCAACCGAATGCCGATGATGATTGCGGAGCCCCGTTTCTTTTCCTCTTCTCGATGCAACGTATTCATAAGCCTGTAATGGTTCTGTCACAGGTTGTCGCCATCATAATTGTCATTGTGGCTTTGCCTTTGTGTCTGTTTCTAGTATCAGCGGCGGCTTTCCTGGTCACTCTCTTGAGCGTCTGCGCCCTGCGAGACGTGGTTTACTTTGCTATTCCCAGCTCGGCCAGACTTACGGAAAGTCTACGAACAAAACTCCTCCCGTTTCTGGAGCGGTTGGAATATTACTTGAGGGTCGGGGAGTTCATTCTTAAGCGGACACCTAGCTTCAGAGTGTTTGTTTCTGTTATCTGGTTGTTCATTTTGTCTGTCCAGCTTCTGTCCTTCTTCACGAAGCTGTCAGATCCTCAGAGTGTGAGCATTCGTGATTCAGTTAGAGCGGCTATATCGCTTTTCACGCCGAAGCAGTATGATGACCGTGGAGAGGCCGACTCTCCAACCTTGGTTGAATGCGAGACCTATGGGGAACACCAACTTGGGTGAGTCATACGGACCCTTGCAAGAAATGCCGATTACTGATGTTGACATTAAGCAACTCCATCTGCTTCTATCTCAGTGTCACGTGGAACGCCATGGTCTTCCTCAGCATTTTATGGTTCATCCTATCGATTGAGCTTACGCTGGGATGGAACCATGTCCAAGACATCAACGAGATCAAGACAACAGGGCAACTTATCCCCTTCATCATTGGATGCGTCAGCACCTGCCAAATATTGAAGCAGGTCGCGCTGATCGGGCTGCGAAAGGTGGGTGACATTGGGAGCTGCTCCCCACACTCTTTGCTGATGAAGTGGAATAGATGTTCCCGGATTGGGCAAGTTACGAGCTGGAGGCTGCATACACTGCAAGGGGCGGTATCAAGTTCCGCATCAACCATAGTCCACGTGACGACGAGGGGATTTCGACGGGCTCAGACACGCGGATGGCTATGGGCATCGCCTTCAGGGATGTTGGGTCTGTTGAGTCCGGCCAGAAGCCGTGATGGTGGATGGAGCTATGTGGGAACGATGCGTCCATAGTCCGAGATAGTTGCAAGGAAGTTCATCCTTCAGAAGTGCGGAACGCCGCCTCTGATGACCGTGACGGGTAGACGAGCAGCGAAGCATTCCAACTCGGTGACGGAGATGACCCCGTTCCAGACCGTTGGAGATCCGCACGTTACGACGCAGAAAGCAAACATTGAACACGGTGTGACACGAAGACACACGCAGGCCAGATCAAAAGTGCCCACTTTGCCGCGTTGGTGTGCGATGAAGATCAAGACGTTGAAGGGCGGCCGACCCGACCCAGTGGTTCAACTGCGGTGTCACGTTGAAAGTGTGCGGGCTTTGAGATTTGGCGGGCGTTCCGTCTAGAGATTCGATGATCCTCCCCACGTGCAAAGACCGAGCGTAACAAAAGTACTGGACGCAAGCGTCAAAATTTATTGCAGAGCAAACATTGGCATCCACTGCGAGAAGCAAACATTGGGTTCCAACACGCAGTTAGGAACCAAGCTGTTGGTACCGGGGATGCGAACCATGACGTCCCGATGTCTTACCAACACCGCCACTTTCACAGAGCGCAACACCGAGGACTTGGTTTGGCTCTTGTTGCTAGAAAAGCCTCGAGTTCTTTTTGCGGCTCTTTTTCTCGATATCGATGTTTTTGTCATGGCAGCGTTTTGGGAGGATTCTAGAAGAATGCGTTGGTTCAGATCGCTATTTCCGGGCTGCGGTGAAGCTGTTGGACGGTGGAAGAGGGGAACGGACGGGGGTTTGGACTCAGGGACCAGGGTTTAACAAAGAACAATGTGGTCAGTGGCTGCGGCACAGCCACCCCTGAACTCCCCGGAGGCCAGCGTCGAGACTATTTCGAGTCTACGGCCAACAAGTGGGAGGTGGGAGGAAGCGGGAGGGGAGGCAAGGAGACATGGAAGAGGGAGGGGAGATACCGGAGTACGTACCCGCTCACCGCAAGGAACCAGCAGGCGATGTGACAGAGTCTGCGAGTCAATTCCCCTTCAGCTTAGCTCAAGAACAGCGAGAGAAAAGACTTTCAGCAGCAGCTAGCACCAACACACCAACACACACACACACACACACACACACACACACCAACAGCGGCTGGTCTCACACTCACTCTCTCTTCCCTCTCTTTCTCTCTCATCTCAAGACAAGAAGAGTCAGGGGCTTAGTCAGTGCTTGGAGTGAACAATGTTTGCTTGTGTTCGCCCCACCCGCACGCCGCCTCAATTTCAACATCCAGCCGCCCGCTGCTGATGCTGCTGCTGCATCTCCTCACCCCCCATTTTATTCTTGTTGGAGAACCGGAAAAGCAAGGTGCAGGACCAAGTGGAAAGACAATCCCAAGAGACACGTCGAAACTGTAACTGTGTGTCCCCGTGTCGCACAAATACCGTCCCACCCCGAACTTTCCACACGGAGAAGAAGAAATCACACACACGGCTCGGACGCTCGCATCTTTCAAGACACACTGTACATAGCCGCGCCGCACTGCACCGCACCGCACCGCAGGACGTTGGATCTGGGACCCTCCATCGCCTGTGGATCTGCACATCATCGACAAGGGAGGGAAGAAGCACGCATTGGCAGAGACAGAGGGAATAAACAGCAGCCAGCCAGCATTGCACACCGAGGAGAGGGAGGACTCGGCCCGCTGCTGACCCCCTTCTTTTGGTTCCCCCCACCCCTCATTCACCGAAGACGCACCGCCAATTTGAAGCCGAATGGGAGTCCCGTGACCCGGTTGGGACGCGCCCCCTTCCGCCCTCGAATCTAAGCCAGGAAGAGAGCTGAGAGTTTTGAGAGAGACCCCTCTGGAGAGTGTGAGGGATCATGAGCGAAGACAATCACCATCACGTCAACGGAGACGGCAGACGGCATAGCGAGCCCAATTTCAAGCGCCGGCGCGTCACCAAGGCCTGCGACTTCTGTCACCGCAGAGGGCGCAAGTGCAAGCCGGTCACCGAGGGGAGCGGGGTCACGCCCGTCACCGGGCCCGACGGCCAGCCCTCATGTCTGACCTGCATCGAGCACAGCGCGCAGTGCACATGGAACCGTGTCGCGGCAAAGAGAGGCGTCAAGTCCAAGACATCGCCCGCGTCTATCAAGCAGCCTCACCAACAAGGCGAGGGCGGCGGCTCGGACAGGTGCTTTTACGACGAGAGCCGCCATGGCAGCAGAAACCTTGTTCACCGTCTCATATGCATCTTCTTCGACACGGTGTACCCAGTGTTTGTGTTCCCCCGCCTCAAAGTCAACTTCCAATCATTCCCGATTGGGGGGTTCACGAGAAAGAACAGCCGAGTGAATTTGCTGACATTGTTGCACAAGGTTTCCCTTTTACGATGAGGCGAGTATCATGAGAGAATGGGACAACACGAGCATGTCGTCCAACCGCGCCGCCTTCGCCCGTCTGATGGCCATTTGCGCGCTGAGCGCCTCGCATGTGCGCGACGGCGCGCTGTTCAACCCGGACATTCCCGAGATGATTCGCGATGAGCACCAGCAGGCCTACCTCGACGACGGGCGGAAAGCCATTCCCGACGACAACCGGGACATCCCCAAGCACGAGATCTTCCAGTACCTGCAGGTCGTCGGCACGCTGTCGCTGGCGGCGATCCAGATCAAGGACGACGTGCTCTTTGAACAGTACCTCGGGCGCTACCACAGCATCGTCGCGCAGGCGCAGTTTCAATTCGAGAGTAATTGGGGCGAGCTACCGCGGAATGAGGTCTACGTGCGGCGACAGTTTTTCTGGTCCATGTACCGCCTTGAGGTTCACTCTGCGCTCATTCAGGGGCACGTCATTCGGTGTCCGGAGCTGCAATGCGGCGTGGCGTATCCGGTGCACGTCGGTCTCTCCGGCGTCCTGGATCCCACGGGCGCGACGGTCGGCCAGACAAGAGGTCACTCGAAGCCCGAGATCTTCTTCCCGGGGAGTTGGCTCACTGGCTGGAACTACATCACCGACCTGTATCGCATGCTGGAGCACGTCATTGTACGCATGCGCAAGCAGCGCGTGCAGGCGGTGCATACGGACCGTCATGATAATGACATGGATATACTTCTGCCGTCAATTCAGGAGATGCTGGACAACGTGCTGAACAGGAAATTGCAGCTGCCGCTATATGCTTCTCAGGCGTTTCCGTCATCGAACAATGGAGAGGAGAACCTGTGCGGATTCCAAGTCGCTAATATTGCATGCACATACCAAGTGAGTTGTCAATCTTCCGGCGGTATGCATCCTGTTCTAACACTTGTAGCTCACTCGCATGGCTCATTTCGCCTGCTTGAATCAATTCGACGACGCTTGCAATGCGGCGATTGACTTGATCGATGAGATTACCAAAGTGCCGCCCGAGTATCTGAGAGCGATTGGACATCCCATGGTACGGCTACACCACCCCAAAACCTCGCACATGAGAGATCCTAACATCCCGCAAGCTCCAAGAGCTGGTCGGGGTCGGCCACTTGCTCAGCAGCTTCATCGGACGCCATCTCACCACACATCAATACTTTAGACTACGAGACGTCATGTAAGTAATGATGAACCCTCCCACCGGCTTATTTGTCATGAAACTGACCATCCCAAGGCGGCACATGGCGCAATTCCTACAGAACTTAGGCTCCTGCCTCCCCAACGCGCCCCAAATATCGGGCAAGCTGTTGGCGTACATCACCAAGATTGACGACGAGATCAAACGGCGGGCCGAACAGCAGCCGCCGCAGCCGCAGATGCCGGTTGCAACGGCGATCCCCATAACAGAGATGCCGAGTAGTACCGGGCAGCCACAGCAGATTGTGGAGGTGATGCCAGCCAGCACCATGGACCAATATCAGATGCAGAGCGTTCCCTTGTACAACTTTCCCATGAACTTTATGAACAATGTGTTTACGACGGCGTTTAATGATCAACCGGACATTGACTGGAATTATGCTGTCGAGAACTGGACGTCATGATAAGTAGGAAGGGGGTCATTTGGGACGGACACAGTGTTACGGGGAATTGACACGACGTGTGGGTTTATATACTGTTTCCATCTTCTTAATAGACGAAATTTGGATTACCAGTGCTAGTAAACATGCTCCAAGTTGCCAACCAACTCCTTGCTTTGCACCGCGCAGTTTCTCTTTGCGTCGTTCGTCCATGTCGTGTCTTCTGGTCGCGCCCTTTTCTGGGCTATCCTAGTCAGAATATTGATGCCGGATCGTACGCCGTCGATCGTCGCCACGCTGGGTGGAAGCGCCTTTTGAATATCGTCCTCCAGCGCAGCCATGCCCGCGCACCCGAGGATGATGCTAGTCGCGCCATTGTCGATCAGCCGCCTCGCGAAGCTCCCTATGCGCTCGACGACAACGCCACGCTCCAAGCTCTCCAGTTCCAGCACTCCCAAGCCCGTGGCAAGCACACCTGCCGTCTTGCTTGCAAACCCCAGATCGTCGACAGACTTTGTCAGAATTGGTTCCCAGACTTGCGCCGTCGTGACAATTCCGAACTTCCCACCATCTTGGGTCCCTTCCTGCAGCGCGGCCTGAAATATCCCGGTGACGGGAATGGTGAAAATCTCCTGAAGGGCGTAGACGAGCGGGTGGTCCGAGAAACAACACACGAGAACCGCGTCAACTGGTTTTGAGTTGATGTAGTCTATCGCCCTAGGCAGGACGGCCTTTGTCGACTGCAGCGCCTGTTCATGGTTCTCGATGCACGGCGGACACTCGACGAGGCCTCGGCCATCGATGAAGGTAATTTCGACGTCAGGTCTTGATGGATACAGCCGCGTCAAGTCATCTGTCATGCCCGTCGTCGATATCGGGATGATGCAGAGAAGCCTTGTAGCTGGGTGCAGGCGCTCCATCGTCTTCAAGAGGGCGGTCGGTCGCTGTCTTATGACTTTGAGCGAGAGGGCAATTCAGCAGCTCTTTATCCAACAAACAGCACCACAGACCTCCTTTTTGAATTTTGAATCTGTTTCTGAAAGGGTCGTGAGGGGTTATTGAATAGACACAACATCATTCAACCCGGCCGCCCCCGTTTTCAGCGGACAGAGGTTTTTGGAACTGTTCCCGCCGGCCATGTGCCATTTAACCGCTTATCCGCCCGCCGCGTGTCGAGGCCGGCCCAAAGGCGGCGCCAGAATATGCGCGGTAACATCAACTCACACACACATACACACGGCAGTTGGTCATTGGCGGCGCAATTGTCCAGCTCACCCACCTGGCGGTCTGGTTCCTCTTACGTAGTTTGGTGGTGAAAGTGTGGCCTTCCGGGTGGACTCACGTGGGAGACAAGACACATCACATTACACAACTAGAGGTAATCAGGGTATCTATTGATTCAAATACGGAGCCAGGCCCTTCTTTCGGGCATCTTTTTCCAATCACACTGTTTCCAACGATCCCGTTCTACCGCCGGACTCCATAAACAGCAAAAACACACGCTCGCTCGTGACCCAAGGAACAATACCCAAACAACCAAAACATTAAATCAGACCGTCTTATCCTCCGTGGACCCTTGACTCTTGGAGCTCTCGTCCATCTCCGCCTCCTTGGACGGCGAGTGCTCCCGGCCATCAAGCACCGTGCCCTCTCTCGGACCGAATGTACCAAAGTAATCCGCATCATCCACCGCCGTCGGACTCTCGATCGGAGCAACGTAGTGAAGCAGGAAGTATGTCACAACCGCCAACGTACACCCCAACGGCCACGCAAGGTAATATAGATGCGACCACCCGTCCTTCTCAACCGTGGGATCCTGCACCCGCTGGACGAAGCCCGGCAACAGCGCCCAGGTCCCCATGACCCAGGCCACGCCCGCCCGCCAGTTGACGCCCTCCCAGTACCAGTACACGCTCGCACTCGTGGCCTCGTACAGGTGCGTGAGCTTCAGGTTGCGGCCGCGGACCAGGTAGTAGTCGGCAAACATGACGCCCGTCATCGAGCCCAGGAACACGCCGTACCCGCCCATCACGGTGAGGAACTTGCTCGCGCCGTTCATCAGTTGCCAGGGCTGCATCACGAACGCGAAAGCCGCGGTGAGGTACCCGCCTCTTCTCAAATTGAAGTACCGCGGCAGCAGCGCCGAGAGGTCGATCCCGTTGGACAGCGCGTTCTCCGCCACGGCAATACCAAACTGCGCGAAGATGAAGGCCAGACTCGCGAAGAAGACGGCCGCGCGCGCGCCGGCCGAGTTATCGTAGTGCGCCTGTAATGCATCAAGAAACCGGTAGGGCTCCCAGACCAAAGTCCCCTGCGTCTTGGGGAATAGCTGCGCCGCGCAGGAGGTGCAGACGATGCCGATGAAGGCAACCACAATAGTGTTGAGCGGGACGAAGAGCAGCTGCGACATGAGCTGGTCGCGCGGCCGGCGCGCGAAGCGGGTGAAGTCCGACTGGCTGAAGATGTGCGTGCTAATGCCGCCGATGTTGGTGCACACCCCCAGCGCGAGCATCCATCCCAGATGGGAGCCGGTTGCTTGCCGGACGCCGGCGGTCGCCGTGATGTCGCGCAGCATCGGGCCCGCGCCGTGCGCCGTGGCGACGCACCAGATGAGCAGCACGAAGACGGTGGGGATGACGGTGCACGCGGCCACGGCGAAGGGAATGTGGTACCGCTCGGGGCGGATGTAGATGAGCGGCAGGCAGAGCAGCGAGAAGATTATGAAGCCTGTGAAGTCGGCGACGGTCATGGTCCCGTTGGCCAGGGGGCGGTCGAGGGCGTTGAAGGATGGCGCCATTGAAGATATAAAAGTGCGCACGCACTGTCCGCCCCAGTAGACTTGGGTAGAGTACCAGATGAAGGAGAGCATGATGCGCTGCACGAGCGGGAAGAAGGCGCCGTACATGCCCCACGAGGCCTTCTGCAGGATCGAGAAGCCAATGTGCCACTTCGCTCCCGGGCCACCGGCGAGCACGCAGATGAGGCCAACGAGGATGTGCCCGATGATGACGGTCAGCATGGCCTGCCAGACGTTGAGGCCGAGGGCGATGAGCGAGGAGCCGGTTGTCCAGCCGCCGATGTTAAACGAGCCCGTGACGACCCAGAGGCCGACGAACTGCCAGGGCCCGTAGGTGCGTCGCTCCGGCGGCAGCGGTCTGGTGTCGCGGTTCATGTATGCTGTCGTGACGACATCGGTCTCTCGGGAGACTTCGATGCGGCGGAGGAGGCCCGCCATGGGCTTTCGTGAAGTCATCATCAGGCAGCACACCTTGATGTCACGCGCGTCGTTGAATGCGGACGGTTTGTGGATGCAGAGGGCTTTCCGGCGTGCCTCGTATACCGGCGCCCGTGGTGGTGGCCGCTGTTGAGCGGTCGATGTTGCTGGTGGTTGCTGCTATCTCGCTTGGTGGTGCGTGTTTGCTGGCATCGGTGGACGCCCGACATGGAAACGGGACACAGGCTTCACGGGTGAGGACCACGACCAGGGGGCGGTGGGCGAGCGGTGAAAACCAGACAGAGACTACCACTACCGAATACCTAATACCTGGCGGGAAGACTGGGATGAGACGAGGTTCTTTTGCGGGGATTTCTTGAGAGGGCACAAGCACCTAAAGTCGAGAAGGACAAAGGGGGGACGAAGATAAGGGGGGCGATGCTGGACCGTAAGCAACTAGACCAGACGAATCTGAGGTGGCTTTTCAGACTTGTCAGACTTAGCTCGAAAGCTTGGTTCCGTCGCACGGCAGCGGCTGTGCGAGAGTTCTCCCTTTGTGATGGTGGAACGAGTCAAGAGACGGGAGAAAGGAAAGAGTCACAGTGTTTGTCGAGGTCAATTCGGACGGGGCACGCGGGGCCTTCTTTAATAATCCGGAAGGGGTTATGGTAAAGACTGGCGATGGCTTCGAGAAGCAGGTTTTGATGATCACCGACGGGACGTTGCGGATTGAGTGGGGAAAACTCGCCGACACGGCGAGCGACAGGCGATAGATCACATCAGCATTTGACAGTGGTGTTCAAAAGCTGGGCTGGAGTTGAAGCTAACCGTGCGTTCATGGTCACTATGAACAGGGTTCTCGTCATGGAAGGGTGTGCGACATGCAGACCAGCTCGCGTCTCTGAGTTATGAAGCACGGGATGGTGGCGTTCGTTTGAAACAGGACGATAGGGCAGACGAGCAGCGACAAACAAGAGATCGTCATAAGACGAAGTTGAAGTTGCGCCATTGCCATGCTGACCCCGAAAGTTGTGCGCCCTACAGAGTACAGTTACCGTGTTGACGGATAACCCATGCGGTGTTTTTGTGGTTCCATGCCTCCAAATCCCATGCCCGTGTTCCAGATTTCCAGTTTGCTGGTGAAGATCCCCTGCCACAAGGAGAAATAGGGGTGAGATGGGTCCCTTTTTTCTTCCCGGGCAGCTGGGAAGTCTGGAGGCTGGATGACGGAGAAGAGAGGGGCAATCTCGCGAGGGAAGAGACAGGGGTCTTTTCTCGAATCGTCCTAGCCTCGGTCGGGGCATAGAACATCTTGGCTCCTGGGAAATCATTCTTCTTCCTCTCCCTTGTTTCTCCTTTCCCCTGGCACCAACCGCATTTTCACTTCTTCCATTCTGCCGTTCGCCTTGGCATGCGGGAACGGAATCGAACACGGACCCCAGTTGTTTGCTTGTTTGCTCCCTCGGAGTGTGGAATGGAATGTTTGCTCTTCCCCATTCAGCCGCTCACCCGCTCATGGCTGCGTCGGGAACAGCCTGCACAGCACCAACGGCATGTTGCGATTGGCCCCCGTCCGCCGGATGTGACCGTCCATCACAACCTTTATCCGATGGGCACCCTATCTCCGTTGTCGTAGGCAAGTGAGGGGGCGCCATCCGCTTTTACCAGCCCATCGATGGGGCGCGCGGATCGGAGGACCGAGGCAGGCCGAGTCTTGATGCTGTCATACCGTGGACCCTGTGGCTGCTCTGTTACGCTTTCCAGCCACGTTTCTCTGCCCGGTGTTCTTCTCCAGCAATTCCACGCTCTCGTGTGACCCGGCTTCGTGACCACGCGTCTTTCGCGACCCGCGGTCCGGGGGGCTGCGAGCGGGCTTCCCGAGTGATGAATTGCTGCTCCCAATTTAGCCG
Source organism: Colletotrichum viniferum (assembly GCA_020226115.1). Classification (NCBI taxonomy): domain Eukaryota; kingdom Fungi; phylum Ascomycota; class Sordariomycetes; order Glomerellales; family Glomerellaceae; genus Colletotrichum; species Colletotrichum viniferum. The sequence goes on along the minus strand of JAGFBE010000020.1, from coordinate 130,886 downwards.
CTCAGCAGCCAAGACCTCATTACCCCGCGAGGCCATCGCGACCCGAACGGTCTTTCGGTGGATTCTTAACACTGTTCGTTCCCGTCCGTTTGGCCTGGCATACATAAAGATGGGGAGCTTGGACGTTTTTCTTGTTGGTTGGCAGGTTTGTGGAATGATTGCCTGCACCGATTTCGTACCCCTTCTCTTACCCGACGCTATCGCATAGCCAGTTGGTTGTATCCTGCCAATCGCATCGGACGAAAACTCCTCGTTAATCGCTCAACAACTGTTGGTGGCTCAGTGTTTGCTTGCTCTTTTGCCCTGTTCAGTACCTCACACACCGAGTTTTCTTGTATTCGAACCCTGCAAGTCGCTGATTCCAGGAACCGGAAAGCCATAACGTCGAAGGGGGTTGGTCCAAGTTTGTGTTGTTTGCTCTTTCCCCCCTGGCTCAACACCAACACCTCGCGATGGCTGCGGCCGCAGCAGCTGCGCTACCCGTGGTTGATCTGCGCTCATTCGACTCGGTTGAGGGACTCGCGCAGGAGCTGATGCGCGTGGGCAAGGACCCCGGCTTCTTCTACGTAGTTGGCCACGGATTGGGCGACGGCGTCGCAGCGGACATGTTTGCGCTCGCGGAAAAGTTTTTCGGGTCACCCCTGGAGGAGAAGATGAGCTACGCGAATGGGAGCGGTGACCTGGTGAGTTTTTGAGGTGTTGGTTGGTGGTCTAGAGTACCTGTGCAGGCGGGATGCGCGGACTGGGATGGATGCAAGCGGGCCATGGTTAAAAGTCGCTGACCTGTGTTGTCTCGCTAGGGTTACACGGGAATGAGGGAAGAGACGTAGGTTGCATGAACGATCCCCCTTGTAGACCGCGCCATGTGCTGAGACGTTGCGTTGGGAACAGGCTGTCTGGAGCAGGACCTGGAGATGTCAAGGAGTCGTTCTATCTATCAGATCCCGGGCGGACGAATCAAATACTTCCCGCCCCGTTGGAAGCTAAGCGAGAGAAGATGGCCGCCTTCTTCGCCGGCTGCGACAAGTTGGCCAAGACTCTGTTGGAAGCACTGGCTGTCGGTTTGGGCGTGAGTTGCAACCAACTGGCGGGGAAAGGAATGCGCGCGATGCTGAACAGTTTGCGCAGATGCCCAGAGACTTCCTAGCCAAGGCCCACACCGGTGAAAGTTGTCGCATGCGACTCATCAACTATCCCCCGGTGTCCCAGCTATCGTTCCCTGAATCCGCGCCGCCGCCAGAGTCACCGAAGCCTGATGACATCCGCGCGGGGGCGCACTCGGACTACGGCTCGCTTACGCTGCTCTTCCGCCAGGCGTCTGACCAAGGGGGGTTGCAGGTGCAACGGCACGGCGCATGGACGGATGTGCCGTGCCTTCCCGACGCTATTGTGGTTAACATCGGGGATGCGCTCGAGTTCTGGACAGCGGGGAGGTTGCGGTCGACGGTGCATCGGGTGGCGTTTCCGAGGTCTGCGAGCGAGAATGTGGGCAGGCTGAGCATACCTGTTTTCATACAGCCTGACCGCCATGTGCTGTTGGAACCGATCAAGGGTAAGGGACAGCCAGTCACGGATGAGAGCGTTATCGACCCGGAGTTTCTGGATGTTCTGAAGAGAAAGGGATACGAGAGCGCCAAGCCCGTCACGAGCTGGGAGCATCTCGAGAGGAGGATAAGGGCTACATACGGAAAGAAATGAATGCACGAGAATGGTGTGGGAAGGGCATAGCGCGTCATAGCAGTGTGGTTGACTTTCGAAGCGTTGGATTTGCAGAGAGGATACCCAATCCCATAATATGTTTACCCAGGCATTGTGTACATATTTGCATAGTCCTCAGTATATGCAGCAGTCATTGGCTCGTTGTACCGCACTGAACAGCGTTCATATGCCAGCTCAAGACTTTCTTGGATCGAACACGAGGTTGAGCGGTCCGACTGTCAATGTTCCAGTATCCTTGTTATCCGCCAGAAACTTCTCCCCGGTCTGACCTTGCGCATATCGCAGGTTGTACTTGTGCACCACCGCACTGACTACGAAGCGAGTCTCAAGGAGGCCCAGCTGTTTGCCGATACAGACATCGTGCCCTTTCTTTGGTTAGCCAGTTGACTTATGGACCAATATTTGCAAACGAGACCAGGTACCTGTAGAGAATGGAACGTATACCGCGGGGTTCTTGACAAGTTCTGGTCGGTCAATCCAGCGCTCTGGAATAAACTCATCAGGGCTCTCAAAGAAGCGAGCATCTGCGTCAAATGACGGTTAGTATCACTTCGGTCATTTTTCAATAGTTCATGGGTGCCTACCTCGGTATTGTGTATACGAAGGCACAAACACAATTGTGTTTTCAGGAAGCCAGACATCGTCAACTTGCAGACCCTCAGGTGGCGTCATCCTCTGGACACCGGAGGGCACCGGTGGATGGAGGCGCAAAGACTCGTCGATGCAAGCTTGGAGATATCGCAGCCTGGCCAAAGGCGCATGCTCCGGTCTGTCATGCTCACGGAAGTATGCGTCGATTTCCTCTTGTAGCTTCTTGTACTCCCGTGGATGACGTGCCAACTCCATGAAGAGGCACGATAAAACAGCAGCAACCGTGTCACTGCCATTATATGTCAGTAATAGGCAGTCAAGCTAGTTCATGTCAGCATTGGATAACAACATACCTGCCAGCAACGGTGATGAGGATGCAGTCGCCATAGAGATTCAACATATCCTGGAACGAATGTTCCTTCTTCGACTCATAGTCTTCAAGGACCCATGTGAAGATATCTGGGCTCTCGGGCTTGTTCTGAATGCGCTGCTGCATCTGCTGCGAAATCCAACCCTTGAACCTTCTCAGCTCGGCGTTCCACAGGGACATCTTGCGGTAAATCGGCAACGCCCACATGGCGTGCGTGAAACGGCCCACAGCTAGGGTCTCGTTGTGCAGCCCGTCCATGTAGAAATGCGCAACGCCGTCTTCAAGCATGCGGAAACCATGGCCGAGAGAGAACTCGCCCATGACGTCGAAGCTGTAGAAATTGAACCAGAGCGATGCATTGAATCGGGTGCCCGCGCTCGCTTCGATGCCGGCGAGGAGTTGGTTGGTGTACGTGAGTACTCGGGGCTCGTAGTCGCGCAAAGCTAGATGAGTTAGTTCATGTTAAGCTGTGATAGCTGGAGAACACAACCTTTCGAGGTGAAGCCATACTCCCATGCCTTTCGCCGTCGTGAATGCGCCTCCTTATCTCTGACCATTTGCATCGAGACCATGGGATGGAGCAGGTTGTACCACGGGCCCTTGTAACAGTCTGTCTCGAGAAAGACCGCGTTAATGGCACCTGGCTTATTGATCGAAAGCTCAGTCGGGCCTAGGGACGTTTGAGCATCATGCCGTTATCTGTGGATTGAGTGGTCTCTTACCAACTCTCACAACGTCTCCGTACTTCTCGTGAAGCTTCTTGACATCTTCATGAAGATGCATCCGATTCCAAATCCTGGCTGTTACATATAGGTTCGAGAACTTCGCCAGGATGGGGCCGGGGAACCTGTTTAACCGATGGAAGAACCCACGATACACCACCATACTTGTGTAAATGCCAAAAACAAGAGTCGCGAAGAGCATGCCCACCGCTTTGGACGCATCCGCCAATCCAACCGACTCGATAGACTGTGCGATCCAGGGAGCGAACAGTGGCACAGCCATAGTCGTTCCCACTGTTACGAAGAATGTCGACAAGAACGTGACAATTATCTTCTGGGCGGCCAGATCCCATTCACCATGCTGGAAAACAAAGACATGTAAGAGGGTGCCAATGGTAAAGGAGACCCCAAGGGCCTCCGGAGTTCGGAAAACGTCGCTCGCTAACATCGTGTCACCATTTCCACCGAGAAACTTGTCGGGACATGGCAGAAGGCGTGTCGGGCGATGGAGACAGAGAATTGATATATCCTCACTTCATTCGTCTGAAGTTTGCATGATTCTGTCTTCATCAGGCAACCCCAGCATGTTTCCCCAACTCCGCCGTAGTCCCCCATCTCGCATGAAACTCAAAATTTCGCCATCCACTGCTTAAAAGCGGATGATTGAACCAAGAGTCTATAGGCTGCATGTTGGAGGAATGCTAATACGAAGTTTGCTAATCACCTGTTCGGTCGTTCGAGCATCTCGTGTATGGATGTCAATATGAACGATGGCGCATACGTTCACAGACACTGACATTAGGGCCTCAAAGATGTCCTGTAAAGTAGAAGCAAATTTGATCTCAGTCGGAGGTCCGGGGGCCATCAGAATTGATCGGAGTTCCGACCATTGATCGAGGATAGAAAGCCTCTCAACTCATGAGTAGGATATCCGTTCTGATTTCGGTATCTACCATGGGGCGAAGATCAATTCCCCTACACTGTGCATGCATTGGATAGTGCCCAAGTACCTGGCGAGCTTGACGTACGCCTTTTGGGAGGTATCTGCGCGACAAGCTTGAAATCATCCTGAGCGTCAACCATCCCGAAGGTCTCGAAACCCCAACATTTAAGGCCTGCTCAAAGCCGATGACCAGCAAAGTATCCCGGCTGTCGTTTTATGGACAGATTCTGTCATGCATCCTACGTCTTCATTAAATTTTTTGTTCTTGATTCGGTAAACATCCATAGAACCTAGACCTGAGGAGTGGGTACGTCAAATTGGGAAGTTTTCGCCCCCAGAGCTCAAGACAACGTACAAATCTCCCCAGGAAGTTGGGAATCTATATGACTTCCCCCGACATTCCGAATTTTCACTTGTATCGGCTAAGCGCATATCACCCTCTGTCTAGTGATATTTGCCTAGGCTTGAGTCGAACACCGGATGCTCTGGACATCTTGAGCACTCTTTGTGAAAGCTTGTGTTGTGGAGATCTACACTTCGTGAAGCATGGATAATACGGGGAGTTCCACTGTTCGCCAACTTCCGAGCTAATTTTAGCTCGCTAGGTGTTACCGAAATTGCAGACCACGCTAACAGCCTCTTCACCCAGCGCGAATGGGGCGATACGAGATCTCAAGATGGTACTTAGGCGAAGCGATGCCCTTTCTTAACTCATCTAGAAGGCCGACGACTTCCCTCCACCAAAACCACAATAACATTCTCACGATGCGATCTTTCAGCTTTGCCCGCAACATTGCGTTGCTGGTTGCAACCATCGCAAACCCTGTATTCGGCCTGCCAGTCGCTAATAACACACAAGTTGCGCAAAGAGTCGAATGGAGGAGTCTGTCGGATTCAGCAAAGGCGGATTACATTAAGGCCGTGAAATGTCTCGATAGCCTGCCATCAAAACTTGGTCTCGAAACTTCGCGCTACAACGACTTCCCCTACGTTCACGCGCATCTCAACGTTCAGAGTGAGTAGAGACCTAAGTTGTCATCCATCAACCGCTTCGTCCGTGCGTTGCGACTGACTCGAAGACAGTTCACTTTGTTGCCCAATTCCTCCCATGGCACCGATACTTTGTCCACATCTACGAGACTGCCTTGAGAGATGAATGCAGTTACACCGGTCCCATGACTTACTGGGACTGGACCTTGGACTCCGACGACATGTCGAAGAGCCCCGTCTTTTCGACTGATGTCACCACAGGCTTCGGCGGCAACGGACTCAACGGCGGCCTCACGTCGCCATCTCGCCCGAACCCCTTGACGATGTGCGTGACCGACGGCGCATTCGCCAACTTCACTGTTCCGTACTTCGAAACGACACCAAGAGCGCATTGCTTGAACCGCGGATTCAACGACGGCATTGGCGTCGACAACGGCAAGTTCCAGGGCAAGGCCTACTCCCCTGCGAGGATTTCAGAGATCACCGAAACGTCCGGCAACTTTTCGCAATTCGCGACGGCGTTGGAGAACGGACCTCACGGCGCGATTCACAACTCCGTGGGCGGGGACCTGATCCCCTCAACATCTCCTAATGGTAAGCATCCACTTACTAAAAGAACTGCAGTCGATTTCGTTCGCTAACTCTTTGAAAGACCCGCTATTCTTCCTTCACCATGTGCAGATTGACAGACTTTGGTGGTTGTGGCAGCAGGTGGCGCCTGAAAGCCGCACGCAAGATTTCTCCGGCATCAGGATATTGGAGACTGGTCAAGTGGATGAGAGGCCGGCAACTCTTAACGACAGCATGCCTATGCTGGGTCTTGCGCCAGATATCGCCATTGAGCGGGTTATGTCAACAAAGACCGACTTGTTGCAGTACGAGTACTAGACCTATGAGCAGAACCGTGGGCCTTGGGCATTATTCCAGCGATAGAATCACAGAAATCGAAGAACTAATTCATCATAATTCAGCGCTGTTCATTTCATCATGTCCTATGACTTGTACACTTTTAAGCTCAATTCAACCAGGCGTCTGTATGGCGCATGCGTTGGATTATAGCGTGCAGTATATCTCAGCACGCCGTTGGTTGTCACGCGCTGCTGACGGATTTTGCCCCAGTCATCTGGGATCATCACTTGACTTGCAGCACTTTGAAAGCATCGGTTGAGGCAGGATGCTACATTTGCAACCGCATCTGGATTTGCCTTGCCCCGGACCACCAAAATATGTCATTGGCGCAACAGAGCATACCCAAGCTCCTAGCGTGGACGGGCTAAGCCTTGAGAATGAAGAAGGCTATAATAAATCTTTCTTCCCTTCTAACTTTTTTTTCTTCGCAGTTTACTACCTAGAGGCGTACCTTATTAACTACTATATAACTCTTATAGAGAGATATTTAAGAGTTAAAATAGCTTATAGAGAAACCTCTATAGCTATTTATAGGAGTATATTGTTACAACCTATAAATAAAGATAACAGCTGAACAACCCACTTAGGCGTTAGTTAGCTAGTATAGGATATTTATACTATAGGATCATAAGAACAATAGAGACTCACTTAGAAACAGAAGAACTATAGTATAGGTTATATAGTAATAAAATAAGACTAAGTAGATAGTGTAGATTACTAAACGCTTAGTAAGAACTACTAAGCACTTACTAGTAATTACTAAGCGCTTATTAATACCTAGTTAGAAATTAGTAGTAGAATAAAAAAACTATTTAAAACTTATATATAACCTAACTTAAAGTTTAGCTTATAATTAAACTTCTATAGCTCTTTAGTAATTAACTTAATATTTATCTTTAGAATACTTTTAGTTTACTTTTACTATAAATTACTTATTAAACTTAAAACTAATCACTTTAGCTTCTAAAGATCTAATCTACTATTAACTTATAACTTACAACTTAAACTATAACTTAGTTATTACAGTTAGCTATCTAATAGTAAGGTCTGCTAACAGAAGCTAGGGATTAATATATTCTAATAGTACACTAAGTCATAATCTAAGTCATAAATTGTAAGCTAATAGTAGATTAGATCTTTAGAGGCTAAAGTGATCAATTTTAAGCTTAATAAGTAATTTGTAGTGAAAATAAACTAAAAATATCCTAAGGATAAATACTAAGTTAATTACTAAAGAGCTATAGAAGTCTAATTATAAGCTAAGCTTTAGGTTAAGTTATATATAAATCTTAAATAGTTCTTTTATTCTACTATTAATTTCTAACTAGATATTAGTAAGTACTTAGTAATTACTAGTAAACGCTTAGTAGTTCTTACTAAGTGCTTAGTAATTTATACTATCTACTTAATCTTATCTTATTACTATATAACTTATACTATAGTTCTTCTATTTCTAAATAAGTCCCTATTATTCCTATAATCCTATAGTATAAATATCTTATACTAGTTACTTAACGCCTAAATAGGTTGTTTAGCTATTATTTTTATTTATAGGTTATAATATTAGGTCCTCTCTCTTAAGGTCTTATTCTCAAAACTAGTATAAATAAGTTATTAGTCCTAAGTTAAAGATCTATTAATTATACTTCTTAATTTACCTATAATATTAATACTATATTAGGTTATATTACTAATAATCCTATAATTTCTACGCTCTATCGCTATTATTATTCTCTTAATATTACTGAGAATAGTTTTAAAGTTATATTTTATTATTATTATTACTTAAAAGGCTTATATTATAAAATATTACTAAGTTTGCTAGTCTATAGGGAGTATATTAGTATTAGTAGCACTTATTACTTTTATAATACCTCTAATAATGCAATCTACTAGTATAAGCTTTTTTTTTTATTATTAGTTCTTTTTTACTAACTTATTATAGTAAAGCGATTAATAGTAGAATTTTATTATTTAGATAATAAAGAAGAGGAAACTAAGGAATTATTTTAAAAAAGAATAGAGGTACTATAAAAGGTGTAGGCTAAAGTAAATAAAGCGCTTCTAAAGTTAGATTATATTTATAAAGTAAAGCAGATAGTTTTTAAAAAAAGTTATAAAAAAATATTAATAGTTATAGATAAAAATAAAATAGTTAAAGGTCTTTTAGCTAAGTCTTCTTTAGTTCTAGAGGTATAGTTATTAGATACTTCTAAGGTTTTAGATTTAGATTTAATTTTTAACTAAAATCCTAATATATTAAATTTCTTATTAGAGGAATCTTAGTTAGTTTTTAGTATTCCTAAGCAAATAAATAGCTTTCTCTATTGCAGTCTATCTACTTCTACTAGTAGTTTAATATATCTATATAGATATTTAATTTATTAGTAGCTATTAGTATTTATTTAACTAAAAGGTATTATTAATACTAATATAGTTTTTTATTTTTAGTGTTATTACTAATAAATAATAAGTTTATTAGTTATATTAATAAGATTTTTTGTAAATTTCTAAATATTATCTTTATATCTATATCCTTTCTACTTAATAAGATATTAATATCTTTTAAGTTCTTTAAAGTAGTTAATAATATATTCAACTTTATATTCTAGCTTATTATTCTCTATAATAATAATATTACTTATTTATAATCCTTATAAGGTTAGTTTAAATAGTAAAACGTAAAATACTAGATAATACTTTATAATATCTAAAAGTTTAAGCTTATAGTTAACTAGTGAAATAACTTATAAGATTTTAAAAGGTCTAAGTTTTTTAAAGTTAAATTTAATATTTAGTTGTTTTATTTTAATATTTCGCTATATAAGATAAGCGCTATCTCTCTCTTTTAAAGTTAGTCCTTTAATCTTTTATTTATTACTAAATTTAGTTATTTTTTATTATATAAATTTAAGTTCTTTATATATACTTTCTTAGATATCTTTAATTTATCTAATTATAGTAACAGCTTTTAGTACTACTAAGCTAGCTTAAGGTTCTCTATAAGTAGTTAGTTTAAATTTATAGTTAAAATAGAATAGAGATTCTTTTATACTTTCTCTAACTACGCTATTATAGGTAAATTAGACTATTAGTAGTAGTATTACTTAATTATTTTAATTATAGTTAATATAAGTATAGAGATATATTTTAAGGATTTAGTTAACTTATTCTATTTATTTATTAATCTATAGGTAAAAAGTAGTAGATATTGCTTATTTAATACTAAGTTATATAGTAATTAATTTCTAAAATTTAGAAGTAAAGATCTTATCTCTATCTAATATAATTTCCTTAAGTACTCTATAATTAGTAATAATATTTTTAAGGAAAATATAAGTAAATTCTTCAGCATTACTTAATTCTTTATATAAAATGAAATAAACATACTTTATAAGTCTATTAATAATAATAAAAACGCTATTAAAGTAGACTTTTATAAAAAGTTCTTAAGATTTTAATAATTTAATAATAAAGTTAAAAAATATAGATTAGTAAGCAGTTTATAGCATAAGTAAAAGTTATAGTATACTATAAGGTTAATATTAAGTAGGTTTGCTTTTAAAGTAGACTTTATAATCTTTAATTGCTTTTATTATATATTCTCTAATAATTTTTTCTCTATACTATTATTATAGTTATTTCTAGGTTTTTATAATCTTTTAGTAACTATATATAAAATAGGTATAAAACTCTATAATTACTTTATTATCTAGTTTACTAAGTAGATTAATACTTGATTATTTAGCTATTATTAAGAGTTTAGTTATTAGTATAAAGTCTCTATTATTATCCTCTTTAAGAATCACTTAGGTTTCTTTAAGTACTAAGATATTATAGTCTAGTTATTAGCTAAAAGTGTCTACTCTACTGTTTTTTAATCCTTTTCTATAGATAATTTAAAAGTTAAATTTAAATAGAAATTCTAACTATTAAATTTATTATTTATTAAGTATTTTTAAAGTAGTAAAGTGTAAGAGATTCTTATAATCTAAGTATATAAATACTTTATAGATTATTCTTAAAAACTTAGGTTTTTATTCCTTAAATACTTTAATAATTACTATTAATTCCTTATTATAGATCTAATAGTTAAATTTAAGTTTATATAATTTATAAGAGAAGAAAGTATATAGATATAGTTATCCTTCTAAATCTCACTAGGATAATTATACTCTAATTATATAATTAGATATATTAAGTTTTACTTTAAACTACTTTATTAGATCTAAGATAATTAAAATAAATTTATTAGTAATAAGGTTTTTAATCTTCTAAAAAACTATTTATTATAGTTCTTCCTATATAAAAAGTATATTTTTATAGCTAAAGTTTATAAAAGCTATATTAATTTTATTATAGTTTTTAATAAATTTATAGTAGAAGTTAATAAACTTTAGAAATCTTTAGACTTTTTTAAAGTTATTAAGTATTAGCTATTCTTTAATAGCTTTAACTTTATTTTTTAATATATAAACTTTTCTAAGAGTAATAGTAAATCTAAAATATTTTATTTTCTATATATAGAATTTACTCTTTTTAAGTTCTATAAGAAGTTTAACCTCTTAGAAAACTTATAGAATATAATATATATTTTCTTTATATTTTTCTAATATTAAAGAGAAGATCAGAATGTTATCTAAATAAACTACTATATAAATATTAATATATTTATATAAGACTTAGTTAATTATATTCTGAAATATTATAGAGGTATTAGTAAGACTAAAAAGTATAATAAAGTACTTAAAGTATTCTTTTTTAGTTCTAAAAGTAGTTTTTTACTCTTCTCTTTACTTTATTTAGATTAAGTTATAAGCTTCTTTGAGATTAAAAACTATAAATTAGTTAGCTTTATAAAGGAGTTATTTTATTTTATTAATAAGGGGTAATAAGTAGCAATTTTTAATTATTATTTTATTAAGTATATAATAGTTAATATATAGTTATAGTTTTTTGTTTTTCTTAGGTATAAATAGAATTAAGCTTTCTACTAGTAATATTAAAAGTTTAATATAACTTTTCTTGAGATTTTCTTTAAAGTATTTATCTAAAGCTTCTATCTCTATAAGATTAAGTCTATAGATCTTATTAAATTATAGTTTCTTTTCTTTTTTAAGTAGGATTTTATAGTTAAAATTAGTATATACTAATAGTTTAATCTCTAGTTTAGCTATAAAAAGTTTCTTATAAACTCTATATTTTTCTAAAATAAATAGAAATAAATTATTCTCTTATTAGAGATCTATAGTTATTAGAAGTTATAATATAGCTTTTTTTACTTTAAAGTAATAAATATATTATTTTACTATCCTATATTATATTAATTTATTTAAAGCTTAATTTCTATAGAACTACTTAGAAATTAAATCGTTATAGTTTTAGTAGAGTTAGCCTTTACTCTAATCTATCTATAAGTTATTTATTTATAGCTAAAATAATTCTAGTACTATATTATATATTCTTAAATTAGTAATATTAAATTAAATTCTTTTTTTTTTAATCTAAATAGCTTATCTTAAAAAGTATAGTTTTATTATAGATAGTATCTCCTTTATATTTAAATTCTTCTCCTTCTACTATTTATAATTAATATAGTTATTCTTTTCCTCTCTATTATACTTCTAGCCTATTAATAGCTTAAAAAGTAATATAGTTTACTTTAGCTTTACTATTAATTAGTATAAATATTATCTATTAATTAATAGTAACTTTAAGTTCTATATTAATTTTATATCTATATAATATCTAGTAGATAGATCTTTCTCTTATTATTTATTATAATCTATTATTAGTAAGTAAGTTTAGTTTTTTAACTATTTTAGATATTCTAAATAAGTAATCTATTTCCTTTCTTATTATATTTTTATAAAACTATTCTTATAGATCTTAACTTATAATAGTCTAAGTCTATCCTTTATAACTCTTTAAGTATATATCTTTTCTTAGTAGTATATTTAATATTTATCTTATTAGCATTTATCCTACTTTATATTATTATTATATTAATACTTTATAGGAAACTATAAGCTAGATCTAAAAACTATAAAGTTATTTTTAAATAATATTATAGTCTATCTAACTATAGTAGATATTAAGTAAATCTTATAAATAGGTTTATTATTATATTTTCTAGAGTAGAATTAGTAATTATGTTTTTTTTCTATATATTCTTTACATTTATTATAGAAATACTAAAGCTAAAAGAGGGTTTAATAAAGTTAGTAGTTATTTCTTAGTATAAAGTAGTCTTTTATATATAGCTAAAATATATAATTCTAATTTTATTAACTTACTAAGATACTATAAAAGTAGCGTTATTACTTATCTTAAAGTATATTAATTTCTTAATACTTTAGAAGTTATTTAACTTTATCTCTCTAGTTATTAAGTTTTTCTTTAGAGCTAAAGTTATTTATACTAGAGGTGAATTTATAAGTAATTTCTATCTAAGTATATTATTAAATAATATTATGAGGTTTATCTAAATTATATAGTAAACTTTTACCTTCTCTAAAGGTCTAATTAGTATTTATATTAAGGAGTTATTATTCTATTAAGAGGTTATATTAATATTCTAGTTCTTTTTTAGACTTTTCTTTAATTTATTTCTCTATTTCTTAATTAATTTATTTAATTTTAGTAGAGTTTCTATATATATACTTCTATTATTCTATATATAAAAATATAGCTCTAAATAGCTTTTCTTATATAAAATTATAAAGTTTATTTTAAATTTACTTTAGATAAATAAGTTTAGCTAACTATAAATATATAAGTTTTTATTTATTATTATTTTCTAGTTCTTAATTATATATAGTAGAGGTATTAATAAATTCTAGTTATTAAACTTATAGTATCTTATTAAGTTATTTAGCTAGCTTTTTAGTAATCTTATTATTACTAGAATATATTATTATAAAAGTTTTAGTAGTTATATTATATTCTAACTATTTAAAGTTACTATCTCTAAAGTAATATCTTAATATTTCTTTATTTTTAAAGTAGATCTTATAGTTATTATTATAACATTTAGTCTAAAACTAGGATATATAGAAGGCTTTTGTAATTATATTAACTTATTGAGGTTATTTAGCTACTAGTTTCTAAAGGAGCTTCTTAAGCTATTTATAATTTTTAGTAATATAATTTTACTTATTATAATTATAGTACTTAATGTTCTAAAGTTTCTTATTATTAAGTTTAGTTATTATACTGAAGTCTATTAGTTTACTATATTATTTATAAGTAATACTTTATTAAGTATTATTCTAGTTATTATAAAGCTTATTATTATTCCACTAGCTACTAAACTTATATTATAGTTACTATTAGTATTTATATCTAAAGTTAGGTCCTTATTATTTCTTACTCTTTTCTTTATACTATTTAAAAAGTTAGTTATTAATCTTAATAGTAAGGTTAGTATACTAGAGGAAGTCCTTAAAGTAATTAATCTTAATAATTTTATTCTTAACTTTATCCTTTAGTTCTTAGTAAAACATAAAGATTTTAGTTTCTTTAGTAAAGTTAAGTTAGATACTAAGTTATCTAAATATAGTAGTATACTTTTTAGTAAATTTAATTTATTTAAGTTATACTAATTTACGCTTAGTTTATTATTTCTTATTAAGGTTTTAAAAGAGAGAGTATAAAATATCCTCAAACCTTTAGAAGCTACTATAAATATTATAAGTTTTAAAAAAGTATTTATCTAAAGTTTTACACTTAAAAAACTCTTCTTAAATAGATTTAAACTACTTAAAAACTTATTTATAAAGATAAATAGCTATATAAACTACTTTTTTAGTTTAACTAATAAAGTTACTATAGTAAAAGTTCTAATAATTCTTAACTTAGATAAGAAATAACTTAAGCTATCTAAATATACTATTATAAGTAATAAAAGTATTAAGCTTAAGTTTTTATTATCTTCTAATAGAAGTAGTAATAATATTAATAATAGCTTAAAAAGTATTAAGTTCTCTTTAGAGTTCCTAAATCTTCTTAAAATTAATATCTCTATAGATACCTTTTTTTAGTTTCTTATAAGCTTCTCTAGTATTCTAAAGTTATTTATTTAAGCTATTTATAGCTTATTTACTCTTATTAATAAAAGTCTATATTTCTTTAGTTTTAGTTTCTTACTTCTAAATAATATATTAAAGTTATTTATATCCCTCTTTAGTAAAGAATTCTTCTCTATTAGAGTTATACTTAAGGTTTAATATATTATAATCCTTAATATTAGTAAGTTCCTACGCTAGACTTTAAAGTTAGTTATATAAAAAAGAAAAAGATCCTAAAATAAGAGATTTAGTAAAAGTATAAGAGGATATCTTATCTATACTATTTAATAGGTATTAATAGTTAATTTACTAAATAGGAGCAATTAAAATGTTATAGTTAGCTATCTAACAGTAAGGTCTGCTAACAGAAGCTAGAAATTAACACATTCTAATAGTATACTAAGTTATAGTCTAAGTTATAAGTTATAAACTAATAGTAAATTAGATCTTTAGAAGCTAAAGTGATTAGTTTTAAGCTTAATAAGTAATTTATAGTAAAAATAAGCTGAAAATATCTTAAAAATAAATACTAAGTTAGTTACTAAAAAGCTATAGAAGTCTAATTATAAGCTAGACTTTAAGTTAGGTTATATATAAGTTTTAAATAGTTCTTTTATTCTACTACTAATTTCTAACTAGATATTAATAAGTACTTAGTAATTACTAGTAAACGCTTAATAGTCTTTACTAAACGCTTAGTAATCTATACTATCTACTTAGTTTTATCTTATCGCTATATAACCTATACTATAGTTCTTCTATTTCTAAGTAAGTCTCTATTATTCCTATAATCCTATAATATAAATATTTTATACTAGCTGCCTAACGCCTAAGTAGGTTGTTCAGCTGTTATCTTTATTTATAAGTTATAACACTAGTATACTATTAAAATATATTAATCTCCAGCTTCTATTAGTAGACTTTACTGTTAGATAGCTAATTATAATATTTTAATTGCTTCTATTTAGTAAGTTAATTATTAATACTTACTAAATAATATAAATAAAATATCCTCTTATACTTCTACTAAATCTTCTACTCTAAGATCCTCTTCTTCTTTATATAACTAACTTTAAAGCTTAGTATAAAAACTTACTAATATTAAGGATTATAATATACTAAACCTTAAGTATAACTCTAATAGAGAAGGATCTTTTACTAAAGAGAGATATAAATAATTTTAATATATTATTTAGAAGTAAAAAGCTAAAACTAAAGAAATATAGATTTTTATTAATAAGAATAAGCAAGCTATAAATAGCTTAAATAAATAACTTTAGAATACTAGAGAAGCCTATAAGAAACTAAAAAAAGATATCTATAGAGATACTAATCTTAAGAAGATTTAAGAAGTCTAAAGAGAACTTAACACCTTTTAAGCTACTACTAGTATTATTACTACTTTTATTAGAGAATAATAAAAACTTAAGCTTAATACCTTTATTACCTATAATAGTATATCTAGATAGCTTAAGTTATTTCTTATCTAAATTAAAAATTATTAGAACTTTTACTATAGTAACTTTACTAATTAAACTAAAAAAGTAGTTTATATAGCTACCTATTTTTATAAATAAGCTTTTAAGTAGTTTAAATCTATTTAAAAAGAGTTTCTTAAATATAAAACCTTAAATAAATGCTTCTCTAAAACTTATAATATTTATAGTAGCTTCTAAAGGTTTAAAGATGCTCTATGCTCTCTCTTCTAAGATTTTAATAAAAAATAACAAGCTAAGCATAAACTAGTATAACTTAGATAGACTAAATCTATTAAAAAGTATACTGCTATGTTTAGATAACTTAATATTTAACTTAACCTTACTAAAGAAACTAAAATCTTTATATTTTACTAAAGACTAAAGAATAAAGTTAAAAATAAGATTATTAAGATTAATTACTTTAAGGACTTCTTCTAATATATTAATCTTATTATTAAGATTAATAACTAACTCTTTAAATAGTATAAAGAAAAGAGCGAGAAATAATAAGAATCTAACTTTAGATATAAATACTAATAGTAACTATAACATAAGTTTAGTAGCTAGTAGAATAATAATAAGCTTTATAATAACTAGAGTAATATTTAATAAAGCACTATTTATAGATAATATAATAAACTAATAGACTTTAATATAATAACTAAACTTAATAATAAAAAACTTTAGAACCTTAAGTATTATAACTATAATAAGTAAAGTTATATTACTAAAGATTATAAGTAGCTTAAAAAGCTCCTCTAGAAACTAGTAGCTAAATAACCTCAATAAGTTAATATAATTATAAAAGCTTTTTATATATCTTAGTTTTAGACTAGATATTATAATAATAATTATAGGATTTATTTTAAAAATAAAGAAATATTAAGATATTACCTTAGAGATAGTAACTTTAAATAGTTAGAATATAATATAACTACTAAAACCTTTATAATAATATATTTTAGTAATAATAAGATTACTAAAAAGCTAACTAAATAACTTAATAAGATACTATAAGTTTAATAACTAGAATCTATTAATACTTCTACTATATATAACTAAAAACTAAAAGATAATAATAAATAAAAACTTATATACTTATAGTTAGCTAAACTTATTTATTTAGAGTAAATTTAAGATAAACTTTATAACTCTATATAGAAAAGATAACTTAGAACTATATTTTTATATATAGAATAATAGAAGTATATATATAGAAACCCTACTAGAATTAAATAAATTAATTAAGAAATAGAGGAATAAGTTAAAAAAAAGTCTAAAAAAGAACTAAAATATTAATATAACTTTCTAATAGAATAATAACTCTTTAGTATAACTACTAACTAAACCTTTAGAGAAGGCGAAAGTTTACTATATAACTTAAATAAACCTTATAATATTACTTAATAATATACTTAGATAGAAATTACTTATAGATTTACCTTTAGTATAAATAACTCTAGCTCTAAAGAGAAACTTAATAACTAAAGAGATAAAGTTAAATAACTCCTAAAATACTAAGAAATTAATATATTTTAAGATAAATAATAACACTACTTCTATAGTATCTTAGTAAGTTAATAAGATTAGAACTATATACTTTAGCTATATATAAAAAACTACCTTATACTAAGAAATAACTACTAACTTTATTAAACCTTCTTTTAGCTTTAGTATTTCTATAATAAATATAAAGAATATATAGGAGAAAAATATAACTACTAATTCTACTCTAAAAGATATAATAATAAATCTATCTATAAGATTTACTTAATATCTACTATAGTTAGATAGACTATAATACTATTTAAAGATAACTTTATAGTTTTTAAATCTAGTCTATAGTTTTTTATAAAATACTAATATAATAATAATATAAAATAGGATAAATACTAATAAGATAAATATTAAGTATACTATTAAGAAAAAGCATATATCTAGAGAGTTATAAAGGATAGACTTAAACTACTATAAATTAAAATCTATAAGAATAGCTTTATAAAATATAATAGAAAAGGAAATAGATTACTTATTTAGGATATCTAGAATAATTAAAAAACTAAACTTACTTACTAATAATAAATTATAATAGATAATAAGAGAAAGATCTATTTACTAGATATTATATAGATATAAAAATAATATAGAACTTAAAGTTATTATTAATTAATAAATAACACTTATACTAATTAATAGTAAAGCTAAAGTAAACTATATTACTTCTTAAGCTATTAATAAGCTAGAAGTATAATAAAGAGGAAAAGAATAACTATACTAATTATAAATAGTAGAAAGAAAAGAATTTAAATATAAAGGAGGTATTATTTATAATAAAACTATACCTCTTAAGATAAGCTATTTAGATTAAAAAGAAAGAATTTAATTTAATATTACTAACCTAGAAATATATAATATAGTACTAAGATTACTCTAGCTATAAATAAATAACCTATAAATAGATTAGAGTAAAAGCTAATTTTACTAGGATTATAATAATTTAGTTTCTAAGTAGCTTTATAGAAATTAAGCTTTAAATAAATTAATATAATATAGAATAGTAAAACGATATATTTATTACTTTAAAGTAAAAGAAGCTATATTATAACTCTTAATAACTATAGATCTCTAATAAGAGAATAATTTACTTCTATCTATCTTAAAAGAATATAAAGTTTATAAAAAACTCTTTATAGTTAAACTAAAGATTAAACTACTAATATATACTAATTTTAATTATAAAATCCTACTTAAAGAAGAAAAGGAACTATAATTTAATAAGATCTATAAACTTAACTTTATAGAGATAGAAGCTTTAGATAAATACCTTAAAGAAAATCTTAAGAAAGGTTATATTAAACTTTTAATATTACTAGTAGGAAGCTTAATTTTATTTATACTTAAGAAAAATAGGAAATTATAACTATATATTAATTATTATATATTTAATAAAATAATAATTAAAAATTACTATTTATTACCTCTTATTAATAAAATAAGATAACTTCTTTATAGAGCTAACTAGTTTATAGCTTTTAACTTTAAAGAAGCCTATAACTTAATCTAAATAAAGCAAAGAGAAGAGTAGAAGACTACTTTTAGAACTAAGAAAAGATATTTTAAGTATCTCATTATATTTTTCAGTTTTATTAATACCTCTATAATATTTTAGAATATAATTAACTAAGTCTTATATAAATATATTAATATTTATATAGTAATTTACTTAAATAACATTTTAATCTTCTCTTTAATACTAGAAAAACATAAAGAAGATATATATTATATCTTATAAGCTCTCTAAGAAGCTAAACTTTTTATAAAACTTAAAAAGAGCAAATTCTATATATAGAAAGTAGAGTATTTTAGATTTACTATTACTTCTAGAAAAGTTTATATATTAGAAAATAAAATTAAAGCTATTAAAGAATAGCTAATATTTAATAACTTTAAAGAAGTCTAAAGATTCTTAAAGTTTATTAACTTTTACTATAAATTTATTAAAAACTATAATAAAATTAATATAGCTCTTATAAGCTTTAACTATAAAAACATACCTTTTATATAAGAAGAACTATAATAGATAGCTTTTTAGAAGATTAAGAACTTTATTATTTATAAACTTATTCTAATTATCTTAGATCTAATAAAGTAGTTTGAAGTAGAACCTAATATATCTAATTATATAATTAGAGTATAACTATTTTAGTAAGATTTAGAAGGATAATTATATCTATATACCTTCTTCTCTTAAAAACTATATAAATTTAAACTTAACTATTAGATCTATAATAAGAAATTAATAGTAATTATTAAAGTATTTAAGGAATAAAGACCTAAGCTTTTAAGAATAATCTATAAAGTACTTATATATTTAGATTATAAGAACCTCTTATACTTCACTACTTTAAAAGTACTTAATAAATAATAAATTTAATAGTTAGAATTTCTATTTAAATTTAATTTTTAAATTATCTATAAAAAAAGATTAGAAAATAATAAAGTAGATGTTTTTAACTAACGATTAAACTATAACGTTCTAGTATCTAAAAAAACCTAAGTAATTCTTAAAGAGGATAATAATAAAGATCTTATACTAGTAATTAAACTTTTAATAATAGCTAGATAATCTAGTACTAGCCTATTTAGTAAACTAGATAATAAAGCAATTATAAAGTTTTATATCTACTTTATATATAGTTATTAAGGGATTATAAAAACCTAGAAATAACTGTAATAACAGTATAGAGAAAAGGTTACTAGAGAATATATAGTAAAAGTAATTAAGGATTGTGAAGTTTGCTTTAAAAGTAAACCTACTTAATATTAACTTTATAGTATACTATAACCTTTACCTATACTATAAACTACTTAGCAATTTATATCTCTTAACTTTATTATTAAACTATTAAAGTTTTAAAAACCTCTTATAGGAGTCTATTTTAATAGCATTTTTATTATTATTAATAGACTTATAAAGTATACCTACTTTATCCTATATAAGGAATTAAGTAATGCTGAAGAATTTACTTATATTTTCCTTAAAAATATTATTGCTAATTATAGAGTACTTAAGGAAATTATATTAGATAGAGATAAGATCTTCACTTTTAAATTTTAGAAATTAATTACTATATAACTTAGTATTAAATAAGTAATATCTACTACTTTTTACCTATAAACTAATAGATAAATAGAATAAGTTAACTAAATCTTTAAAATATACCTCTACGCCTATATTAACTATAATTAAAATAATTAGGTAGTACTACTACTAATAGCTTAATTTATTTATAATAGTGTAGTTAGAGAAAGTATAAAAGAATTCTTATTCTACTTTAACTATAGATTTAAACTAACTATCTATAGAGAACTTTAAGCTAGCTTAGTAGTACTAAAAGCTATTACTATAATTAGATAAATTAAGGATATCTAAAAAAGTATATATAAAGAACTTAAATTTATATAATAAAGAATAACTAAGTTTAGTAATAAATAAAGGATTAAGGGACTAACTTTAAAAGAGGGAGATAACGCCTATTTTATATAGTAAAACATCAAAATAAAATAACTAAATAATAAACTTAACTTTAAAAAACTTAAACTTTTTAAAATCTTATAAGTTATTTCACTAGTTAACTATAAGCTTAAACTTCTAAATACTATAAAGTGTTATTTAGTATTTTATATCTTACTACTTAAACTAGCTTTATAAAGATTATAAATAAGTAATATTATTATTATAGAGAATAATAAGCTAGAATATAAAGTTAAATATATTATTAACTACCTTAAAAAACCTAAAGGATATTAATATCTTATTAAGTAGAAAGGATATAAATATAAAGATAATATTTAGGAACCTATAAAGAACTTTACTAATATAACTAATAAACTTACTATTTATTAATAATAATATTAAGAATAAGAAACTATACTAGCACTAATAATATCTCTTAGTTAAATAAACACTAATAGCTACTAATAAATTAGATATCTATATAAATATATTAGACTACTAGTAGAAATAGACAGACTATAATAAGAAAAGCTATTTATTTACTTAAGAATACTAGAAACTAACTAAGATTCCCCTAATAAGAGATTTAGTATACTAGGATTCTAGTTAAGAATTAAATCTAGATCTAAAACCTTAGAAGTATCTAATAACTATACCTCTAGAACTAAAGAAGATTTAGCTAGAAAACCTTTAATTACTTTATCTTTATCTATAACTACTAATATCTCTTTATAACTTTTTTTGAAAATTATCTATTTTACTTTATAAATATAATCTAATTTTATAAGCGCTTTATTTATTTTAACTTATACTTTTTATAGTACCTCTATTCTTTTTTAAAATAACTCCTTAGTTTTCTCCTCTTTATTATCTAGATAATAAAATTCTACTATTAATTACTCTACTATAATAAGTTAGTAAGAAAGAACTAATAATAAAAGAAAAAGCTTATACTAGTAAATTATATTATTAGAGGTATTATAAAAGTAATAAATACTACTAATACTAATATACTCTTTATAGATTAGTAAACTTAGTAATATTTTATAATATAAGCCTTTTAAGTAATAATAATAATAAGATATAACTTTAAAACTATTTTCAGTAATATTAAGAGAATAATAATAGTAATAAAGCATAGAAATTATAAGATTATTAGTAATATAACTTAATATAATATTAGTATTATAAATAAATTAGAAAGTATAATTAATAGATCTTTAATCTAAGACTAATAACTTACTTATACTAGTCTTAAAAATAAAACCTTAAGAGAAGAAACCTAATATTATAACCTATAAATAAAGATAATAGCTAAATAACCTACTTAGGCGTTAGTTAGCTAGTATAAGATATTTATACTATAGGATTATAAGAATAATAGAAACTTACTTAGAAATAGAAAAACTATAGTATAAGTTATATAGCGATAAAATAAGACTAAGTAAATAGTATAGATCACTAAGCGTTTAGTAAGGATTACTAAGCGTTTACTAGTAATTACTAAGTACTTACTAATACTTAGTTAGAAATTAGTAGTAGAACAAAAGAACTATTTAAAACTTATATATAACTTAATCTAAAGCTTAGTTTATAATTAGACTTCTATAGCTCTTTAGTAATTAACTTAGTATTTATTTTTAAGATACTTTTAGCTTACTTTTACTGTAAATTACTTATTAAGTTTAAAACTAATCACTTTAGCTTCTAAAGATCTGATCTACTATTAGCTTATAACTTATAACTTAGACTACAACCTAGTATATTATTAGAACGTATTAATCTCCAGCTTCTATTAGCAGACCTTACTGTTAGATAGCTGACTATAACATATATAAAGAGAGTATAAATTATTAAAAAATAAATATCTCTCTTTTTATACTACTATAATTTATTATACTAAAATACTAAAATAATATTATACTTATTACTTCTATAATTACTATTCTAAAAGTAATAATAGTTTTATTTAGTTTATTAAAGAAAAAGAGTCTAATATCTATAAGTTTTAAAATAAATATTTTTTCTTTTAAAACTATAATAAATTTAATAAAATATTATTCTTTTATTATTTACTAATATATATTATTCTTTCTTAATATAACTATAATAATCTATTCTTTCTTTAAAATATTTAATAAATTTAAAAGTATTACTGAAGTATTTAAAAATAATAATAAAATAACTAATAATTAATATTATAAAATAAATCAATTAAACTATTTAAAGTAAGAGAGCTTATTAATAGAACTTAAAATAGTACTATAGTTTAATAGAGTAGTAGTTAATAAGGGTAGTTTACTAGATATATAGGGGGTAGTTAGAGTAAAAGGGACCTCTTATATATCCCTAGTTATATAAAAATTCACAAAAGAATTCTTCACAAACTAGAAGGCTATGATGATTCAAATGCTGTCACCAAAATGCAGCTGTGGTGGCATTGGGAGCATCGCGAAAAGAAGTTCGAGACCATGCATGCTTCTATCAACCTACGACGAACGTATCCGCCGAGTAGGCTTGCTACCTATTCGTCGAACAGCCTCAGAACCTATCACTCGAGCAAGCTCGCAACCAGATTCAGATGGAAAGATGTCGGTAGCTTTCTCATCCATCCCTACAACGGTAATTCAGGCCACCTTATTCATATGAATGATACGTACATGAGCTCACGTATTAACTGGCATTTCATGCAGATGGCGAATTTCGCACGTCTCAGCCGCTCGCTGAAATTGCTTCGACCAAAGAAGCGATGCTGCAGGCTAAGGACTGGTGCAATCAATGCGTTCAAGACCACACCTGGTGTCCGGCTTTGGCGCAGAGTGCAGTTTGGTACCCCACTCGTCTGGTGGACTTTGGATCACCAGAGACTCTGTGTTCACACTTCCGTTTAGTACAGCCAAGCAAAGAACCACTCACAGGGCCCTATATGACACTGAGCCATTGTTGGGGACAGGTGAACTGTCTGAAGTTGACTACAGACAACTTTACTGAACTCTCTAGCTGGACACCGGTTACACGTCTTCCGCAGCTATACCAAGAGGCCGGAAATGTAGCACGACTGCTAGGAGTGAGATATCTGTGGATTGACTCTCTCTGCATCATCCAAGATGGAGACAAAATGTCGGACTGGCATCGCGAATCCACTCTCATGGATAAAGTTTACTCGGCAGCCTTTTGCAACATCTCAGCGTCGACGGCTCCTGATGCTCATCATTCTCTGTTCAGTGATCGCAAAGCCGAAGCTTACATGTGGCAAAGTGTCCAACTCAAGCGACAAGGGCAGACTTCCGTCTACCGCATCGTGGACGAAAACACGTGGCAAACAGATGTACACGACTCGCTGGTCAACTCGAGGGCCTGGGTACTTCAGGAGCGCCTGCTTTCTCGAAGGACACTTCATTTTGGAGAAAGGCAGATTCTATGGGAGTGCCACGAGAGAAATGCGGCCGAGCTCTACCCAGAGGATGTCCCATGGACTATCTTTTGTGATGTCAACCCATCTCCACGTCAACTGAGCGAATACGATGGCTGTGGTGTAGAACCGAATGACCCTGAATGCCTTGAATTACAAATGGCTTGGGAACGCTTAGTCTTCACTTACAGCGGCAACAAACTTTCGTTTTCCGCCGACAGAATGATTGCCCTTTCTGCCGTTGCGAAGAAAATGGTGGAAGTCTTGAATGACGAGTATGTTGTGGGCATGTGGCATCGTACTCTGAGAAAGGAGATGCTCTGGTATGTCCGAGATTCAGGACAAATTTCGGCACGTTCTGAGTCATCCTACCGAGCCCCGAGTTGGTCATGGGCGGCTGCAGAAGGTTCAGTGGTTTCTTCTGGGTGGGCAACCCATCCTGTAGAGTTCTTCATCGAGATCGAGGATTACGACCTGGATTACGTTACTGAAGACAAGACTGGGCTTCTTAAAGGGGGCTGGATGCGACTATGGGGCGCTCTAAAGCCCTTATGTCTTATCCGAGGCCAGAAAACGGACGAGCGCAATGAACTCGACTAGAAAGCTACAATCAACACCACGACATATCAAAGGGCGAGTATATTCGTATTCTTGGATAACTCCCACCGGGGCCTCGACATGCAGAACGCGAATTCATCACTCTACTGCATCCCATGTGCCGTGACGGAGGCTAAGGGGTTCAAGGTTCTCCTTCTCGAGGTACAAGATCGGATTCAGGGCATATTTCGTCGCATTGGCATGATTACACATCTTGACAAGGAAAATCGAGAGCAGATCCTTGAGCCATGCGACGATGAACAAAACTTTCCTTGTGAAGAGTATAGAAATGGTAGACATCTGATACGAATCATCTGATGAGGCACGGCTGTTTTCAGTCCTGTCTAGTTTACCCTTTCCAGTAACCTAACCAATACGAATCGGTTGCAAAATCAAATGCACGAGTTTCTCTATCCGCAGAAGGTGACTCTTGCTATTATCAAAGGAAACCTCGTCTTGCTCGTCTCATAATCATTGTTTGAATCTCCGCACATAGCATGGGTACTTACATTATCGTGTTATGGATAGAACAGATTCCAAAGACCACAGGTGTCCTGTAGATAGGTTAGGGTCAGAACATCCCTGCATCGCTCTATCGCAATGATGAGGAGTCATTTTCAAGCGATCACTGAATTGACCGACTGACTGGTATGTATTAATGATGAAGTACAACTAGAAGTAGTCGAATTTCATGATTTTGTGTTTGATCGAGGCGCACCAGAGTCTGAGCGTACTAAAACGAAGGGCTTCATTTAGAGTTGTCCCCGGCTGGCAATTGCGGGTATTGAAGGCATTTTAGCGCGCAATACAAACGGCAGACGCCTGGGATCAGCCCGTGTTAACCTGAAAGAGCCTGGGGCACCAGTCAAGCCGGCATGTGTCGCCATCACACCCCCGTGAGCACGACATCGACGAAAATCTTTCGTGCTTTCCTCTTCCTCACTGGCTGGGCTCTTGGCGATGCAATGAGCTGCCCGAAGACTCACTGGGTCTTACCCCAAGTCTGGAGGTCACTCCTCATTGCCTGCGATGCTTCGGGGGTTCTCCAAAGTCTACAGGGCCCTAGAAGTCGCCAAGAGTCTTGGGTCGTAAACAATCTGTGAAGCCTATCCCTCCGGTCCATCCCTCGAAGCTACATCTAGTGACCTTCCCCAACAGGAAGGACTTTCTCAGGCAGATTCATGAATTTTATCGTGTCCTCGCCGCCGCCCAGGCGCCCAGCCTGCTGACGCCCTCTTGGCGCAGTCGCCCGTCTGGCTCATCTCACTGCAACCGGGCCATTCAACGGCCATCTGGCATTCCTGTCTTCTCGAGGATGAAAACTCACTGGACGCCATCATCCTCACGAGCTTGCCGGCATCTATGGCGATTCAGCTTCAAAGAGGCAGCTCAAGAGAAATCATCAGCTCTTCTCACACCCGCAAGCCCATGTGCCACCTCACGTCAACACCCTGGACGCACATCTGGAGCTCTGATCCCTGCCGCTGCATCCTTCTGGAAAAAAGCCGAACCCATGATTTGGTGCCCGTGTGGGGTATGGATGTTGGCGATGAGGCTATTCTGTGGCGTCCTGCCACCTGGTTCGTCAAATGAAAGTTCGAACGGGTTCGCAAGCCTCCTGGGGCTCACACGGGACAGCTCTCGCTGATTATGTTGCCTATCATCAAGGTTACTCCCATGCTCATGGTCCTCATGGTAGCAGGCAGCGAGTCGTATGTACCCTTGCGTGACGTTGCAATGCAATGACGTGCGGGGCATTGGAGGTCTGCACGGGATAAGATCAACCCTTCCATCGCCTGTCTCGGGTTGCGATGCAGCAGCAAGTAGATGCAGGACTGGGCACATATATAGCTCCTAGCTCCCCCTCCGGTGGCCTTTGCCGATCTCCCTGCCTCAGCTCAAAACTTTATCTGTCCGATCCCCCTCGAGGAAGCTTCTTAGCTTCGCATTCCCACGAGTCGATCTTGGCAACTTCAGACGATTGACATCGCGCGGCGGGACGACGAGATGAGCGGACCGCTCAAGCACGACCACCATGTTGGTGAGAGTCGGCACGATGTACAGCGGGATGATAACTCGACAGAGGTCGGTGTCGTCAAGGACCAGCAGACGTTCGCCTACTCTGAGTCAAGGAAGATTGGTGTCACTGGTGCTGTCTTCCTCATTCTCAACAAGATGATCGGCACGGGAAGTGAGTCACATAGTTCAATCAGACTGCACACAAAACTGATCGATGCTCTCCAGTCTTCTCAACCCCATCCGGCATCTTCCAATCGACGGGATCTGTGGGTGTGAGTCTGATGCTCTGGGTCATCGGCGGTATCCTCACCTTCTGCGGTCTCTCCGTCTTCCTCGAGTTCGGCCTCGCGATCCCCCGCTCTGGAGGCGAGAAGAACTACCTCGAACGTGTCTACAGGCATCCCAAGTACCTCGCTACCTGCGTGCTCGCATCACAGATGATCCTGCTTGGATTCTCCACCGGTAACGCCCTCGCATTCGGCCGATACATTCTTTTCGCTTCTGGATCTGAGGCCCCGGATGGCTGGATCGCTCGCGGCATCGGTATTGCAGGCGTGACTTTCGCCGTCGGCATTCACGCCGTTGCGCCGAAGTGGGGTGTTCGTCTTTTCAACGTCCTGGGCATCTTCAAGGTTGGAGTCCTGCTCTTCATCGTCTTCTCCGGATTTGCTGCACTTGCCGGCCGACGCCGCGTACCCGACCCGCACAACTTTGACAATGCGTTCCGGATTGAAGATGGCGACGGATACGGCAACGGCGGTGTCTACGGATACGCAACTGCCTTGCTGCGCATTGTCTACAGTTACAAGGGATGGGAGAATGCCAACTACGTCGTTGGTGAGTTGAAGAACCCTCGCAAAACGCTTGCTATTGCTGCTCCCCTGGCCGTTGGGGGCGTCACGATTCTATACGTCCTTGCTAACGGTATGTTGACATTGGGACACCCTCGTCGTGGAAGATTCTGACTGTTTCAGTGGCCTACTTCGCCGCGATTCCGAAGACTGAGCTCGCTAATTCCGACGTGATCGTCGCTGGTGTGTTCTTCCGTAATGTCTTTGGGAACAGTGCTGGAGCACGTGCTCTTCCTGCTTTCGTCGCCCTCAGCAACATCGGCAACGTTCTTGCGGTCAGCTTTGCCCATGCTCGAGTTAACCAGGAGTTTGGGAAGGAGGGCTTGCTGCCGCTCAGTCGGTTCTGGGCCTCCAACAAGCCTTTCAACGCCCCTGCGGCTTCAGTACGTTCCCTAGTGTGGTTATGGTTCAAGTCAATTGCTGACTTTGTTGAAGCTTTTCCTGCATTGGCTTGTGACAGTCATTATTCTGGTCGCACCACCCGCTTCTTCTGGAGTTTATGGTCTGATTGTAGACCTGTACACGTGGGTCTCATGTTGTTCCATTCAGGACGTAGAGCTTGAGGCTGACATTTTTACAGCTATCCGGGAGCATGGATCAATGGATTTGTCGGAATGTACGTTGAGTACCTAAACCGTTGTGAGACATTCACTGACCTGAATACAGCGGTCTTCTCTACTTGCAATGGAACAAGAAAGAGAACTGGAGCTCGCCATGGCACACGCACGCACCCATCACTATCCTCTACATCTTGGTCAACTTCTTCCTCTGCATCGTGCCGTTCATCCCGCCCAACGGATCGTGGAACGCAGACGGATACCCATACTACGTCTTCCCTATTGTCGGCGTTGGTGTGATACTACTCGGAGGTGTCTACTGGGTCTGTTGGACCAAGATTTGGCCCGCTTTTGGTGGTTACAAAATTGTTGCCGAAAGGTCGTACGACGAAGATAATAACGAAGTAATCCGGTATAAAAAGATCAGCATGAAGGGGCTGTCCGGCCCTGTGGACTAATGACAATGCCGGCATGTGGGTTTAACACAAACCACTGCAATGATAGTCACGTATAAGTTGGAATGACAAGACTCAATAATAATATCCAATTAAATTCAGCGCATGCATGTTCACGCTCTGCTAATAATCCATGTTCATATCTTCCCTATTCGAGCCTCTCACGCTCCAAACCCTCGGTGTCTCCGGGCTCACGGTAGGTGCCAGACGGCTTCGCAGAGCGAGTACGCTCGTCGATGATGTTGTCCTTGTCAATGGCCTCCTTGTCATCACGCTCTGATACCGGTCAGTCAAGCCTAGTAGCATCGGAACAGGCAAACCTACCCAGTTGCTGATCTGAGTCGGCGGTTTGAGGGTCAATGGGGTCCTCAACCTTGGCATCATCAGCCTGGACTCTGATGGGCTCACCGCGCTGGGGCTGGCGGGAGACGTACTCGTTGTCCTGGACGTCACCGGTGGGGGCCTCGTTGGAAGACATGATTTATGATGAATAAGATTTGAGTATTTGAGTTTGAAGTTGTGATAAGGTATTGGTGATATTGTTTCTTTGATGATGTAGACATTAGATATAACCTTGGAGGACTTCACTTCCCTTCATATACAGAATCCAGCTGTGATATCAGCATGCTAGTCTTACTGCATTGAGTTGAAAACACCATCAACCAAGTCATTGATATCATCGTCGGCGCAACCAGTCTATGACGCTGTCATTTACGCGAAGAAACGCGCATCAACGCGCCCGCGCTCAGTCCCTCCAGCCCCGTTGCAGCTGTCAGTGAATGGGTCCTGTCCCCGCGATGCCCAAAGCCGCTGCCGCTAGCGGCGCCACATTCAGACAAGCATCGCCAGATTGACCCAGCGACCAGACCAAACATGCATACCCCTTGTTCCCAATTTCAGCCCTTTGAACCTCGATCAGCGATCGTCCCTGATCAAGGGGCTAAGACCCGATTGGACAATGGCTCGGAGTGATGATGTCCGGACCTGTCTGGATCGGCAGATCGAGCTCCAACCCCTGACTTATCTCGGTGAGCTCCTGAGCTTGAGTCAGCACACCGACCAGAGTAGGTCTCACCGAGGAGGGCAACGGCATTGAGCTCGGTGTGACATCATTCCGTGTTTCGACTGATTCTTGCGTAGGGCGGGTGAGCGGGCCGCATCATATTGACGTTTGCCGTCGCCCCAGCACGCCTCAGCTTTGTCTCGAAATGGAAACGATCTGCACCCGTTTACATCACCCTCCTCTGAGAATAAGCAAGTTTAATCTTGCCGAGACGGGTACCCATTGCCAGCTCAAAGTTGCCTGAGCTGTTGGTGCTTTCCATGCAAAATGCCTTATCAAAGCGAAGTAACGCTCATTCCCTCATGTAGACAGCCTAGTTCTTCCTTTTCACACAGAAATTGAACGATCTCCTCATCATCCATTTCCATCGCTCAAGACCAAGCACTTCATTGTCGCACAATCGTGTCCTTCCCCGCTTCCCTGCGATCCGATCGGACACTGATTCTTTGATGCAAAAAGTCGAGACGTCACTCCCCTGAACTACGAGGACCAAGCAAAACGGGCTCATCGCTAGCTCTCCCCATCGATCGTGCAACCTTTCCGCTTCCGGTCTCCTCACGAGACTTGGCACATCCCCTCTCCTTTCACGCCCACGTGGACCGCTCGACGCCGCGGTCCGCTCGCGCGAATCAGCCATGCCGTCACGGAACTCGGATCGTCACCACCGCGACCGCGCGACCTATGAGGACGACGACCCCTACTACGACGATTACTCCTACGAGCGCCCGCGTGCATCACGCCGTGTGTCGCGGAGCGCACATGAGCTAGACTCCGCTGAGGCGGGGCGCTCGCACCGGCGCCGCGGCCGCACCTACGACGACGAAATCAGCCCTGTCCGACCGAAGACCCGCACCCGCTCGCTTGACCAGAGGCCACCTCGTCGCCGGAACGACAGCTACGACTCGTACGATGACTACTCTGACAGCGAAGATGATCGGCGTCGACGACGCAGCAGGAGCCGTGGTCGGGGGAACGGTAGTAGTCGCCGGAAAGACAGCAAGATCTCCACTGCATCGACCTCGCGGTCTAGATTGCAGAGACGAGAGTCGGACAAGGCGCATATCATACAGGCTGCCGCGAGCGCTGCTGTCGTTGCTGGTGCTGCTGAGGCATGGCGGATGAGGAAGGACAAATCATCATGGCAAAAGAAGGGTATGAGGATGGCGACGGCCGCGGCAGGCGCAGGTGCCATCGCGGCGTTCAAGGACAACAACCCAAAAGACTATGGTAAGAAGGATGCAGTCGGGGCAACAATTGGAGGGTTGCTGATGAATCAATTTGCCAGCGGGATGTTAAAGAAATAATGACAGAACATAGAGGGAGGCATGTGGACACGCATATGACGAGGGAATTTTCGGGCATTATGATTATATCTTAACGACCATATAGAATTGTCTAGACGACCAGTATGACGTATCAGGAGTTCGGGAAGGCAATGAGTGCACAATTGAGTTGTACATGTCGGGGTATGTTTCCAAGGAACGAGCAAGCATGAATGGTATTGAGTCCAGGTGTTGACCTACCAAATGATAGGGCTCTTCTTGTCTACTAAGGCAAGTTTCGTTTCATGCAAGAAGTTTAAGGTTTGACTTTATTGCTTTGCTCTGCAGCGGGGTATCATGATCCAATCTTCCCACTCATGAACGGATTTAGAATCAGGAGGTATGAGCCGAAAAGTGCCAGGTTATCACGCCTGAGAACCTTCCCAGACTTATGAGCTCCTTCTTCTTCACCCGTACCTGAACCGTCCTGCGACTCTCCCTGCTCCGCCCATATCTCTGGCGTTCCAAAATCAGGTTCCTCCTCTTCTGCTTCTGCGTCTTCGTCTTCATCTTCAGTCGGGGTCTCCTCTGAGTACGAGGGCGCGGTTGGAGACTGTGCGAGGTCTTCAAACTTGGTTCCATGCTCCACCTCGATAATCTT
The DNA here is from genome assembly GCA_020226115.1 of Colletotrichum viniferum. NCBI lineage: Eukaryota > Fungi > Ascomycota > Sordariomycetes > Glomerellales > Glomerellaceae > Colletotrichum > Colletotrichum viniferum. The sequence goes on along the minus strand of JAGFBE010000020.1, from coordinate 99,201 downwards.
CTTCGCCGCCGCAATGAGCACATCCTTTTCCCAAAGGTTCTCTCTGGGCAGTGCGAAAATCGACATTAATCTGATGAGCACCAGCCTCATCTCGAGATCGCAACAGGTTGTCACTAGAAAGAACAGGTTTGCCCCGAACCCGGTCTCGAATACGAATGGAGGCGATACTGGGTCAGAGAAAGGCCCTTCGTGTGGGATCTGTGACTCCAACCATGATAGTTGCTTCAGCACTCGGTCAAAGTTGTCCACCGATCTTTCATAGCCTGACTTGGGATCATCAAATGCAATGTTGAGCCATATTCGGCAGCACTCGTAGCGGGTCAATAAGAAGCACCGGTACATCTTGAGTCCGTAGTCTGCGCCGTATTTGCAGTGCTTGGCAGCCAAGGCATCCAGCTCTGTCATTTTTGGGTCGAATTCGCTGAACAGCTTCAGCCACGTATTTAACAATCGGCTGATTGTGGATTTGTCGGTAAAGTATTGAGAAAAGACCGATATTTTCTTTTGAGGCTCAAACATGCCAGACGCAGTTTTTGGTAGTGAATGGGACTTTCGGCTTGAACGCATAATTCTTGTTGTGTGGTTGAAGATTCCGTCGAGCATCTCTTGTGCTTCGGAGAAGGTTGAAAACGTAGTTGGTATCGGCCCAGCCAAGTCTGAAATATCGGAAAATTCGGAATTCTCATCGCTGAAGAAGAAAGCAAATTCGTTAAGTCGTCGGAAAATGGGTAAAAGATGTTGTTGAGTCCAAGCATGCTGGGGCGAGGTCTTCAAGATTTCGACGCCATGCGTACAGTGTCTTAATGCCGCCTCTCTGTCCCCGCGTATGAACTCTATACAGACGAATAATACGCATACAAGAAGTACGACTGATTCTTTATGCTCTGATTTGATGTCTTTGAGCCCGTGAATAGCGTTGTTGTAGTGCTTGAGAGCTATTGTCTGGTCGTCGAAACGTATCTTAGTATCAGACTCGGGCGTATAATAAGATTGTTGAAATAGGTCGCTGATTGAAATAACTGCGTGTCGTACAGCCGGCTCGAACGCGCTGAACTGTAACACAATATTGGTCCAGAAGTAGGGATCCGCGGTGCCGGACATCAACGGACCCGCTGCCTCGCAAAAGAACTGCAGCGCGCGGCCCTCACTTGATGAGTTCGCTCCAGGGAAGACATGGTGTGGCCGGTGCAGGGTGAGTTTAGTCGCATCACGCGATCTAACTGGGTCTCGCACATCGATCTTCAGTAGGTAACCGTCGCAGACTCGGCCTGTCTTGATGCAGCGAACGCACGACGGCTTGCCTTCGTCACACTTCACTTTCCGGGCCCTAACTATCTTGTCAGACGGTAGCACTTGGCCAAAGAGAGACGAGCATGGCACGGTTCTTTTTCTTTCTCCCACCGGCGGGGTCCTGTCGTACTTACTTGCAGGTGATGCACCCAGTCCTGACTTTCCGGTTCCCCTTGCGGGCCATACTTTTTTTCGTTTCTTTTCATCAACCCAGGCTCTTCCGCATTTGAAACAAAGGTCAGGCTCGGACTTTTCTGCGAGCGTATCCAGAGTCCGAGCTTTCTGGGTGTGGTTTTTTGCCTGGCGCGAGACTCGCTAGGGGCTTGATTGGCGACTGTTGCGCGAAAAGGTTGCGGGAAGAGGAGAACTTGCTCGGACTCGGGCGGGACACAAAAGACAACACACGATCGCAGAGAGATCCACGCGTGCCAACTTTGATTCGTTTGAGCGGGGCTTGCAAGGATTGATGCGAGCCGGCCAATCTGGACTCGTGATGTGAGCAGGACCCCTGATTGTTTGTAAGGATTTGGCGTGAGCTAGCCGCCGATGCACCGTTGGGGACAACCAACACCGCTTTTCAAGCCGGTGACAATCAGCTCACTAAGCCTGTTTTGGTGTTGGCGATGGGGCAAGTCCTCAGACAGGCTGCCTTTGAGGGGATATCAGGAGACAAGTTGCTATTTCTTCCGCAGGATTGGCCCCCATCATTGTTTTACCAACCGACTCTTGTTACTTGTGGGAGGCTCACAACTATGGCCTCGAATATGAGAGGTTTGTCAAGCTTACGTGAGATGAGCATCAATGTTTTAGGCAGACACATAAGGGCAATGAGCTAAAAACCGAAGTTCTGGTTTAATCACGAAACCGCAAAGAATAGTTGAGGAGCCGGGAAACAAAATGAAGGCTTCCAGGCGACGGCGTCAAAAGTCTAGACTACACATGATTATACTCTTTCACTGTCTTGATAAGATTGTGCGGAACAGAAGCCTCTAAAAATAAGCGTCTTTATCGAAGTTTTTGCAACACAACGTGATGACATCAAAAGTATCCCCGGAATGGCTGACGCTTGGCCTGTGTATCCTATCATCCTGGATGCATCCTTTGAAGTCACCACGGGCTCGCAGAAATGGAACCCGCATATCGCCACACGCGTTGGCGAGCTTCACGAGCGCAATATCACTGGCGCGGGGCAGCGCGTCTGCGTTGTTGACAGTGGCGTTGATGTCTCGCACCCAGCTCTGATCGGCAAGGTTGCTGGCGGTAAGAACCTAATCGAGTTCAACTCAACTGAGCTCACCAACTGCGCCGGCCACGGAACCTTCGTCTCTTCCGTCATTGCCGCATCGCATAAGGACTTCTCTGGCGTTGCACCTGACTCGGGGATCTACATGTACAAGGTCTTTGGGTGCGAGGACTCGACTTCCAACGACATGGTCCTCAAGGGTATGCTTGCTGCCGACACTCATTTCTTCCAGCTGCCAAGCATTGAACATCTCTTATGTCACACCGGATGGCACCAAGTTCAATCAGACGGTTGATGTCCCTATCGTTCTGGACAGCGGTGATTCTTGCAACATCGCTGGCTCTGGGTCTGAAGACACGGCCGTGCTGGCTAAGCGCGGTGTATGCCCTCCCGCAAGCTCATACTCTTCCATCGCAAGCGGCGGCTTCGGGTTCGGCATCCTCTTCGACTCGTACAAGCAGGACGCTTATTACATGTCTGACGTGACCCCCTAGTCCGACACACTCAAGTTGATGGCAGTGACGACTTCATCCGTCGGTGACTGGGCTTCGACGCAGATCGGAAAGAACTACACTCTTCGTCTTCAGATTCAAGCAGACACCCAGCCCGCGGCATTCGCCACAGAGGTTCCCAGCTCCGGCCAGATCTCGAGCTACACATCCTGGGACCCAACAAACGAGACAACCAGACCCTGACTGGCGATGATGTTCTGCGTTTCACGATGGGAAGCATTCAGGGTGACCGTCAAGCTTGGACGCTTAACCTCGTTTATCTTTTGGATATCCAATTGTCAAACGGAACTCTGGTGTTGTATGATGCCAGAAACTGGGCGTTTGAGAAGAACCCCCGCTTGAGGAGCCAGTCCTTCAATGCATTCAGTGGCGAGCGCGCCACCAAACCACTTCTTTGAGTCCGCCATGTAATTACTCTGCTTCATTGTACATATTCATTATCTTCAAGACGCAAAACAGCGTGTACACAAATATAAAATGTCGAGAACTGACATTAGCTTGTTTCTTACTCAGGTTTGGTCTGAGAGATCATCAAGTATCTACTTGCCCGCAGCACCGATATGATACGTACGATAAAAGCCTTGATCTTGCCTTGAATCTATGAATGGATTGTGCCAAGCCAGTTGAGCCCATTGTCAAGGTTCAACCATTAGATTTAAGAAGTTCCACTTGCATCGCCAAGATCCTGTCCAAAAGCCTTTTGGCAGTTTTGACATGTGCCCTGGGGCTGGTCCGAGTTCGCCACCTTAAAATATCATTTACATAACAAGCTCGTAAATCAGAGTTTTAGGGTCGCATACGTGGGGGGCCCCTCGGATATGACGATCCAGTTCAGAAGTCTTGTCCCGGACCCAGACAGGGATGGTGATTATCAGATGATCTGATAAGATTAGATGGGACGAGCCCGCCGCAGGGGCCCTTTAGGTTCTCTCGGTCGAATCGGCCCCGCTGAATACGCTCAGCAGTCCGCTCCTTTCTGGGATGGATCGGCTGATGGCACCGTGGAGTTGCTTTGCCAATATTCATGCCAATAGCGCGCGCGATATCGGTCGGCGTTGTTTAAGGGACGAACTTCCTGTTCTGGACTAATTTCTGGGCATGCCGGAGGGAGGAGTTCAGGTAGGATCGGAGGTTGTTGAAGATAAAAAGGGTTGCTTGGTACGGGGCAGTTGAGAGAGAGTTCTTTAGACATCTTCATCCGGTATCTTTAGCGCCTCACTATCCACATCTACAACTAAACTTCTTCCTACAACTTCAAGATGCGTTTCTCCATCACCTGCGCCGTGGCTTTCGCCGCTTCCTTGGCCTCTGCCACCCCTCTTGTCACCCGCAACCAGGTCTCTTGGGATTTCCCTGAGGAGATGCTCGCCAAGCGCCAGGACGTTCCTGCCCCTGGTACCCCTGCTTACCTCTGCCACGAGAACTGCGGTAAGTGTAGTATTTGTTCACGGTGACGTAAGTCTCATGCTGATCAATCTATGTTTCCAGGTACCTCAATCACTCTGTCCCGAGAGGCGGGCTACTGTGAGAACTACCAGTGGATTGCCAGATACGACGCTTGCCTCCAGTGTGCGAACGCTCAGAACGTTTGGCAGTACTACGGCACCTCCGTCACTGCTGCTGCTGCCGCTTGCGGTTTCACTGCCGTTCCGGCTAAGCTCTAGACTACTTCCATCAGGCAGTGAGTTATCGCCTCGTGCTTTGATGTGGAAGATGTGATATCATCATGAAAATGTGTTTGGATCGTTTTAGTAATGAATATGTATATAATGATGAGAAAATTCATTGAAAATATTGGAAGGATGCACTTTTGGGGCACAGGCGCAAAGTCAGTGAGGCAGATGCGAAGCTTTTACATCAGCAATTGTGCTTGCTTTTTTGACTTGCCCGTGACCCTTACTTATCCTGTTCGAATTATATATGAAGGCACAGCGTAAAGAATGAGGGCTTCTTTGAATCTTTGAAACACAGCTATGAATGGGTGAACTATCGACGCTTCGAGACGGTCTTCTCAAAGGTTTGTAGGCGTATTTGTCGATAAGTACAGCTAAGTCTTTGCGCTAGAAAGAACCATCGTCGCGTTGTGAAGCAGCAGAGAAACTAAATTCAAATTCAATGTTCCAGGCTTTCGCCCAGCCAAACTAAATACAGAATGGGAAAATTCCCTACAGATCGCCTGCATGCCATACTAGCCAAGGCCTACTTCGAGGCTATGATTCCGCCCTTCAAAGGCCAGTCCAGATTGAACGCAGATCTTTCAGAAACAGTGGTGGCGATGGTCCTCTCATCTGTAGAATGAGCTCGACTACGTCGAGGAGTTGAATCGTAACTGTTTCTTTGAAGCGATTGCTCAACTGACGATCCGAATGCGTCGTCCGTGGCAATCAGGACAGGCGGGTCTCGAGAGTTGGCGTCAGTCTGGCCAACGATGGATGGATAACCCATGCCAGAGGGATGTTCATTGATATCGTCGAACACATCCACGAAGTGGGTAAAGTATGCAACTCGTGATATCCGAAGATCTCCGCCGTAAACATTGCGGCCCCAGATCTGACCCATCAGCTGTTGACTGGTCTCGTCGATAATGGCGGCACCCGAGTCACCTGGAATACCGATACCCCCGTCGTTCCATTGATCTCGTGGAATCATTCCTAAATTTGGATAGCCCTCCAAGTTCTCCACATACCATTCCCTGGTTCTGATCCCCGTCGATTGATTTATAACTGTGGCCGGTGTCTCGCAAACAACACCGTACCTGATACCACTACTCCGTCCGCTGCACTGGGTGATGCGCAACTGAGGACTTTCGAGGAACAGTCCAGGGATATCTTCGCCATGCGCTTGAACCTCTCTTTCTTGAGGAACGTACCGGAGACAGTTCCTCATATTCAGATTGGTCTTCAGTGCAATAAAGACGGCCCAGTCAGTGATGACCTGTGGGGGATCTCGAGATCCCGTGAAGGCTCGAAGTGTCCTGGAAAGTCGTTGTGTTTTGTACGCGGGTCCAGAGTCCGCGTGGTGGCTCGCAATAGGTTGTGGATGCCTGCCGTCATGACAGTCAATGCCTGCTGGATGAACGAGACGAAGTCCGGGTGCAATTTGGGCTCCATTTGAGGGGAATTCCTCAAACAAGTGACGACTAACAATGTACCCACGATTCCCGTTGAAATTTATCTCAGGTCCGAGGGTTGCTGCGCCATCTATGCCCTCACAACCAATCGAGTCGCCCAACATAAGTTCGTCGCGGGTATGTGTGTTGACGGGAGCATCCCAGCCATCTTCGCGCATAACTCGAGCTGATGAAGAGGTATCGGCGCTAGGCTCGACGGTTCCTTCGACAAATTGGAAGCCAACACTGAGTGAAACCTTTGGTTCACCTTTGAATATTTGTAAGACGTCCGCTTCAACCTTTTCACTGATGTCGTCCCGAAGCACAATCTCAGTCATGACTTCGATAATTCGTTGGCTGTGGACATAATCAAACTGAATTGTGACGCTGTAGTCACCTTTGTATGTGGCTTCCATGGTTTCTTGAAGGCGCGGAAGTGCCTTTTCTTCCCATATCTTGTTGAAAACTTTGCTCGTCTCTGCTCTGGCGCGAAGTCTGGTGCGGGGATCCTGTAAGTTTCTTGAAGAATTCGACATCTTAGTCCTGGGGAAAGTGCTGGCCGTCTGAAAGGGCTTAGGTCGATTCTCGTCTTCCGTGTTCTTCATAGGCAAGACAACACCATTGATGGAGCCCTGCGATCTTTCAGAGCGAATTGGCACCGTTCTGGCTCTCGAAGGGCCGTGGTAGTCTCGTTCAGAATGGGGAGGTCCCTGGTAGACAGCGAAAATGGGAGGTAAGCAATTAAGCTTCTTCAATCCTGACTTGATTGACTTTCCGCTGCTGCTCATGGTACTGATTATGGTCGACGTCCTTCGTGGGCGAGGCCAAGTCTTGTCCGAACGCGGATCCGAGGGCTGCGCCTCCTTCTCACCCTGCTCAGCTGAGAAGGTGACCGCGCGTCCGGGCGTAGGCCGGATCTGCTGAGTTTCCGATTCAGACTTGTGTCTCTGTCGATAAGTTTGGCATCCATCGTTCCTGAATGTTCGCTGCTGTGGACTATTTGTGTCTTTGTCCCTCCCAGACTCGACCTTGTCATGGCGGTAGCTAGTTTTCTCCCTGGGCCGAAACGTGTTAGTTTGGGTGTTTTGTTTAGGCGTCAAATAAGTTGTAAATCCTATGGAGTATTTCAAATACCTGTCGTCGTATTCATGGGTGTTTTGCCGGCTGATTCTTGGCCGCGAGCTTCTTAGTCTGTTCCATACACGACGAACTTGGCTCTGGCTTGGCATATTTGATGTGGGTGCTACCGGGGCTAGGTCGTAATTGTGAAGCAACGCGTCGTCGCCAACGCCGATATAAGCTAGGAGCAGTGCCCGACTCGTAAATTGCGACGAATTGCCCGGACCTAGAACGGATCCATCGCCACCTATGTATACCCAAGATCCCTCCAGAGCCTTACAACAGATCAGCCGCAAATTCCATCGCGATGGGAGAGATGACACCGAAGAGCCCTGTAGCCTTATTAGTTACGGGGCTGTGCAGCCGAAGTGGAAAAACGCCCAAGGGAGTTGAGGCAGCCCAATGGGGGCACCACCATGTCCCAACGCATGCGGCTGGGCTTATGCGGTTAGCGTATGACAAGGTAGGAATGGCCGCCCGAATCCTGCAGGCGGAGCAGCAATAATCTGTCTCAGGCGTCTGAAGTTGCATTTTCAGCTCATTTTCAGGGTCGCAATAGAGGTCATCAGGCGTACTTATGGTGAGACTGGATGCCAACACGAAATGTGGCTTTTTGCACTTTCAAACGTGCATTTGACGATAACGAAGCCGGGGCCACGACCACCAATCCTATGATTGAGATTATCCATTTGAAGATTGCTCTACAGTCAAGTGCTCTTGCAGATAACAATCTGACCGCCAAGTGGAAGGTCAATTCCGTCAGAACAGCCTGTCGCAGAGCTTTGCGGCAGATGAGTGATGCAATCTAGGCTGATACATCCGGCCAGCATCCCAGGTTGAAGGATGAAATCTTTGGCAGTGCCAAAGGGGTAGTCCAACACTTAGCTTCACATTACCTTCAGAACGAATAAAACAAATATGGTTCCGATGTAAGTAGGAGATGAGAGCCGCAAAGTATACAAAGAGTTGTTTGGTTAGAAAGTCACTTTGAGTTGTTCTGTGACTACAACCATTGTTAATCGAGGGAAAGTTTCAATCAACAACACAGAGCTACCACTGAGTGGTTTATTCGGCACTTTGATTTTCTTTGAGGGTCAACATTGGTTCTTTCCTGAGGTGGTCATTGCTTTGGTCATCCACTGCGACTCGTTACCCAAGGTTTATGGTGGTGAGCGGGTGCAAGGTTTGTCTTAGTCGTCAATTCACAACCACGCACCAAAGCCATGTTACGCGTCTAAGCACAACCACCTCGAGCGTCATGTAGCCATATTTCTACGCGTCTAAACAGTAGAGAAGGGTCCGTCACATGACCTGGTGGGCAGGCACTCAGAAAAATAATTGAATTTGATTTTGTTGTTTTGATTCCAACCAAAGCAACCCGAATTATCACCACCTCCTACTCTACCAAATTTTCATTGCTCCTCCCATCAAACACATCGAAATCGCGCCAGCCCTCATCATGAAGGCCATCAATATGCTTCTCCTCCTGGCCGGCATCTTTCTGATGATGCTTGGCGTCCAGTACGACGAGCGCGAGGGCGAGCGTCGCGACCAGCTCCCTCTTGGCTGGTTCGGCGGCGTTTTCTTCCGCGGTGTAGCTGCCCAAGACATCACCACCCCGTACGACCGTTGCTTCGCTGCTCCCGATACTACTTCCATTACCCAGACTTCTGTCAATCACACCGAGACTGAGGACTACTTCAAGACGGCCGGTGACAACATCTACGCTGTCCCCGGCTCCCTCGATTTCTGCCCCATCAACTCCTTCGACGAATTCAAGCACATCATCGAGGACAAGCTTTCCGGCATCAAAGAGGGCGTTGAGAATGATATCGAGGCCATTGAGTCCACCGCCAGCAAAATCATCGACCACGCTTACAGCTTCCGCAAGAGTGTACTCGCCTACCTCGTTCGCATTGTCACCTTCGGTTTTTACTCTGTCGAGGACCTTGAGGCCATCGTCACTGCCGATCCGTGCGAAATTCATCATGATGACGATCCCGACTTCGTCCCCATTATCGAAGCTCTGGGAGACTTCATCGTTGAATGTGTCATCGAGCTCAAGACTGGAATCCACAACTGCTTCGCCTCTGTCCACTACTGGATTATCACTCGCTCAGACAACTTCCTCTGCCTCTCCTTCATGAGTGCTGGCTTGACTGTCATGGCGGCTCCCGGCCTCATGTCTGGACCAGTCTTGTGTGTCATCGCCTGGGGCATGCCTGAATTCGTCAGTGGTAAGTCTCCCGAGCTCCCCTGAACAAGACCGCGATGTACAAAATTGCTAACTATTACTTGCAGAGTGGCTTACTGCCCTGATCATGCACATGTTCGACGAAGTGGTCGCCGTCGGTATCATCCGCCTCTGTGAGAGCGCCTTTGTCGGTGGCCTGGGTCTCGAGGCTCTCAACTACCTGATCAAGGTCGGTGGTCTCGTCGCCGTCCTCTGCTCGTTCGCCGGTCTTGTGGCTGGCTTGACCAGCAAGTAGAAGATTGGAAGGTTACGGTGCCGGGATGGGTGTCTAGGTCGGCTGGACCAGACTTGTTTGGACTGGCTATTACTTGGAAACGCCCTTCTGGCTCTTTCTTTCATCCCCGTTACTTGTCTCTGGCTGCGGCCAACATCGCGTGGTTATCCCCGAAGGAGAGGGGAATACCTAGTCTAGGATCGTGGTCAAGGACACCACCATGGAATTGAGGCATATTTATGACCTCAATGAGATACCTCGTGCTCCCGTATATGTGATCATGACGCTTGCTGCGGACGCCTCCATTCGGTGTCTACGGCTGCTGGGCTCGGTCAAAATGGCAACCGAGGTGCTTGCGCAAATTTGGTGAATTTGCTACCTCAGCTATTATCGGGGTAACCACTGGGATCAAAAATGTCCTCCTCGTATCTAGCAATGAGCATTGGCTTCAAAGAACTCCAGTCTAATGGCTGGCTCGAGATGTGTTTGCTTCCTGTGGCTAGGTTGCGGGCTTCATTTGTTAGTTTCATTCCCCTTGCTCCATAAGATTAGATAAACTACGCTTTTGCAGTCGGAATGTCAATTAGAACTCGAGATACTGAGAACTAGAAGGCGGTGGTTCTCTCAGAGGTTCGGCCGGAAGGTTCTCACCCCACTCTCGGCCGGTTCACCCATGCATCGTGAAGTACCCACTGCGAGGGCTTCAACCCCACGTTCCGTCCCACACAATTAGCAATTACAAGTCACTCATTTATCCAACAGTTGGTCTATTAGTCTAGTTGGTTAGGACGTCGGATTCTGATTTCACGATTAGTCCCTTCCGTAAGCCCAGGTTCGAATCCTGGATGGACCTTCTTTTGCTCGGGCTTTTGATGTCCTCACTTCAAGTGGTCCAGACGCTCATTTTTGCCGGACGAACTCCGTTCAGCACACCTCATGAATGTGTGAATAAACTTTCTACTTTTACGCTATCATACAGACCGTTACTTCATTAAAGCGTTCCTCCATCATCGACCTTGGCCGTCTTGCCGCCCAAGTACTGAAAGTCACCATCCCCTCTGACCCCAATCGTGAACACTCTTGCTTGCCCCAACGCACGCTGGAACCATCCCAGCCGGAAATTTAGATCGGATAGCCTGCCATGAAGCTCGTCTGTTGACAATAACTGGGTGCTCTCCGGCAGATGATCTGACGCATTGGACCCTCGCAACAGCGCACCCATGGTGGCCATACTGTGAAACCCATCTGGAGCCAGGCCCTTGACATCCAAGTGGAATGGCCAGTTCCTGCCCACCATACGCTTCGTTACCACGGACAGCACCGCGGAAATGTGAGTCAAAGCCACGGCTACGAGGATCGCGACCAAGATGTACGTAACCGTTGCGTTCTGCACCAGGCGACGTCTTCCGATGTCGCTCACGACTGCTTCCAAAGTTGGAAGCTCGTCAGGCGGCGCCGCGTTCCTGGAGCGTGCTGTCAGGTTGTAGCGGTTTTCGATGTTGACCAGCTGCGCAGCGACAAGACCGTAGTTGTGTTGCAGGCCCTGCAGAATCTCTTCATCCTGGCCCGCGTCTCCGAGTGCTTCGAGAGGAAGCTTTCCAAACGGTTCTACCAACGCTTTGAACTGCTCACCGATCCAACCAGCAAGTAAGTCGGCGACGGCTAGCTGGGGATAGGCATCGCCAACTTGAATGTTGATGAATTGTTGATCGACATGGGGTATGTCCAGAGTAGGCGTCCACGGCTTGATCGTAGACAGATCTGCTTGAGGGGGTCTTTCGGGGTCCAAGACGTACTCGCCATCATTCGCGGCCAGATGAACCTGCGTGGTTGCTTCGACCCAGGTGTAGTTGCATCTCCACATTGAGAAGTAATCGAAGCCATTCTTTTCCGTCGAGAACTTGCCCCAAGCGTATGTCTGATATCTCCATGATGCGTACTCGTAGTCAGTGGCGTTGACGCCTAGACTACAAGCCATATTGATATCAGCCGTGCTTTGCGGAGAATAGAAGACATCCGCCATGTACGAGACACCAAGTCGATTCGTAGCGACGCCCATGTCCAAGCGGTTTGACAACTCAGCTGAGGTGCCATTGGGGCAACTGAACGGCTGGGTGATGATGGCTTCATAGTACTTTGTCTCTTCTACCCAATTGGTGATGTTTATATTGTACTCTGAGTCGGGTACTTTGAAGCACTCCATAGGGTGCAGCTTTGCCGCCGGTACCGTAGCTGTAATGGTTGTGTTTGGTGATGCTGGAACTGTGTCAACACCACCGAGGACCGGGAACACAAGGTCATCGTAGGTGTTCTTTGGGTACGCCAGCGACGCTTCGCCTTGTCTAGTCACAAGACTGCTCAGTAGCTGCCGGTTGCTTCTAGAAAGTGACAGTCCGTCAAGTCCTCTCCCAATCTCCGTCGAGCCGAACCAGCTCTCCTGTTGAAGCTGGATGTTGTGGGAGTCGGGAATAGACTCGACCGTAAAAATGACAGAGACTAATGTCGTAAGGAAGGCGCAAGTAATTGCGAGAGACTGTGACAACGTCACAGCCCAGACGCGCTTCCTTAGAGAAAGGTAGAGGGCTCGAAGGCCCAGCATATCCATCAAGGAAACATCGAGATCCCTCGCACTGCACGAGCGAGTAGAAAGGCACGAGAGGATAGCTAGGCCCCTGTACGCGAAGTCGCAGCAGCTTGTATACAGGGAGACGCCGAGCATGACCAGAGCCGGGATCGAAGTCCAAAGCAAATGAAGGTACCCTTCCTCGCTCACTGTTGCCAACCCCTGCGATGTCTCCGAGACCCTCAAAGCGTACAAGAGCCCAACAACAATGGCGAATGTGAGCAAAGAAGACAGACCTCGAGCCCAGGTTCTCAAGACCAGTGGCGTAAAGTCGCAATGGCTCCAGACCGTTGACGGAGAGGTGCTGTGGGCAACGCGGTCCACGAGCTCAGGATGTTCTTTGAAGAAGATCATGTTGCCGAGAATCGTCGCGGGGTCTCTGTACCAGACAGCAGTGCGACTCGTGTGCCGAAGCAATACTGATGCAACCACAAGACTGAGCAGAGCAAACAGCGCTGCCATGGTCCAGCAGACCCATTGATTGACAACCAGCTTGCTGACGCTGTCGACTGTAGCCCCGGTCACAGCAGCTTGGGACTCGTCATCGACCCGAAGCCGATAATGTCCAAGCAAGGGTCCAAGGGCTTGGGACATATTCAATACCGCAAACTGGAGGATCTCGTTGGTGTATAATAACGGATTCGAGACGTTCACTGCCACTGCGAGCGATTCCCCTCTGAATTGGGAGAGAGAATCAACCGGCCCTGCAACCATGCCAACACCCGTCGTGCCCCAACGACCACCAGCTTCAGGCATAGCTGAGTTGAGCATCGTCCATAGGTCAGCAGTGACCGGCGCCTTGACTTCGTTTGGCAACTCTGTAACGTTAGGGCTGACACCGTCGTCGACGACTCTGACCTTTGACACCCAGCCGGTAGACGTGCAGAGCACCGCTGCAACGTTGAGGAAGTCCGGCTGCGATGCATTCTTGGTTGAGCCCCCGAATCTCGCCGCGTAGTAAAGCGACTGGTTGAACTGCTGCGGCAAGTTTGGACAAGGCTTGCCAACGGAATTAGTGACTACCCAATTGCCGGTGGTCTGTCCTTTCGCAGTCTTATTCTTGTCCCACAGGATCCTGTCGCTAATCACAGGCACCTGGGCGTCACAGCCCGGGAACGTAAGACTGACATTGAACGTGTGATAATTGAAGCTGGAGACAACTGGTGCGGACGCGGTGTAGTCCTCCATCTTCAGACACTCGATTTTCGAAAAGTAGCCGTCGACGTCAACACTAAGGGGCGAGCTGGTCGTCCCACGCGCGGTGCCGTTACTGAATTTGAAGGTCTGGTATGCTAAGTTTTCGTTGACGCCGAACGGGAAGCGCATGTCGAAGTTGACGAGGGCCTTCGCCATATAGTAAGCGCTTCCTTCTGTATAAGTCGTGGCCGGAGCGGTTGTGTTGAAGGAGTTAAGGACTTGGACTTCGGCCAGTTCGGAGACTCGGATGGCGGCTAGGCTGTAGAGGGAAGGCGCGAGAACGATCTGGATTTTGAGGATGAGAGAGACAAAGCAGATGAGGAAGACGAAGTAATGCTTTCTTTTCAAGGATTGAAAGAGAATCGCAGGAGACAGCATGGCTGTATAATCGAGGTTGTAGATGTCTTCATGTGTGCCCTGCTCTTGTGCTCGACGGTAAGCCATCCAAGGCATGTATCGAATGGCTTGAATCTCGACTCGGGCCCAAAACAAGGAGATGATGGTTAGGACTAGGATGAATGAAAGTCAGCAGTCCATCCCCTGTCCTCAGTTGAATCGCACTTACTTGCAGTTGGGCCGAATCGCCACAAGTAGACAAGATTTTCCCTCGTTCTGACAAGGCCATCGTTCTCCTGCGAATACCAAAGCATTACGGGAAGGACGATTGTCAAGGCGATGAACAGCGCCAGGAAGGTCGATAGAGTAAATGGTCGGAGCCAGACCGGACGCCATCTCGCATTCTCTATGCGGTGGATAGAATTCCCACCTCCCTTCGCGCTGCCCTTTCCGGAACTAAAGGTGGGATCGCTCAGCAGTCCATGGTGACTGTCCGGTGTGGGACGAATATCCACAGGAGTTTCGATTGGATCGGCATCTTTTTCCTTCGTTGTGAAAGGCTTCGTGGATGGCCGACTGTAGCTGCCGGTGAAGTAATCGTTGGCGCCGAGCGCCGAGGTTCGGGAGTTCGTGTCGTGCGGCGCCATTTCGGTAGTCAGGCCGGGGCTACGCCCGATTAACTTTCGGAGGATTCGATTGTACCCGCTCAGTGGGCGTAGGGCTTGAATCGGATCGCGAAAAGAGGCAGCCTCAATGCATCTATCCTATCATGACCACATGGCTGAACGGCAATGCCAAGACATACACGCTAAGAACTTTGGCAGAGATCATTCGGGGGCGCAACGGTGTTCACTTATGTATGGAGAGGTCGTAGGATTCAACGTTGCGGGCCTATCTTCCCACGGCCAGGGGAAGAGTTTCCTATCCGCCAACCACATGGTCAACTCTCCCGATCGCGAATTCGCTGGCCAGTGAGGGCACTTTTCTCATGAGCCGCGCCTGGTTTTAGACCCCAGAAGCCTTGCATTAGATCCGGATGCTGCTTCAGCTCGCGCTTGGCAATGCATGTCAGACTCAAAACTGGCAGCCGGCACGTTGAAGGAGGGACTTCAGTACAACCCCTGCATGACGCCACAAATCATCGCCTTCTCAGTCAATCATGAGTTTGCAATGACTAGATTCATGGAGTGCAGACAGGGACTCGACGTATATCGGACTCTGTAAAGGTCGATTTGGGCCACAGGCTCGGGTCTCTAAACGGTTGCCTAAGAAGTGGTTCGTTCACCTTTTATGGCGGTGTTTTGTGTCTCCAGGCAGCACGGTAGCATCACCTTCAAACCCCGCTTTCCGGCGGCTAGCTGAAGACCATGAACAGGGGGTCCTCCTGGGCTGGAGGTGGGAGTCTGGAGATGGGCCAGACCCAACCTTTCCAAATCCTCCCAAGTTCGAGCTAAAATTTGAGAGCGCGCTTGCTGATGCCTCTGAGGTTGTCATTGGCCACGAGCACGTGATGGCGTAAATCTTGATGCACAGCCGTTGAGACCAAGAGATGTAGTGGCTGCCTGTCATATTACAACAGCGCTGACTCGCTGAGCCAATCTCTTCCATCTCGACGACTGATGTTCATCTTGTTATAAGACAATTTCGCATCAGGTAACGCCATTATGAATGGATTATCATCGTCGCGGGTAAGTTGAAGTCCGCTGGGGAAGATGCTGACTCCTTAGACACACAGATACTATGCAGTACACCAGCGAATTCCATCTTCTACCTTCGGCCCCATTCAATTTGTGGAAAGTTAGAGGCTGTCGTTGGGACGGGTTGCAGACGTATCATTACGTGGAGTAATTTTGGCCCTGCGCCTTCAGCTTAACCTTTAGGCCAATCATGGATAGACCAACAAGCAAATGCCAGAATGTTTGCAGGTGAGTTCTTGCGGTACGGACCGCGCATTTGCGTTCCTGCGTCATGGCAGGGGTTGCCGGCTTCGTGGGGCTGGGCTAACTCGGACGGGCTTGGATGGGTCCTGATAAGGTGACAGCGTCTGGTCCTCGTCGACCGTCTCACATTCATCGTTCATGGTCAGTTCAAGGCCTGAGTTTTCGTGTTGACTTGTTTTCAAAAGATCGAGGCCCTGTGATCGATTGCTATCTCAAGTTTCACATGACAATGTCTCATAGCCCTCGTAACACCGATACTGATGAATCAACCCCGAATCTTACATACCCCCGTTGTTATCCCATCCCCTCGCTCTTTGGGCCGCAGAATCTTCAAGCCCGACCGACGGCAATAAGCACGGAAACCCACTTAAGCAGTTCTGAGGCCCCCGATACCACTCCAAAGTGAGATGACGTCCTGCATAGGGCCGGGCCGGCCACCCGTAAAAACTTGTGATTAATTGGGCCCAATTGAAGATAAGAAAATTCGGTTTCCTTTGCGAAGATTCGCCTCTCCCCTTCTTTCCTCCCTTTCGATCACCAAGACACGGCATGCTTCCAAGTTGACAATAGCGACGCTGGAGGCGTCGGCTTCATAGACGAAGTTATCATCAAAATCATTACTGCAGACCCGGATTGCGCCCCGGCGCAAAGAAGAAGAAAAAACACGCCATCTTTGATTGCTCGCGTGCGCACGCGACCAAAAGTTCTCCGCCCTCATGGCCGCTCCACAACAACACACCAGCGACTTTGAAGAACACGAAGTCATCCCCGGCACGCGTCGCCTCTACGATGAGAATGGCAGCACCTTCTCCAGCGATGCGTCGCTCCTGAAGCACGGCGACATCGTCCTCGTGCCGCAGCCGACGGACTCCCCCGATGACCCCCTGCGATGGTCGCTTGCGCGCAAAATCTGGCACTCCTGTCTGGTGTTGTACATTGTGGGCCTGACGGCTGCCACCTCCAACAACGCCGGCTCGGGCGCGGATGGCGTCAATGAGGAGTACGGCATCAGCTACGACGTGTTCAACACCGGCGCGGGTGTGTTGTTTGTCGCAATCGGGTACTGGACGTTGCTGAGCTCGCCGCTCGTCCACTTGTACGGCCGGCGGCTCGGGTATCTTATCTCGATGCTGCTCAACATCGGCGGCCTTATCTGGTATGCGCGCATCACCGACATCAATGGCGTTGTGTGGTCGCAGTTATTCGTCGGCGCTGCGGAGTCAGTCGGAGAGGCGACGGTCCAGCTTTCGCTGCTCGACATCTGGTTTGAGCACCAGACCGGTAGTGTGCTCGGTATTTACACTTTCGCAACTGCTATTGGAACCTACTTGGGGCCTCTGATTGGCGCCAATGTGTCTAGCTATCTTGGCTGGCGTTGGATTGGTTGGTTGGGCACCATCATCTGCGGCGTCAGTCTGATTGTACTCTTCTTCGGGCTTGAGGAGACAGAGTTCAACCGCGACAGCTACTTGACCAGTGACATGGATCACGCACCGCACAGCGCCCCGATCGCAGAGAAAACTTCAGAGAATGGCTCTCATGGAAAGGATGCAAGCGCAAATGATGCGACACAGAAGCGCAGCCAGCTTGTGGAGGAGCACACTAGTCACAATGTTGATCTCGGGCGGACCGAGACCGCCCGCCACCGTGCCTCTGTTTCCTATGCCCGGCCCAAGACCTACTGGGATAGGATTCGCATCATCACTCCTGCACCCAACCTCCAGGGTACCGGCGCGAAGCAGTACTTCCACCGCCTCTGGCACACCCTCCGCGTCTTCACCTTCCCCGCCGTTTGGTACGCCGGCTGGCAGTGGGGTCTTCAGAACATCTGCCTGACGTTCTATCTCACCGTGCAGGAAGACTGGTGGTACGGGGAGCCATGGAACTACACGCCCGCGCAAGTGGGAAACATGAACCTGCCGACCCTCATTGGCAGTCTGATTGGTTGTGCGTATGGCGGCTACGGCAGCGACAAGTTCATGCAGTGGATGATCAAGCGAAATAAGGGCGTCATGGAAGCCGAGTTCCGTCTGTATCTCATGGCCCTGTGCACCATTATCTTCCCAACTGGCATGTGGCTCTTTGGAATTGGATCGGCACGTGGATGGGACTGGCCTGTTCCGTACGTTGGACTGGGCTTCATCGGCTTCGGCTATGGATGCGCCGGGGACTTGAGTTTGGCATACCTTGCCGATGCGTTCCCGTAAGTTACCATCATACTAGCATGGATTGGGGCGCTGTAACTAACGTCTATGCAGAGAGATGGTCCTCGAGGGCATGGTGGGCGTTGCTGTGATCAACAATACGATCGCCATGGTCTTCACTTTCGTCGCCAGCTACTGGCTCGATACCGGCATGGAGAACTGCTTCATCGTTCTTGGCGTTCTGAGTTTTGTTATTATGGGTACCAGTTTGCCCATGATCATCTATGGCAAGAGGTGCAGACGCTGGGCCAAGGACAGGTACTTGAGATTCATCGAAATCCGTGATGGATTTTCCAAGTAAGCCGGAAAATCAGTACTTGGGAACATCGTCGATATGTGTCGCAAGGCACACCATCGCCTCTGATGATGCTGGATGAGACTAAGGTCACTGTGGACTGTCCGCGGGGGTGGAGAAAGGTTGGCTTCCATTCGAAAACCGATATTTACTGGTTTTGGCGCTACATACGTAGGGTGTGAATGGAGTATGAGGTCTCCTGATGTATCCTTTAGTCATGCAAGTATTCAAACTGGGGTTCTACTGGAATTCGTTCTGCGAAGGATTCCTGCGTGAATTCTTGTCTTACTATAGGATACATACGGAGCCCTTCTGCTCCATCCACACCTAAATACCTAGGTATCTAGCCGCCCCTATGAAATGTTCTTCGCCATACAGGTACCTGAGTCCACAACTTAATCAAGACCAAACTGCGAAGTCAATGGCTGATACATGTACGATCCTCATGTAACATGGATTCCAGCCACGCGACTGCCTCAGTATCATAGTCTGAGGGATAAGCCATGTGGGCAGTGAGGTTGCCTGTTCCGCGAGCATCGCAGACTCCGTCGTGATAGTTGCAGTAGTCATGGACTCTGTCGGCGTAAAGGTTGAATGCAGCAAGCTGCTTGGCCGTCCGAGGGTATTTCTACGAGGGTGAAGTTAGTCTATCGGTGTATCCTCAAATGCAGGGAATTAGACGATACACACCCCTGTGGCGTCGAAGGCGGACGCGTTGCCCACGTTGTAAGTCTGGTTCGGCATGTGCCGGGGATTTCCATAGAGAAGAATCGCCGCAACTTGAAGATCATATGTCAGTATTAACCGGCTTTTGATCATTCTTTCACATCCTTACTGTGCTGGCCGACTGTGGCTGAGTCAATGGAGGGCTGGGTCAAGTTGCCCAGGATCCCATTGTCGCCACCCCCGGCTAAAATGTCTCCCAGAACCATCGCGCCTTGCGAGTAACCCAGCAAAACGATCTTTGCCTTGGGGCAAGATTGCGCGTATTCAGTAATCTGTTTCGCGCCATTCGAAACTCCTTGGAAGTAGCTGGTGGTCGTGGTCTCGTCGGTGGCGGGATATACAATATCTGCGTAGTTGCTGTTCGGGAAGGCTTCCATCAACGAATCGATAATGGTAATAAGGCTTCCAGGGTAAGACAGAGTCGTGCCGCGAGCCTCAAAGTAGTGAATATCGGCGCAAGTGGTGTTGACATCCTGACGAGGGAGGAGAGCAGTCGATTCAACTAAGATTGGCAGAGCCAGTCCGATGGCTGCCACTTTGCTGAGGAAAGACATGATGGGATGAAAGCTTGAATAATCGGAAGGCTGACGATCTTCTTGGAATGATTTGGAGTGATAAAATCATTGATGGTCTCTTTATATCATCACGGTGGCAGCTGAGGCCGCGTCATGGCGGATAGTCGGCCTCTATGAGAGGACCCTTCAATCTCTAGTGATCGTAGACGGCTCATTATTAGATTAAAGATCCTCGTAGTTCTGTGTCGCCTGAGTTGCACGGATCAGGTCCGTTGTCTCCGAGGTCCATTCCGCTGTGGGGCAAGTCCGAGGTCGATTTCCGGGATGAGGTCTCATTGGGCCTACTCTAGCTTCGTCCAGCGATCAGGACCAATACGGATAGACCGGTAAGTTGCCAGAAGCGTGGGGAATCAATCTGTCAATACCTTGAAGCTTATTGGTGAAAATCTCTTTCTAGAACACTTTTGTGGTTCCCGATTCTAAAAAGAACTGGGTAAGGGAATCAAGCTTTCCTCTCCGGCAGTTAGATGCATGAAGACCGATACCGCTGCATGATTACTTAACATAACCGGTGTCTGTGGTGTCACTCAGCCAAAGATCAGGAGCATCGGAGTTATCTAAGCCCGCAGGAAAAACTAGCGCACGCATGCACATTTGATCTCATCCAGCAATGGCGATGATTTAACGGATAAATGTTTTCGATTACAATTATTATTAGCACCCCTAGTTTAAATATCTCAAGCCCTCCACAAGAACATCCAAGCCCCAACTCTATGACGCGTACTCGGCAACGATGGTATCGGCGACCTTCTCAACCAGCTGGTGAATCCACATGATGGGGAAGAACCCAGGCAGTCTTTTACAAGCGCTCAGGTCAGAGACACGCAAGCCATCGATGCCTCTCACTCGCAAGTCGCCGTCCAAGACAGCCATAGGATCGTCTTCGCGGCCGATAGGAGCCGAGCACGCGGCGTGATGGCCCCAGTTCTCGTCGCGAATAAACTGGTCAAGCGCATCGCCCTTGACATCAGCGCCGGGCCACACCTCTTCAAAGACTCCATCGAAAAACTCTCCAAGCCCAGAGACGAGCGAGCCGTTGCTGCCAGAGAGCACGCCGCCAATCGGCAGCACGTTCTCCATGACGCGGCGAGCGTACTCATATCCCTCGCGGATGGCCGTCAGATCCTTGGCCGCGTCTTCGTCATTGTTGAACCTCTTGAAGTTGATCATAGGCGTGTCGCGTGGGTCTGTTGAGCGGAGGGTAACAGTGCCGGCGTTGTTGCGCTGGTGCGCTTTGAGGATAATCCAAGCCCAGTGGTTCGAGTCGGCGATGGCGCCCTGCGACCAGCCTGGGTAGTAGCCGGTGAAGTTGGCTGGTCCACCAAGGATGATAACGTCGGGCTCGCCGCGCTCCGTGGTTGTTGAGTTGCGGATCATGGCGATTGCGATACCGTTGGAGGCATATGCGCCGCGGGTGGTTTGCGTGGTGCCGTCGACAAAGGTCTTCATACAAGGATCGAGTTCCGGGTCTGGATGCCACGTGCACTTCTCAGTGAGTGCGAATGACGTCGGGGTCTTGGAGACCATGGTCTGCTCGTAGCGATCTTGGAGGTTGGTGCCAACTCCTGGGAGGTCCAGAACGACATCGATGCCAAGAGACTCGAGTTCTTCACGGGGTCCGACGCCTGACAACTTGAGAATCTGGGGCGTGTTGTAAGCGCCGCCTGCGACGATGACTTCCTTAGTTGCTGTGACGTGGCCGGTACCTGATGGCTGTGCGGTCTTGGAGCGCGGGTCAGCACGGTAGAGCGCTGCGCCAGACATGTAGTCGACCCCGTTTGAGCGCGGCTTGTCGCCGGATGTATCGAAGGTGACCTTGGTGGCGAGCGTATCAAGCATGATGTCCAGATGATACTTCCGGCTGCCGTCAGAGTTGGTCGCAAGAGCGGTGTCAACAATCAAGTCATAGACTCCACCGCGTCGCGAATCTGAGCGCATCACCAGCGGGACCTGGTATACTTCAGGAACCATGAGTTGACCGGGCGCATTGATATCTGATGTCAACACACTGGCGAGATAAGTCGCGGTGGCCACGACTTCTCCGATGATTGTCTTGCCAAAAGCCGTGCAGGCCGCCAAGAGTACAGAGACGATCTTGATGTCAGTCGCGGCGGTGATGAGCGAGGTGTATCGCATCGGATACCAACCTGAGGAGCCCGAGTTGAGCGAGTGTGGCTGGTAGGCTACGTTGGTAACCCGGTTGAGGTACTGTCTCATATTATTCGACGCGTATGAATCATCACCAGTGAGCTCAGCCATGTCATCCCAGTCCATGTCGTAGGGCTGCAAGCTGAACAGGGCATTATGACGGGAGCACCCACCCAGAGCCCCGGTACGCGGGTAAAGAATGCCAAGCGGTTCGGCATCGTCGGGGACCTGATCGGGCGTTGCGGCGGTGCCAAGGTTGCCTGTAGCATTGTACGCCGTCCAGTATTTGCCGTCGGTGGTGTTGTAAGTCATCTTGGAATCGCGCTTGTCAAGCTCTGTGTCGGCGTATTTGTTGACGTAAAATTCCCAAGCCAAGTTCCAGTCTTCTGTGGAAGCCAGGTTCATGGCTGGCACGGATTGGATCAACTGGAGACCACCGTCGCCGCCGGCCTCGATAAGCAGCACCTTGAACCCGGCGATGGCCAAATTCGAGCACATGTGGCCGCCTCCCGGGCCGGAGCCGATGCAAACAAAGTCGTACTCATCGGTTGAGTTTTGAGGAAGGTTGTGGTCGTACTGCCGCTTAGTGTTGATGAAAGGGTTGTGTCGGGGCAGTCCCATGACCGCCTGGGCGAGGAGGATGCAGAGTGGGAGGCGCATCGTGACGTACCAGGGATCCCCTTGGGCAAAGAACGACTCTGTGACTTGTTTCAGCGATGTTTCTGGGAACACTCCACGATAAGAAGCCCTCGTCTCTGTTTTTGTATCTTTTCAGTAAGAGGGGCGGAAACTCAATGCCGAACCATTCTTCTCCTTTCTCCATTAGGGGTAGTAAGGCTGCGATGGGGTAACCGACGATCTTTCCTCAACAACCCCCGGTGGGTAACACTGAAAGTTGAGAAACGGGTAGCACGAGCGGCTGCAAGGACGTTAGATCTAGCCAAGTCAAGCAAAAATGACGAATCTCGGTCCTGGATCATAGGGAAAATTGGAGCTGCCATATTAAGATGCGCGCAACTAGACAACCCACTCGCCCTGACGCATGCGGCGGCGGCCGACATGCAGCACGTCCACAATTTTTATCATTGAAGCTTCGACTTAAACTCAACATCGAATGCGGCTACAAAAGCTCAAATTATATGAAAGCCAGTCGTAGTACAATTGGTTTTCGCAAGCCACCCGCATATTTGTCCGCTTCGACAATCAAGTAAGGCAACACGTCCATCCATGGTACAGGTTTCCACTCAGCACCGCGCTCTGAGCAAATCAGATAGACGGGCATGATCGGCAAGGTGTAACATGACTGTCCGAAATGGAAAGCCTAGCCGTTGGACAACGTGTTACGTATAGTAAGTGTTCATGGGAGTTGATATGTTGTTGCCAACATCTGCGGTCGGCGGTCGTTGATGTTCTGCCAATGACTAAAATAAAGATACAACCTTCCTTTGGGTTTCGCCCACGGCTGTCCCAAATAGAGTCATGGGTTGTTACGCTGGAATCGTAGTCATGAGTCAGGGCCGTTAACAGATTGGCGATGCGTTTATTCGTATTCCTGCCCAGAACACTCGCATCGATTTATTCTCGTTGAGCGGAATGACTAATTTTTCTAAAGAAAAAGCGCAAGCTGAAGATCCCTGAAATTGCATGCCTACCTGGTAAGCTTAATGTGGTATTGACACATACAAGCCGAGGTCACCGGTTCACTGTCGGCCTACCACTTTTGGAGAGCGTTGTGTCCTCCCGCTCTAGTTTCCCTGCTCTGTCAGCTGTGCCGCCTTGGCGCGTCAACCTCGAAGTGCCTTCAAATCATTTGAAGGCACCCCAAGTGCATCTTTCTTGTCCGGCCATCAATAGCTAGTACGCAACCTTAAACCGACCAGGCCCTGCTGGGTTGCTTGTGTCTTCCGATGTCATGGCAGCTTTTCCTGCAACCGCAACGGCGCCGCTCACAGTCACTACACCGTTTGTAGCGCCATCAGACTGCTCAACACTATGGAAAACGACGAATGCGCCTGTGACTATTTCAAGCGGCACCGCGCTGATGATGCCTGTCTTAGTTTACGATCCATCTGCATCTTGTTACCCATCTGGCTCATTTGACCAAGCGCCAGAAAACCGACTCAACTTCAGGCCCGGGGTATGTCCAGATGGCTGGATATATCACAACATGGCAGTAGCCAGTTCAGGGGCTTCAACTGCTTATTGCTGCGACAGGTTCGCCAGACACTTGTTGATTGTGATTCAGGGATTGTGATTCAGGATTGAGAATGGAAGCTTTCACCTTGCAACACCGAATGTTCTGACGTGATACTTCAGGGGTTTCGATTTTCGATTTTTCGACGGATACGTCTACGCGACGTCGATCTTCTCGGAACGTTGCGGCCGATACGCCTCTGCCATAGCACTCGGATCCACTGTCTCGGGGGACAAGACTCTGATGGTGCACGAAGCCTGGGCTGTGACTTGGGATGCATCCGACACGCCGACATTAACGCCTCAACTGCCCACTTTGACAAACTCAATGTTCGTGCCCGTTTGGACACCCGGTGACATGATCCCCGCTGGGATATATGAACACGACGAGGGGAAGGACGGGCATACCATAGAACCATACGTTTGGGCTTGTTGATTGGCTTACCAATCATTGCAGCAATCATTATTTGTCTTGTTACATGGTGTGGAGTTAGGAAGTACAGAAGGAGTTGACGAAAGAAGAGAGAACTGAAGGCTCGAAGGGGAAAGGCTGTCAGGAGAGACGCGGCCTGAGAGGACACGGCAAGGTATCAGGGAATGAATATCCCCGACCAACTTGGTTGGGCATGATACTAGAGTCTATAAGCCTTAGTGACGCCATCAAAATGAACCTCCTTTATGGTAATACGCCGCCGCATTTAATTTCACGGATTCAAGTCTGTGATGCCACGTCACAGTCGATTGGCAAGACATCTCACCAGATCATACATCAGTTTTCAAATGTAAAAGGTTCGCCGCATTCACTTTCATATACTTGAAGACTTTTGGACTGCAATGACACCGATGCTTAATAGGCCATGACTACAGACGTACAAAAAAGGCCATCTTATACAGATTTCTAGACGTCATATTTTTAATCAACGGTATGTGATAATCACGACCCCCTGAAACCAGTCGTCTGGTATCTTAAGCTGATCTCGCCCCGAATTGGCCCCTCAGCAAGGGTATCCAGAGCTGCACTGAGTGGCGGTGCAGCAAGTCTGCTTGCCATTGTTGCATGCGGTGCACCAGTACTGGCGTGCGGTCAACTTTTCGCCGCTGAACATCATGGAGGGAGCTTCGGCCTCGGCAATTGGGGTGGCTGAAACGAAGGCAGCTGCGACGGCGGCGAGAACAAACTTGGTGAACTGCATTTTGTTGTGGGTTGAATTTGGATGAGTCTGCTTTATGGTGAGGTTAGCACTGACCCCAAATGTGATGCAATTTGGGCGAGATATTGCAACTTACATTTTGAAGGTGTGTAAGATACGTCGACTACTTGGTCTGATGTTGCTTTGAGGATGGATAATACAATGACAAGCGTGGAAAGAGACGGATCTTTTATACTTGCCTCCATTCTGAATCTCAGTGTTCGAAATATCCCAACAATACACTCGATGGCAACCGACATCTCGTATCCGCGAGCATTCGACATTAGGATGCTTCACGCGCTCCAACTGTCTTGCTTGGGGAGTGTCGTAACTGTCGTTCCCTCTTCGTTCCACGAATGGAATCATATCTTTCCATTATTGATGTTGTCATAATACCCATTGTGGCCATGTCACTCGAATCCTTCAAATGCGAGTCTACCAATAGTGCGAAAGCTCAGACGATGCCAGACTTTAGGCGAACTGACGAAGGATTCGGATACTACGTTAGCAAACTTTTTCAATTTCCCCGCATATGGCACAGGCTAACAGGCACCCGCTGCGGGGAGGCAACCGCCGTGATTATGATTAGTGCGCTTCATTCAAAAGAACTTTTGGGCACAGTTATCCCCTTTCGAGTTAAACTGAGGAGTCGTTTCCCCCAACTAAGGTGTGAAGAGTTGAATCGTGGCTTAGATCGGCTTCCTCCCAACTCGGGCATAATCAACTCACACAAGTCTCAGAGCGAGCGAGGCTACTGGTGTTCAACAAAATTCACCTGATGGCCAGTACGTGCCGCTCTAACCGGTCCTGTCATGTTCTCGGTATACATTGAGACGAGTGTCTCCTCTAGCGACTAAGCTGAGGATTGCTCAAAAAATTGAGCTTGACTTGTGCTTGATCTATTTCGAGCCGTATAGCGTTACCGCAACTACAACAAAAATTCTTGGTATTCATAATTTGGAACTGGATTGGGCGTTTCCATCGGGCATCCAAATGCAAGATGCATATAAAGTCTCTTGCTCATAAAAGCAAAGATACATGTATCAATGAAAATCAACAATGTCCTTAGGGTTTGTCGGTAAGCTACCGCATAGTTGTTTCGAGTAGCTCGTATCTGCTACAGTTGCCTAATCCTTGGGATGACCAACTTCCTTACGCGCTCTAAGATCGCCCATCCGTACCCCCCTTCTCGCGATGAGTTGCAGCGAAGTCACCGGACTCAGGATGCAAGCCACAAGCTTGTTCTAATTCTATATGCTAACCAGAGTGCTTCCCTGGCGGGGTCACATTGTTGCAGAGCATGGTAGATCCCATGAGTGAATACGGGTCCAATACCATAGAGGAAGCTCGTGATCGATATTACATAACCTGTTGAGGTTTCCCGAGATCACCATCACAATCCTTCCTGCACCTCAGAGTCTTGTCATTCAGGAAGGCTTGCGTGTTTCGCACACTAGGCATGAAATTATGCCGAAATGTCGTAATAATACAGGTTCAAGTAACACGTTTTGCCCGAGACACTTGGTCACCGCTCTGAAGTCCCACCTCAACCCGGCGGTTGGTCACTTTGCATTGACTAGAATTTCAAAGGCGGCATCGCATACGAGATGTCATTTGCGCATGTGACTTTCATCTGAGGCTTTTCATTATCAGTCTTTCTGGTGGGTTCAACAGGTCTCAACGTCGGCGGTAGCTGTTTGACAAATCACATACATTAGACGATGATTCAGCTGGTCGGCCTCCAGCAGTAAACGCAGCCTCATTCGACTTAACCTCTCAACAGATCTGCACAATCACCGTACTGACCACAAAACAAAATCCAACATCATAGAACTGGTATTATTTACTTTTATCCGCTGATTTCATAATGACATGGGGAACAGGCGATTGACCCATCGCATACAAGATTTCGCATAAAAGATGCCACACGGATTGTGAGGCCCATGATGCATAGTGAAAGTGCCGGTAGAGTGGGTTCAACATAATAACTGGTTTTGAAATTTACAACAGATGTTGCTTTGTTGGGGGCCTCGGGAAGCTTGATTCGCATTGTCATTGACGGCGTTTTCACGCCGGACATCAAAGCATAAATGTTGACGTTCCGGTATCGTTTTTCACTGCTCCTGGGACTTGACTATTTTCAATGTCAAATCCAACGGCTCTTCTTTCTGATATAACGTATTGAAACTACTTGTAATGGCGTGTCCTCCGACATCCTATGAATTTGTTGACACAACTGCAGCTCTCGCGCGAGTTGTTGACGCGCTCAGCGGGGCCACTGCGAGCCCACCATCACTCTATGTGGACCTAGAAGGACAGTACCTTGGCCGTTTGGGCACGATATCAATCATTCAGATCTACCTATCGAGCCGACAGCATACATATCTCATCGATGTGCAAACGCTCGGTGCCGCTTCTTTCTCGGAACGGGGGGCAAACGGCACGACACTGAAGACTATCCTCGAGTCGCCAAGCATCACAAAGGTCTTTTTTGACGTCAGAAACGATTCCGATGCCCTCTTCTTCCACTTCAATATTGACCTCAGGGGAGTTGAAGATTTGCAGCTCATGGAGCTCGCAAGTCGGAAATCCAACAAGAGGCTGCTTTTTGGACTGAAGAAGTGCATCGAATCAGATGCTCAGATGACTACTGGCGAGCTGCTGGAGTGGAGTCGAGTCAAAGAGCAAGGGCTCAAACTCTTCTCCCCGGATTCGGGAGGGAGCTGTGCAGTATTCGGCCAGCGACCCTTGTCTCGAGACATATTGTCATACTGCGTTCAGGATGTGCAATACCTCCCCCGCCTTTGGAAGACCTACCACGAGAAGCTTACGCCAGCCTGGAAATTGAAGGTTCTTCAAGCATCACAACACAGAATCATGCAATCCCAGGCTGCTGACTACAACGGCAAAGGAAGACACATGGCTTTGGCCCCAAAGGAATGGATCTCATGAGTAGCTCGACTCTACATCATACCAATAGCAACCGAATTGGTTCACACAGTGCCGTCATACTTGAAGAAATCCCACAAGTCACCCATCGCCATACTTGAGATCCTGCCAGCACCCAGCCATGACAAGCAACAATTGACCCTTGCGATGATGCTATCATCACCATCGCACCACATGATTTGCTGAGTTCACTGCTGTCTAATAACTCATGCTAAACACCCATAATATAATGCGTGTCGTGATACCCTTAAGCATCCGAGGCAGCCTCGCGCTCAGAGGAAGGTGCGAGGTGACCTACTTCTAACCTACTTATCTAGGCTAACGTTATTCTAACGCGTTAGGGTCTATTCTTTAAAAAACCTTTTATATTAAATACTAATTTAAAAAGAATTAAACTATTTTTATTTATATAGATACTATATATATATTATAGTTAGTTTATAATAGTTATAAACTTAGTTTATACTATACTTTTAAACTACTATCTTTTAAATAAACTATAGTTTTATTTAATTTAATTTATATTTATTATATTGTATTTTAATTTTTAACCTTAGTTTTTATAGTTATTTTTAATTTATAATATACTACTAATATAATAGTAATTACTAATCTTAGTATGTTTTATAAACTTACTTCTTATTATAACTTTTTAATTTAATATACTACTTATTAAGTAGAAATAAAAGCTAAAAACGTTTAAAAATATATTAACTTAGATAATACTTTTAGTACTTTTTTTAATTTAAGTGAAATTAAAAGAATACTTTTATTTAATAACTAGATTTAAAAAGAAAATAAGAGATAATATAAATACTATAAAGTAAAGTAAGAAGTTTATAATAAAATAGTTACTTTATATATTTCTACTATTTTAAATATATAAGAACTTATTATAAGAAGTAATATTATTAATAAAAACTTTAGAGAAGAGAAATTTAAAGAAACTATTAATAACTTACTACTATTTATACTAATTATATTTACTCTTCTTACTAAGTAATTTATAGGTATTTTTAAGCTTTATATTTCACATTTTACTATATATACTATTTATAAAGTAAAATATATATAGAAGGAGTAAATATATAAAGTTTTAGATAAATAGGTTAAAAATACTATTCTAAACGAAATCTTTATATTTACTTAAATAGAGTTCTTAGAGAGAAAAAACTATATTTTTTATATTTTAATCTATATTCTAAAATAATACTATACTTTAAATAATTTAAGTAATCTTACTACTATCTATAAAAAGTATATATTAGTTTTAAATTAAGTGACTTCTATAGTTAACTTTAATATTTAGATTAGAGATTTCTAAAACATACTTCTTAAGACTTTTTAATATAAGTTACTAGAAATATAAAGAACTTTTATATTAAAAACCTTTTTTTAAGTAATTTAATACTATTTTACTCTATTTTAAACTAATTTAAAGCTTATTAATATTATTAAATAAGAACATTCTAGTATTAAAATCCTAAGTATAAGTTAGTATATTAATATATTTAAAGAATTTCTCTATAAAAATATAATAAAAACTTATTTAAAAAGTTATATTAATAAAGTTTTTACTATACTAACTAAACCATTTAATAATATAATCTCTAGTAACTTTATTTTAAAAAAGCTTTTATAAAATAACTTAGTCTCTTACTATATATATAGAAAAAACTATAAATAGACTTTATTTATTTATAACTATTTTAAGTTTATTTTTATTAATAAGAAAGCTTATATAAGTTTTAAAGAAATAACTTAAGTTTACTCTAAAATTAATAAATTAGAGTATTTAGAACTTTATACTAAAGTAGTTTATAAAAAATAGCTTATTATAAAGAATTTTAGCTTTCTTAAGCTTAGTAATAAAAAGATTAGAATAAAAAGAGACTATTTAAAAATAACTTTAGTAGAGTAAAAAGGTTAATTATTACTTCTAACTTTAAAATAAACCTTTTATTTAATATAGTAGCTTATATTATTACTAAGAATATTATTACTATAATT
The DNA here is from genome assembly GCA_020226115.1 of Colletotrichum viniferum. Taxonomy (NCBI): domain Eukaryota; kingdom Fungi; phylum Ascomycota; class Sordariomycetes; order Glomerellales; family Glomerellaceae; genus Colletotrichum; species Colletotrichum viniferum. Next base: position 69,074 of record JAGFBE010000020.1, on the reverse strand, counting down.
ATAATAAAAGAAGTAGAGACTTTTATATTAGAACTTAAACTTAATAAAGTTTATATAATTTATACTTAAAATCTAAAATTTCTCTCTAGTAGTATAATATTAAATAATTATAGCACTCTCTACTTAGTTAATACTATCTCTCTTTTTAAAGAAAGATTAGTTATTTATAAAATAAAGAAGTAAGTTAAAGTAGATATAACTTTATATTTTATTATAATAAGAGGTATAAAAATTCTTTATAATATCTTAAATAAAGTAAATAGACTTTAAAACTTAATATTTTATAATATTATACTTATAAATAACTTCTATATTAATATTATCTTAAAATACTTACTTTAAAAAATAGATATTTAGTATTTAGATTTTAGTAATACTTTTTATATTAAAGATTATAACAATAGTATAGAAATAAAGAAGTTTTTAAAAAAAAAGTAATATTACTTTTATAAACTACTAACTTTTTTTTATACTTTAGTTTTAAGTATATTCTTTTTAGTAATACTTTAAATATAAATCTATTTATTCTTATAATAACTAGAATAAAGTAATACTTTTAAAAACCTATTTAAGTTTATACTAATATTATTAAAATATAGTGCTTTTACTTTAGTTATTTTAGCTTTAGAGTGCTTAGGAAACTTATTCTTAACGCTTAAGAAGTAAACATCTAAGGTATAATATACTTTAAATACTAATATTATATAACTATATATATAAAATAAGTTATCTTTTAATATACCTTAGAATAAAAAGTAATATAACTTTTCTATAAGATCTTTTAAAACCTATCTAACTACTTACTAAGTTTTAATATAAATAAATAGCTTCTTATTATTAAAAGTAAATATATAGGTTAATTCTTTATATTTCTATATATAAATAAGACTTAAAATTTAGTTTTTATTATTATTTAAATATTTAAATACTAAGTATAGACATAATATAGCTTTATATTATATAAAGTTAGATAAAATAGTAAATATACTATAATTATAATTAATAAGTTATTAGAGTTTTAAATCTAAGCGTTAGAAGTAGAGATTAAAGTTGAATAAACCTCTTTATATATTAAAAAACTAAATAGAAGTATAAAGTAAGTAAGTTAGAAACTAATTATAAAAGCTATTATAATACTTTAAGTAGTAAGCCTTCTATTTACTTTCTAAGTTAAAGTAGTTTAAGCTATAGTATTCTTTTATAATATAAGCTTTTATTAATAATATAGCTAGTTTTTATTAATTTAAATTAAAGAAGACTAGCTAAAAAACTATATTAAATACTATAAACTTATTTATAAAGTAAACCTCCTAATTAACTTTTACTTCTAATAAGAAGAGGTTTATATATATAGCAATAAAGTATACTGCAACAGGGCAAGAGAGAAAACTCATTAATTATACTAAGCACTCCACTCTAAGCAGAAAAACCCCTGAAAATGCCCTAAATACTTATACATCAATTTTCTAAATAACTATAAGAGATATAAAGGTAAATATATAAATATAAGCCTAACTAACTTATACTTTATCTATATTTTCTACTCTTTTTATATCTTAAGTTATATAATCTCTTAAGAGAAAATAAGCTACTAAGAAGAAGTTTAGTAATATTATCCCTATAATATTCTACCCTATTATTACTTTAAATAATTAAAGAGGTATAATAGAAATTAAGAAAGAGAATGAAAATAAGGCTAACTAAGGGCAGAAGAACCTAAAAACACCTATCTTTATTTAATTTTTAAAAAATAGAAATTAATAGATTTTTTCTATAAACTAGGCTAAAAAACCCTAAAAGCTCTTCTAGAAAGATAGTTACTAAAGTTATTAAGGGAAAACAGAAAATTATATAAAAATAAATATGTTTCTTACTTATTTATTTAGTCTTTTTTATTATAAGCTAACTAAACCTCTATCTACTTATATAAGCCTTTTCCTCTTATAATAACACTTAATACTTATAATAACGCTTATCTAACTTTTTACTTTTTAAGTTAGATTTACTAAAAATTCTAAAAACTCTACTTCCTTCTATATATCCCCTAAGTTTTTTATATACTAAAGAAAAGAAAACTTAAATATCTTTACTTTATATACTTAATATTCTATTTAGCTTTTAACTTATATCTTCTACTATTCTAGCTAATAGCTAGTCTCTCTATTAATTCTTTCTTAATATAAACTTAATTATAGTCTTCCCTCTAGATCTCTTTAGCTTACTATATACTAAGTACTATCTATCCTTTTAGTATAATTAGAACTAAAAAAGTATTCTAAAGTTATATAGCTTAAGCTATATCTTTAATTAAGTTATTTTAAGTAATAAGAAATTACTTTAAAGTTAAGTTACTAAGCCTATTTACTATAAGTAGTTTAAGCTTTCTAACTTTTCTCTTAATCTTTATATAGTAGAGCTCCCTTTACTTATTTTCTATTTAAACCTATATATCCTTAACTTTATTTAATACTTCTCTAAAATAGTTTTTCCTTTTTATATTAATAATAAAAGTTATAAAATTAAGGTTATTATTATAGACTATATCTTCTATCCTATTAGTCTTTTTTAGAAGAGCTAAATCTTTAGCTTTAACTTTAATTAACTCTTAAGTAACTAATATCTAGTTAGATATAGCTTTTCTAAAGCCTATATTTACCTCATCTTCTTATTATTCTTCTCACCTTTTTCCCTTTAAAGCTTTTAGCTAGTTTTTAAACCTAGTTTTAAGTTTCAGTCTTAAGCTTTTAAGTGAAGTATAAAAGCTAAACTCTTTAATAATAAACTTAACCTAATAGTTAAAAAGGTTCTTATAAAAATTTAAATTAACTTTTTAGGCTTTAGTAGTAGTTTCTAAATATAAAGTCTTAATACTAAAAATACCTTATTAAATAATATATCTAATAAAGTTTATAGTATAGAAGCTATATTTCTATAGGTTTTCTTTTAATTTAATTTAGAGTTATAAGATAATAAAAAAAGCATAATTAATAAGCTTCTAAGTCTCTACTAGTACTTTATAGATCTTATACTAATTATAAACTAATTTAACTATAGTTCTAAAAGAGGTCTCTAATTTACTTAAATTGCTACTATTAGTAATATCCTATATACTATCTAAATAGAGGTATAAGCTATTTCTTTAATTAACAATCAGACTTATATACTTTCCTCTACTATTATATCGCAAAAAAATAATAAAATTACATAAAGTAAGCTTATTAGCTAGAACTCTATAATGCTTTACTATAAAGTTATTATAAAAAAGGACCTAAACGATAAAAACCTTTATATATTATTCTTTAATAATATCTCTAATAGTTAGGTTATAAGCTACTTTAATATAGCCCTCTAAGAGAGGATTACCTTAATATAAAAACCTTAATATATTATAGAAGTTAGAAAGAACTTTTACTTAGATATCTTATTTTTAAATTCTCTAAGTTAGGTTTTTACTATTATTATAAGAAACTCTACTTTACTAGTATCTAGTTAGAGTTATATTAGTAAGGTTATTATTAATATTTATCTATTTAGGTACTAAGAAAAATCTATTTTAACTAGGCTTTAGTACTCTATAAAGCTTTTAAAGTATAATAGAAAACTTAATAAGCTCTATAGTTTTAAAGAGGATTTTAAGGAGTTTTTTATTAGATTATATAGGCTAGATATATCTAGTCTTACTTAGTTTAATATTCACTTCACTAAAGCAGTTAAAATAGAAATTAGGAGGCTATAGAAGCTATTCTCTTTATAGAAGTAGAGTAGATATATCTACTACCTATAAAGTCTCACCTTAAGAAACTAATTAGTTTTTATAAAGATATATAATATAGATTATAAGCTTTTATTTAATCCTATTAATCTAATTAATATTCTATATAGTTTTATAAACCTTTTAAAACTTAAAATTATAGTTTCTAGAGGATAGAAACTGAAGAGTAGTAGAAGTAATTTAATAAGATATTATATAATATTCTATAGTAGTCTAAAAGAGAAGCTATTAAGTTATAAATATATAGAATATACTAAATAAGCTTATATTGCTATTTGTTTAAGTTATAGTAATTAAATGTTTTAAAAGGAAAGAAAAAATTAAAAAGGTAAATTTATAGAAGGTGAGAAGGTATTAATTATAATATTAATAGTTTTTATTAAAAGTTAGTAAAAGCAAATAGAAAAAAAAAAGTATAATTTTTAAGATATATAAGTAATAGTTAGGCTTAATTAAAGTCTTATAGTTAAATATAAAAATATCTATTAAGGAAAAGTAGTTATTATATATATAAATATATAAAGATATTTAATAGAAGGTTAGTAATTTAGAATACCTCTTTTTATAAATATTATAAAAGCAAATTTAGCGCTAGTAGTTAATAATCCTTCTAAAAATATGATTTTTAGATAAAAAAGGAACTAATTAGACATATAAAGTAGTCTTTTTTAAAAGTAAGATTTAAGTAATTACTAGATATAGCTAGTAATTAAATAAAAGTAAAATTAAATACTGAGGATAATAAGTAGAAAAAAGAATAGTAACTAAAGTGATTTAGTAGTAGAGAAAAGAAAAATGCAGTTATAAACTACTTAATTAAACTTATAATTATATATTTTTAAAGAGAAAGTTAATACTTATAGCTATAAAAAAGGTGAGGTTTTTTATAATTTAATTATAAGATATATAAAGTTAAAAGCCTCCTTTTTATAGATAGTAACATTTTAATTAATATATCTATTTTACTTTTACTATTAAAACCTAAATAAATGCATTTTTTTTAGTTTAGTTAATTTTAGATTTATAATAAAAAGTCCTTTAAGTTATTTTTTTTTATCTTATTAATAAGTTACTATAGTAAATAAACTTTTAGGTTATTATAACTACTATTTTTAATATTAACTACTCCTCTAGTTAGATATAAAAAGATATATCTCTTCTATTTAGTTATATCTCTTCTTTCTTCCTCTTAATATATTATTCTTTATAATCTTTAGCCTAACTAACGCTTTATAATAATAACTAAATAACTTCTAAGTAGTATAACTATAGATATTAAAATTAACTTAAGTTACTCTTATATTACTACTTTAAACTAAATATATAAGCCCTTCTCTTTCTCTCTTATACTAGCTTCTATAAATTATAAAGATAAAAAAGAAACTATTTATCTATTCAGACTTATTATACTACTATTAGTTATAATAAATCGTTTTTCTAAAGCTATTTAAACTACTACTAACCTATATATAGACTTCTCTTTCTCTTTCTTAAACTTCTATTAAAAGTCCTATTAGTTAGGTTTAATATAAAATAAGCTTTATCTATAAAATTACTATTAATAAAAAAGTTAAAAAAGTAGCTCTAAAGTTTTAGTATTTACTTACTAAGTTCTTAATAATATATATAAAGCTAATTAATAAGAGAGAAGTACTAAATAGGTTTTTATTTTTTATAAAAAAGGTTTATATTATAGAAAGTTATACTAACTTCTAAAGATAACTATATTAAAAGATAGATAGGTTAAAAGTAGTTAAAACCTTACTAATTTATATATATAGCGTCTAAAATCTCTTTCTATATAATAGATATTTTAAACACTAAATAAAAATATCTTTTAAGACTAAATAGAGTAGCTACTAAGTTACTATATCTATTTCTTTCTAAGAGTATATTTCTTACTAAACTAAATAGAAAAAAGCTTATTCTAACTATATCTACTATAAAAATAGCTCTTTATACTTATATAAACTTAACTATAACTAAAAAACTACTAGCTAGATTAAGTATATTAAGAAGAGTAATAAAAAGAAAAGTATTTCTAATAGTACCTCTTATAAAGAAAGTAGAGATATTAATATAATACTTTATTCTAAATATAAATATCCTAGAAGTAAAACTATTATACTAGTATATAAACTGTTAATTAACTAATTTACTAAATTAGCTTTAGAATATAAATTTAAATTATAGTAGTATTTCTAAGTAGTTTCCTATAAGATCTTTAGTAAGAACCCTTATAAATAGGTTAGCTTTTTAATAATAGAAGTGAAGTTAAGGTGTAAAGATAAAAAGAAGAAGAAGAAAGCTACTATTTATTATACTTAGAGATTAGTCTAGTTTAAGTTTAAATTTTTAGGAGGTAGTATTAGTTTCTTTTAAGTTTTTTAGCATTTTTCAGTCTTTTTAGTATTTATTAGTTTTTATTATTATATATCTCTCTTTCTTTTATAATAATATATATTAAGAGCAAAAAAAGCAATATAAATATATAGTTAATATAAATTATAATATAAAAGTAGCTAAATATAAATAGATAAAATATTACTTTTCCTACTAAAAATAGATAAAATTTTAATAATTATTATAGACTTAGCTATTTTTTAATTCCTCTATATCTCTATACTAGCTATTAAATCCTTTATTCTTTATAAAGATACTTACTATAATTTCATTCTTTTTCTACTAAGTATTAACTTTAGCTTATAATATTTTATTTTATTCTTATAATTGCTTAATTTGCGTTTTTATAACGTTAAAATTATTAGTCTCTACTTCTTCTAGTGTAAATAACTTATTAAGGTTTAGAATTTCTACTAAACTAAGCGTATTAGAATTAAGTTAATTTATAGTAGAAAAAACCTTATTAAAAGCTTATTTAAAGTTTAATTAGACTTCTATTTTAGAGATATTATTTAGATAGCTATTTTTATTTACTATAAATTTCTTTAAATAATTGCTAGCTATAGTCTACTTAATAAGAATTCTAGTAAAAGTTTTAAATAAATAAGATAAAGTTTAAAGAGATATCTACTAGATATAAAAGAGGCTTAACTAGTATATACTAAGCTTACTAGAAAAGCTTTTATTAATAGATAGTTTTATATTATAAATAAAAACAATATCTCTAATTTATAGTTCTTTATATTATATTCTATACTTATTTCTTTAGTTATAATCTTTAGTAACTTAGTAGCACTACTTTGTAATATATTTAAAAGCTATCTACTAGTTAGAATTAAGTTATTTAAAGGTTTATATATATAAAAAGAGTTTAATTTTAGTATCTCTAACTTTTAACTAGTTTAATACTTACTAAGTAATACTCTTAATCTTAATTAAAGTGATTAGGTTATAACTATAAATAAAATAAAAAAAAGAGTATTCTATAGAAGATCTAACTAATATTTAGTTAGTAAATAAAGCTATATAAAGAACTAAAGTTTAGTTCTTTCTATTAAAGTCTAACTAAGTTATAAAAATATAAATAAAAAGTTAATATCCTTTTTTAATAAGTCTATTAGCCTTTAAATTATATATTAAGATAATGAGGCGTTATCCTCTATAGACTTAATTAAGCTTTTTAATAAACCTCTTATTTTCTAATTTCCTATTAACTATAAGAAGCTTATAGATCCTATAGTAGTAGATTATATCTTCTTAGATAAACTTAGCTATTATCCTTAAGTTAACATTCTTAAGAAGTTAATAAGTCTCTATATAACTAGTAAGTATATTATAGGCTTTAGCTAGAGAATAATTATTAATCTTTTAGATATTAATATAAATATACTAAAATAGAATTATTAAAAGTATAGAAAAAGTATAAAGATCTTTAAATTATTTTAGTTAAGCTTATATATAAGATAGATAGCCTTTTATTTCATCACTTATTATTTAATATATATTTTTCTAAATATATTACTTTTAAAGTCTAATATATATTATATTGTAGTCTCTATACTCTCCCTTAGTATATATATACTAAATTAACTTCTTCTACTCTTTTTTATTATTAACTACTTATCTTAGTATAAGGTTTAACTTTATTCTTTTCTAAAAGAAAAAACTATCTTAAAGTATATACTTTACTATATATAACTTAAATTTCTTAAAATTAATCTAAGAAATAGTTTTTAAGTGTAATAATAAAGCTAAATACTTAGTAATTTGTTATAATTATTAAAACTAAACTTATTTAAAGCTTAGTAGATTATCTACTTTAAATCTAAAATCCTCTTCTATTTTAAGTATATAGATAGAGTTATTAATTATTTTATCTAAATCTTCTTTTTATTTAGCTTCTTAAATATTAAATTCCCTTACTAGTTTATATAAAAGACTATTTATAGCCCTATTCTTTATACTAGATATATAGTAAATATTGAAATTAAATATTTTGATCTAAATAATCTATTATATAAGAACTACTTTAAGTAAATCTAAAGTAGTACTACTAATTTAATCTATAAGAACTTTTATATTAGTTTTAAAAGTAAATTATATACTATATAGGTAGTTTTTAAACCTCTTAAGAGTAAGTAAAACTAATTAAAGCTTAAGTTTTTCTACGTTATAGTTAAAAGCTACACTAGTTTAGATTCTATTTTCATACTAAATAATATATTTTTTGCTCTAATAGTATTATCTAAGTATAGTACCTCACTTTTTAATACTTATATCAGTAGATAGATAGATTTTACTAGCTTCTTCTTTATAATTAATAAGTTAAAGTAATAAAAGGCTGACTAAGTAAAGCTTAAAGGTTTCTATAGCTAGCTACTATTCTAGCCCCTACTTAAAAGGTACTCTTTTTTAAAGAAGTCTTACTAATAGGATAGAAATAGTTCTATAATCCTTAATCTATACTTAATAAAACCTAATAATACTAAAAAAACTTTTAACTACTATAATATTATTATATTTTTCCTACTTAAAAATTTTAATAACTTTATTCTAGTTAAGCTTATATCCCCTACTACTGACTATATAACTAAAAAAGTTAATAGTAAGCTAATAAATCTAAGATTTCTTAAGAGAAATTATAGTACTAGTAAGCTTAAAGTTCTAAAGTACTATATCTAAGTTTATAAAATACTTAAAGACATATAAACACACCCCTAGAAGCTTAACTACATAGTTACTATTATATATTATTCTTAGCCTTCTAATAGAAATATTATTAAAAAAAAGTTAATAAACACTTAAAATAAAATTATAGAAGATTTTTATTATAACCCTTATAAACTAAATAACTAAATTTATTACCTCTTAAGGTAGAGTATACATTCTAAATAGTCCTAAAGGTGTAGCAAATATAGTTAGATCTCAACTTAACTTATTAAGTGAGACTTAGTTATATCTAGAAAATAGGTCTAAAAGGCTTATAATCTCATAGTTAGTAAAATCTTCTAAAAATTTATTAGCTTTTAGAGAAATAAAAATATCTCTAATATTAATCTTATTAAGTTTTATATATAAATTAATTAGCTTTATATTGCTATCCTTTTTAGTAATAAGAAACTAAAAGTTCCTATATAATCTATAGAATTCCTCTAAAACCCCTTATATAACTCTTAATCTAAATATATTAATAACTTTCCCCTATAAAGCTTTAAAGATAGAAATCTCTTTCTCTTATTATATAATATATAGAATAGTCCTAATCTTCTATAGTAAAGCTATATAAAGGTTAATATACTTATATTCTGTAAAATCTTATACTAACGCCTTTTCTTAATTTATAAAGATATATTTAAGCATTTTAATCTCTTATAGTAAAAGGTATAGCTAGACGACTTTAAACTTTAAAAACCTTTCTAAAGTAAAATAAGTCCCTTAGTTAAACTATATAAATTATAGATATATATAGCTAGTAAAAAGGGAGTTAGAAAGCTAATAATAGCCCTCTACTTCTTAAGTTAGAATCTTCTTCTAATCTTTCTAACTATTAGAAATAAAACTATCTAAAAGTAGATTATTAACTAAATAAACCTTTTTATCTTTACGTTTATATATTATATAGATACTAATAAAGCTTTAGTTAAACTTAAGGTTTTTCCTAATTAACTTAAAAAATACTTAATCTTTTAAAACTTTAGAAAGGTTTTACTAGCTTTTAATATTCCTAAGAAGGTAGACTTAAATAGTTTCTATAATTAAAGTAACTACTGCTTTAGTAATAGTTCTTAAAACGTTAAATACAGCTAAAAGTGAAATTAGAGTAAAGTACTAATTAGTTTTAAAATCAGCTTCTTCTTATTCAAAAAGGTTAGCTTTCTTTCTTTTTTAAGTAAAAAGGCGCTTTTTTTTATAGTTTATTATAATATTAATATAATAAGTTTAAACTTTATTATATATATCGCTAAAGTTCTAACTAGTTTTAAGTTAACCTTTAGTAGTTTTAAAGGTGTTATAGATATCTTTTATATAGTTTTCCTATTTAGAGAAATAACGCTAAATCTAATATAAAGAATCTAATTGTATAAAACCTACTAAAATACTAATCTTCTAGAATTTATTACTTCTATAGTCTTTTGCTTTTATCATAGCAGTAATAAAACATTTTAAATACTTAAAAGTAAGTTTAGTAGAGATAGCAAAAAGAAGTCTAAAAAGTAAATTATAATTAATAGTTTTAAAGTTTACTACTATTATAGTTATTATAATCTTATAGTTATTAATCTAAATAGGTATATAGTATACCTTAATAAAGTATAGCTTTAGGTTATCTTTAGCTATTATTCTTATTATTAAAGTAGTAGTAGAAATCAGAATATTATAGTCTAAGATATATTAGTAACTTATAAGACTAAATTCTATACTAATATTAATCACACCCTATATAGATAAGTAGTTATTAGGACGCTTACTACTAATAGAGATCTTTAAAATAAATTATAGTATAATAATTATTAAAGCTATTTAGTTTATAGTTATTAAAATAACAGCTTTAACTAAAAAAACCTTTAGATAATTTTAGGTTTAAATAGCTTTATTATATTTAGAAACCTAGTTAGTCTATTAAGCTTTTTCCTTTAAGGTTTTAGTAAAATCTATAAAATCTATAGGAATAAATATATAGATAACTCCTTCTAAATTATCTATAAAAGTGTATATCCTTCTAATAAACTTTTCTCTATATTTTAGCTAAATCTTATAGACCTTTTTAACTAGTAAACTAACTAAGCTATAAAGCTTATATAAGATAAATTTATTAATAAGTTTTTTATTTTTAATAGATTTCTAATTTTTACTATTAAGAAATATAGCTAGCTAGAAGTTACCTTTTAGAAGAGATAGTTTTAGAATAGGTTTTAGAGGAGAAATCTTAATAACTTCACTAAGTGTTACTTCTTTTTCTATTTTAAACGCTCTTTTTAGTTTTAAAGTATTAGTAAGTATAGAAGCTAGTTTAAAAAGGCCTTCTTCCTCTATTTTAATATCTAAGTTTTCTTTTTATTTTTCCTAGTTAAAAGGTAAATTCTTCTCTATAACTAACTTTTCTAATAAGTCTAAATAACTCTTAGAATAAGGTTATAAAGAAGAAGATCTTTTTAAAATAATTAGAATGTTTTTAATATTTTATATAGTGAAATAAATCTTTTTAGAAAGAGACTTTAAAGCTTTTTTTTTAACTTTTCTAAGATTTAGTAGCTTTAGCTTCTTCTATAGGAATAGGTCAGCCCTATATACTTTTAACTAAGTAATTATAAACCTAAATGCTATAAAATTAAGTAAATCACCTTTAATTAAACTATTAGGTTATACTAAGTTATATAAGTAGAAAGACTAAACTAAATCTTTATATTTCTATTTACTAATAGCTAATATTTAGAAAGCAGAAGCCTAACTAAATACTTTATTATCTAATATAACACTTCCTTTTTCTATAAACCTATAGAAAAATTTAATTAAATTAAAGTTATTATAGTTTTATAGAACCTTAATAAGTATAGACTAAAGTTAGCTAATATTCTACTTAAAAATCTTAATAGCTTAAGCTTTTATAACTTTATAGCTATTTTAATTCTTAAAGTGAGTAATAATAGCTTCTTAGTTAAGCTTACTATCTTATTATAATAAGGTAATAATTATCTAAAAAATAAAAAACTTATTATTTTAAGGTTTATAGAAATAGCGTCTTTAGAAGTATTAGATTAAGCTACTTCTTTTATTAGCTATCTTTTGAGAATAACAGCTTTCTTTAAAGTTATAATTTATATAGCTTATATACTAGTACTAACTATATAAGCTATAAGGGAAAAGCTTAAGATTTTCCTTATTAACCTTAACTAAATAAACTAAAGCTAAATAGTAGTCTTTTATAACTAGAGAAAAATAAGTAATCTTTCTAGTAGAGATTTTCTAGTTATCTATTATTTTTACTAAATTAGAAAGTTACTAGTTTAAAAACTAGCTCTAGAGGTTCTTAACGCTTTAGTTAAGCTTTACTTTACTTTTTTTAGTTTATAGAGGAGGGAAAGTTTCCTTTCTTAATACTTTTAGAGGTATAAGAAATAGAGAATAGATAGAAATAGCAATCTAAAAGGTTTACTTCTAAGTAGCTTTAAAGCTAAGCTAATTTATTAAATTAACCTTAAATTTATTAAAATCCTCTTTTCTAAATAACTTATAAATACTAGTCCTTATAAGTAGAGCTATTCTATCTAAAGCTAACTAATTAAATCTTAATATAGCTATATAGATAATTTAAAGGCTAGTTATAATATTAAGATTATATCTTATAGCTTTAGTTTAGATATTATTAATCTTTTATAGAAACTATATAGCTACTTTATAGTTTAAATTATCTATTATTAAAGTTATAAAAATAATCTAATTAATCTAGTTATCTAGTAGTTCTTAGTAATCCTTATCTATAGCTTTATAGTACTAGATAAGATATATTTTCACCTATAACTAAGTTTTCTTACTAAGTTTTATTTAATTATTAGCTTAAAAAGATATATCTATATAGAAAATAATACTTAATACTTTTAAAGTATTAGTTATTCCTACTACTTCTATTATAGCTTTATAGCTTTTAAAAAAGTCTAAAATGTTATTTCTAGTAAAAAATAATACTTTAGCTATTCTAAGTTATAGCATTTTAAATCCTTAAAGTCCTAAGCTATACGCTTTAGAGACCTTTTAATAAGATTTAGTAGAGTCTAAATAGCTTTATATACCCTTTTCTCTTAAAAAATCCTCTCTAAGTATTATATTTATACTAGAGGCGCTACTTTTAGAAACTATTACTTTAAAAACTTTAGTTTCTATAATTACTTTAGAACTTTAATTTAAATCTAAAATTAAAAAAGATCTCTCTTATTAAAGTTAGTAAAAAGAAGAACTTATAAAAAAACTCACTAAAATATTACTAGTAATTAAGTTAGCTTTATTATCTATTATTTCTAGTCTAAGTTATTTATTTTAAACTAGAGTTAAAATCTTTAGAGCTCTAGAGTTTAATAATACTATTCTAAAGAAAATATAAGTAAATTAATAGAAAAAGAAGTAGAAGAAAGCCTTATTAAAAAAAGCTAAAGTAAAAAAATTATATAAAACTTAAATAAAGCTAATAATTTATTAATAAAAGGAGTAATAGAAGAATTCTTATAATATAAATTTAGAAAAATAATAGAAAGTAAAGAGAGAAATAAAAAAAAAAAGGGATACTCTTACTATTATTTCTATCTTTATCTTTCTCTTTTATCTAAAAAGTATATATATATTTATTATCTCTCCTCTTTTCTACTATTCTAATAGTAAGGTTATTTTATACCTTAGGTTTCTTTCTCTTCTCCCTATAGAGAAAGTCTAGTTATATTTAGTAGTATCCTCTATAGCTTCACTCTATAACTCTCCTCTTTTATAAATTAAGCCTAAGATTTAATAAAATCTATAATAAAACTATAATATTAACTATAGACTTTAAAAGAAATACTTCACTCTAGCTACTTATTTACTACTTAAGAATATAGAAAGAGAGAAATCTAAAGAGATATATATATCTTTCTTTCTATAAAGTTAATATAAAATCATTCTTAAAAAAAAGAAACGCTTTTAGTTAAGCTTAAAAAACGTTCCCCTCTTTATTTTTTAAAAAGTTAGTATAATTATAATATTTTTCTTTTTTAGCTTTTTATACCTTTACACTTATAGTATCTTATGATTTAAAAAAGCTAGATCTTAGTATTTCTATATATAAGTATAACTTAGATCTTAAGTTTTTAGGCTTTTTAGTATTTCTCCTTACTAGTTAATACATTATTAGAAACCTTCTAATAAGTTTAAGTAAAAAGAAGTTTTTTAAAATAAATTAATTAATTTCATCCTTTTTAAGGTTTATAAGAAAGGTAAAATAAATCCTATTACTCTCATAACTTTATCTTTAAAAGTAAAAATAAAACAAGTTTACCTTATTTTAGTTACTTTTAGGTTATTATTATACTAGCTTATAATAAAGTAGTATATAACAATTTTAAATAAGTAAATAATAAGCTAATAAAAAAGTTTAGTAAAGCTTATATAGAACCCTACTTACTCTTTTCTACTTAATAGAACACTCTTTTTCTTAAAGTTTTTTAAACTTCTATAGGTTTAGTTAATCTTTAATTCTAAATACTTAAGCTATTACTCTTTACTTTAAGAAAATAGAGGTTAAAAAGGTATTAGCTAAATTTTCTTCTAATATAGTAATACTTAAATTACCTCTTCTTTTAAGTTTTTTCTACTCTAGCTTAGTAAAGTAGTATAGAATAACTATAAAAAGAACCTTTTATAGTAGTCTAGCTTATACCCCCTTATATTAGTTACTAATTTTATAATAAAGTAAAGGAGAAAACTTATTAATTATATTAAGTATTCCAACCTGTATGGCGCAGTGGTGTGCGCCTGGCAGGCCTGTGCGTTACCCAAACGCATAGGCGTCGGTTCGATCCCGGCTACAGGAACCCCTTTTCCTCTCTTCTGATTGGTTAAGGACCCGCTGCAAAAAGTGGGTCCCTCCCTCGAGGGACCCACATGCACAGTGGGGCACTAACGGCCTCTGGCCAATTATTACATAGTATCGTGTACGCATCGTCTGCTTAATTGTGTACTGCAACGCGGCCTGAGTTTTCTTCCTATAAAGGGTTTCTCAGTAGCGCATTGCTTAGTATTGAGTATTAGTATAGAGTATTAGGGCCTTAAGCCCTCTAGTATAGAGTGAACAGAGGGGGAAGTACCCTCATACCTTCTAACATATTAAGTATTCCACTTTAAGTAGAAAAACCTCTAAAAATACCCTAAACACTTATATATTAATTTTCTAAATAACTATAAAAGATATAAAAGTAAATATATAAATATAAACTTAACTAACTTATACTTTATTTATATTTTCTACTCTTTTTATATCTCAGGTTATATAATCTCTTAAGAGAAAATAAGCTACTAAGAAAAAGTTTAGTAATATTATTTCTATAGTATTCTACTCTATTATCGCTTTAAATAATTAAAGAAGTATAATAAGAATTAAGAAAGAGGATAAAAGTAGAGCTAACTAAAAGTAGAAAAACTTAAAAACACCTATCTTTATTTAATTTTTAAAAAGTAGAAATTAATAGATTTTTTCTATAAACTAAGCTAAAGAACCTTAAAAGCTCTTCTAGAGGGATAGTTACTAAAGTTATTAAGAGAAAACAGGAAATTATATAAAAACGAGTGTGTTTCTTACTTATCTACTTAGTCTTTTTCGTTATAGGCTAACTAGGCCTCTATCTACTTATATAAGCCTTTTCCTCCTATAATAACGCCTAACGCCTATAAAAACGCTCATCTAACCTCTTGCTTTTTAGGTTAGATTTGCCAAAAATTCCAAGAACTCTACCCCCTTCTAATACTTTCTTAGAAAAGAATATAAAGTAAATAAGAATAGATATAACTTTAAAGTTATAATATAAAAGTATATAAAATACTTCTTAAAGTATATAGTAAATTTATATAACTTCTATAAAGTCTAAATACTCTTACTTTGAAAAGTTATTATTATATAAAATATAACTTTTAATAAGAAGACTTCCTATTTAAAAGATAATATAAAAATAGTAATCTAAAATAAAAATATTTATTTAGTTACTAATAAGATATAAGAACTAATATCCTCTATACTTCTAAAGCTATAGTTTTGAGAAGTATAAAATAAAGCTAGGATTATATTAATAATAAATAATAAAGCGCTATTACTACTTTTTTCTTTATTAAGAGAACTTTAAATAGTTAATAATAAGTAAAAATAAAAGATGTTAACCTCTAAGTTAAGCTTAGATGTTATTAAAATATATAGAACTTTAAACTTAATACTATTATTAAATCTTATTTAAAATAATAATATAATATAAGAGACTTAAAATACTAACTAAAATATAATTCTTACTAAAGATGTAATTTTAAATAAGATATATATTTAAATAGATGTTTCTCCTCTATAAACTCTAGATATAGAAGATATCAATATATAACTACTTTTATAAAGTAATTCTTTAATTTGGTTAGTATAGTTATATTTAAGAACTAAAAAAAAGAGTATTACTAAAGAGAAATTAAAGTAGATCTATAACTATACTAACTTAAACTAATTTAAAACTATAAAACTAAAGTAATCTCTCTATTTTAAAATATATTTTATGTTTCTCTAAATAAAATAAAACTAAGATATTTTCTTTGAAATATATATATTAAACTAGTAGAAAGTATTTAAAAAAGTAAACTAAAGATATTATTTATTCTATTACTTTATTTTTATTTTAGTTTATTAAATAAAGCTATATTAAATATCTATAATATTAAGTAGAAATATCTATATTAACTAGCTAATTAAGCTATTTAAAACTTAGAAGAATATCTAATATATTCTAAAGCTATTTTACTCTTATTTTATTAAAATATATAATATTAAAATTAATAAGCTTAAAGAAATAGATATTTAAGATATTATAGATAAATTAAAAGTAAAGAATAAGCTAATACTTCTTAAATAAGTATTTATATATAAACTAGATTAATATAGATATTTAGACTACTATAAAGCTAAAATCTATATTTAAAGTAACTTTTAAAAAAAGTATTTCTTAGACTAAACCTATATTATAGCTTTTACTATAAAAATACTTAAAGTTATAATAGCTTTAGTAGTATAATTTAATTTTAAAATTTACTAATTTAATATTATTAATATATTTTTAAACACTATATATAGACTAAATAACTTCCTAATTACTTATTATTTACTAAATAGCTTTAAAAAAAAATAAAAAGGTTACTAAACTATAATACACTTTATATAGCTTTTATAATACTCTCTTACTTTAATATAAAGAGTTCTTAAATACTCTCTTTTACTTTAAACTATATTTAATAAATAAAAACCTATATCTTTTTTAATTTTATAATAAAAATGTCTTTATACTCTTCTATATTAATAATATCTTTATTTTATACTATAAAAACTATATAAAAAAAGTAGAAATAGTTATAAAGGGAATTAAAGAGAAATATAAACTAAAAAACTAGTAACTAGCTAAATAATACTTAAGAATTAAGATTACTTATAATTAGATAATATAAAGAATTTACTTTTTATATAACTAATATATTAAATAAATTATAAAAAAGTTTAATTTTTTAACTCTAAAGTTTTAATTATACTTCTTTTTCTTACTTTACTTAAGAAGTTTAAAAGAGAAGTAAACCTATAGTAAGTTTTATTATATTAAGAGAAGATTAAATTAATTCTCTATATTATAATTATAATATAGCTAAATATTATATTTATTTATACTTTATTATTATAATTCCTAATAAATCTATCTCTAAAATACTATTAAACTATAAACTAAGTAATATAATATCTATACTATACTTAATATTTTATAATTTACTTTAATATTTTAAGACGTAAAGTAGCTTAAATATTATTAATTATAAATAATATATCTTTTACTAATAATAAGGAAATATAAAGATCGTTTTAAGGTTTTATAATATCTCTTTTTAGAGGTTTAATTTAATAGAAAGCTATATATTAAAGTATAGTAACTATATTAATAATACAAATAAAGCTTTTCAGTTTGAAATATACTATAAAGAAAACTATAATTTTTAAATAACGCTTTATAAACCTTAAATTTAGTTTAGAAAATATATAGAAGATCTACTATACTAATTAATAAATAATATAACTTATAGTAAGTAAAGAAAAATATATTTTAACTTACTTCTACTATATAGATATCTAAAATATATAGTTTTACTAGAAACATACTAAGTAATTATTCTAAATTATATATTTTCTAATTAATAAGATATTAATTAATAAGTTTATAAAAACACTTACTTATATAAAGTTTAAATAGTTTAAAATACTTTTAAACCTAGAAAGTATAGTATAAGTAATAGAATAAAGTAAAAAAGAAGATTAAATAGTAAATAAAGCTTATAAGCTAAATATTTTTAATTAAAAATAGCTTAATAGCTAGAAAGTATATAGCTCTCTTAAGAGCTTAAGATGTCTATACTTTATAAAACATTAAATAAAATAAACGCTATATTTGATTTATATCTCTAGAGAGTAAATATATAGTTATCTATAAAGATATTACATATAAGCTCTATATTCTTAAAGAGAAATCTACTAATAAAGCTATTAATAGTAGCTTAAATACTAGCTATTTTAGAAATAGAGAAAATTACTTTAGAAGATAAACTAGTATATAAACTACTAAAAACTAGTACTTCCTCTATAATAAGTTTAACTAATATAATAATAGCTAATATTAAAAGAGGAGCTATAGTTTTAATAACTACTTTACTACTATACTTACTCTTATTGTTTACTTTAGCTTTAACTTTAGCTTTAACTTTTATTTTAACTTTAGCTTTACTTTTAATCTTTATTTTAGCTTTAACTTTAGCTTTAGCTTTAGCTTTAGCTTTAGCTTTAGCCTTATTATAAGTTTTAAAAGCTTCTTAGAGTATAGTTCTCTTAAAAGTAAAAACTTAATAAATAGTTAGTTAAGTAAATAGTAATATAAAGATTATAGTATAATATATATAAACTTATTTATACTATTATATAAAGCTTAAAGGAATTAGAACTTTAGTATAGAAATAAATAATAGTATAAGTTTATATAGCTTCTTTTCTCTTTATAAAAAGTATATTTACTTTTTGATTTTATACTAAGTATATATATATTAAATAATATACTTATTTAAGTATTTTATAAATAAAGTAAGTAAATTATATTACTTAGTAGTAGTAGTTACTTTTCTTTTTAACTTTTAGCTTTTAAAACCTCTATTTTTACTTAAGAGTTAGCAAATAATATAATAATTTAACTAGAAACTTAGATCTAAAATATATTTTATTTATACTTTTAGTACAGTTTATAAGTAAATAGAGAAATAAACGTTATAAACTTTAAATTATACCTTTTTTTAGCTTTTCGACTCTCTATAAACTTTTTACTCTTATTAAGTCTACTAATTTTAACTTCTATAAAATAACTTAAATTAATAAATAATTTAAAAAAAATAGTAGAATAAAGTAAATATTTTATAATACAAAAAGACTTTAAAATACTAAAAATAGAAGATAAAATAACTTATTTTTAAGTTTAAAGCTTTTAAGTTTTAAAAAACGTATAAGAAGAATATTAATACTTTTCTCTTTTTCTCCCTCTCTCTTTTTCTATTTTTTATTAATAAAAATAGTTTTTATTTTAGCTATTATAACTATATACTTAGTTTTAGTCTTTTTACTTATCTAAATAATATAGTTAGTATTAAAAATAAAACTATAAGTAAAAAAAAGTATTATAATTACTATATAATTATATATATATATATATATAAAAATAAAGTAAAAGATATATATATTTATAGTAATATAGAAAAAAAAGAAAATTAAAAGATAAAAATAATATAAGAAATATTATTATTATTATTATTTTACTATTTTACTAACTATTTTAATGTTTCTATTTTAATTAATAAAAAACTTCTATTTTTATTAAATAAAATAGTAATATTAGTTATTATTTTAGTATTTATAATTTTAACTATAATAGAAAACATATAATGAGAAAAACTTATTTCTTTTTTATAATTTAATAATAAAGCTATAAAGTTATCTTTTTTATTAATTTCTTTTATTAACTATTTCTTTTTATATCTATTTATAGATTTCTATATATATATTTAGTTAATTATAATATTAGTTATATAGAATTAAAATATTTAAACTCTTTTAAATTTAAAGGGGTATATTATGATATTTTTAAATATCTAAAATAGCTTTACGTTTAGAAGAAGGTATAAAGTAACCTACTTTTAATCTACTTATCTAAGCTAATATTATTCTAACGCGTTAGGGTCTGTTCTTTAAAAGACCTTTTATATTAGATACTAATTTAGAAGGAACTAAGCTGTTTTTATTCACATAGATGCTACATATACGTTATAGTTAGTTTACGACAATGCGCAAGTCTTATTTCCCGCTTCAGACTGGTCAAAACTCGTAGTTCCCCTGGAAAAATGAACCGGGAACGCTCTAGTAGAAGGCGCATGTGACTGCAGCCACTCATTATGAGCTGCGACCATCGCTCCGCAGGTCTGCACATCTTAGAAACAATCGCCATCTCTTTTACAACTTAGCCTGGACCCGACCTTGCGATAATCTTTGTGCGACATCATGAGCACCACCACCCTTGCCAAACATCTGCCTCAAATCCTTGGCTAAGATTTCTGGTCTCTCATGCGCAGCGAAATGCCCACCATCGCCATGCGTGACAGCAAATACCACGGGTCCTAAGGTCTTCGCGTGACTAATCGGCGGAACGAACAAATCCATTGGGAAGATTGACACCCCGAGCTTTACCCTTGGGATCCAGCCAAACTGTTCCGTGTGTGCGGTAGGATGTCGCACCTCATAGTAGATCCTCACACTCGCCTCGGGGCCCATCGTCGAGAACTGATAGATAGAGATCCAAGTGAGAATCTCGTCATCAGTCCATGGATAACCATCGGTCCAATCATGGAGCTTCTCGTATATCCATGCGAGAACGGCGACAGGTGAATCCGCCAGCCCAATACCGAGGGTAGCAGGGCGGGTTTGTTGCTCAAGGTTGTAGCCGTAACCCTCCTTGGCAAACCATGTGGTCCGCTCAAGACCCTTCTTCTCGTGATCAGTATGTGGCCAGAGGCTCTTGATGTATTGCAATGGGTTCTTGAACGGCGAAGGCGGCTTGGCTTGGACCATATTGAGATGCGAGGCAAGGACGTGATCCGGATATTTGAGACCCATGAAGCGGGTAATCAAAAAGCCCCAATCTCCTCCCTGTGTCACTATCAGTGCGTTAGCAGGAACGGTTTAAGTGATGCGGAAGCGGATGGCGACTTACCATATTGCTCGTATCCGAGCTTGAGCATAACTTTGTGCATCACCTCGGCGTATTGAGGCATGCGAAATCCGGGCTTATCTGACCCCTGAGAAAAGCCGAAGTTGGGAAGTGAAGGCGCAACGACGTCGAATGAGAGACCGCTCGTCTCAGTTGTGAGGAGGGGAATGAGCTTAAGGGCCTCACAGAAGCTTCCCGGCCCTGTGCATAAGTTAGGCCTATTACCCATCGAAGGTCTGATAGGCTACTCACAGCCATGGCAAAACAGCAATGGAACGGCGCCAGGTTGGGCGCTCTTTTGCCACACAAAGTGTATGTCTAGATCTCCGAATCCATCGACAGAGATCGTGGTCGTGTACTGCGGGATCTCATTCAACTTGGCTTCGGCTGCCCGCCAGTCAAAGCCGTTCCGCCAGTGATTCACGAGTCGTTTGATGTGAGAGACTGGCACGCCATAGTCCCAGCTATCAGTGAGCGGAATTTCTGATGGGAACTTGGCGTTGTCGAGCTTGGCGTACAGATTCTCGATCGCGGAATCCGGGACATTGATTTTGTAGGGCTTGATTGAGGGGTCCATCTTGGCTACGGAGCGTATTTGATCTCGAAACGGCTTTAAGTCAATGCGGGTATCAAATAGCCACGGATAGCGAAGTTCTTGCGCTTTAATGTGATGATTTGAGTGTGATTTACGTCTCTGGACTGCGGGGAAGATTCGATTGTTTATAATGCACTCGGTATACTTTCACCTAGGTAAACGCGCCCTTGTGAAGACGCGCAGATGGCGTCACAGTACAGACGAAACCATCTTACTAATACACGCGCCAGAGCACTGAGCAGATCCCTTCCAAGCAAATAGTGTTCTTGGCGGGCGGGAATAACGAGTGATTCGTGAGGGCTTGCTTCCCCGCAGGCGGCGCTCCAACTAATCAAGCCAACCAGAGTCTGACATCATGGATTTAGCTCGAGAACGCGGTAGCATCAACTCATTCATAAGGGCGCGTCTTGACATGAGTTTGCGACTCATGATGAGAAATCGAGATGGTCTGACGAATCTAATCTTACAGTTTTTGAGTCTCCATGAGATTACTGTGCATCGTCCTTGGACTGATTATATGAGATGACGCAAATTCACAAACATTCACGAAGTCGCTCAGGAATCTGGGCTGAGAGAAAACCTTTTGTGAGGGTAAGATGAGACGTTACTAAGAAACTCAACATTCATCTCGAAATTGAATCATGCCGGCGACTACTTGCTAGCCCTCAGTTTATCATAGCTCACTACCGCTTCAAGAAGCGTCTGAGTACCGTTCGCGCTGTATTTCATTAGTTTTGTATTCTTGGATTCTTTGATGAATTGAGACCGGTTCACTTACCAATCTTCGGGGCTGCAGTATTCCTCGGGATGATGGCTCACTCCATCCTTGCAAGGAACGAAAATCATTGTCGTCGGGCACACCTTGCTTGTGTAGACGCTGTCATGGCCGGCGCCGCTCGTAATTGGGAGCCACCCGTCAGCACCAAACAGTCCGGTTGCAGCATTCTCGACGGCATTAATACAATCAGGGTGGAACTTCGCTGCGGGCGAGTCCGTGTCGAGCGTCCATTCTACCTGAACCCCCCTACCATCCGCATTGGCGATGGTACTGAATGACTTGAGTACGCGGTTTTGCACATCGTCGACGACGCTATCTTCCGGATGCCGAATGTCGAGGGTGAAGGTGACCTGAGATGGGATCGTGTTGGTGGATGAGCTGGGCGGGATCTTAATGACGCCAGTGGAGGCCAAGGCACCGAGCTCTTTTGCGATTTCGTTCGAGCTTGCAATCATCTTGGACGCGGCGAGAAGAGGGTCCGATCGAGACTTGAGGGGCGTTGTGCCGGTGTGCGCGTCGCGGCCCTTGATCGTGAACGTGAACCAGCGATATGCCTGCGCACCCTGCACAACACCAATCTTCTTGCTGTTCTCTTCGAGAATGGGACCCTGCTCAATGTGAAGCTCGAAATGGGCGCCAAGCGGGTAGCCTTTGCTGGAGCAGGCGACGGGACCAATGTAGCCGTGGCGGGCAAGCTCGGACTTAACTGTTATGGATGGATCGAAGATATCGCCCATGTCCCAGGCCTTTTCGAGGGGAACCTTACCGGCCCAGACACCTGATGCCATCATTGACATGGGGAACCGGGCTCCTTCCTCACTGTTTAAAGTCAGCCTTCATCGCCTGATGGACAGGCCGTTCGGCAGGCTTACTTTGTCCAGTTGACAATGCCGACATCGTATTGTGTCTTGTATCCATTTTCCTTCAGGGTTCTCATTACTTCGATTGCTGACATGATGCCCAAGATGCCATCGTATCGACCACCTCTTGGCTGGGCATCCAGGTGACTTCCCATGGCGGTCATCGGGCTCGTCGAATTGAGAGAACCCTTCTTCTTCGCAAACATATTGCCCATCTCATCGACGGCGAGATCGCAGCCGAGGTTTCCTGTCACCTCTTTGGCAAACCAGCGTCTCACCTTGGCGTCATCGTCAGACAGGGCAAGGCGAGCCATGCCAGTTTCCGTCGCACCTCTACCATTCAACAAGTTTGTGAGCAGCTGCCAGGAACAGGAAGGATAAAGTCATGAAAACATCATCATACTTACTTGCCATATCTATGCGCAGCTCCCCATTGACACGTGTGGTGAAGGGTCTCTTGCAGTCGGTTGGCGTTGATCTTCAATCCCGATAACGAAGTCCTCGCCGAGGAGTATGACCTCACTTGGCTGGAGATGGATGATAACAGTTTTGTTCGTTGCATAATTTTTCAATAGCTGCCTGTGTGTATCAACCGCCGAAACTCAATTCAAGAAGATCTTGGTGAAGGTGATGGTTACAGTTGAGCCGTCCCCGATTGGCAGACGCGGCCAAGTTGATGTAGGCGCGGGGAAAGGGGCGGGGTGAGATCGGCCAAATGCCCCGGTGGATCGGCAAAGGGCGCCGCCCCGTAAAAGGTGTTCATAAACTGTCAATCGCGCCCAGCAGTTTCTGTCAAACCACCCATTATCAACGACTTACAGAAGATTCTATCAGCGCCATGTGTCACTCTGAAATTCCATTCATTGAGAAATCAATGCCATTACGCAATTTCTTACGCTTTTTGTTCACTATCCAGATGAGGAAAGTCATCGCTGGATGACATCTGATGTATTCAAGCGTGCAATCATTGACCCAGAATCATCAGGGCCATGCCGTCGGACTGAGCGTCCGCCTTTCATCTGCCGATTTAAGAATCTCTTGGTATCTTACAGCCACACTTTTCGTGTCATTCCCTGGAAGTCCTGGTATCGCAGTGGCCGAAGATAACACCTGCGCTCCCGTCTGAGCAGCAAAGATCTTTGCTCCGGTGTATACCGTCGGCCCGGGGATCTTGTACGGAGGAAGCGGGCTCTGTGAGATGTCGTACACCAATCCTTCCTCCGCTGGCTGGTAGAGTCTTGTGCCTGGCGTTCCGGTTGGCCGATCTCCTCCTCCGCCGGTCACTTGGATATTGATACACTGCGGATAATGCTGAGCTCCCTGACCAGGATACCTCGCGAAATGCAGCGCCACAATCTCGTGGCGAAGAACGTAATATCCTGGCGCTATATTGGGTGGGATCTGAACCACCCAGCTGGCGTTATTCTGTATAAGGACGTCGCTTGCCCATATCCCTCTGGCGGTTGCGAAGTCGGTTGCGTTCTTGTTAGGGTCGATCAGACCGACCTTGTCGATGGCGAAGAAATTCAACGTTGTCTTCTCCACTGTTTCGCAGGATCCTCTTTCAGAACCGCAGTATGCGAGATGTGTTACCACGGGACCGTGGTGAGATTCTGGCCAGCCTTGCCACTGGAAGGCAATTGTGTCGCCCGCTGCTACCGGTGCATGGCCTGCAGGGTTGGTTGCGTTCCGGTGGCACACGATGTTGGGCCCGCCGTAGCTCTCGGTGCTGACCCAGCCATCATCATTCACTGTTGTGCTCCATGCTGCTAGAAGTTTGGGATTGTTGGGAATTTTGGCGTTGTAACCATTGTACGAGGCGCCATCGATAACGAAATTCGTAATGCGACTGTGGGCCGCCACCAATGTGAAGAGCGCCGCTGCCGTAGAGGCGACCCTAGGTAACATGATTCCTCGAAGATGCAACCAATCTCCTGAAATTCGTCTTGGATGTAGACGCATAGTAAGAAGATGTTGTCGAGCCGTGCCCTCGATCAAATACATCAAACCTCGGAGGGACACACGACACCACTTTGGCAAAGATCGTCATGGCAACTTACTTGATGCCAACGTGACCTATTTGAACCAATTCAGGAGCTTTCGTGGGGCCGTTTGTGACCAGATCGGTGGAAAGAATCAGCACAATAGAGTGCATCATCGGGATTCAACCGGGATGTCGCATCGTTTAAATGAAGCAGTCAGCCCGCAAAACTCTTGCTTTTCCCTCTCTGAACTGATAGGCGGGGATCCAGCTGTGCAATGAGACTGAACAAGCAAAACATCTAGCCTGGTGCGGATGCACGGCTAAGTCCTTGAATCTCGGAGGATCGCGAATTGCTACCTCTTCGGGTGATTTTGGTCAGTCAATCTCGTAAGATCAGCACTCGGCCGGGTTGATTCCCCCGCAATTTCGCATTCTGCCGACCGGATGTGACCTTAACCTACTTGAGAGGTGCCGAGAGCAATCCCGTCATCAGGAATTCTTCCAGCGAGGCAATTTGGAGACGGGCAGCGATTTCGCTTTTATGTTTCGGCCGCGGCGTAAACTGCGGAAGTTATCAAAGCCCAGAGAACATCAGACACTAACAGGCAGGAAACATGGAGAAGTCACAACATCAATGTTTAGAGCAATATGACTTTTGAGAAGGATCCAGAGAGCCGGCCGCCGTCTCTGAGAACCGTGACAGTGGGGATAGCTCCATATATACCCATTGGTCAGCAAATACTAACCAATGAGATGGGCGAATGGTTTAGTGGTATAATACTCGCTTAGCATGTGAGTGGTCCAGGGTTCGATTCCCTGTTCGTCCAAAGTTTTTGCCTTCCTCAGGTCATCGGTGTTGGTTTTTGGTTCTGGACCATCTTTTGCCAATTCTTAGCACATTCTGACATTTCCGTCATGTGCTAATGTTGCGTTCCGCAGTTCGGATGGTGAAAACTTGTCGCGTGCCTATTTCCCCCTTTCAGAATAGAAATGCCATCTCAGCGTTGCGGTGCTGTCTAACCCCACTGGCGCAGCCGCAACTAGTGTTCAGCTGAACAACACGGTATTTCCGCAAAGCATTCCGTGAAGGACCCGGCCCTCCACAATGTCTCAAATCGGAAATCCCACAGCCCGGCGCGGAGACTAATCGCCCAGCTGAACGCCACAAACCGGGGTTGTGGGGCCTGGCGCCTTGAAAACGTCCATGCCCGCCGTGACAACAAGGCCTCGAGCACCTTAGTTGTTTAGATTACAGTTAGACTTGCCTTGTCTTGGACAGGTCCAAGGACGGGAATTTTTTATGCTGAACGAAATATCATCATTCTTGCTATGCCCAGCAGTAAACCAAAATGAAGTGCAAGGCGCTCGGGCCAATTCTGGGTTAAGCATCGTGATGATCCACAGGCCCCATTCAAGATTCTCAGAGCCCACCAGACGAGGGCTTCAACCCGCTCCTCCTGTCCGAGATCTACACCTTTACGGGTGATGTACCCAGCAAGGAAGCAATTCAACTTCACTGGTCTATTAGTCTAGTTGGTTAGGACGTCGGATTCTGATCTAACAATCAGTCCCTTCCGTAAGCCCAGGTTCGAATCCTGGATGGACCTTGCTTTTGCCTCTCGAGACAAAGAGAGGGCTGAACATGAGTTATTTTTGCTTTTATTCGGTACTTGTGTCAACCATCTCTGGCATACGCTATCATCTCGTGGCTAGACTCTTCATGTCCTCTCTTGGGAATGTTTCATTAACGAGCTACCGCTTGCTGTATCTTCACGTTCCACTCTCCGCCTTTAGTGTTCATATGTAGTTAGCGATTATGAAAGGTCGTTCATGAAAGGAAACCAGCAGAATGAGAACCTAATTTCAGCTGCGGCTCCCCGGCACGGAGCGTCGGTGGTCCATAGTGAACCCGTCCTAGTGTCATTTTCCCCATACGCCACACTGCACCAGAGACAATGAGATTGTGCGCCAGACCCGAGTTTCCGGTATTGAGAATGCTACTGGTGCATCTTCGTCTGCAACTCAGTATTCACAGATCGCTTGCAAGGCACGCTTTGTCTGGCAGCAAGGATTGTAAGTAGCTTGTGGCCTGGCGACGACGCGGTAACGCCCGCAAAGCCATTGGCCGAGTTGCTGCTAGCGCATGCCGTTGTCATGCGCTCTCGTAATGAAAACTCTTACTTGAAAGCCACGAAGACCGAGCGGAGGGGACAAGTACTCCTCGTGAGGTTGGCCGTAATCGAAGTCTCTTCATCTTCAGCGACATTCGGTCTTGTCCTGTTTTGCTCCATGTTAAATTGAAGATCATGATCTCTCAAATCACGATGCAAACGGACACTGAGAAAGGGTCAAGGCCGTCTCCTTCCCGGAACAGTTCCCTCTCGACGCTCTGCGGTGACGATGTCAGCAGCAGGGCTCCGACTATCTGGGGCCGGGAATCGCCGATATCACAAGATCCGAGTCAGGACAAGCATCGTTCAGAGCCCGAGTCCCTTTTGGTGGGTTGGCCTAATCATTTTGACAGATTTCTTGGCTAACGTTTTGATCAGGTCTCTTGGGATGAACCACATGACCCGGAGAACCCCAAGAACTGGGACAGAGGGAAGGAATGGACAGTGGGTTACCTCAAAGCTTCTTACGCGTCCATCCAATATCTGACTTTCGAACAGATGTCCCTGATTATCTCGGCATTTGCATTCCTTTCGCCCCTATCCTCCTCTATTGCCGCCCCAGCTTTGGGTTCGATTGGACACGATCTTCACATAGACAACCAAGTCCAGCTCCAACTCGTTCCGTCGACCTTTCTTCTCACCTACGCACTCGGCCCATTCATACTGTCACTTTGCTTAGAATTATGGGGTCGTACACCGATAGTCAGAGTAGGGAACACGATCTTCATACTGTTCACCACTCTCTGCGGCTTTGCAACATCGAAAGGGCAAATTATCGCCTTTCGGTTTCTAGCCGGGATTGGAGGAAGTGCAACAACAGGGCTTAGTCTCGTACAACTCTTCAACAGATGATTTCAGCTAATGGTCGGGGCCAGATGGTAAGCGGCGTCTTGACAGACTGCTGGCGTCCAGAAGAGCGCGGAAAGGGGATAGCCGTGATGCAATTTGCACCAGTCATTGGCCCTGCACTAGGTCTCATTGGTGCGTTGTCCCCATTTCATTGTCTATTTTCAATCACTGATGCTAACCTTGTTCCAGTTGGTGGCTACATCTCGCAATACGCCACCTGGCGCTGGGCATTCTGGACAGTCGTCATCCTCAACGTCGCAGTCCAGGCTGTGGCATTCTTCCTGTTGAAAGAAACATATGCACCTCGCCTTCTTGTGCTAAAAGCCAGGAAGCTCCGCAAGGAGTCGTGTAATCTAGAGTTCCAGACTGCCTGGGAACGAGAGCAACGCACTCTGACGAAGATCCTTCGAGTCAGCTTGTCGAGGCCCTGGGTGATGCTTGCAACTCAGCCCATCATTCAAAGTCTAGCAATCCTCCAGGCTTTCAACTTTGGCTTGCTCTATCTCGTAATCTCCGGATTTCCTACTCTTTGGGAAGAGCACTACGGGATTTCAAAAGGCCGAGCAAGTTTGAACTACATCTCGATCGCCGTCGGTTCCCTGATTGGGGTTTTAATCTGCGCCCCTACCATGGACGCAGTCTACCGACGGCTTAAGGCAAAATACGGGATCGGGATGGAGGAGCAGGGGAGCCCCGAATTTCGCATTCCCTTGATGATTCCTAGTTCAGTAATCACGCCTGCTGGGATGCCCTTGTTCGCATGGTCCGCGCAGAACAGAATGCATTTTCTCATTCCAAACGTAAGTCTCTTCAGAGTCAGAAATTCTTTACGGGGACAACATCCTGACTCAGGACCAATAGATTGGCATTGCGATAACGATGGGAAGCACCATGATATCGTACCAATGCATCTCGGCCTACATAGCCGACTCTTATCCGCAGTACACCGCTTCTGCTTCGGCTGCATGTTGTTTCATGCGGTACATGTTCGCTTTCGTGTTTCCGCTGTTTGTTCCAGCGCTCTTCGGAAAACTGAGATATTGACTTGGCGGAAGTCTATTGGCTGGTATCGCGGTCGTCGTTGGGATCCCGGCACCGATCCTACTCTGGGTATTTGGCGCAAGGCTACGGGGTATGAGTCGGTTCAGCATTCGGGAATAAAACGAAAAAAGAATTAGAACGATAAAGGCGGTCTGTCGAGTACGTTTCGTTTTGTTATACAAGGTGAAAAGTTTCCAATACATCGGGGCGTAAGGGCTTACGCTGTCAAGCTAGGTTTGCATATGCGGCTGTATCTTGTCTTGTGACCGTTCTCATTGGCTTTCACGATTTCATCCCAAATTGCATTTCTTAGTTTTCCGGATATCTACTTGATCACACGTGGAAAACGCATTTTTAGCAGATTTGCCGCAGATAAAAAGCAGCCGCATGGATCCCTCCGACTTCCCAATCAGGCCATCTAAGCGCCAACTGATTGACCTTGGCTTATATGGAGTCTTGCGTCAGGGTCCTGGTTCTTTTCTCCGACGGGATCTGAATCTATGCATAAGCATTCCCCAGGCTGTCTGTGGTGTCGTCCGACGGGTTCGGGTTTGAAATGTTTTGGAAGCTAGGGAATGAGTAAGGTTCCCCCTGAAATTGCACACATCGGAACACACTCCGACCAATCAAGGCCTTGTCAAAGCATTGCCCGTATATACAAGCCAGTCTTCGTTAAGGTTTGATTAACAGCGGCTTGTGCTTCAGCAGTCTTTCACAGTTGCGGACAGCCAGTAGGGGTTAGTGATCAACTCCGAACAGAAATGCACGTGGAGCAACCCGCTTGTGCTGGAAGATAAGTGTCGGATTATCCCACAGCAGAAGACTTAGAACTGTATATAAGACCGCAGGTTTTTCGAGATTTGTGAAGCAGACCCAGAAGCTACAACTTTTCTTCAGACTCTACAAGGTCTTCAAAAATAATTCTGCCCGGTTCATCACTATCCGCGAGTCGTCGAGCACGGCGCATCGTTTAAACTTTGAGCACATTCACCCCCACCACAAACTACACCAACCACCGTACAGAATGCAACTTACCAAGACCTTGCTCGCTCTCGTATCCGTCTTGGCACTAGCTGGTTCGTCATATCTACGTAACAATTACGCGGTTGTGTGACAGGAATTCCTGACTTTTGTTCCGTTTCTCACAGAGGCAAAGGCGTGCCAGTTCGGCACCTGCCAAGGCCGGTTCGGCGCATGCTGCGACCAATTTGGGGGATGTACAGTTCTTTCGAACGAATGTCCTTGAAAGGATGGCATTGGCGATCACTCGATAAATCACGCAATCACGAAGACTTTCTGGCAAGGCAATGGAGGAGCACGAGAAATCGCTCAGCTCGTTCGGGCACATCAGGCCTCAGTAGAAGAAACCATTACACTCGCTGCCAAGACCACCTTCCTCTGGGCATTAATGGGAAAACGCACACAATCCCTGCAGGCACTGCTGCCAAGAGCACATCGATAATTTGCCCAGATAACTAACAAAATCTCTCCTCTCGCGCGTTCTATTCCGCTGCTAGTATTGGAACAATGCATTCTCCGATGGTTGTTGAATACGTTTCCATTGAAGTTCTGCTAATTAACGTGCTCACATGGTTAAGGTTCTTGTTTGCCATGTTTTTCTGAACGGGACGAACGGGAATCTGGTTTCGCGTGTGTCGGTCGTCGCCGGATTAGACGGTTTAGAGGTGACGTTTTGGATACGCTTTCTGTCAGCTATCGTAATTCCGGTAATGGTGGTCGAATAATGGCGGAGACCGCGGGGTTTGCGGGTGGTGTCCGTTGTAATTTCGACATCACACCATCACGTCCCCCCTGCTATCCTCAGTGGTCATCCAGGGCGCAGGAACTCTCGTTACAATTATTTTACTCATTGATATGTTTCATGTCCTACGTAGTGGCGCCCTAGACTCCGTGTATGCCCCTGTCCCAAACCCCGGTTTTGATATTGCCATGTGCGTGTGGTATCATTCCGTAAAACCACGTAACCACGTAACCCCGAACAGTCAGTCAAAAATGGCGATAATTACGATTGCTTAGATCCCCTTTTCTCCTCCCTGACTCTGGAGTACCTGGACGCCTGTTCCTCCGGCTCCCCAAGGTTGTCGCCATGTTGATCCTCCAATGACACGCGTTCTCCGTGGCCCATCGAATGTCGGCCGTTCAGTTCCAAGTCTCCGCCTTCTTGGAGGTTGTCGCCTTCCGCTGAATGTAGACCTATCGTTGTCGGTGTGTGTGTCCTCCTCTGCTCCCAAGTCTTGTTCGTGCTGTTCCCATCGGGATCAAGCGGCATGCTCGGGTCTTCCTCTGGTCGTAATGTCGCGTGTGACACGCGTGAAGGTCGTGTGAGAGTGCGAAGGGTAGACTCTTGACCAGGTGATGTAATCCAGTTCATGACAAGAGCCGAGAAAAAGACTATTCGGTGTGATATTAGCAAACTTTTACGAGAAGCATTTTAGGACCGTTCTTACTGTCGGTGTTGCAACACAATAAACACAACCACGCAACCTCTCCATTGAGTGCGCCCAAGACTGCTAGATTCCTGTTCCGTGGGGTTAGTAAATAGCTCACGTCAAATCGAGCCAATGACGTACGTGACACTGCTGAGGAGGGTACAGCATGAACCGATGAAAGTACGGATCACAAGACGTCGAAGCCTGATATTCGGTGGTGCTCGGGGGACCCGGCGGTTTCTCCAATCTAAGGTCCAAGGTTTCCAGAAGTTATACTTGACTGAATGAAGACCTGTCGTCGATTTAGTGATGTCAATCGTGGACTTGAGCTTCTTAGCACTTACTTAGTAGTGGGAGTAGAAACATGATAGTGAGGTAAACCTGGTAGATGTCAGAGCCCATTCACATGGAGTCAAGTCAGAACGAAACTCACGTTGACAGCAGCATCAAAGGATATCAAGGCCAAAATTACATGTTGGCCCAGTCCAATGATGCATATTCCGTCAATGTAATTTGTTATTCGGAAGATGAAGTTCAATATCACGATGAGGACGAAGACCCCTGTGTCGCGTGTTAGCCATGACACTAAGCGATTCCCACATGAACCATACCAAGCATGCCGAAAGTGTTGAATATGTAAAGCTTGGACTTCATTCGGGGTTTTGATGTCTGTCTGATGATGTGCTGTTGTCATTGTTAGTTGAATACCTTGGAAGGACCATCTGTAGGTCAACCACTTACTGCCCGATCTACCATGAACAGGTATATGAACTATGGAGTCACATGTCAGTCTTCAATTTGTTGATTACACAGACACGTGCATCAACGCTTACGAGCTGCAAAGACAGTCAGTAAGAATTATTTTGACGTATCTAGGGCTTGGACTGACCTTTGTCGACACATAGGCGCCGAGGCAAAAGAGCGTCGCTGCTGAACATGCTGCAAAGTTCATGTCGGTTCCGAATCCGAACTGTAGAATTGACGTCCCGAAGACGAAAAGAAAAGAGAAAACATATGTGCAGACTACGACTGGAAAACTGTCAGGGTCGTCTCAATATCGAGTAGTGGAATGCCCTTACGCCACATTGTGTACGGCAACACCCTCCAATCCTTCACGGTCGATACTCGCATAGCTGTAATTGTCGTCAGAACTATTACTCGAGGTTGTGCGGAGTTCCTGCCATTCCAATGTCGTTCCGCATCAGATTTACTGACCAAATAAACTTGCGAGCGTGCATGCCGAGATCAAGGCGACAATGATGCTCATGACCTTTCCCGCAAGTGGCTGCGGCCCATGGTTGATACCCCGGATCGCCACATCTTCCCTAACTTCCAACGATATCATGCCTCCAGCTTTCCCTGCTGCGTTGTGCCAGCGGCTTGTTATGTTGGCCCCATCAAGATAATCTCTCTCTATATGTCGACCCGAAAGAGCCGACCCAACGCGCCGATGTGGGTATTGTCGATCGGGAAATACGGGGGCGGACACGACGGAGGCCCGCGATGGTGTTTCGACGACCTTAACGACGATTCTCAGGGTCGACTGACGACAAACGTGCTGCCCAGTGTGCGGCGAAAAGGAAGCGTGCGACAAAAGAGGGGGGAGCTGGGGGGTAATGGGGATAGATGGGAAAGTTCGGAACGGAGAAAGACGAGGAAGGGCTCCCTTGGGAAACTCTGCTGGGGGAAGCTTGGGGATGGAGTCGATCGGACCTCCCTCATGTACCTCATGTAGGGTCTTTTTCTTTCGTCCGCACGGCACTCGTAGGCCGTGCCACACGTGGGATCGCTGTCTGTGCGGGAACGTCCAAGCGGTGCGATGAGGAAATACGGTCAACTCTCCCAGCGAATAGACCTTTTGGTCAAACGCGACATGCAACGGTATGATGGTGGCCTAGCGACCCTGACTCGCGTGTCTGCGAGCGTTCCGCCTCTTTAACGTCGCGCACGGCAATTACGCTGCCGGACTGCTTCACCATGGCACACCTCGCCCACACTATTTGACTTTTGAGCAAATGAAAAGTTTGAATCTCCGGTTCTACCGGATGGCGGATGGAGGTGGGAGGCGAACGGCGTAAGCCACGTGACGACGCCACAGGGTCTGATCTTCTTTGGAATCTTTCGGATCCAGATCCCTCGTTATTCTAGATCAACCTTACCACGGATAGTTGGGCAAACACTTCGTGGTTCCTTGAGGTAAGGCACCGCGTCCAGGGCCGATCTTCTTCCGATAATTTTAAGGTTGGTGGTTCTTGACATGACCAGCCAGCGGTCCCGACATCCGTCGGCTTTGCCCGAAGGCTTGCCTTCCTGGGGCTGGTCTCTGGGGCATTTCAGGAGGCGGTGTTGCGACGCCAGATGTGTGAATTGAGCGGAATCTCACCCCGACGATGCTTGCATCTGGGGTTTTTGGCAGCTTGAGATAATAATATTGCGAAAATATCATCATGGGCCTGGACAGCTCCGTGATTGACTAGTATTTAAAGTCGTGATGATCGCCGCTAATAGCATCGCTAGTTCATTTCTGCTTTTCTGTTCTTGAAAAATTCAAAGCGTTACCGACGCGTCGATCGCTTGTTTGATTCTCTCTCTTTCTAAATTCGCTCCTTGATTTTTGCTGCAATCAAAATGCGTGCTTCGGTCGCCGTTGTTGCCTTCCTTCTCTCCTTCGTTGTTAGTGTCTCCGGGTAAGCACTCTTCCACTCTCCATCTCCAAAGGGGCTGTTCAAGTCATCAACGAAGATCGTGTTTGTGCGCGCACATGGCTGATCTCTTTGACACCGCACAGACAAGGCGAATTCCAGACAGTCTTTTGTCAAACCATTGACGGCAAACACGCAGCCAGTAACAATTTCTGCCAAGCTGTTGGAGGCGCTGTTCTGCCATCTCCTGGGGTAAGTCATTGCTCTTTGTTGTTGATGTGGCTGAAACAACGTAATTGCGGTCGAGTCTAACATCCCCTAGTTCTGCTGCCTTCGCTCGAGCGACTTTGACAAGTTCGTAGCTCTCTCAAAGGGCTGTGCAGACAATGGCTTGGTGCTAGGAAAGAACGACGTCCCTTGCTCTCCGTAGACATACCGGCTTGTGTCAGAAAAACCCATATACCTACCATGACCTGCAGACGCTTGTAATCAAGAGCATTCTATGACTCCTTAGTTACTATCATGATAATAATGACTGATTAAACTGCCAGTACAACATGCGACATGAGTCGTGCAAGTCTTTAAACCCGTAGAGCTCAATCAATACAGACAGGGTCCACTGAATAGAATTTGAAGCGGTTCGCAACGCGGTTTGAGACCTCCGTTGCTGTGGACCTCCATGGTCAATTGTCTCAGATTGTCCCAGCCGCTCGTCACCTGCTTCTAACCGAGGCTGCCAACAGCTGACGATACCACGGAACATGGACTGGGGTTCGTCCCGTCATGCCCGGCAAGGGTAGGCCATTCGGAATCGTTCTGATGTCGAACCAGAGACGCGGGAATATTTTCGCTGTGAAAATAAGTGTACGCAGGCAACTTTATGCAGCTTCCGCCTTGCTTTGCGCCTTGTCGTCGCCATGTGGAAGCCATGTGCAAACAATGTTAGATCCTAGTCATGAGCACATTGTGGTCGACAAATCAAAATGTCGCGCAAACATGGAACAAAAGGTTACACTCCCTATTAAATTCAAAGCTGATTTACTAACTCCGGGGATCAGACACTGTCCCTCTCTATCCTTGTACTCCTCAATCTTGCTCACTTCCGCGCAACAGTCTGGGGTAGCGCGCTTCATCGCCTCTCTCAACCACGGCTTCCAAGAAAGCAGCCAACACAGCGCTCATACCCTTCTCCTCGGCCTCGGTAGCCCAATCAACCATACTCAGACTTTTTTTTAAAAAAATGACCAAAACGAGCTTCCATGTAACTCTGGAACTCATGAACCGGCACCGCGTTGCCTTCAGTGTGGTGGATAATTCTGGTTGCGCCGTAGGAGACTCCAAAATTGTGATTCGTCAGTGATTGAAGAATCGCTCCCGCCGTTGTCGGCAACTTGCACATGTCCAGGAAGCCAGAAAACGTAGCCAAAGATGGGACTGCTTTGAGGATGGCTGAGTACTTGTGGATCATGTTGACCGCGTCCATCTCATCAGCGTCCTCGGACATGAGGTAACCCGCGCGATGAATCGATACAGATAACCTGGTTGCGGCCGCACATTTCTCGAGATACGTCTCGCTCGCCCATTTTGTTGAGGTGAATCCGTCTCTGCCAAGAGCAGCTGGAGGATAATGCACTGAAATGGGCCGCTCGGGGTACCAGCGCAGCATACCAATCAATCAAGTCAAATTCGAGGGTTGAATTTAGCTGATTGAATCACTTTTCACGATAGTTTTATTTATTTTACTAGATTTAATTTAAATTAGTTAATAAAAGCCCTGTGAGATAATGTTCCTATTAGTATAGAGGTATATAATATACTGCTTTTTTATTAGAGCATTAATAGGTACTATATAGTATACTACATACTATATAGTACACTATAATACTATAGTTTGTAGTATATTATTACGACCTATAAGCAAGGATAATAGATAACTGACCTACTTAGGCGTTAAGTAGCTAGGATAAAATATTTATACTATAGGATTATAGGAATAATAAGAACTTACTTAGAATAGAAGAACTATAGTATAAGTTATATAATAGTAAAAAGAACTAATAAAAATAAGTAGTTTAATAAAAGGATTAATATAGAGACATTAGTTTATTTTTAGGAATTACTTAGATTTTATTAGTTTTAGAATAAAGAAACCATTTAAAACTTATATATAATATAACTTTAAGTTAAGTTTATAGTTAAACTTCTATAGCTCTTTAGTAATTAACTTATAAATATCCTTAAGATATTTTTAGTTTATTTTTACTATAAATAACTTATTAAGTTTAAAACTAATTGTTTTAGCTTCTAAAGATTAATTTATAATAAAGCTTATAACTTATAACTTAAACTATAACTTCTATATATTATTATAATATATTAAGTTTTAGTTTCTATTAATAAACCTTACTATTAAATAACTAACTATAATATTTTAATTACTTCTATTTAGTAAATTAACTATTAATACTTATTAATAGTAAAAAATAATATATCTTTTTATACTTTAGCTAAATCCTTTATTTTAAGATCTTTATCCTCTTTATATAACTAACTTTAAAGCTTAGTATAAGAGCTTATTAGTATTGAAGACTATAATATACTAAACCTTAAATATAACTCTAATATAGAGGGATTCTTTACTAAAGAAGGATATAAAAAGCTATAACGTATTATTTAGAAATAAGAGAATAAATTTAAAAAGATATAGATTTTTATTAATAAAAGTAAGTAAGCTATAAATAGCTTTAATAAATAACTTTAGAATACTAAAGAAACTTATAAAAAACTAAAAAAGGATATTAAAAGAGATACTAACTTTAAGAAAGTTCAAAAACTCTAAAAAGAAATTAATACTTTTTAAACTACTACTAAAATTATCTTAATATGTATAAGGAAATAGTAAAAACTTAAGTTTAGTTCCTTAATAATTTATAATAGTACTTTAAAATACTTTAAAGGATTTTTAACTTAAGTTAAAAACTATTAGAACTTCTACTATAATAACTTTATTAATTAAATAGAAAAAGTAGTTTATATAGTTACTTATTTTTAGAAATAAATACTTAAATAGTTTAAACCTATTTAAAAAGAGTTTTTTAAATATAAGAT
Organism: Colletotrichum viniferum; assembly: GCA_020226115.1. Taxonomy (NCBI): domain Eukaryota; kingdom Fungi; phylum Ascomycota; class Sordariomycetes; order Glomerellales; family Glomerellaceae; genus Colletotrichum; species Colletotrichum viniferum. The sequence goes on along the minus strand of JAGFBE010000020.1, from coordinate 31,381 downwards.
ACTAAATAAATACTCTATAGAAATTTATAATATCTATAGTAGCTTCTAAGGTTTTAAAAATACCTTCTACTCTCCTTTTTAAAACTTTAATAAAAAATAATAAGTTAAATATAAACTATTATAGTTTAAATTAACTAAGTTTACTAAAGATTTTACTATTATATTCTCATAACTTAGTATCTAATTTAATCTTATTAAAGAAACTAAAATCTTTATATTCTATTAAAAACTTAAGAATAATAAAAACAATAAGATTATTGAAGTTAATTATTTTAATAACTTCTTATAGTATATTAATCTTACTATTTAAATTAATAACTGACTGCTTAAATACTATAGAGAATAATAAAAACCTAATATAAAGTATAAGTATTAATAGTAGCTTTAACTAAAATTTAATAATTAGTATAATAATAATTAACCTTATAATAATTAGAATAATAATACTTACTAGAGTATTATATATAGATAATATAGTAGGTTTATAAACCTTAATATAATACCTGAACTAGCTAATAAAAAGTTTTAGAACCTTAAGTGCTATAACTATAACTAATAAAAATATATTACTAAAGACTATAAGTAGCTTAAAAGGTTTTTTTAAAAGCTAGTAGCTAAATAGCTTTAATAAGTTAGTATAATCTTAAAGACCCTTTATATATCTCTATTATAGACTATATACTATAATAATAACTATTAAATCTACTTTAAAGATAAAGAAATGTTAAAACACTACTTTAAAGATAGTAACTTTAGAAGATCTAGCTATAATATAACTACTTTAGAACCTAAGATTAGAACTATATTAATACTATATATTAGTAATAGTAAAGTTATAAAAAGACTAAAGGAATAACTTAATAAGAAGTTATAAATCTAATAGTTAAAGTTTATTAATATAACTAATAAGAAACTAGAATACTAATATAACTTTCTAATACAGTAATAACTTCTTAATATAACTAATAATTAGACTTTTAGAGAAAGAGAAAACTTACTTTATAATTTAAATAAACCTTATAATATTACTTATTAATATACTTAAATAGAGATTATTTATAAACCTACTCTTAATATAGATAACTTTAGCTCTAAAGAAGAATTTAATAATTAAAATAAAATTAAATAGCTTTTAAAATTCTAAGAAGTTAATATACTATAAGATAAATAATAATAATACTTCTATAATACTTTAGTAACTTAATAAGAATAAGATTATATTTTATAACTATATATAAAAGACTACTTTATATTACAAAATAACTACTAACTCTACTAAACCTTTTTCTAACTTTAATGTTTTTATAATAAATATAAAGAATATATAGGAGAAAAGTATAGCTACTAATTCTATTTTAGAAAATATAATAATAAATCTACTTAGGAAATCTACTTAATATTTACTATAATTAGATAGATAATAGTATTATTTAAAAATAGTACTATAATCTTTTAACTAAGCTTATAGTTTCTTATAAAGTATTAATATAACTATACTATGAAATAAGATAAATACTAATAAAGTAAATACTAAATATACTACTAAGAAAAGATATATACTTAGAGAATTACTAATAATAGACTTAGGTTTCTATAAATTAAAATCTATAAGAATAGCCTAACTAAGGTATAATAAGAAAGGAAATAAATCTACTACTTTAAATAACTATAGTAATTAAAAAACTAAACTTATTTATTAAAAAAGGATTATAATAAGTAATAAGTATAAAATCTATTTATTAAATATTTTAAAGATATAAAAATAATATTAAACTTAAAGTTACTATTAACTAGTAAATAATACTTATACTAATCGATAGTAGAGCTAAAGCTAATTATATTACTTTTTAAACTAGTAATTAATTAGAAGTATAATAAAGAGAAAAAGAATAACTATACTAATTATAAATAGTAAAAAGAGAAGAATTTAACTATAAAAGAGGTATTATTTATAATAAAACTACACCTTTTAAAATAAATTACTTAAATTAAAACGAAGAAATCTAATTTAATATTACTAATATAAAAATATATAATATAGTACTAAGATTACTTTAGTTATAAATAAATAACTTATAAATAGATTAAAGTAAAAGCTAGCTTTATTAGAACTATAATAATTAAATTTTTAAGTAGTACTATAAAAATTAGACTTTAAATAGATTAATATATTAAAAAGTAATAAAAGGATACTTCTACTACTTTAAAGTAAAAAAAGCTATATTATAACTATTAATAATAGTAGATTTTAATTAAAAGAATAATCTACTTCTATTTATTTTAAAAAAATATAGAGTTTATAAGAAACTTTTTATAGTTAAACTAGAAACTAAACTATTAGAATATATAGATTTTAATTATAAAATCGTTATTAAAAAGGAGAAGAAGTTTAAATTTAATAAAATCTATAGATTTAACTAAATAGAAATAAAAACTCTTAATAAATACTTTAATAAAAACCTTAAATAAAGCTATATTTAAGAATTAACTTTACTAGTAGAAAGTTTAATTCTATTTATATTTAAGAAAAATAGTAAATTATAACTATATACTAATTACTATATATATAATAAAATAATAATTAAGAATTAGTATTTATTACTACTAAATAATAAACTATAGTAATTTCTCTATAGAGCTAACTATCCTATTATATTAGATTTTAAAAAAACCTATAATCTTATTAGAATAAAGAAAAGAGAAGAATAGAAAATTACTTTTAGAATATATAGAGGATATTTTAAATATTTTATTATATTTCTTAGTTTTACTAATATTTTAACTACGTTTTAGAATATAATTAATTAAGTTCTTAAGAAATATATGGATATTCTTATAGTTATTTATTTTAATAATATTCTTATTTTTTCTCTTATAATAGAATAATACAAAGAATATGTATACTTTATACTATAAACTATTTAAGATATTTAAGTTTTAGTTAAACTAGAGAAAAGTATATTCTATACTTAAAAAGTAAAATACTTTAAGTTTACTATTACTTTTTAATATATTACTATATTAAAAAAAGAATTTAAGCTATTAGAAAATAGCTAATACTAATAAACGTTAAAGAAGTATAAAGGTTACTAAAACTAGTTAACTTCTACTAGAAATTTATTAAGTATTATAGTAAAAGTAATATATTTTTTATAAACCTTAGCTATAAAAACTAACTATTTAAATAGAAAGAAGCTTAAAGTATAGCTTTCTAAAAAATTAAAAACTATATATCTAGTAAACTAATCCTAATAATTCTAAATTTATAAAAATAATTTAAACTTAATATAAACGCTTTAAACTTCACTCTTAGAATATAACTATTTTAATAAGACTTAGAAAAATATCTATACTTCTATACTTTTTTCTTTTATAAACTCTATAAATTAAAACTTAACTACTTAATTTATAATAAGAAACTTATAGTAATTATTAAAGCTTTTAAGAAATAAAAACTAGAACCTTTAAAAATAATTCATAAAGTACTTATTTATTCTAATTATAAAAACCTTTTATACTTTATAACTTTAAAAGTATTAAATAAATAATAAGTATAATAGTTAGAATTTCTCTTAAAATTTAATTTCTAAATTATCTATTAAAAAGAATTAGGAAATAAGAGAACTAATACTTTTAGTTAATAACTAGATTATAACGTTTTAATACTGGAAAGAACCTAAGTAATTCTTAAATATTATAATAATAAAGACCTAATATTAGTAACTAAACTTTTAATAATAACTAAATAATCTAATATTAGTCTACTTAGTAAACTAAATAATAAAGCTATTATAGAATTCTATACTTACTTTATATATAGTTACTAAAGAATTATAAAGACTTAGAAATAACTATAATAATAATATAGAGAAGAAGTTACTAGAAAATATATAGTAAAAGTAATTAAGGATTATAAAGTATATTTAAAAAGTAAACTTATTTAATACTAACTTTATAGTATATTATAACTTTTACTTATACTATAAACTACTTAGTACTCTATATTTTTTAACTTTATTATTAAACTACTAAAACTTTAGAAACCTCTTATAAAAATATACTTTAATAGTATTTTTATTATTATAAACTAACTTATAAAGTATATCTACTTTATTCTATATAAAGAATTAAGTAATACTAAAGAATTCACCTATATATGCCTTAAATATATTATTACTAACTATAGAACACTTAAAGAAATTATATTAAATAGAGATAAATCTTTACGTCTAAGTTAATTTAGTATTAAATAAGTAATATCTACTATATTTTACCTATAGATTAACAGATAAATAGAAAAAGGTTAATTAAAGTTTCAAAATATATCTTTATACTTATATTAATTATAACTAAACTAATTAAGTTATATTACTATTAATTATTTAATTTACTTATAATAGCATAATTAGATAAAATACTAAGAAATCTCCTTTCTACTTTAACTATAGATTTAAACTAATTACTTATAGAGATATATAACTAAGCTTAGCTATAGTTAAAGCTATTACTTTAATATAATAAATTAAAGATATTTAAGATAATATATATAAAGAACTTAAATTTATATAATAATAAATAGTATAGTTTAGTAATTAATAAAGAATTAAAGAATTAATTTTAAAAGAGAGAGATAGTATCTATTTTATATAGTAAGATATTAGAATAAAATAACTAAATAATAAGTTTAACTTTAAAACACTTAAACCTTTTGAAATTATATATATTATTTTATTAATAAACTCTAAATTTAAACTCCTAGAAACTATAAAATATTACTTAGTATTTTATATTTTATTTCTTAAACTAATATTATATAGATTATTAATAAATAATATTATTGATATAGAAAATAATAAACTAGAATATAAAGTTAAATAGACTATTAACTACTTTAAAGAACTAAAAGGTTATTAGTATTTTATTAAATAAAAAAGATATAGATATAAAGATAATATATAAAGACCTACTAAAAATATTACTAATTCAATAAAAGAACTTATAATCTACTAATAATAATACTAAGAATAGAAAACTATACTTATATTAACTAAACTAGTAGTTTTAATAGATACCTCTAGCTATATATAAACTAAATATCTTTATAAATATATCTAACTACTAATAGAAATAAATAAACTAAAATAAAAAAAACTATTTATTTACTTAAAGATACTAGAAGTAAACTAAGATAATACTAAAGCGCTATTAATATTAGAAATTAAAAGATTAAAATTAGTAAAATTTAAATTAAATTTAAACTCCTACTACTAAAGATTTTTTAGTACTTTAGTAGCTTAAAGGTTACTTACTACCTATCTCCTATAAATATTTAACGCTAGAAGTATACTATCCTCTTTATTAATCTCTTATATTCTTTATTTAAACGTCTTAGTTTAACGCTCTTTTATTAATTTTTTAGTTATATAAATATAACTTAAGTAACTAGTAGTTTTAGCTATTTAAATCTATAAATAAGTAGATTTCTAATAAAGTATAAATAGCCTTTTACTAGCTTTTTCTTTTCTTTTATCCTACTCTCTCTCTTACTTATTTAATCTTTATACTATAAAGATAAATTAGCTATTACTTAAATAAAAATATAAAGAGGCTACTATCTAAATTAAAGCTATTAGAACACTATTATAAAGCTTCTTTACTTTAATATATATATAATATTAAAATAACTTCTTACTAAAATAATAAGAAACTTTAGCTTAGAAATAATAAATATAAAGTATATTACTAAGTAAGAAATAAGAGTTAATATATTTAATTTAAGTCTCACGCTTATAATCTTTTGGCTTAATAGTAGTGAACTTCTTTTTTAATTTTTAAATATAACTTAATATAATATTAGTATTATAGATAAATTAAGAAGTATAATTAATAAATTCTTAACTTAAGATTATTAACATACTTATATTAGGTCTTAAAGATAAAACCTTTAAAGAGAGAACCTAATATTATAACTTATAAGTAAGAATAATAAATAACTAACTTACTTAACTATTAAGTAATTAGAATAAAACATTTATACTATAGAATTATAAAAATAATAAGAACTTATTTAAAATAGAAGAACTATAGTATAAGTTATATAATAATAAAAAAGATTAATAAAAGATAAGTAGTTTAATAAGAAGACTAATATAGAGATATTAGTCTATTTTTAAAGATTACTTAGATCTTATTAGTTCTAAGATAAAAGAACTATTTAGAACTTATATATAGTATAACTTTAAGCCTAGTTTATAATTAAACTTCTATAGCTCTTTAGTAATTAACTTATAAATATTTCTAAGATACTTTTAGTTTACTTTTACTATAAATAACTTATTAAGTTTAAGACGTTTCTAAAGACTAATTTATAATAAAGCCTATAACTTATAATATAATAGGGTAAGGGAGAAAACTTATCAATTATATTAGGCACTTCACCTTAGGCAGAAAAACCTCTAAAAATGCCCTAAATACTTATGTATTGAGTTTCTAGATAACTATAACAGATATAAAAGTGAATATATAAATATAAGCCTAACTAACTTATACTTTATCTATATTTTCTACTTTTTTTATATCTTAGGTTATATAATCTCTTAAGAGAAAATAGGTTACTAAAAAGAAGTTTAGCGATATTATTCCTATAGTATTCTACTTTATTATCGCTTTAAATAATTAAAGAAGTATAGTAAGAATTAAAAAAGGGGATAAAAGTAAAGCTAGTTAAAGCTAGAGGAGCTTAAAAATACCTATTTTTATTTAATTTTTAAAGAGTAAGAATTAATAGGTTTTTTCTATAAACTAAGCTAAAGAACTTTAAAGGCTTTTCTAAGAGGGTAGTTACTAAAGTTATTAAGGGAAAATAAGAAATTATATAAAAATAAGTGTGTTTTTTATTTATTTATTTAGTCTTTTTTTATTATAAGCTAATTAAGCTTCTATCTACTTATATAAGCCTTTTCCTCTTATAATAACACTTAACGCTTATAAAAACGCCTATCTAACCTCTTACTTTTAGGTTAGAATTACTAAAAATTCTAAGAACTTTACTCTCTTCTATATATCCTCTAAGTTTTTTATATACTAAAGAGAGGAAGACTTAAATACCTTTACTTTATATATTTAATATTCTATTTAGCTTTTAACTTATATCCTCTATTATTCTAGCTAGTAGCTAGTCTTTTTATTAAATTTTTTTTAATATAAGTTTAATTATAGTTTTCTCTTTAGATCTCTTTAACTTACTATATATTAAGTACTATTTATCTCTTTAGTATAATTAGAACTAAGAAAGTGTTTTAAAGTTATATAGCTTAAGCTATATCTTTAATTAGGTTATTTTAAGTAATAAGGAATTATTTTAAAGTTAAATTACTAAACTTATTTATTTTAAGTAGCTTAAGCTTTTTAACTCTTTTTTTAATCTTTATATAGTAGAGCTTTCTTTATTTATTTTTTATTTTAATTTATATATCTTTAATTTTATTTAATACTTCTTTAAAGTAGTTTTTCTTTTTTATATTAATAATAAAGGTTATAAAATTAAAGTTATTATTATAAACTATATTTTCTATCTTATTAGTTTCTCTTAGAGGGGCTAAGTCTTTAGCTTTAACTCTAATTAATTCTTAAGTAACTAATATCTAGTTAAGTATAGCTTTTTTAGAGCTTATATTTATTTTATCTTCTTATTATTCTTTTTACTTTTTTCCCTTTAAAGCTTTTAGCTAGTTTTTAAACCTAGTTTTAGGTTTTAGTTTTAAGTTTTTAAGTGAGGTATAGAAGCTAAACTTCTTAGTAATAAGCTTAACTTAGTAGTTAAAAAGGTTTTTATAAAGATTTAGGTTAGCTTTTTAGACTTTAGTAGTAGTTTCTAAATATAAAGCTTTAATACTAAAGATATTCTATTAAATAATATATCTAATAAAGTTTATAGTATAGAGGCTATATTTCTATAGGTTTTCTTTTAATTTAATTTAGAATTATAAAATAATAAAGGAAGTATAATTAATAAACTTCTAAGTTTCTACTAATACTTTATAGATCTTATACTAATTATAAACTAATTTAACTATAGTTCTAAAAGAGGTTTCTAACTTATTTAGGTTACTACTATTAGTAATATCTTATATACTATTTAAGTAGAAGTATAAGCTATTTTTTTAATTAATAATTAAGCTTATATACTTTTCTCTACTATTATATTATAAAAAGATAACAAAATTATATAAAGTAAGCTTATTAGCTAGAACTCTATAATACTTTATTATAAGGTTATTATAGAAGGAGACTTAAATAATAAAGACTCTTATATATTATTCTTTAATAACGTTTTTAATAATTAAGTTATAAACTACTTTAATATAACTCTTTAGGAGGGGATCGCCTTAATATAAGAACTTTAATATATTATAGAAGTTAGAAAGAACTTTTACTTAAATATTTTACTTTTAGATTCCTTAAGTTAGGTTTTTACTATTATTATAAGAGAATCTATTTTACTAGCGTCTAGTTAGAGTTATATTAGTGAGGTTATTATTAGTACTTATCTATTTAGGTACTAAGAAAGATCTATTTTAACTAAGCTTTAGTATTTTATAAAGCTTTTAAGGTGTAATAGGAGATTAATAGGCTCTACAGTTTTAAAAAAGATTCTAGGGAGTTTTTTATTAGATTATATAGGCTAAATATACTTAGTTTTATTTAGTTTAGTATTTACCTTACTAGAGTAGTTAAAATAGAAATTAAGAAGTTATAAGGGTTATTCTCTTTATAGAGGTAGAGTAGATATATTTACTACTTATAGAGTTTTATTTTAAGAAACTAATTAGTTTTTATAAAAGTATATAATATAAATTATAAGCTTTTACTTAATTTTATTAATTTAGTTAATATTCTATATAGTTTTATAAGCTTTTTAGGACTTAAGATTATAGTTTCTAGAAAATAGAGACTAAGGAGTAGTAAAGGTAGTTTAGTAAAATATTATATAATATTCTATAGTAGTCTAGAGGAGCTATTAAGTTATAAATATATAGAATATACTAAATAAACTTATATTACTATTTATTTAGGTTATAGTAATTAGATATTTTAGAAAGAAAAAAAGAGTTAAAAAGGTAAATTTATAGAAAATAAAGAGGTATTAATTATAATATTAATAGTTTTTATTAAGAGTTAGTAAAAATAAATAAGAAGAGAAAATATATAATTTTAAAATATAGGAGTAATAGTTAGTTTTATTTAAAGTGTTATAGTTAAATGTGAAAATATTTATTAAAGAAGGGTTATTATTATATATATAGATATATGAAGATATTTAGTAAAAGGTTAGTAGTTTAAAGTGCTTCCTTTTATAAACGTTATAAAAGTAAATTTAGTACTAGTAGTTAATATTCCTTCTAAAAATATAATTTTTAAGTAAAGAAAGAGCTAATTAAACTATAAAGTAGTTATTTTTGAGGCTAAGATTTAAGTAATTATGAAATATAAATAGTAATTAGATAAAAGTGAAGTTTAATAGTAAAGGTAATAAGTAGAGGAAAGAAGGGTAACTAATATAATTTAGTAGTAGGGAAAGTAAGATATAGCTATAAACTACTTAATTAAGCTTATAATCTTATGTTTTTAAGAGGAAATTAATACTTATAGCTATAGGTGAGGTTTTTTTTTTTTAGTGATTTAATTATAAGATATATAAAGTTAAAAGCCTCTTTTTTATAAATAGTAACGTTTTAATTAATATATCTATTTTACTCTTACTATTAAAACCTAAATAAATACATTCTTTTTAGTTTAATTAATCTTAGATTTATAGTAAAAGGCTTTTTAAATTATTCTTTTTTATTTTATTAATAAGTTACTATAGTGAATAAGTTCTTAAGCTTTTATAGTTACTATTTTTAGTATTAATTAACCTTTTAGTTAAGTATAAAAAGGTGTATTTCTTCTACTTAGCTATATCTCTCTTTTCTTCCTCTTAATATATTATTTTTTATAATCTTTAACTTAACTAACGCTTTATAATAATAACTAGATAACTTCTAAGTAGTATAATTATAGATATTAAAATTAACTTAGGTTACTCTTATATTACTACTTTAAACTAAATATATAAGCCTTTCTCTTTCTCTCTTATACTAGCTTCTATAAATTATAAGGATAAAGAAGGAACTATTTATCTATTTAGACTTATTATATTACTATTAGTTATAGTAGGTTATCTTTTTAAAGCTATTTAAATTATTACTAACTTATATATAGGCTTTCTTTTCTCTTTTTTAGACTTCTATTAAAGGTTCTATTAGTTAGGTTTAATATAAAATAAGCTTTATTTATAAGATTATTATTAATAAAAGAGCTAAAGGAGTAGTTTTAAGGTTTTAGTATTTACTTACTAAGTTCTTAATAATATATATAGAGCTAATTAATAAGGGAAAAGTATTAGATAGGTTTTTATTTTTTATAAGAGAGGTTTATATTATAGAAAGTTATATTAGTTTTTAGGGATAGCTATACTAGAAAATAAATAGGTTAGAGGTAGTTAAAGCTTTATTAATTTATATATATAGCGCTTAGAATTTCTTTCTATATAATAAATATTTTAAGTACTAAGTAAAGATATCTTTTAAAGCTAGATAGAGTAGCTACTAAGTTACTATATTTATTCCTTTTTAAGAGTATATTTCTTACTAAACTAAATAAAAAGAGGTTTATTCTAACTATATATACTATAAGAAGAGATCTTTATACTTATATAAGTTTAATTATAACTAAAAAACTACTAGTTAGATAAGGTATATTAAGAAGAGTAATAAGAAGAAAGGTATTTTTAATAGTACTTTTTATAAAGAAAGTAGAGGTATTAATATAATATTTCATTCTAAGAATAAGTATTCTAGAGGTGAGATAATTATATTAGTATATAAACTATTAATTAACTAATTTACTAAGTTAGCTTTAGAATATAAATTTAAATTATAGTAGTATTTTATTATAATTTCTTATAAGATCTTTAGTAAAAACTTTTATAAGTAGGTTAGCTTTTTAATAGTAGAGGTGAATTTAAAAAGGGAGGATAAAAAGAAAAAGAAAGAGGTTATTACTTATTATATTTAGGGAAGTAATTAATCTATTTTAGGTTTGAATTTTCTAGAGGTAGTATTAGTTTTTTTTAAGTTTTTTAGCACTTTTTAGTCTTTTTAGTCTTTATTAGTTTTTATTATTATATATCCCTCTTTTTTTTATAATAATATATATTAAAGGTAAAAGAAGTAATATAAATATATAGTTAATAGAAATTATAGTATAAAAGTAACTAAATATAAATAGATAAAATATTATTTTTCCTACTAAAAATAGATAAAATTTAATAATTATTATAAACTTAGCTGTTTTTTAGTTCTTCTATATCTCTATACTAGCTATTAAATCTTTTATTCTTTATAAGAATACTTACTATAATTTTATTTTTTTTCTATTAAGTATTAACTTTAGCTTATAGTGTTTTATTTTATTCTTATAATTACTTAATTTATATTTTTATAGTATTAAAATTATTAGTCTCTACTTCTTTTAGTATAGATAACTTATTAAAGTCTAGGATTTCTACTAAACTAAGCGTATTAAGATTAAGTTAATTTATAGTAGGAAAGACCTTATTAAGAGCTTATTTAAGGTTTAGTTAGACTTCTATTTTAGAAATATTATCTAAATAGCTATCTTTATTTACTATAAATTTCTTTAAGTAATTACTAGCTATAGTTTACTTAATAGGAATTCTAGTAAAGGTTTTAAATAAATAGGATAAAGTTTAGAGAAATATTTACTAGATATAAAAAAGGCTTAATTAGCGTATATTAAACTTACTAGAAGAGCTTTTATTAATAAATAGCCTTATATTATAAATAAGAATAATATCTCTAACTTATAGCTCTTTATATTATATTCTATACTTATTTCTTTAGTTATAATCTTTAGTAACTTAGTAGTGCTACTTTATAATATATTTAAAAGCTATTTACTAGTTAGAATTAAGTTATTTAAAGGTCTATATATATAAAAGGACTTTAGTTTTAGTATCTTTAACTTTTAACTAGTTTAATATTTATTAAGTAATACTTTTAGTTTTAATTAAAATAATTAAGTTATAACTATAAATAAAGTAAAAAAGAGAGTATTTTATAGAAAATCTAACTAATTTTTAGTTAGTAAATAGAGCTATATAAAGGATTAAAGTTTAGTTTTTTCTATTAAAATCTAACTAGGTTATAAAGGTATAAATAAGAGGTTAATATCCTTTTTTAATAAGTTTATTAGTCTTTAAATTATATACTAAGATAATAAGGTGTTATCTTTTATAGATTTAATTAAGCTTTTTAATAAACTTCTTATTTTTTAGTTTTTTATTAACTATAAGGAGCTTATAGATCTTATAGTAGTAGATTATATTTTCTTAGATAAATTTAGCTATTATCTTTAAGTTAATATTTTTAGGAAGTTAATAAGCTTCTATATAACTAGTAAGCGCGTTATAAGCTTTAGCTAGAGAGTAATTACTAACTTTCTAAATATGAATATAAATATACTAAAATAAAATTACTAGAGGTATAGAAAAGGTGTGAAGGTCTTTAAATTATTTTAGTTAGGCTTATATATAAAGTAGATAGCTTTTTATTTTATTATTTATTATTTAATATATATTTTCTTAGATATATTACTCTTAAAGTTTAGTATATATTATATTATAGTTTTTATACTTTCTCTTAGTATATATATATTAAATTAACTTCTTCTATTTTTTTTTTATTAACTATTTATCTTAGTATAAGGTTTAACTTTATTTCTTTCTAAAAGATAAAACTATTTTAGAGTATATATTTTACTATATATAACTTAAATTTCTTAAAATTGATCTAAGAAATAGTCTTTAGGTATAATAATAAAACTAAGTACTTAGTAATTTATTATAATTATTAAGAGTAAGCCTATTTAAGCCTTAGTAAATTATCTACTCTAGGTTTAAGATCTTCTTCTACTTTAAATATATAGATAGAGTTATTAATTATTTTATCTAAATCTTCTTTTTATTTAGCTTCTTAAATATTAGATTTCCCTATTAGTTTATATAAGAGACTATTTATAGCTTTATTCTTTATATTAAATATATAGTAAATATTAAAATTAAATATTTTAATCTAAGTGATCTATTATATAAGAACTACTCTAAGTAAATCTAAAATAGCGCTACTAATTTAGTTTATAAGGATTTTTATATTAGTTTTAAGAGTGAATTATATACTATATAGGTAGTTTCTAAGCTTCTTAAGAGTAAATAAAACTAATTAAAGTTTAAGCTTTTTTATATTATAGTTAAAAGCTATATTAGTTTAGATTTTACTTTTATATTAAGTAATATATTTTTTACCTTAATAGTATTATCTAAGTATAGTATTTTACTTCTTAGTATTTATATTAGTAAATAGATAGATTTTGCTAGCTTTTTCTTTATAATTAATAAGTTAAAATAATAGAAAGCTAACTAAATAAAGCTTAAAGGTTTTTATAGCTAGCTGCTATTCTAATCTCTACTTAAAGAGCACTTCTTTTTAAAAAAGTCTTATTAGTAGGGTAGAAATAGTTTTATAATCTTTAATTTATACTTAATAAAACCTAATAATACTAAGAAGACTTTTAACTATTATAATATTATTATACTTTTCTTACTTAAGGATTTTAATAACTTTATTCTAGTTAAACTTATATTTTCTACTACTTACTATATAACTAAAGAGGTTAATAGTAAGCTAGTAAATCTAAGATTTCTTAAGAGAAATTATAGTATTAGTAAGTTTAAGGTTTTAAAGTACTATATTTAGGTTTATAAAGTACTTAAAAATATATAAATATATTTCTAGAAACTTAACTATTTAGTTACTATTATATATTATTCTTAGCTTTCTAATAGAGATATTATTAAAGAAAAGTTAGTAAATATTTAGAATAAGGTTATAGAGGATTCTTATTATAACCTTTATAAACTAAGTAACTAAATTTATTACTCTTTAAAGTAAGATATATATTCTAAATAGCTTTAAAAGTATAGTAAATATAGTTAGGTTTTAACTTAACTTATTAAGTAAGACTTAGTTATATTTAGAAAATAAGTCTAAAAAGCTTATAATTTTATAGTTAGTAAAGTCTTTTAAGAATTTATTAGCTTCTAGAGGAATAAAAGTATCTCTAATATTAATCTTATTAAGTTTTATATATAAGTTAATTAGCTTTATATTACTATTCTTTTTAGTAATAAAGAACTAGAAGTTTCTATATAATTTATAGGATTCCTCTAAAACTTTTTATATAACTTTTAATTTAAGTATATTAATAACTTTCCCTTATAAAGCTTTAGAGATAGGAATCCTTTTCTCTTACTATATAATATATAAGATAGTTTTAATCTTTTATAGTAGAGCTATATAAGAGTTAATATACTTATATTCTGTGAAATCCTATACTAACGCCCTTTTTTAATTTATAAAGATATATTTAAGTATTTTAATCTCTCTTAATAAAAGGTATAACTAAGCGACTTTAAGCTTTAAAAACCTTTCTAAAGTAAAGTAAGTTTTTTAGTTAAACTATGTAAATTATAGATATATATAGTTAGTAAAAGGGGAGTTAGAAAGCTAATAATAGCTTTCTACTTCTTAAGTTAAAATCTTTTTCTAGTCTTTCTAATTATTAGGAATAAAACTATCTAAAAGTAGATTATTAACTAGATAAACCTTTTTATCTTTATATTTATATATTATATAGATACTAATAAAGCTTTAGTTAGATTTAAGGTTTTTTTTAATTAATTTAAAGAATATTTAATTTTTTAGAACTTTAGGAAGGTTTTACTAGTTTTTAGTATTCTTAAAAAAGTAAGCTTAAATAGTTTCTATAATTAAAGTAATTACTATTTTAGTAATAGTTCTTAAGATATTAAGTATAGTTAAAGGTGAAATTAGAGTAGAGTATTAATTAGTCTTAGAAATAGCTTCTTCTTATTTAAGAAGGTTAGTTTCTTTTTTTTTAAAATAAGAAGGTGCTTTTTTTATAGTTAATTATAGTATTAATATAATAAATTTAAACTTTATTATATATATTACTAAGGTTTTAGTTAGTTTTAGGTTAGCTTTTAATAGTTTTAGAAGTATTATAGATATTTTTTATATAGTTTTCCTATTTAGGGAAATAGCGCTAAATCTAATATAAAGAATCTAATTATATAAAACCTACTAGAATATTAATCTTCTAGAATTTATTACTTTTATAGTTTTTTACTTTTATTATAGTAGTAATAAAACGTTTTAAATACTTAAAAGTAAGTTTAGTAAAAATAGTAAAAAGAAGTTTAAAGAGTAAATTATAGTTAATAGTTTTAAGGTCTACTACTATTATAGTTATTATAATCTTATAGTTATTAATTTAAATAAATATATAGTATACTTTAATAAAGTATAGTTTTAGGTTACTTTTAGCTATTATTCTTATTATTAAAGTAGTAGTAGAAATTAGAATATTATAGTCTAAGATATATTAGTAATTTATAAAATTAGATTCTATATTAGTATTAATTATACTCTATATAGGTAAGTAGTTATTAAAGTACTTATTACTAATAGAGATCTTTAGAATAAGTTATAATATAATAATTATTAGAGCTATTTAGTTTATAGTTATTAGAATAATAGCTTTAACTAAAAAGACCTTTAAATAGTTTTAAGTTTAAATAGCTTTATTATATTTAGAAACTTAGTTAATCTATTAAGTTCTTTTTTTTATATTTTTAGTAAAGTTTATAAAGTTTATAAGAATAGGTATATAGATAACTCCTTCTAAATTATCTATAAAAGTATATATCTTTCTAATAAACTCTTCTCTATATTTTAGCTAAATCTTATAGACTTTTTTAACTAGTAAACTAACTAAGCTATAGAGCTTATATAAGATAAGTTTATTAATAAGTTTCTTATTTTTAATAGATTTCTAATTTTTATTATTAAAAAATATAGCTAGTTAGAAGTTACTTTTTAGAAAAAATAGTTTTAAAATAGGTTTTAGAGGAGGAATTTTAATAACTTTACTAAGTATTATTTTTCTTTTTATTCTAGATATTCTTTTTAGTTTTAAAGTATTAATAAGTATAGAAGTTAGTTTAAAAAAGCCTTTTTTTTCTATTTTAATATCTATGTTTTCTTTTTACTTTTTCTAGTTAAGAAGTAAATTCTTTTCTATAACTAAGTTTTCTAATAAATCTAAATAACTTTTAAAATAAAGTTATAAAAAAGAAAGTCTCTTTAAGATAGTTAGAATGTTTTTAATATCTTATATAGTGAAATAGACCTTCTTAGAAAAAAACTTTAAAGCTTTTTTTTTAACTTTTCTAAGATTTAGTAGCTTTAGCTTTTTCTATAGAAATAGGTTAGCTTTATATGTTTTTAACTAAGTTATTATAAACCTAGATATTATAAAATTAAGTAAATCACTTTTAGTTAAACTATTAGGTTATATTAAGTTATATAAGTAAAAAGACTAAACTAAATCTTTATATTTCTATTTACTAATAGCTAATACTTAGAAAGTAAAAGCCTAACTAAATATTTTATTATTTAATATAATACTTCCTTTTTCTATAAACCTATAAGAAAATTTAATTAAGTTAAAATTATTATAGTTTTATAGAACCTTAATAAGTATAAACTAAAGTTAGCTAATATTTTGCTTAAAAATCTTAGTAGTTTAAGCTTTTATAGCTTTATAACTATTTTAATTTTTAAAGTGAGTAATAATAGCTTTTTAGTTAAACTTACTATTTTATTATAATAAAGTAATAATTATTTAAGGGATAAAAAACTTATTATTTTAAAGTTTATAGAAATAATATCTTTAGAAGTATTAGATTAAACTACTTTTTTTATTAGCTATCTTTTAAAGATAATAGCTTTTTTTAAAGTTATAATCTATATAGCTTATATATTAGTACTAACTATATAAACTATAAAAAAAAAGCTTAGGATTTTCTTTATTAACTTTAATTAAATAGATTAAAGCTAAATAGTAGTTTTTTATAGCTAGAAAAAAATAAGTAATCCTTCTAATAGAGATTTTCTAGTTATTTATTATTTTTACTAAGTTAAAAAGTTACTAGTTTAAAAACTAGTTCTAAAGGTTCTTAATACTTTAGTAAGGCTTAGTTTTATTTCTTTTAGTTTATAGAGGGGGAGAAGCTTCCCCTCTTAGTACTTTTAGAGGTATAGGAAATAGAGAATAGATAGAAGTAGTAATTTAAAAAGTTTACTTCTAAGTAACTTTAAAGCTAAGTTAATTTATTAAATTAACTTTAAACTTATTAAAGTCCTCTTTTCTAAATAACTTATAAATACTAATCTTTATAAGTAAAGCTGTTCTATTTAAAGCTAACTAATTAAATCTTAATATAGCTATATAGATAATTTAGAGGCTAGTTATAATATTAAGGTTATATCTTATAGCTTTAGTTTAGATATTATTAATTTTTTATAGAAACTATATAGCTACTTTATAGTTTAAATTATTTATTATTAGAGTTATAAAAATAATCTAATTAATTTAGTTATTTAGTAGTTTCTAGTAATCTTTATCTATAGCTTTATAGTACTAGATAAGATATATTTTTACTTATAACTAAGTTTTCTTATTAAGTTTTATTTAATTATTAGCTTAAAAAGATATATTTATATAAAAAATAATACTTAATACTTTTAAAGTATTAATTATTCTTACTACTTTTACTATAACTTTATAGCTTTTAAGAAAGTCTAAAATATTATTTCTAGTAAAAGGTAGTGTTCTAGCTATTCTAAGTTATAGTATTTTGAATCTTTAAAGTCTTAAGCTATATACTTTAAAGACCTTTTAATAAGATTTAATAGAGTTTAAATAGCTTTATATACCTTTTTCTTTTAAAAAATCCTCTCTAGGTATTATATTTATACTAAAAGTACTATTCTTAGAAGCTATTACTTTAAAAACTTTAGCTTCTATAATTATTTTAGAACTTTAATCTAAATCTAAAATTAAAAGAGGTCTTTTTTATTAAGGTTAATAAAAAGAAAAACTTATAAAAAGACTTACTAAAGTATTATTAGTAATTAGATTAGCTTTATTATTTATTATTTTTAGTTTAAGTTATTTATCTTAAGCTAAAATTAAAGTTTTTAAAGCTTTAAAGTTTAGTAATATTATTTTCAAGAAAATATAGATAAATTAATAGAAAAAGAAGTAAAAAAAAGCTTTACTAAAGAAAGCTAAAATAAAAAGATTATATAAAACTTAAGTAGAGCTAATAATTTATTAATAGAAAGAGTAATAAAAGAATTCTTATAATATAGGTTTAAAAGAAAGATAGAAAGTGAGGAGAGAGATAAAAAAGGAAAGAGATATTTTTACTATTATTTCTATTTTTATTTTTTTCTCTTATCTAGAAGGTATATTACAACAGGGTAAGGGAGAAAACTTATTAATCATACTAGGCACTCTACTCTAAGTAGAAAACCCCTGAAAATACCCTAAACACTTATGTATTAATTTTCTAGATAACTATAAGAGATATAAAAGTGAATATATAAATATAAGTCTAACTAACTTATACTTTATCTATATTTTCTACTTTTTTTATATCTTAAGTTATATAATCTTTTAAGAGAAAATAGGCTACTAAAAAGAAGTTTAATAATATTATCCCTATAGTATTCTACCCTATTATCGCTTTAAATAATTAAAGAGGTATAATAGGGATTAAGAGAGGGAATAAAAATAAAGCTAGCTAAAGCTAGAAGAGCTTAAAAATACCTATTTTTATTTAATTTTTAAAAAGTAAGAATTAATAGGTTTTTTCTATAAACTAAACTAAAGAACTCTAAAAGCTTTTCTAAAAAAGTAGTTACTAAAGTTATTAAGAGAAAATAGGAAATTATATAAAAATAAATATATTTCTTATTTATCTATTTAGTTTTTTTTATTATAAACTAACTAAACCTCTATCTATTTATATAAGCTTTTTCCTCTTATAATAACGCTTAATACTTATAAAAACGTTTATCTAACCTCTTACTTTTTAGGTTAGAATTACTAAAAATTCTAAAAACTCTATCTTTTTCTATATATCTTCTAAATCTTTTATATACTAAAGAGAGGAAAATTTAAATACTTTTACTTTATATACTTAATATTCTATTTAGCTTTTAACTTATATTCTCTATTATCCTAGTTAGTAGCTAGTCTCTCTACTAATTCTTTTTCAATATAAGCTTAATTATAGTCTTCTCTCTAGATCTCTTTAGCTTACTATATATTAGATACTATCTATCCCTTTAGTATAGTTAGAACTAAGAAAGTATCTTAAGGTTATATAGTTTAAGCTATATCTTTAATTAGGTTATTTTAAGTAATAAAAAATTACTTTAAAGTTAAATTACTAAGTTTATTTACTATAAATAGTTTAAACTTTTTAACTCTTTTTTTAATCTTTATATAGTAGAGCTTTTTTTATTTATTCTCTATCTAAACTTATATATCTTTAACTTTATTTAATACTTCTTTAAAGTAGTTTTTCTTTTTTATATTAATAATAAAAGTTATAAGATTAAAGTTATTATTATAAACTATATTTTCTATTTTATTAGTCTTTTTTAGAAAAGCTAAGTCTTTAGCTTTAACTTTAATTAACTTTTAAGTAACTAATATCTAATTAAGTATAGCCTTTCTAAAGCTTATATTTACTTCATTTTCTTATTATTCTTCTTACTCTTTTTTTTTTAAAGCTTTTAGCTAGTTTTTAAACTTAGTTTTAGGTTTTAGTTTTAAGCTTTTAAATAAGGTATAGAGGTTAAACTCCTTAGTAATAAGCCTAACCTAGTAATTAAAAAGGTTCTTATAAAGATTTAAGTTAGCTTTTTAAGCTTTAGTAGTAGTTTCTAAATATAAAGTCTTAATACTAAAGATACTTTATTAAATAATATATCTAATAAAATCTATAGTATAGAGGCTATATTTCTATAGGTCTTCTTTTAATTTAATTTAGAGTTATAAAATAATAAAAAAAGTATAATTAATAAGTTTTTAAGTTTTTATTAGTACTTTATAGATCTTATACTAATTATAAACTAACTTAACTATAGTTCTAAAAGAGGTTTCTAACTTACTTAAGTTACTACTATTAGTAATATCTTATATACTATCTAAATAGAGGTATAGACTATTTTTTTAATTAATAATTAGGCTTATATACTTTCCTCTATTGTTATGTTACAAAAAGATAATAAAATTGCATAAAGTAAGCTTATTAGTTAGAACTCTATAATACTTTATTATAAGGTTATTATAGAAGGAGACTTAAATAATAAGAACTTTTGTATATTATTTTTTAATAATATCTCTAATAGTTAGATTATAAGTTACTTTAATATAGCTTTCTAGGAGGGGATTACTTTAATATAAGAACCTTAATATATTATAAAAGTTAGAAAAAACCTTTATTTAGATATTTTACTCTTAGATTCCTTAAGTTAGGTTTTCACTATTATTTTAAAAGAATTTACTTTACTAGTATCTAGTTAGAGTTATATTAGTAAAGTTATTATTAATACTTATCTATTTAGATATTAAGAAAGATCTATTTTAATTAAGCTTTAATACTTTATAAAGCTTTTAGAGCGTAATAGAGGATTTAATAAGCTTTATAGTTTTAAAGAGGATTTTAAAGAGTTTTTTATTAGATTATATAAACTAGATATATTTAGTTTTATTTAGTTTAGTATTTACCTTACTAGGGTAGTTAAGATAGAAATTAAGAAGCTATAGAAGTTATTCTCTTTATAGGAGTAGAGTAGATATATCTATTACTTATAGAGTCTTACTTTAAAAAACTAATTAGTTTTTATAAAAGTATATAATATAGATTATAAGCTTTTATTTAATTTTATTAATCTAGTTAATATTTTATATAGTTTTATAGGCTTTCTAAGACTTAAGATTATAGTCTCTAGAGAATAAAAACTAAAAAGTAGTAGGAGTAGTTTAGTAAGATATTATATAATATTCTGTAGTAGTTTAGAGAAACTATTAAGTTATAAATATATAAAATATACTAAATAGGCTTATATTGCTATTTATTTAAGTTATAGTAATTAGATATCTTAAAAAGAAAAAAAGAGTTAAGAAGGTGAATTTATAGAGGGTGAAGAGGTATTAATTATAATATTAATAGTTTTTACTAAAAGTTAGTAAGAATAAGTGAGAAGAAAAACTATATAATCTTAAGATATAGAAGTAATAGTTAGTTTTATTTAAAGTATTATAGTTAAATATAAAAGTATTTATTAAAGAAGGGTTATTATTATATATATAGATATATAAAGATGTTTAGTAGAAGGTTAGTAGTTTAAAGTGCTTCTTTTTATAGACGTTATAAAGGTAAATTTAGCGCTAGTAGTTAATATTTCTTCTAAAAATGTGATTTTTAAGTAAAAAAAGAGTTAGTTAGACTACAAAATAGTTATTTTTAAAGCTAAGATTTAAGTAATTATAAGATGTAGATAGTGATTAGATAAAGGTGAAGTTTAGTAATAAGAGTAGTAAGTAGAAAAAGAAAAAGTAACTAGTGTAATTTAGTAGTAAGAAAAGTAGAATATAGCTATAAACTGCTTAGTTAAGTTTATAATCTTATATTTTTAAGGGGAATTAATACTTATAGCTATAGAAGAAGTAAGGTTTTTTTATAATTTAATTATAAGATATATAAGGTTAAAAGCCTCTTTTTTATAGATAGTAACGTTTTAATTAATATACCTATTTCACTCTTACTATTAAAACCTAAATAAATACGTTCTTTTTAGTTTAATTAATCTTAGATTTACAGTAAAAGGCTCTTTAAATTGTTCTTTTTCATTTTATTAATAGGTTACTATAGTAAATAAGTTCTTAAGCCCTTATAGTTACTATTTTTAGTATTAACTAACTCTTTAGTTAAGTATAAAAAGGTGTGTTTCTTCTATTTAGCTATATCTCTCCTTTCTTCTTCTTAATATATTATTCTTTATAATTTTTAGCTTAACTAATACTTCACAATAATAACTAAATAACTTCTAAGTAGTATAATTATAAATATTGAAATTAACTTAGGTTACTTTTATACTACTACTCTAAACTAAGTATATAAACTTTTCTCTTTCTCTTTTATACTAGCTTTTATAAATCGTAAAGATAAAGAAGAAGCTGTTTATTTATTTAGACTTATTATACTACTATTAGTTATAATAAGTTATCTTTCTAAAGCTATTTAAACTTATTACTAACCTATATATAGGCTTTTCTTTCTCTTTCTTAGATTTCTATTAAAAGTCCTATTAGTTAGGTTTAGTATAAAATAAGCTTTATTTATAAGATTACTATTAATAAAAAAGCTAAAGAAATAGCTTTAAGGTTCTAATATTTACTTACTAAGTTCTTAATAATATATATAAAGCTAATTAATAAAGGAAAAGTACTAAATAGGTTTCTATTTTTTATAAGAGAGGTTTATATTATAGAAAGTTATACTAGTTTTTAGGGATAGCTATATTAGAAAATAGATAGGTTAGAAGTAGTTAAAGTTTTGCTAATTTATATATATAGCGCTTAGAATCTTTTTCTATGCGATAGGTACTTTAAGTACTAAATAAAGATATTTTTTAAAGCTAAGTAAAGTAGCTATTAAGTTACTATATCTATTCCCTTCTAGAAGTATATTTCTTATTAAACTAAATAAGAAGAGGTTTGTTCTAACTATATATATTATAAAAAAGGATCTTTATACTTATATAAGCTTAACTATAACTAAGAGACTACTAGCTAGATTAAATATATTAAAAAGGGTAATAAAAAGAAGGGTATTTCTAATAACGCTCCTTATAAAGAGAGTAGAAGTATTAATATAATATTTTATTCTGAGAATAAATATCTTAAAAGTGAGATAATTATATTAGTATATAAATTATTAATTAACTAATTTACTAAGTTAGCTTTAGAATATAAATTTAAATTATAGTAGTATTCTATTGTAGTTTCTTATAAGATCTTTAGTAAGAACTTTTATAAGTAGGTTAGCTTTTTAATAGTAGAGGTGAATTTAAAGAGAGAGGATAAAAAGAAGAAAAAGAAAGCTACTACTTATTATACTTAAAGAAGTAATTAATCTATTTTAGGTTTAAATTTTTTTTAGGAGTAGTATTAATTTCTTTTAAGTTTTTTAGTATTTTTTAGTCTTTTTAATATTTATTAGTTTTTATTATTATATATCCCCTCTTCTTTTATAATAATATATATTAAAAGTAAAAAAAGCAATATTAATATATAATTAATATAAATTATAATATAAAGGTAACTAAATATAAATAGATAAAATGTTATTTTTCCTACTAAAAATAGATAAAATTTGATAATTATTATAAACTTAGCTGTCTTTTAGTTTCTCTATATCTTTATATTAAGTGTTAAATCCTTTATTTTTTATAGGAATACTTACTATAATTTTATTCTTTTTCTATTAGGCGTTAACTTTAGCTTATAGTGTTTTGTTTTATTCTTATAATTACTTAATTTGCGTTTTTATAACGTTAAAGTTATTAGTTTCTACTTTTTTTAGTATAGATAACTTATTAGAGTTTAGGATTTCTATTAGACTAAGTGTATTAAAATTAGGTTGATTTGTAGTAGAAAAGACCTTATTAAAGACTTATTTAAGGTCTAATTAGACTTCTATTTTAGAGATATTATCTAAATAGCTGTCTTTATTTACTATAAATTTCTTTAAGTAATTGCTAGCTATAGTCTACTTAATAGGAATTTTAGTAAGAGTTTTAAGTAAATAAGATAAAGTTTAGGGAGATATCTACTAGATATAAAAGGGGCTTAACTAGTATACACTAAGCTTACTAAAAGAGCTTTTATTAATAGATAGCCTTATATTATAAATGAAAATAATATCTCTAATTTATAGCTTTTTATATTATATTTTATACTTATTTCTTTAGTTATAATCCTCAGTAACTTAGTAGTATTACTTTATAATATATTTAAAAGCTATCTACTAGTTAGAATTAAGTTATTTAAAAGTTTATATATAAAAAAGGAGTTTAGTTTTAATATATCTAACTTTTAATTAGTTTAGTACTTACTAAGTAATACTTTTAATCTTAATTAAAGTAATTAAGTTATAACTATAAATAAAGTAAAAAGAAGAGTATTTTATAGAGGATCTAACTAATATTTAGTTAGTAAATAGAGCTATATAAAGAATTAAAGTTTAGTTCTTTCTACTAAAGTCTAACTAGGTTATAAAAGTATAAATAAAAGGTTAATATCTTTTTTTAATAAGTCTATTAGCTTTTAAATTATATACTAAGATAATAAGATATTATCCTCTATAGACTTAATTAAGCTTTTTAATAAACTTCTTATTTTCTAATCTTTTATTAACTATGAGAAGTTTATAGATTTTATAGTAGTAGATTATATTTTCTTAAATAAACTTAGCTATTATTTTTAAATTAACGTTTTTAAGAAGTTAATAAGCCTCTATATAACTAGTAAGTATATTATAAGCTTTAGCTAGAGAGTAATTGCTAATTTTCTAGATATTAATATAAATATACTAAAATAGGATTATTAGAGGTATAGAAAAGATATAAAGGTCTTTAAATTGTTTTAGTTAGGCTTATATATAGGGTAAATAGCTCTTTATTTTATTACTTATTATTTAATATATATTTTCTTAAGTATATTACTTTTAGAGTTTAGTATATATTATATTATAGTTTCTATACTCTTTTTTAGTATATATATACTAAATTAACTTCTTCTACTCTTCTTTATTATTAACTATTTATCTTAGTATAAGGTTTAACTTTATTCTTTTCTAAAAGAGAAAACTATCTTAAAGTATATATTTTGCTATATATAACTTAAATTTCTTAAAATTAATCTAAGAAATAGTTCTTAAGTATAATAATAAAGCTAAATATTTAGTAATTTATTATAATTATTAAGATTAAGTTTATTTAAAGCTTAGTAGATTATCTACTTTAGGTTTAAGATCTTCTTCTGTTTTAAGCGTATAGATAGAGTTATTAATTATCTTATCTAAATCTTCTTCTTATTTAGCTTCTTAAATATTAGATTCTTCTACTAGTTTGTATAAGAAACTATCTATAGCTTTATTCTTTATACTAAGTATATAGTAAATATTAAAATTAAACATTTTAATTTATATAATCTATTATATAAGAACTACTCTAAGTAAATCTAAAGTAGTACTACTAATTTAATCTATAAAGACTTTTATGTTAGTTTTAAAAGTGAATTATATACTATATAAGTAGTTTTTAAGTTTCTTAAGAGTAAATAAGACTAATTAAAGTTTAAGCTTTTTTATATTATAGTTAAAAGCTATATTAGTTTAAATCTTACTTTTATACTAAATAATATATCTTTTGCTTTAATAGTATTATCTAAGTATAGCGCTCTACTCTTTAGTGTTTATATTAGTAGATAGATAGATTTTACTAGTTTTTTCTTTATAATTAATAGGTTAAAGTAATAGAAAGCTACCTAAGTAAAGCTTAAGGGTTTCTATAGCTAGCTGCTATTTTAGTTTCTACTTAAAGGGTACTTTTTTTTAAAGAAGTTTTATTAGTAGAGTAAAAATAGTTCTATAATCTTTAATCTATACTTAATAAAACTTAATAATACTAAAAAGATTTTTAACTACTATAATATTATTACACTTTTCCTATTTAAGGATTTTAATAACTTTATTCTAGTTAAGCTTATATCTCTTACTACTTACTATATAATTAAAGAGGTTAATAGTAAGCTAGTAAATCTAAGATTTCTTAAGAGAAATTATAGTACTAATAAGCTTAAAGTTCTAAAGTACTATATCTAGGTTTATAAAGTATTTAAAGATATATAAATATACCTCTAGAAGTTTAACTATATAGTTACTATTATATATTATTTTTAGCTTTCTAATAGGGATATTATTAAAAAAAGGTTAGTAAACGCTTAAAATGAAGTTATAGAGAATTCTTATTATAACTTTTATAAACTAAGTAACTAAATTTATTACTCTTTAAAGTAGAGTATATATTCTAAATAGCCTTAAAGGTGTAGTAAATATAGTTAGGTTTTAACTTAACTTATTAAATAAAACTTAGTTATATCTAGAAAATAGGTCTAAAAAGCTTATAATCTTATAGTTAGTAAAGTTTTTTAAGAATTTATTAGCTTCTAGAGGAATAAAAGTATCTTTAATACTAATCTTATTAAGTTTTATATATAAGTTAATTAGCTTTATATTACTATCCTTTTTAGTAATAAGAAACTAGGAGTTTCTATATAATCTATAGGATTCTTCTAAAACTCCTTATATAACTCTTAATCTAAGTATATTAATAACCTTTTTTTATAAAACTTTAGAAATAAAAATCTCTTTCTCTTACTATATAATATATAAAATAGTTTTAATCTTCTATAGTAAAGCTATATAAAGGTTAATATGCTTATATTCTATGAAATCTTATATTAATACTTCTTCTTAATTTATAAGGATATATTTAAGTATTTTAATTTCTCTTAGTAAAAAGTATAGCTAGGTAATTTTAAGCTTTAAAAATCTTTCTAAAGTAAAATAAGTCTTTTAGTTAAACTATATAAATTATAAATATATATAGCTAGTAAAAGAGAAGTTAGAAAGCTAATAATAGCTTTTTACTTCTTAAGTTAAGATCTTTTTTTAGTTTTTCTAACTATTAGAAATAGAACTATCTAAAAGTAGATTATTAACTAAATAAACCTTTTTATCTTTATATTTATATATTATATAGATACTAATAAAGCTTTAGTTAGACTTAAGGTTTTTTTTAATTAACTTAAAGAATACTTAATTTTTTAGGACTTTAGAAAGGTTTTATTAGCTTTTAGTATTTCTAAAAAAGTAAGCTTAAATAGTTTCTATAATTAGAGTAACTACTACTTTAGTAATAGTTTTTAAGATATTAAGTATAGCTAAAAGTGAAATTAGAATAAAGTATTAATTAGTTTTAGAAATAGCTTTTTTTTA
This sequence comes from Colletotrichum viniferum, assembly GCA_020226115.1. Taxonomy (NCBI): domain Eukaryota; kingdom Fungi; phylum Ascomycota; class Sordariomycetes; order Glomerellales; family Glomerellaceae; genus Colletotrichum; species Colletotrichum viniferum. Next base: position 4,194 of record JAGFBE010000020.1, on the reverse strand, counting down.
TTTAAGAAGGTTAGTTTTCTTTCTTTTTTAAATAAAAAAGTGCTTTTTTTATAGTTTATTATAGTATTAATATAGTAAGTTTAAACTTTATTATATATATTACTAAAGTTCTAGTTAGTTTTAGGTTAGCTTTTAGTAGCTTTAGAAGTGTTATAAATATCTTTTATATAGTTTTCTTATTTAGAGAAATAGTGCTAAATCTAATATAAAGAATCTAATTATATAAAACCTACTAGAATATTAATCTTCTAGAATTTATTACTTCTATAGTTTTTTACTTTTATTATAGTAGTAATAAAGCGTTTTAAATACTTAAAAGTAAGTTTAATAGAAATAATAATAAGAAGTTTATAGAGTAAGTTATAGTTAATAATTTTAAAGTCTACTACTATTATAGTTATTATAATCTTATAGTTATTAATTTAAATAAATATATAGTATATTTTAATAAAGTATAGCTTTAAGTTATCTTTAGCTATTATTTTTATTATTAAAATAATAGTAAAAATTAGAATATTATAGTTTAAGATATATTAGTAACTTATAAAACTAGATTTTATATTAGTATTAATTATACTTTATATAGGTAAGTAGTTATTAAGATACTTACTACTAATAGAGATCTTTAGAATAAATTATAGTATAATAATTATTAGAGCTATCTAGCTTATAGTTATTAAGATAATAACTTTAACTAAAAAAACTTTTAAATAGTTTTAAGTTTAAATAGCTTTATTATATTTAGAAACCTAGTTAGTTTATTAAGCTTTTTCTTTTAAAGTTTTAGTAAAATCTATAAAGTTTATAAAAATAAATATATAGATAACTCTTTTTAAATTATCTATAAAAGTATATATTTTTCTAATAAACTTTTCTCTATATACTAGCTAAATTTTATAGACTTTTTTAACTAGTAAACTAATTAAGCTATAAAGCTTATATAAGATAAGTTTATTAATAAGTTCTTTATTTTTAATAGATTTCTAATTTTTATTATTAAGAAATATAGCTAGCTAGAAGTTACTTTTTAGAAGAAATAGTTTTAAAATAGGTTTTAGAAGAGAAATCTTAATAACTTTATTAAGTATTACTTCTTTTTCTATTTTAGATACTTTTTTTAGTTCTAAAGTATTAATAAGTATAGAAGTTAGTTTAAAAAGGCTTTTTTTTTCTATTTTAATATCTAAGTTTTCTTTTTATTTTTCTTAGTTAAGAGGTGAATTTTTCTCTATAACTAACTTTTCTAATAAGTTTAAATAACTTTTAGAATAAGGTTATAAAGAAGAAAGCTTTTTTAAGATAGTTAGAATGTTTTTAATATCTTATATAGTGAAATAAACCTTTTTAGAAGGAGACTTTAAGGCTTTTTTTTTAACTTTTTTAGGATTTAGTAGCTTTAGCTTCTTTTATAGAAATAGGTTAGCTCTATATGTTTTTAACTAAGTAATTATAAACTTAGATACTATGAAATTAAGTGAATTACTTTTAGTTAAACTATTAAGTTATACTAAGTTATATAAGTGAGAAAACTAAACTAAATCTTTATATTTCTATTTACTAATAGCTAATATCTAAAAAGTAAAAACCTAACTAAATACTTTATTATCTAATATAACACTTCTTTCTTCTATAAACCTATAGGAAAATTTAATTAAGTTAAAGTTATTATAGTTTTATAGAACTCTAATAAGTATAAACTAAAGTTAGCTAATATTTTACTTAAAAATCTTAGTAACTTAAGCTTTTATAGCTTTATAGCTATTTTAATTCTTAAAGTAAATAATAATAGCTTCTTAGTTAAGCTTACTATTTTATTATAATAAAGTAATAATTATCTAGAGGATAAAAAACTTATTATTTTAAGGTCTATAGGAATAGTATCTTTAGAAGTACTAAATTAAGCTACTTTTTTTATTAGCTATTTTTAAAAGATAATAGCTTTCTTTAAAATTATAATCTATATAGCCTATATATTAGTACTAACTATATAAGCTATAAGAGAAAAACTTAAGATTTTCTTTATTAATTTTAACTAAATAGACTAAGGCTAAATAGTAGCTTTTTATAGCTAGAGAAAAATAAGTAATCCTTTTAATAGAGATTTTCTAGTTATTTATTATTTTTACTAAGTTAGAAAGTTACTAGTTTAAAAACTAACTTTAGAGGTTTTTAATACTTTAGTTAAGCTTAGTTTTATTTCTTTTAGCTTATAGAGGGGGGGGGGCTTCCCTTCTTAGTACTTTTAGAGGTTTAAGAAATAGAGAATAAGTAGAGGTAGTAATTTAGAAAGTTTACCTCTAAGTAGCCTTAAAGCTAAGCTAATTTATTAAGTTAACTTTAAACTTATTAAAATCCTTTTTTTTAAATAACTTATAAATACTAGTTTCTATAAGTAAAGTTATTTTATTTAAAGTTAACTAATTAAATTTTAATATAGCTATATAGATAATTTAAAAACTAGTTATAATATTAAGGTTATATTTTATAGCTTTAGTTTAAATATTATTAATCTTTTATAGAAACTATATAGTTATTTTATAGTTTAAATTATTTATTATTAAAGTTATAGAAATAATTTAATTAATCTAATTATTTAGTAGTTCTTAGTAATTTTTATCTATAGCTTTATAGCGCTAAATAAGATATATTTTCACTTATAACTAAGTTTTCTTACTAAGTTTTATTTAATTATTAGCTTAAAAAGGTATATCTATATAGAAAACAATATTTAACACTTTTAAAGTATTAGTTATTTCTACTACTTTTACTATAGCTTTATAGCTTTTAAGAAAGTTTAAAATGTTATTTCTAATAAAAAATAGTATTTTAGCTGTTCTAAATTATAGTATTTTGAATTTTTAAAGTCTTAAGCTATATACTTTAGAGACCTTTTAATAAGATTTAGTAAAGTTTAAATAGCTTTATATACCTTTTTCTCTTAAAGAATCCTCTCTAAACGTTATATTTATACTAAAAGTGCTACTTTTAGAAGCTATTACTTTAAAAACTTTAGTTTCTATAATTACTTTAGAACTCTAATTTAAATCTAAAATTAAAAGAGGTCTCTCTTATTAAAATTAATAAAAAAAAGGACTTATAAAAGAACTTACTAAAATATTACTAGTAATTAAGTTAGTTTTATTATTTATTATTTCTAGTTTAAGTTATTTATTTTAAACTAAAGTTAAAGTTTTTAAAGTTTTAAAGTCTAATAATACTATTTTAAAAAAAATATAAATAAATTAATAGAAGAAAAAGTAAAAAAAAGCCTTACTAAAAAAAGCTAAAATAAAAAGATTATATAAAACTTAAATAGAGCTAATAATTTATTAATAGAAGGAGTAATAAAAGAATTCTTATAATATAGGTTTAAAAGAATAATAAAAAGTGAGAAGAGAAATAAAGAAAGAAAAATATACTTTTATTATTATTTCTATCTTTATCTTTCTCTCTTATTTAGAAAATATATATATATTTATTATTCCTCTTCTTTTTTATTATTTTAATAGTGAGGTTATTTTATACCTTAAGTTTTTTTCTCTTCTCTTTATAAGAGAAGTTTAGCTATATTTAGTAGTATTTTCTATAGCTTTACTTTATAACTCTCTTTTTTTATAAGTTAGGTCTAAAATTTAATAAAGTTTATAATAAAATTATAATATTAACTATAGACCTTAAAAGAAGTACTTTATTCTAGTTACTTATTTACTATTTAAGAATATAGAGAGAGAGAAATCTAAAGAGATATATATACTTTCTTTTCTATAGAGTTAATATAGAATTATTCTTAAAAAAGAAAAATACTTTTAATTAAACTTAGAAAATATTTCCCTCTTTATTTTTTAAAAAGTTAGTATAGTTATAATATTTTTCTTTTTTAGCTTTTTATACTTTTATACTTATAGTATTTTATAATTTAAGAAAATTAGATCTTAGTATTTCTATATATAGGTATAACTTAGATCTTAAGTTTTTAAGTTTTTTAGTATTTCTCCTCACTAATTAATATATTATTAGAAACCTTTTAATAAGTTTAAATGAGGAGAAAGTATTTTTAGAATAAATTAATTAATTTTATCTTTTTTAAGGTTTATAAGAGGAGTAAAATAAATACTATTACCTTTATAACTTCAGTTTTTAATATAAAAATAAGTTACTTTATTTTAGTACTCTTAGTTAAGTTTTTATTTTAGT